>OX377622.1:93729451-94453738 GCA_947397865.1 Polietes domitor
ACACACGACAAACGCGCGATTCACTCAAAAGCAAACATACGCCTCCAGCAAATGCTCAGACAAAACTAAATTGTGCTTAATGAGACCATCATCGTCTTACCAACAAAATAGCTTCCTCTTCTGTACTTCTGCTTAACAATATAACTCTCTCGCATTCGCACACATTCTCTTGATACCATTCTGTGGGGTATTGTCCGTCGCATTGCCGAGAGTATCGATCACAACCAATAACACAACAACGATCTTAGAGAAAATGCCAAGAAAACAAGTATCCACTCAAAATCAAAATACAAATGTAGTGAAGATGGCCCAGGCCGACCGCGAGGTACTCTACACCGGACCACACCACATACATTAGATGTGTTTTTGTTTCAAGACGCGCTTACTTTGGAAATTGGAATAAAAAGTGTTCAAAATCAACAGAAATTTGTTATTAGTCTTATATTTATATTATTATTACTATTTTTCAATGAACCAAAACGCTGGTGGAAGGCAGATAAGGTACTGGGAGAAGGAAAGAGGATGTAGTGTTTGTCGTTTATCATTGGACAGGACTTCGTTTGTATGTAGTGGTGTGATATTGATCACCAAGCTAATTAAGCCTAACGTTTTTGATATACATAAAATTCCTTTTATTTCATTTTCACGTGCCGTTTCGTCAATAATTGTTTGATATCATCTGGTGACTTCGTCTTTTTAAATAAAATATTTCAATTAACTTATTTATTTTAAATTTGCATTCTATTAAATATAGATGCAAAATGGTCTTGAGCCAGGACAATATCCCAGTTCAACTTACTATAACATCAATAAAGGTCCAAATTTCCTTACACGAGAACATTAATACATAAAAACATGCCCGACAATTTAAATATAATATCATAGTAACTCAAACTGATGTTGTCAGTGTCCTCTTTAAGTTCATTGTTTTCTATATATTTTATTGTATTCTTAGACTTTCTATAATTAATATCTATTTGTCATTATTCAATTTCTTGAAAATTTGCTCTGTGATCGAATGAGTATGAAGGAGAGACGTTACTGTCATCCGCGAATAAGTTTGGCTTCAAAGTCCGAGACGGGAAGGGGGGAGGATAGCCCTGTGGTACTGAACAACTACAACAACACGAATGGTGCGATCTCTGAGGAAGCTCGATATGAATCGAGAGAATTCACTACCAACACCAAAAGCAATGGGCTTTGATATGAGTGCACCGTGTCAGACTCTATAAAAGGCCTTGGAGATATCTGGAGCAACGACCTTACTCTCACCAAACGACTCCATTATTCTGACAGCAACGTTATCAGGTCCCCCGTAGATCGATTTCTATAGAAGTCATTATGTCGATCATTAAATACCTCACTAGATAGTAGTTAACCATATTCTCCACAATCTTGGAGAGCGCAGAGCAAATCGCAATCGGGTGGTAGTTTTTTTTTCACTGAACCAACACTCAGGGGATGTCTGTTGACATCTGTTTTGAATCTCTGAATGTCGTAATTGGAGGGAAAGATATTTGCCGGAAGTCGATTCCACATACGGATAGTACGGGCGAAGAACGAATTTATTCTGTAATGTGTAGTGCGGTCGGTTGTCCAATCGACAACAAATGGGTGAGCGTTCCTGGAGAGTCGCGTATCTCTACCGAACGTTCTCACGGGCGGTATAAGATCACGAATTTCCGAAGAACAAACACCATAAAAGTATCGATAGAACAATGACACACAACCAACATTACGACGGTGTTCAAGGGAGACAATAGAATTGGATATCCTACCATCACCTATCAACACCATCGCCCTCCACTGGACACGGTCAAGTAGCTCCAGTGATGAAGCTGGAGCACCCGACCATATATGGGAGTTGTATTCCATCTTTGGTCTGATGTAGATAGTGTAGATATTGAGAAGATCAGGGTTGTTACACTCACATGGACGTTCAGAGTCTTCCAACCTCTGCACCGTATGCAAAGGTTGCGAGGTGAACGCGATTTGCGGAAAATCTTTTAACTTCACGTACTCGAAAAAATGTCTGAGGCATCGAACTAGATACATTTTCGATCACTTGGAGTGGTTGAATGCTTTCTAGCAAGGATGAATTCCTTGCAAACATTCCAGGCTTTGCTAACCGTGTTGGTGAATATTTGATCATCTTTGACCAGAAGTTATCCTTTACTCTTCTTACAAAAGACCAAAAGCTCTTAATTCCCTTAAGAACAAAGAACTTTGGCACGTAGACGTTATTCGTACAGAAAGAAGCTTTTCACGTCTAAGTACTCTGGCACACATGGTTCCAGCCTTCTTGCGTAGCAGATTGGTGGAGGCGTTTTTAATTAAACCAAATATATCGGATGGTGGACAACCTTGCACGACACTATGGCCCGTGGTGCTTGATGTAGGGTAAGTGGTAGTAGAGCAGCACGCGAGCGATATTAGCATTCAGTTTAATCTATTTTGTTTTTCAGTTTCTCGGTTGGCACTTTACACTCGCTCACATCATAATTGGCAAAGGAAACTATCAGCGCAGCAACGCCAGCGATAGGGCTGCCGCAGTATGTGGTCAGTCGGGTGCTCGCACACGATGACGATTAGATTTTTTCCAATTCGCATTCATTGCAATGATTTATCAGTTGTCATCAGAATGACAAGCAACACCGGGTTCTGGGTATGCATTTAAAGGAAATGATTAAAAGATGAATCCGAAAATTTGTTTGCTAATTGAGTAAAGTAGAGATGTCGGAGCAAACTTGTTTTCTGCCAAAAGTTAATTTAGTGTGAGTATGTGTGCGTGTGTGTCCGAGTCTATTGAATAATCGTTACTTTTGTATCTGTGAATATTCGTACAAAATCGTAAATACAATTTTAACCCAATTTTCGTTTGTTCACAATCGAATGAAGTGGAAATCTCTTATCTATAACAACTACTATATCAAGCGAGCTCTACGCTAGCGACCCAACCACTATGAAAGAGGTCGAGTTTCATTTATTCGCAGCCGGAAAAATAATCCAGTGGGAATCTGGTACCCGAAAAAAAAAAAAACAAAATAAATACGTACTCGTATACTTGATACTAACATGAGGGGGAAGCCGGTAAACAGGCAGATCGCAAGAGATTTTTGACTTTTATACCTGCTGACGTCAGACTGATTGGGAAGATCAACATTACAGAGTTTGTTAATCATCTTAAATAGAACAATAGCACGTATATTGTTAATAATTAAGGTTTTTATACTACTTTTATCAACGAAGGTAGACCGCATTGAAACTCCTGAGAATTCATTACATCTGCTGTAGGTGATGACGAGTGAAACAGGAATCTGTTTGTGAAATTTACTTCTTCGATGCGTTACACTTTTCACCTGTACCTGTTCCTGTAGGGTGACGGTGTAATAACTCCCTCGAATTTGTACAAATTCAGAGGTCTGGGGGAATCCTCACAATACAGTCCCGGAGCTAATTGTTGAAAGAACAATGCGAAGAGCATACAGATGAATGCAGTGATATCACCATCTCCACCATCCCCTCGAAATGCCTGTCTAGACTAATAGATGCATATGTGCTGTGGTCTTCTGCATGAACAACATTTACCCATGCCGTGTTCACAATAAACGCACATCATAATCTTATCGCAGTGTAAACTAGCCTAACAAGCATATCGCTGTGTAAACAACAACATTGTTTGGGGGGCTTCCCCCAAGACTTGCTGGATAATAATATATAGTAAAAATGTTGCAAGATGATATACACACATATGTATATGTATTTGTGTTTTGTGCTACATTCCACGTGAACATTTTCCAATTTACCTATTTTCTATAACCCTACCACCTCTACACATTTACCGAGTTTTATTTTCCGAATGCGGATTTACCCGTATTTGTTAAATAGAATATCAAGATTTTTGTCAATATAACATTTTTAGAACTAAAACTATACCGCTAAATACTATTAAGCGGGTACTTTATAGGGTCCCAGGTCGATATTTAAAAGTGTTACAAACGGAATGACAAAGTTAGTATACCCGCATCCTGGAGGTATATGGGGGGGGTATACAAAATGGAGAGCCATGATAGATGACACACCCCAATATATATTTTTTTCAAAAGCAAAATCATAATTCAGTAATAGCGATCGATACTGAAGCATTTTATATTGTGAACGACAATTTGTGGGGAAATATGAAAATGCCCGAATTAAAGACACATCCACTTTTCTTTTATTGAATCGTTCAATTATTTGAAAAACAAATAAACGTTTGTAGAGGAAATATGAAATCGCGCGATTTTATAAATATTTTTCTGTTATTAATTGTTAATAGTTATTTTAAAGAAATCGCCCATTTTTTTTTTAATATTTCCATATTAGTCTTCATTAGAGTCCGTGTAATTATTATTATTATTTTTGCTATTAAATTCCTTTGTTTTTAAATTAAAATAAACATAATTTTTATCGAATTTCCAAAATCGATAAGAATGGAATTTATCGATAACTAAGACAGTTATCGACAACTAAATTAGTTAAAGAATTTATTTATTTTAATTTTCAATTTTGAGTCCAAAAAGAATCGGTTTTTTTCAAACGTCCGATAACTAAATGAGATATCGATAACATGCCGACCAATTTTTTCTTATTCTGATATTCTCTATCCAAAAGTATAGTCAAATCTAGGGGCCTCGGATCCCATACTCTCCCCTAAGTCAGCCAGTCACCCTATAATTTTGTATACCATTCTATACCTTAGTATAGAAGGGGCCAACGAAACTCATAATTTGTGCTTTGTGGATTATTGCACACCTTTGAGGGGGAACGAAAAATCCCCTAGAGCAAATATGATAAATCACCCCCCAAAAATTGGGTCATAGCAAATATGGAATATCGTCCATTTTGTGATGTTTCAGAGATTAAATATGAAAAATTGGAGATTTTTCAAAATAGCTTTTTTACTCTACGCAGCTGCCCAATCCCAAGAGGAAAACATCTTGAAGCCTGAAAAACTTACAACGCAAATGAAATAAAAGCTGTTCTGGGAGCGAACATTGTTTAAATCCATTATCGGAAGTACATATTCACATAACATGGCCGTTCTGTAAATCACTTTCAATTGATTTGAGTTGGTGGTCACTGGGGTAGTTGGTCCACAGAACGACGTTGGATCACTCACTTATAACACGTTGTTTGATAGTGTTCTGTGGGGGTGTACAGACGAACAGCATTCCCATTTGATATGAATCATTTTCAAAAATTGAATACGAGTCTATCGATGTTGTCCTCAAGAAATAGAACTACAGCTACAAACGTGTATTTATGAAGTAAGACATGTCTGTGAGCAATCCCGAAGTCATGGAGGGAGCCATTTATTGTCACGATTAATCTTGATTGATTAAACACAAATCATCGTTTAATTCTGCATAAAACAAGAATTATGATTTTGTGGCGAAACTATCTCTGATAGCCGCCTTCCCCATTACCACGAGGTGAGACATTCGAATGCGTAGGAGGCGGCATTCGAATTAATCGCCGTAGATAGAAACTCTGTCATCGTTATTTGGTCTAATACACTGAAAGAATTCTTTTTATAATATTCATGAATTTGTCAAAAGTTCAGTGACAATTTTCGTTAAAAAGTCGAGCTTCATAAAATGTACGAAACATTTCTTAGAAATTTCGAGATACATTTCTTCATTCAATAAACTTTTGTAATACAACTTCTTTAGATTTTATAATGAAACTCCTTTAGTTTTATGAAAATGAATTATTAATAATTTCTATTGAAGTTTCCAAAGCGGGAAATTGTCTGGCTGATCAGTCGTTACTCCACAGAACCTTTACAATGAATGTGTCTTTGGCCTAAGAAATTGAAATGATAAGTCGACACATACATACATATGTATATGAAACGTGAAAAATTCAATAATTAAAATATCATTATATTGTTTACAGCAGCACATCTGCTTAATCTGCTAAATAAATAAATAAATATTTCCCAACAAAATAATTATTATTTTTTCACTTCTTCTCTATTTGAGCACGAGCATGCTTTTTGAGATGCTGGAAAATGTTAATTGATTTTAATGACTCTTGACATGGCCATTCATGAATTCCTCTTGTGCGATTTTGCCCCTTCATGATGCCGTAGATGCTACTTTTTATGGGACACCTTAATGTATGGCTACTGGTGTGTACGATTAAAATGAAATTCAAGTTCAAGTACAAATGCAAACGTGCTCAATGTTTTGCTTCATTTGAAATTTTTTCGAATTTCAAATAAAAATGTTTTGAATGTTTTGCTCTGCGTGGACGTGCGTGCGTTTGAGTGCACGAGAGTGTGTTGCGCAACTCACACTATTCCTCCGTGCCGTGGTGGTGCACCTTTTGTCGAACGGGTGCACACGCCAATCGATTCCAGTGCAATGTAGTTTTCTGTGGATGAACAACTCCATTGAGGGATTAAGGAGACCACATTGATTCTCTTCAATGAAATTATTATATTTGAATTGTTTCTGGTTCTACATTTGAAGGGGTGTTTCTAATACGTTTTAACTTTTTGGAACATTGAGTAATCTACTGCAGCTTCAAATTTTGAAATTCGTATGTTAAATGAGTAAAAAAGGAAAATGAGGATACAAATGGTACGACCCTATGGCTGAAGTTAAAACCATGAAATTCGATGTGTACATTCCTCTGACTGCGTCGACTCGTAAAATAAAAGAATTTTTAGAGATCAGTAAATTTTAAATAAACTCGGTGTATATAATCGCTCCTACGCGTAGAAACGAAAAATAAAAAAATACTTGTGGCATTCCACCCCCGTATTGGTGGGTGGGTATATACGATTCTGCCCGGCCAAACCTAACGCCTTTTTACTTTTTAAAATATAAATTAGTATATCTGGTTATGATCTGCATCCATGTTCTTAGATTAAGAACGAAATATTGAGAAAAAGTAAACATAAACTAATAATTTTACAAAACTTAAATGCTCCGCGAATTTAATCAGAAATTTGATTAAATTTGAATATTTATTTACTTTTTACCACATTCGGTTTAGGTAAAGTTTAAAAAGCCTTTATAAAGCCATCCTTATCAAATATCACACTTATTACCTCAATCACACGAATTTATCCATTTGCTAAGAAAACAATCACAAAGTAGCTTCCATAGTAATTTTAATATTCATCAAGTCGACACCCCCGTGCGATCGTTATCGATTCGATATGAATTCTGCAACAACCTCAATTTTTTTGCAGATTTTAACTCGAACTCTGACAACAACCGGATTCTATGACATCCTTTAGTTATTTCAGCTATTGGGGTCAACTGGAACAAATTATAGACTGGGACATTAGGACTCGCATATATTTATGTTCATATATGCAGACATACATATATACGAATCACTCTATAGAGTATACTTAAGGTCACCATTCATCCCGCTTTTCGCGGGACTTTCCTGTTTTTGATACCCACTCCAGCTTAAATTTTCCATCGCGCATAATCCCGCTTTTTTACATAAAGTCCCGCTTTTCTCCTGACTTCACAGTTTATGAAAGGAAATCATTGCTATAAAAATCGCTTTGAATAATATAGTCGTTTGTTTGACAATTCTAGCCTAATAAACAACATTATTAAATACAAATTATTATGTAGAGAAGCTTTTGATTGGAATCCTCAAGGAATACAAAGACGTGGCAGACAGCGAGGAAGTTGGAGACGCAGTCTCGAAGAAGAGATAAACCCTTAAGTTGAAATAGAAATGATTGGAATAATTTTGTATTGGCACTATGCGCCCACGACTTGGCGTAGAAGCAATAAATAATAATAATTATTATTACAAATTGTCACCTAGTATTATTTACCCATTTACTGTGATCTTGTTTCTATCCTGGCAACCCTTTGTTTCCCTGTATTTATTTAGTTACTTGAATTCCCTTTTGGCTTGCGAGAGTATAGATGCAACATTTTAGTTAGTTCGTCATTGATAGTCAAACCGATCACACGTCGACGGGTACTCTCCATTATATTTCACAACAATAGCTTTTACATACACACATATTTTATATACGTTCTTAATAAACATTAGAATATTCATTGAAGCTGAAGTGCGTTAAGATTTATTGACCAAAGGCAAATCACGGTAAGATTTCCCCCGTCCACTCAACCATCCTGTGACAAAATTACGTGTAGATTTCTTTATACTTTGAAGATCGCATCCATTATTCATTACAGGGTAATTCCACCATTTGTACATACTCGTTCTTGGGGATAGAACATATCATAATCAGATTCAGCGCACTGAAATCTTTCGAACATTCCTTTCTGAATTAGCTTGAGGTTTGTTTTATATTCGCAAAGGGGAGTTCATCAACATTTCAGACGATACCAACGATATCAATACTCCTCACAAAAACGTCAAAAGTACCAGCTTTGGACCAGCGTAAAACTAGACCCACTTTCAACTTTGACCTAAGGTATACGTCGACGAGTATAATAGTATAATATACATACGTATAAGGTTGGGTCGTTTAATGATGATCTGCCAAATATTTCTTCGTTGGGCGAAACCGTCTATCGCATCGACCCGAGGGTCGGTTTCAGCTGAAAGACCCGGATGTCCCTGTTTTCGGTCTCGAGTTTGATCACTTTAGGAATAACTTGATGTCTCTCGATGAGTTTTAACTATTTACAATCCTAACAGTCCACACAGTCAGGGGAGCCTGAAGTTCACGATTCCAGATGCAGCTGTTTATCATCTGTCTCCTTTTCCCATTGTGACCCTAAAAGTACGAATTTTAAAAAATATATTTTCTGTTCGATTTCGTTTTGTTTCCGTTTTTGGTTAGATTTTAACGACATGACATTTAGTCAATAAATTTCGAACTTTTACCTAATTCTGTATTAGAAAAACATTAAGTAGCGACTGCGCAACAAAGCTATTATATTCAGCAGTAAATAAGAGATGGCCGATAGATTGGCCACATCAATCATAAATTTAGCTTAATGGCATAAACATTTAACCAAAAGCGTCAGAGAAAAAAAGTTTTAATTATTATTTTTGTTGCAAACGTGAGTGAGACTATTCATGATGAATGAATGGCCAAACCAACCGCGAACTATCTTCGAGAAGTAGTAGTATCTGGTTGAGAAGTAGTAGTATCTGGTCGAGAAGTAGTAGTATCTGGTCGAGAAGTAGTAGTATCTGGTCGAGAAGTAGTAGTATCTGGTCGAGAAGTAGTAGTATCTGGTCGAGAAGTAGTAGTATCTGGTCGAGAAGTAGTAGTATCTGGTCGAGAAGTAATAGTATCTGGTCGAGAAGTAGTAGTGCATAAGATAAGAAATCAAAAGGGTAATTGTTTTTTATTTACATTGTCATTGTTTCTGGCGACGCTGCAGTTTTCCATAAAAAGAGCATAGAGCGGGATGAATTGCGTTGTAATTGTGACTCCGCCAAAATGCACAAGCTTCACAGACAAATTGGGAATATTGATTTCATAAATATCTGCAAGGGGAGCGGAGTAATAAACGTTGCCTTCGCTTCAACATCTCCCGATATAGATCGGTCGTAATCTGTGCGGGCGTATTGTACTTCTCAGATATGCTGTAGCCCGTCTCATTGGTTTGACTTTGAAATTATACAATGCCAAATCCAGTTTCCAGTTTCCAAATACGACGGCGTGCGTTACCACCACTCCACTCCGTCGTACACTCAAATTAACGACGAAATTAACGTTGTAGTGTCTGTTTAATTTAGTAATGCCAACACACACACACGCGCGCACATACAAACAAACATAATCACTGTCGTCCAGTGGTCGGTACATCCATCCATGTACGAATAAAATGCTTAATTAAATTGCGCTCTAATGTTTAATGATTCACAATTTACCGGAATTGCGAAGAAATAAAAATAGATCCAGCCGAGATGCACAAGAGCGCGCTCACACACACACACACACGTGTAGATACCCAGCAAACCAAACGTTCAGAAATCGGTTAAAACTTTCGATTTCTTATACGAAATCGGCCCGACATCGTTATGGATAATGTATGGAGTGGTTGATACGAAGTCTGACGGACGGAGCTGAGGCAATCTGATGTTTTTGCCGGTTGTTTTTCTTTAAGTCGAGATAACAAGCTGCGATAACAAAAACGATAAATAAATAGAGGTTTCATTTTTTAGTCAAAATATTTTTTTTTGTAATTGTCGTCAACTATTCGTACGCACATGTCGGAAAAATGAGAACTACGCAAAAAAAACATACAAGAGAGTTCAGAAATCGTTCCGAATTCGATCAGAGCTGGTGGAACAAAACAAATAAAACTTCCCTCCGACGAGTCGTAGAGAATTCTGTACGAATTCGACACGAATATGCCGGCAGAGTTCAGAGAATATGCAGACTTGTTGGATATCAGCCCATGTCGGATCATTTGCTTAGCTGGGTACCCCCACCCAGCGAATAATTGTTCCGACTTGTCCGAAATTGCATCAGACATTTAAATGATTATAATGGAAATTATGCATCAGCAACTTTGGAACATTCTCGGAAATTGCACACATTCTCTGATGGGTTGTGTTTCCATTCAGTGTTCGATATCGGCACGACAAAGGGTCCGAAACGACCACTGAAAGTCGCACCAGTTTCCGATGTTTGTTCAGATTTATTTCCCAAAATGGTACGACCAAGTGGACAAAGGACCAGACAGTTTGCTCAGAGTTCGCAAGGAAATCTGTAAAATCTTCCAAATTCGCCCAGACAAATCGTATAAGTTGTCTGACCGAACTCGACAAAAGAATCGAAAAGTTGAAAGTGCCTGAACGATTTCTGAAAGAATACAGAAGAAATTGTTTACTGGGTAATTGTTACGTCCATAGAAGAATATACACAGACACATCCATACATACATATAATCCACACAGCCATTTAATCCGCTGCCTGCAGCAATGTATTGTAAACAAATTATTAAACGTTTAATAATAAATTAAACCGAGTGAAATGTTTGTTTGTTGCTCTTTTCGCTGCCGTTTCATCTTCGTCTTTGTCTTGGTTTAGATATCTTTGTTGGCTGCATTCATTCATTCCTCCGTCCGTCCGTGAAAATAATAAACAAAATAATTCCGCGCAAAAACGAATGCAAAACAAAACCAGCAACAGCTACACCAGCCAAACATTCAAACATTGCGATGTTTTATTTTCAATTTTCAACGAACATCTTTCAGAAGAGTCAACAAAAAACGACTGACGGAAGGAACAGGAACACATTGCTAATAGTGTTGTAGACGAGTGAGTTTAGTACTTTCGTTGCATTGTTGGCACTTTTTTATTGATCATCTTAGGATAGAGTGTACATTGATTTTGTCATTCCCATTTGCAACAGCTTGAAATATTCATCGGAGACCCCATGAGGTATTTGATATTAGGGTGGGTCACGAAAACAAATTGCTGCGGACAAAAATGCATCATAAAAAAATTACACGGGGAAAACATGATTTTTAGGGGTGTTTTCAGGAGCGTTTAGCTCGCATACAGCTTGACCTAGAAACGAAATATTTTGCAAATCATCATTAAACGATCCAACCCAGCCTATTGCATATATTCTGATTCGTGGAAAAATTCTAATAACATCGAAATGAGCGGCGTACGGTCATAACGCCCAAATTGAAAATGTCGTAAAGCCCAAAAACGATGCATTGATTATGTTGTTGTAAAATTTATGGATTTTTTGGGCAATATATCGTTGCGTTTGGGCATTGTGACATTATTTCTAGGCAACAACATCCAAGTCTCTAACGCCCAATGTTATAAAGCCGAATCCTCGGACCGTCATAAAAACCAAATTTGCGACATTTTAGAGATTTTCTCCTATGGGATATGTCCAAAACCGGCTACGCAAAGTAAAGGTTTTCTACGTTGCGGCCTTCGTCCGGGTTTAAAGATGTTCTCCTAAGAAGTGTGTCTTAAGCCGGCTGCGCAAAGTAAAAGTTTTCAGCGTATTTGGTCATCATACCCATAGGAGAAAATCTTTAATCCCTCCAAAGGTCGGCAACGCAGACCTCCCCATAGAAGAAAATCTTTAATTTCGGCAATAATCCTTTACAATGTAGGCGGATTTCGATATACCCCATAAAATGGTCTTTAATCCCCCGATTACTGTTCTTTATGACATTTATCAATTTGGGCGTTATGACCGTACAGCAAATGAGCTAGGTGATTAAAATTTTCCACGTCTATGTCTAGTAGTTGTAGATCGGTTGGTATTGAAAATGGGCGAAGATGCAAGAGCACTCATATATGCATGT
Source organism: Polietes domitor (assembly GCA_947397865.1). NCBI lineage: Eukaryota > Metazoa > Arthropoda > Insecta > Diptera > Muscidae > Polietes > Polietes domitor. The sequence goes on from OX377622.1 coordinate 93,741,746, forward strand.
CCTTGTTGTGGTGGATATTTGATATTGAAATGCCACATATTGCGAATAGTCGTGGTTGTAACAGATATAGACTTGGAGTTCAGGCGAACGATGAAACGACCTATAATCGGTACCAGCAACCAAGAACATGTGGGATTACTTTTCTATGTTGATATTTAAGTTTTTAGACAAGTCATTATTATCTTCATAATTGATTCAATTAAAATGGTGGCATATTTTCAAGTTAAAATGTTGAAGTATTTTCAAATATTACAATAATTGATTCAATTATGGTGTTAATTAATCTTTTTCATAGTACATCGTACGAAAATTAAAAAAGTACTTGATATAGTACGTCTGAACTATAGGTAAAATATAATAAATAACAATTGCAGTTTTTCATTTCCTCGTCCTGTTGCCCATTAAAAGGACTAAAGAGTTTCAAAGGAAAACGCTAAAAAAATATTTAAACCCATTACCGCCCTATGCCCCCATGTGAGGACAATTGTTAAATGCCAAATTTTTGAACAACACTTTTCCTTGGGCGTGAATCCTTATCCCACCCTACGATACTGATAAAAGTATCAGGAGAATATCTGTTCAAATACTTGAAAGTCCACGCGTCCATCTGTATCATTTATTCATATTTTATTTTTTTAACGGGGGACAATTGAAATGCTGGTTAATGCTAAACTAATACAGATACAGGCATGACAATTCAAGTACTTTTAACAGACATTTTCCTCTTTAATTTGACACTAATATCGGTATCATAGGCTGCGAATAAGTATTTAATATGCTAATATTTTAAGATTCTTTATACAGAAGTAACAAAGAAGTTGCTCATCTCATTGAAACGCACGACCATGGAAATGCCCATATTCGGTTGTTTTGTGATCCAAGTACAGAGTTCAGCCTGTAAAGTAAATGAAGAAACACACCAATGCATTGCTTTAGCAAATCCAAATTATACTTTTCTCGGGATGTCATTTTGCAGTGTTCCGTTACTACTTTGAGCTACTGTAGTTCCTTTGTACGTCATTGCTGTGGACATAAACATGAATAATGAGCAAACACTTTAAAATAGATATGAAATGTTTTTAAATTAAAATGCCACAACACAAACAAATTGCAAGCGTGTGAAATGTGGCGGCGAATGCTGGTGAACGACGGAAAACACTCTCCTCCATCACAGCAACAGCCCAGCCATCATGAATAATTGTCCTGGGTCGGAGAAATGCCAAATGAAATCAACTCAACTACTGACAAATATCAGATGGAATTGTCATGTCAACAACTTATCGTCCCAGTGTGACAGCCGCTGAAAGCAGACAAGCTGTCGCCGCCACGCCTGTTGCTTGCACCACCAACCAGTACCATAAACATTTGAAATGAATTACTTTCACGGTAGTTTTTTTTGGTGGGTGGTCATGCATTACTGTGCAAATGCAGAACATGTCAAAGGAAATCTGAACAACATCCAGTGGATCTGGAAATACAATTGACATAAGTCTGGTCTGATGATAAGTATCAAATATCGTTGAAACACTGATCTGGGACTATCGGAAAATACTTTTCTTTCTGACCTCCATCATTTGAGTTAAAAGTCAGTGCCACAATTTAATCGAAGTGGGCTTGGTCAGTTTTCCCAGCATACCGAGGAAATATCCCCGATTGCATCCATAAATTTACAATCGATAATGGAAAGTAGTTAGTGAAAAGTACTACGTATTAGTAAGCCGTGGAGATTTTTACAAATCATCAAAATCAGAATCAAAATCATCATAATTTTTAATTGATTCGTTTAATTCGCTCTTTTCTCTGTGTGTATGTCGCTTTGACGTTTCGTTCGCATGGCGCAAATGTGGAAAATGTGAAAAGTGATTTGCGTCGTAACGTAAAAGTGAGATACTCGACATCATCCATGTTTGTTGTTGTCGAAAACTTCTTTATACGATTTTAAAAATAATTCAGTAGTAAATTTAGTGGTGACTGACTTTGTATACAAAACTAAACTGAAATCAGATAACTTTTAATTTGTATTTTTCGTCGGGGTGGATTGAAGTATTTTGGAAATATATTGAGTCAGAAAAATCCGATAGTTAAGTGAAAATTGGTCTACTTTGAGTCTAATACCCAGTGTAGGGTATAAAAATGTTAACGTTAGCTTCATCTCTAAAATACGAGGGTGACTTCCCGACACCACTTGACATTTCCAATGAAATTTTTTATATATTTTTTAATGAATTCAATCAAGAGATTTAATTTTATACTAGACGAACTCAGCCCACTTCGCAAGGCAAACATATACACAGTTTGAATTTGAATAAAATCGGAGCATAAATATGAATTTTCGAAATAACTTCCACGCCAGCGCCATCGATTTATACATAAAATGTTTGCTCATCGTCAAACAAGCATACATTCTGAATTTCAGTTAAATTTGTTCAAATTTTCGATATATAAGGAGCCAACATCTGCTTCAAGGGCCAACATCAATATTGGACGACGTCCCAATACCCAATACCCAGACACAAAACACACATGCCAACCCATATTCTGTAGAGTGCAGAACCTGAGAAAACTATTTTTACATTTCTCGACAATAACACAAACACACAAATATATTTTTAATATAAAAATTCAGGAGATTTGAAAAATATTGAAAAATTTTATTTTCAGAAATGTGCAAAAACCATCAACATCCCATCATCAACATCAACAACAACAACAGCAAACACAACGACGGCCAACGGCCAAAAACAAATTTAAAGAAAAAAAATATTCTCAACTTTTCGTATTTTTAGCCAATATTCACAAGTGGCGTTAAAAATAAACCATTCGCAGCGCAGAGGTGCTCGAGTTGGGAGGCGCGGCGTGGGGGCCAGTGCGAAATGAACTCAACGGAATAGCGCAAATTGAAATTTCGAAAATAAACATAATCATCATCCCCCTTCCGCACCACGCAGCGCACATTGGGGTGTATTGTGAATAATGGTCAAATAAACACCCTCCCTGGCTCTCACCTCCGTCACGACAACTTTGCTAGGGAGGAGGATCGGGTAGTAGAAAAAACCATGTGGCCGGCCGAACGATTGGCGCGATTGTGTCCGTCTGCGGCGTCAAAAAAGTAACGCATTCAAAAGAACAAAACAATAATTGCTGCACAATTCTTCCACGACGACGACAGCCATCAATGAAATCGGAATTTGGAAGCATTTCAAGAATTCGACAACCAAATGGACACGGGCATGAGAACATGGAGGTGGAGGTGCAACAACAATAACAAAATTTGTGCATTTCACGCAGTTATTTTTGGACTCAGTCATGTGCGCCACCTCCGCCAACCATTCACAGTGTGACGCGGCGCATTACATGACATAATTCCGGGCTGTTGTCGCCACCAATTGTCAATTGCACATTATTTTCATTTCATTTCCAGGTTGTGGTGGTGTCCCACCCTGGCGACAAGAATGTCGTATTTTCATCATGGTCTTGGAGGAACTTACCTTCTCAATATGTGCGCAAGGAATCCGTCATTGTTTTGGGAGCTTTGTCTTGTAATCTGCAAAGACAGAAAGAAAGGAATAAAAAATAAATATTTTATTTGCAATTTGTATGGGGAGGACATATATGCAAGCATTTATTATCTGTTTATTGCCCGCAAAATTATTATTTCTTTTGCATTAGTAACGACAAAAAGAATTGTTGTCAATTACTTGGATATGTGAGATGTTCGGCAGGTATTACAAATATTTTCTTCGAAATGGATAATTCGGTTCATCATCAATAACACAATGTATTTGTTGTTGGTTTGCATCTACTTATTCAAATTTCAATCAATTTCTATCGGCCAAAATCGATACAGTAATCATTTTTAAGTTTTGTAAAAAAATAAAATGAAATTAGGCGAGGATCCAAGGATTATTTTGCGATTTAACATTGAAACCCGGACAGTCTGGTATATTTTAGAAATTTGGTTCAAAGTTGACACCTTTTCTTATTTTTGATGTAACCCTTTGAGGGACCTAAAGAATTTTGAACCCTAGACCTGATTACCCACATTTCCCTGTGCAAATATAAATGTGGTTTTATATGGCATTTGTAACAAAAAATCGAAGTATAATATTTTTATTCTAATGTAAAGAATAAATTATTAAAAATCATAATCGACAATTATAAGTATTTACTAAAAACCCCAGGATTACCTACTACTACTGTCTATGGCCACCAAAGGGTTAAAGGAAAGTATTTTTTGTTTTCATGTTTTTGAGGTGTTTTTATATATTCATAATTTATATATGCTGATTTTTCTATTTTATTTATGCAATTTCTTTTTTAATGCTCATCTCAGCAAGGCAAGATGTCAGATATGGTGAATCATGCCACGCTTCTGTATTAATTATACTGCACGGGTTTTAGCAACTCCTTTTTCGGCGTGTTTGGAAAGTAATTGAATAGTAGTCTAAGCAGCAATCCTCGTTCGTTTGCCGAGACTTTCTTATTAAATACTTCAAGTATTCGCTGAAACCATGGATCAACTCTTTAAGACTGAAGTATCGTGAAACGTTTGAGAATTAGTTCATGTTGTCATTTTTACACGGGTTTCCATACTCAGAAGCAAAATTATTTATTTGAATTATTGGGTAAAATTTTTCTCAGGTTTAGTTAAATTGAAATTATTCTAATTAAACGGTTGCCTTAACAAGTTTTCAATTTTACCTAGATTGAGTAATGGTTTACTTGGCTTGAGGATAACATTTTCCAAGTATCAGTAAATTTTACTTGATTTGGGGAAAAATTGAACTAGATATTATTTCAATGCACGTCCTATTTTCAACAACAAGTTTGTACTTGAATGAATGAGGAAATATTGCTTTAGCGGTTTACGGAGTTCAATTTTCAATTTTAGTGCATTTTTACTTAAACCGTGTCACACTTTTTTCTGAGTGTTGGGCCTTGATTTGATCGGGCTTTGAAGACTTGCGGCGTTCGAACTGTACGTGAACGGACAAACATGCGACTAATTCCGAGCGGGCCGAGCGTTTGTAAATATTGTTCTTACTCATTTTACACTTAAAGGCGATACGGTTTTCAGTCGAGTCAATATTTTGAAATTTTCAGAACAGAAGATGCAAATCGATCGAGTAGATATAAATCTATCTTTCTCTTTGTATTACGGTATGGTTTGTTCTACTTGTTGTTGCTGGTTAAGTCCCCCTCAAAAGTCAATCAATTTCGACAAACGTTTGTGGGCACAAAAGTTTCTTAATTAATTCTAACAGAAAATGTTTCTTAATTAAAATATTCGTTTCCTTAAAACAACGCATTTAATCCGCCTGACTGTTGTATGTAGATTTGGGTCACATATACATTGGCGAGCAAAAACCTAAGTACGTTTGAATCGTTTAGTTTGCGCTCAATGTATGATCTTTCAGAAAACATTTCAATCGATCGCAAAATACGCAATTGAATGCAATCAAACTGCTTTTGCTTTTAATTAGCTGCTAGTTTTGCTGAGTGTCAGGTGCGCCCTTTTGCTTGCCACTGCATGGACATTTGTGTAAATCAGGCCGATGTGGTATCCCAAAGAGACGCAGACAAGTTTCCAAAAAGAAATTCTATTTATAAATCCATCAAGTCGAATTCAACGAAGTGAAGTAATAAAAATATCTCATAAACAACAACATTGGCGGCGGCGGCAGCAGCAGCAGCAACATCATCGTCATCAGCATTATCAAATGTGGGTGTCTTGAGAATACAAGCAATTCTTATTGATTTGCTATGATTCGCTGTCCCAGTGAAATGAAGCGTTGGGAAAATTTTCAAACGATCACCGAAATGGCCACTAATCATTAGAAAACCGACCGAATGTTGGTGGTTCGGCGTAAAAGCCAATTGACCACAACATTCGACATTAGTTCACACTCTTTGGTGGGGGGAGGAGGGAAAAGAATAACACGCAGGCGCACAACATCTGATAGAAATGACAACTGCTCCAGGCTAAAGGCATTCGAAGCATCCTCCTTCTATACGGACGAGGAGGGTGGAGAATGCAGACGAACGTGCTGAAGCTGAATGTGTTGAACGGACGGACGGACGGTCGCAACGGTGCGGCGCAAACGGAACTCACTCGACTCACATATGGTGCGAATGTTTGAAACAGCTTTTACCCACGGCTTTTTACTTGTCGCTGGCTGGTGTTTATGGTCGAAACGCGATAAACTCTGCCGCCAACAAGAACAGATACAGCAGCAGTCATAGATTGTGCGCTACGAACGATGTTACAGCAAAGCAAGGCAAAGCACATGCAGACCGTCAACCATAGAGGGCGCGGCGCGGGTGATGGAAAGCGGCAAGCGAGTGATCCAGACGTGATTTGCGCACATTTATAAATACTCCACTCACACGCTCACACTCAGCCTCAGACAAGGGCAGTCAGTCAGTCAGTCAGTTGGTAAGCCAATAATGGCAAAAATGTATTAAACAAGTTCATGTTCAGTCAGACATGAATACAGTTCCACAACCACCACAATCACCACAGCAGTAGCAGCAGCACCAATAGCATCATTATCAGCAGCAGGTTGGCTACTACGACTGACTGAAAGAGCAAGAGTAAGTAAAAAAAACATGATGACGACGACCGCGATGATGATCTCAATGCGATGATCGCCAAATGTTCAAGTGCCAAGACACACAGTCTGGTTAGAAATTCAATCCGGAGTCGGGCAACAACTGGACGTGGCTCGGCGGCTTTCATGGCATTGCCACAATTTGGGAAGACATTTGCCGCGCCAGTCTTAGCAGCAGCTTTACAAGTTGCCATCGTTATCTATATCGTCACCATCGCAGCCAAGTCAATTTATCAACACCTCCTCCTACTTTCCTCCCTCCTTTAAAACTTATGCACAGTGGGCAAGGAAGTTATTTAGTCGACACATCCCTTTAATGTATACAAGAATCACACCGTGAGTGCTTTACGACAATTTGTCCACTTTTGGCTCGGCTGCCTGCACCTTCCAGGGGCCCCTACTATCTCAGAGTTGACCTAATTTAGTAGTTTTATCCCCCAAGCTGGGCACTGTTATCCCCAACAAACCTGAAAACAATTCAGCTGGTCGTCAGGTCCCTATGGACGCAGGTGACCATCTTCCTGAACCTGAAGACAAAAGAAGAAGAAGATTAAAAATGGACAACACAAATACAAACATATATAGCTGTTACAACAACAACCATCATTTTATGTTTTTTTTAGTGACAATCCAAGAATGGCTTTATCTTATCAATAGGTTCAGTTCAGGTTCATAGGTTTCAATCCATTTTTGATCATAGCTTTGTCACTATACGTTGAACAGGACTAGTGATGGCAAACGGGATTGATATTCACAAATCCGGGAATTTCTTAAAATCAGCCAGTTTTAGAAAATGTTTTAAGAAACGTCTTAGCAATATTAATCCATCTAAAGTTTCATCCGAAGAAGAACACATTTCCCAACAAACGCTTGTTGGAAAACCGAAGATGAATTTCATACTTGAAATCTCCTTTAACATAACCTTACAGAAATTCATGTCGCAGCAAAGAACTTCCACGGTATTTTTTACTGGATTAAACATTTTTATTGTTTGTTTCAGTAAAATCAAATCCTCAATCGGTTATTTTTGCTATTTTCCGCTCTGGTTCGTCCCAATTCCAATTTCATGTCATGAACCTAAATCAAGAATAACAACAGACGTGTTTAAATTTGTAAACTTTAGGTAAAAGTATATCGTTCCCAAATGCAATTGAAGGCTGCAAAGTCAGTATACATTGTCAGAGATTGTGAAACACAAACTCCATTAGTGTTACACTCAAGACGTATTTATATAGGTGATAGCAGCAGAGCAAAAACAAATTCGGCAACAACAAAATACAAGTAATTTTTTGAAAATGTCAAGTAATGGTGAGCCATACTGTCAACACAAAATATATGGGATTTGACAGTTTTGGTTACTATTGAATGAAAAAAATTTCAGTCAGCTGGGCACCTGCTTTCACCTGATATAAATACGCCTTGGTTATACTTTTGTGTGAACATTAACTTCATACTTTTAATAGAATTTGAAAAATGCCAATTTTGTAATTTTATGTGTTTATCTTTTTAAAATTTTAAAATGGTGTTTCGCATAAATCAAATAATACAAGGCTGTCCTGCCTCGTATATTATTTTTCAAATAAAATATGATATTTTTCAACAAAAAAACCCGGGGTTCGGGATTTCCCGTTTGACATCGCTAAACACGACGTTTTGAAATGCCTACATTGTCTGCCTGTTGACACACTTTCTGATCGGTGCTCGTCGTGGCCATCTTAATTGGTCGAATAAGCGAAAGCCTTTCAAATATTTCTATTTAAGATTTTCCAATATTTTTTCTATTCTCTCCTCTGTACTTCAAAGGTGGTGTTCAGAAGCTATAAATAAGAACAGCCAGGCCGAATATGAAATACCCTCTCCACACAATCGAAGGAAGCTGTATCAGAATTAATGAGGCAAATACGTCACACGGCCGTGCAGACTAGTCACAACTATCAACTAAATAATGAATTTTAGGCTTATAAATATCCCAATTTTTGGGGCGTGGCACACTATTCAAGTGAATATATACAGAAAAAAACATGAGTCACTTATTTGTTTAATTCAATTTAGAAATGCATTGAATGATTTGAAATATCAATCAAACTTCTCTAAAGGTTCTCAAGTTATTATTTTTTAGTTTTTAATTGAAACTCTGTTAGCTTGTTTTCTATGTAGCACATGAGGTCGTCTCCTATTTCCATGCATTCCAAACTTTCAGACAAAGCGTATCATGATGGATAGGTTAACAAAGTACGAAACTAAAAGAAAAGCGAATCTATATTTTGTTCGAGACCATTATCAACAAATGCAACCATCGACGATCGCACAGTGAAATGGAAGATGATCTATAGGCTAGCAGCATAATGCCTAATCATGTTTATGGCTCGCTTAGTTATTCGTTTACAGAGCAAAACAACCAGACCAGCTAGACTAGCTGATTGTTGGCGTTGTTGTTGTCGGTGCCGTCAACGACGACCGACGGTGGTGTTGGATGGCTGACTTGTAGATTTTCAATGGTTAATAAATTTTCCAAACTACTTTGGATGCCGTCTCAGGCACCACCATCCATCCATCTATCCATTTTACTTTTCTTCGGCTGGCTCAGTGAATCCCACCGACAAGTTCTTGGTCGGCAATCTAGATAAGCGTCATTATCAATTGTGCCGCAATGAGCCGTGGAAGAGAGCTCTCTGCAGTAATCGCATCTAATAAAACCCCCATCGCTGTCAAAGTTGTTCAGCGAAAGACATCATTTGAGTGGAAACATTTTAAACAGGAGCCGCTTCTGGACTTTTTACTTTTCAATAAAAGCCCATTAAAGTCAACAATAAAACGATCAAAACTTCAGCAACGACATCGCCGACATCGCCGACTTCAGCGAAATGACTCCAACAAACTTCGTGGGAAGACAAAGGGAACAAGTGCGCGCGAATTATGTGTTTCTCTTAAGAGGAACACAACTAAGAATAAAGCGGGCAAAAATTTAGATTTTTAATGCTTTATTAATAACTTGAATCTTAAGACTAACTTATGAATGTTTTTCGTTCATGAAAACACTCACTGCAAAACAGCTTTATGCTGATAATGCAATTAATGTTTAGATAAACTTAGTGTGAGAACGGTAAACAAAAGCATCAGATTTTATGCCGAATACTTTGGAGTCTCGTTACACACTATGTATAACTTATGTATGTAGTTTACTACTAAATAAAGTAAAGTATGTTTGGTGAGGCGATTGGTATGTAACTCCTCCACCCCTTGACAGAAATACTCCTGGATTTCGGTAGTATTGATACAGTACATACATTAATTTTAATTATATTTTCTTATTTTAAATATTTTTGGGTTATTTCACTTAAGTTAACTTGAGTGGCAGCAGTGTCCTCTCTTTTTTCAAGTGGATAGTTCTTCATATTTATATTAACATTATTCCTTTTTCTTAAAAAGTAAAACATAATACATAGTACAATAACAATAGCTCCAAAAGTAAAATTTATACCATAAGACATATTTTTGTGGAATTTTAGTTCTTTTATTTCTTTTATGTTATCCACAATATCAAGGTCAACATTGCTGAACTTTACGCTTTTATTCGAATAGTCAAGTTGCTTACTATTTGGGTAAAAATATTTATCTTTAAGTACAATTTTTTTATTTGAAAATAGTTCGCTTTTAATAGATATATAGCAATTGTTGAATACAATAAAAAAATTTCCTGTTAATTTCAATTTCCTATCATCACAATTTTGTTCTAAATTTTCCGAATGAGCGTTTTTTACAATTATTATTTCTTCTTCGATACTTATGATTTCTGTAATGTTACTGAAAACAACTTACAATTGCTTTGAAAAATGCAATGTTTGCTTGCCTTTAAATTCTTTAGGGAAACATTATCTTGATATTTTAAGGATTTTTTATTTATATCGACTACATATTCCTCGTCAGAGTCTATTTCTATATTATTTGCATTTGGAATTGGAAGAATAAGTTTTAAATCTGTTCTAATGAAATTGTCGGGTATCTGTAAAGCAATTATTAGCGAATCGCCGCCAATAGTCATGATCCCTACTTTTAACATCTTCAGTTTGTAGAAATCTATTCCGAATTCTACAATCTCTTGTGAATTTCTAACCTCTCCAATATTTATAACACGTAAGAGAGTATTTGTCGTATTGACTACCTCCACCTCTCTTATTTTGACTTCTACATATCCATTATCCTCAGTTATCTGGCTGATCTGGAGTGTTGCCCGTATCGGTTGGGTCAATATCGCTATCAGTAGTACCATTTGGAAGATCTGTAAATTTAAATGGTCTTTTAATATTTGAGTTGTGAACATTTTGAAGATTCTGTTTTCTAAATTTAGGTTGTTCTTTGTGTCTAACGCTGTTGTAATTCTTTATGTAGCCTTCCTCCCTTTCCTCAATGTAATCTTCCCTATCTTTGTTTCTAGTTTTATCTAATTTCTCTTTATATTCCTCTATTCTTTTTCTTACTAATTCAAAATCTACTTTATTGTTTACTACATCGAAAGGAGAACATTTAATGACACTGTGGTAGCTATTATTATAAAAATTAATAGCCCTTATCATTTGAGTTTTTATTGGCAAAATTTCTTCAAGATTTAATGCTCTAATTCTTTCCGTAAGAGTATTATTTAAACGTTCCGAATCGGAATTTCCTGTGTGACTGTTGGGTTTCGTGAAATGGAATTCAATTTTCTCTTCTGTCAAAAATTCTTTTACATTTCTAGAGTTGAACTCATTGTCAAAAATAAACTTCCCAATTTGCCCTTTTATTGCTAAAAATTCCCTTATTTTCTGAACTAATGTTGTACTGTTACGGTCTGGCAAGTGAAAACAGACGGCATGTTTAGAGAATTTATCTACAAATATTATGAACGACCGTTTACTATTTACATATGTGTCTATATGTACTATTTCATTGACACTTGAAGGCGTCTCCGTACGCAAAAATTTATTCTTTATGGGATTCCTGTCATATTTTGAAGATGAACAAATATGGCAATTATTAATAATTTTATGTATAGACATTTTCAAACCAGGGTTGTAGATCTTGTATTTGAGTTTCTCGTAAGTAGCGGTAATCCCCGAATGGCCACTCTCATACTTATGGAATAATGATATTTGTTTATTCAGTTCATTGTCATCCTCAATGTCTTCAGCAAAGTGAGTACATTTGAGAAATTTAATGGCCCCGGTGCCAGAGAATTCGTTAATTAAAACTTGTTGAACTTTATAATATTCACGATCGTTTATTTCCGAATATATCCCAACTCTTCCTTTTAGAATTTCTCTCCTGACAATTTCGGACACATTTCCTTCATCTATATCGCATTGGTCGATAAAAATTCTTTTATTGCCAAAAATTACATTCTTGTCTACTTCCTTATTTTCTTTTACAATAATCTGAATTTTAAAGCGATTAACTACTGTATCTAATAGTATAGGGATATTTTCATTTAGATCCTCTTCTTGGGAGTGTATTGTTTGAACATCTAAAGAGCCTTCGTCACTACTGGCATTAGCATTATCAACAAACTCCTCTTCAAACAAATTTACTATATTTATCTCATTCCTGTCAGCATCAATTCTACTGAGGAAGTCTGCAATATAATTACATTTCCCTTTAATATATTCAATTTTAAATTGATATTCCCCTAAATCAATTAGATACCTCTGAAGCCTTGGGCTTATATCTCTACCAGAATATTTGCTCATTAGCCACTTAAGTGGCTGGTGGTCGCTTTCCAGATCGAATTCCCTTCCATAGATATAAGGCCGAAAATATTTAACACCCCAAACTATTGCCAACAATTCTTTTTCAATTGTTGCATAGTTTGTCTCGTGCTTATTAAGCGTTCTTGAGGCATATGCTACTGGGTGACCATCTTGAGTTAAGACAGCTCCAATAGCATTGTTGCTTGCATCGGTGACAATTTTGAAACGCTTGGAAAAATTTGGATATCTCAGGATAGGTGAACTCGTGACGAGTTCCTTAAGCTTCTCAAAAGCAATTATATAACTTGGGTCATTCACATTAGGGCGAACATCTTTCTTTAAGAAGTTTGTCATTGGGTACGCTATCTTCGCATAATTACTAACAAATTTCCTATAAAAACCGGTCATTCCCAAGAATGACCTAATTTGTTTCTGTGTCCGAGGAAGCTTGAGATTTTGAATTACCGATATTTTGCTAGGGTCCGGTTTAACACCTTTTGTGGTAAGTACATGGCCCAGAAACTGAGTTTCCTTTCGGAGAAAATCGCATTTATTAATCTGTATTTTCAACTTAGCCTTTCTCAAAGTTCTAAATATATTACCAACACTTAAAATATGTTCCGATAAGGACGAACTAAATATCAGAATATCGTCCATGTATACCACACAAGTTTTATTGATGTAACTTCTCAAAACAGAATTCATTAGTCTTTGAAAAGTTGACGGGGCGTTTTTAAGCCCAAAAGGCATTCTGACAAACTCATAGTGACCGAAAGGAGTCGAAAACGCTGTTTTCTTTCTATCCTCCTCCTTAACCAAAATTTGGTGAAACCCCTTCGCTAGGTCAATGGTTGTAAAATATTGAGATTTCCCTAGCTTATCTAGAATACCATTTAAGTTAGGTATAGGAAATTTGTCTTCGACAGTATACTCATTCAGTTTTCTATAGTCAATAACTATTCGCCATTTCTTCTCCCCTGAATTGTTAGCTCTCTTGGGAACAATCCACAGAGGGCTATTGTATGCGGAGTTGCTTTCTCTAATAATATTTTGTTCCAACATATCATTAACCTGTCTAAGGATTTCACTTTCATGAACTTTAGGGTAACGATATATTTTAGAATATATCGGTTTGTCGATAGTAGTTGTTATCTCATGCTGTATATCATCTGTAGCGGAAAGGTTGTCACCATCAACGTAAAATAAATCCTTAAATTCTGTGAGAAGATCCGTAATTAGTGCTTTTTCCTCTTTGTTTAGATAGGTAAGATCGAAATTTTGATAAAATGAATTCCTTGCAACTGGTTCTAGAGAGCATATTTTCTCTGTGTGAAAGGGATAGTGGCTTTCCTCAAATAATATCCTACTACCCAAAATTTCTATGTAATCATGTATACTGTTTATTATTGCTTTAAAAGGAATTAAAAAGTTTTGTCCCATTATGGCATCGTACTTTTCATTCTGAAAATCGATGACTTTCCAACTTAAAGTACCTGTACAATTAAATTCCTTCGGGAAAGGAGTAACTATTTGATAAAGTACTTCATTTATTCCATTTAAAGTCCGATACCTGAGAGGTTGTTTTAATCTCTGTTCCTTATAATTTTCAATCAGTACATTCTTTTTAATAATACTGGTTGTTGAACCAGTATCAACGAGACATTTAAGTCTCTGTCTACCTATTGTAATCGTTACTATGGGCAATCTGTGTCTTGAGGCACTGTTAAAAAATTTACCTGATTTTCCTTCTCTTCCTCTTCCACATTACTTATGTCCATCATATTTGTCGAAACATGTCCTAGACTTTGGTCAACACTCATATGGGAAGATCGAGTCCGATTCGACCCTCCTTCCTTTGTCTTGTTCTTGTAGTTATAACTATTCATGTCGGTACTAGTATTATCCTTCTCACGGTTTCCGGTTTTATTATCACTGTTTTTTCCTTTATAGTTATTAGTATTATAACCTTTGTTATTTTCAGTGTAGGATCTACTAGGTTCCCTATCGTCCTTACTTCTGTGTCTATAGTCAATCGTTCTTTTGTCCGTAAGTAGTTTTAGTTTTGTATATTTCATTATGATATCTTGTAATGTCTCATTATCGTTTATATGTGCCCTGACAGTTCCATCTATTTTTTCTATCATTATGTCCACTAAATCCCTGTCCACATTTTCAGATTTATAAAGGGCAGGTTTTAAAGGGTCAAATGCATATATTTGACATAATTCACATTTACTTGACTCAAAAATTGAAAATAATTCTTCTAGATTTCTTACTTTAACGTATCTGCAGTAATTAAATACTTCGGCATATGTTTTCCGTGGTTTCAACAGCCGGAATATCCTCTCCTTTATATCGTTCCAGGATAAGTTGCCGAGGTCACCAAGTCGATTCGCCACATCTCCTATAATCTTTTCATTGATTATAATTTCGAGTGCAAAATTTTTTAGCTCCTCGTTCTGGCCACATAAATTAAGTGTCGAGTCGACAGATTTCACAAAGGCAACTGGGCTGTGCCGTTCATCAAGAGGTTTTATTCTCCGAAACTGTTCAATTATATCCTTTGGCTGCATTAAAAATTGATTCATACCATGATGTTGTTGATTTTGTTGTTGTAGTTGCTGGGCTTGTTGAGATTGATGGATCTGTTGGGATTGTAGTTGCAGTTGCAGTTGTTCGATTTGCTGAGTAAGTTGTCTTATTATTTCTTCCTGTCTCGTTATTACGACTTCGAATTGGCTCTGCTCATTATTTTCTGTCATGTTTCTGTTGTTGTCAAATACTTTATTTCTGTTTGACATGTGTTTCTTTTTAATCTCTGGTTTATTTTTGGTGGTTTAGTTTTAGATTCACACTTAATGTACACTTAATGTGTGATTGTTTATATTTTTTTATATTTATTTTGTTAAATAATTTAGATTTAATTTAAAAACAAATACCACTATGGGATGTACATAGGTTTGTTCGTTGACTGCGCCAATTATGTGTTTCTCTTAAGAGGAACACAACTAAGAATAAAGCGGGCAAAAATTTAGATTTTTAATGCTTTATTAATAACTTGAATCTTAAGACTAACTTATGAATGTTTTTCGTTCATGAAAACACTCACTGCAAAACAGCTTTATGCTGATAATGCAATTAATGTTTAGATAAACTTAGTGTGAGAACGGTAAACAAAAGCATCAGATTTTATGTCGAATACTTTGGAGTCTCGTTACACACTATGTATAACTTATGTATGTAGTTTACTACTAAATAAAGTAAAGTATGTTTGGTGAGGCGATTGGTATGTAACTCGCGCGCACTCGCAATCATTGCAATCGCCATTGTACGAGAACGTACGGACGTAGTTGCCAGTGGAAAAGGTAAATGTAGATCGGATACTGATTGTACGACTGCTGCACGTGCACGTTTTCCTTGGTACGAAGACTGCCAAGACGGTGTTTTGTTTGTGGAAATGGGATTCTTTCGCCTGGACAACCAACACAATTTAATAACTCAAGTAATAGATCACATCCAAGAGATAATTGAGTTTACGAACCCAACACTTTGTTACACAAGGTACTGAACTACAATCGAGGAATCGACCAACTCTTGTCATGCAGCGCCATCTAGGACTGTAGTGTTGGTTGCTACATATATATTCGTAATAAGTGAAGTCGTTCCTACTTTATTGTAAAGATTTTGTCTTTATTTTTCAATAAATCTTCTCTAAAATGAATACTAGGGCTGCATCAGGACTTCCTGACTTGACGAATAGACGGCGGCACTTTCTGCGAACAGTGACGGCTATGCAGTGCACACTGGTTCCAAATCCATTAACAAATAAAATAAATGTTATGGCAGCACTCCAAGCTATCAAGAAAATGTACAGAAGAAAATTAGGTGGCAACACCACAAGCCTGAAAGTTATTTAAAGCTTGCGGTTCAAACACGTGGGATTAATTCGGGTCTGAAGCCGCTGTACACATTAATTAAGATCAAGGCGTGAAAATAAAACAATATTATGGAAATTGCAGGACAGTGTAAGTAATTGAAAAAAATATTTTTAACATTTTGTGGTTATTGTGAGTGGTCTTGTCCGTATTCTTATGCGTTGTAATTTAATGATTCGTAGTGAACATAAACTATAAATGTCGTGGACAGAAAGTTATATGAAGGACTCAAATGGACTCAAATTTTAAAGGTAAGAGTGTTCGTCTGAGAGCGTGCCACAATTGACATTTTATTTTGGCACTGTTTTCGATTAGCCGTAGTTAACACATTTGATTATTATATCCCTGAGTACGAGACTCATAAGGATCTTTGTTTGCTGATATTGATCATTTGATTTGTTTGATGATATATTGATCATTCACTTTTTCCGTGCACATTTTGAAATTGTATATTATTTCATGAGATATTAAAACAATAATTATTTAAATTGCAGTGTCAAGTAGAATATTTGAAAATTGGACGATCTGCACAATATTTCGTCGCTCGGTCTAAACGCATTTTTGCAAAATTTCATTTCTGAATTAATAGAACTTTGAAAGCACTATAAATATATATTTCTATCATTCTCTTAGATCATTGATCATGTTACGTTTAGTTTTTTTGTTTTGTTTTTAAAAATCAAGATTTTCAAAATCTCTCTACAGTTGTGAGCTGTCTTATCAATGCATTTAGCGCGGCGCAACCACTGTTGGATTGCCGGCGTGAATGTGATTCGGTGTATTTATATCAACTGCAATGAGATAACGCATATGCGAAGTTGATTATTGTTGTGTTTCCAAATAAAAGACGTTTTTGATTCCACTATAAAAATGTAACTAACCATATTCTATTTTATTATTCCAAAACTCATGTCTAACTCAATCCCATATTACAAAAAGTCGTCGCCTACTATAAACAATATCAATACAGTTGTTATGTTAGAAAATATATTCAAAGTGTTGTTCCAACAATTATCTTTTCCATATGACACTTCGCTTTCGTGTGAAAGCAAGACCAATAAATTGATCTGCACCATTTTCAATTGTAATTCATAAGACACAATTTGAAATTCAAAAATTCCATTTTAAATTAAAAAACATCAATTGAATTTCAAAAAATCCATTTGAAATTCAAAAGATACCATTAGAAATTCAAAAAATATCAATTGAAATTCAAAACTCGTCATTTGCAATTCAAAAGACATCATTAGAAATTCAAAACTCGTCAACTGAATATCTATACTCGTCATTTGAAATTCAAAGATTCCATCTGAAATTTGAAAATGTAAACAAATTCGAAATTAAACAAAATGTACATAAGGTGTACACCTTTTTCAACTGAATTTCAAAACTCATCATTTGTAATTCAAAGGACAACATTTGAAATTCAAAAGTCGTCATTTGTAATTCAAAAGACATCATTTGAATTTGTCATTTGCAATTCAAAACTCGTCATAAGTAATTCAAAAGACACCATTGGAAATTCAAAAGTTTACATTTGAAATTCAAAAATTATTCCATTTGTCATTCAAAACATTTTCCCATTGCAATTCAAAAAGGGTAAACAAAATTATTTAAGCAAAATATACAGTAGGTTAGGTAGCATTTATTTATTTCTGTAATTTTTTCATAGAGCGATATGCAAGACCTCTCACAAAATTGGCATAAGCTTTGGTTAAAATAAAACTGATCAGTAACAACGGTTTTACAATCACTTTATACCTGTAAAATAGTTATGATTTGTTGTAACTCCCACACAAATAATCTGGACCTAAGTAAAATGCAAGTCCTTATAAATTATATGCAGATGCTCCCTGAGCTATATATGAAATCACCGACATTTTACATCATTATAATTATTAGTTGCTTATCATTTTATTAAATCTGTTTCCAAACTGCAGAATATCCAAATTTGCAGAAAAAATAAATGCTTTTGAATTACAAATGACGAGTTTTGAATTTCAAATGACGACTTTTGAATTTTGAATGACGTGTTTTGAATTTCAAATGATATTTTTTGAATTTCAAATGATATTTTTTGAATTTCAAATAGAATTTTTGAATTTCAAATGGTGTCTTTTGAATTACACTTGAAATGGCGTAGTTTACAAAAAAGATTTAATGAATTGATGAACAGATAATAATTATAAAGATGTAAAATTTCTGTAATTTCGTATAAAGTGTACAATTTTTACCAGAAAACAGTTTATCACTCAGTACAATAACTTAATCAATCAATATAACGGAATGTAAGTTATACAAGATTTAATTTTACATAGGATAGGGACAATTGTATGGGAAGAAGGGAGTGACAAAAGCATAACTATCCTATTAAAGTTATAGCAGTTTTATTTTAACCAAGTGGATAAATAGATGCTACCCCACCTAATATACATGTAAACAAAGTTACATTTTTGCATATCAAATGGAATAGTTTTTGAATTTCAAATGGAATAATATTTGAATTTCAAATGATGTCTTTTGAATTTCAAATGATGTCTTTTGAATTTCAAATGACGAGTTTTGAATTTCAATTGACATTTTTTGAATTTCAAATGTAATTTTTGAATTAGTATAGTCGACATTTGAAAAACTTAAAAATGTGGGCCGTGTCGTGAGAATGTTTTAATAAAAATAGTGTAAAAATCAATGAATCGGTATTGCCAGATTTGTCCACCTCGTACTATTTTCAGTTCCCAAACCAACAAAAAATGGTTTGGGAACTGAAAATAGATTTGTCAGCAATGAAGAGGTGGAAAAAGATCCCCTATAAAAGAGTGATTACGTTGACGGACTTTAGTCCAGAAATGTCATAACACTCCCCCACATCGTATTTCACCAAACGCCGATTATTTCTAAATGTCTTATTAACAAAACGCTTGTGGTTGATATTCATTTTTAGCTACAACAACAACTTGCAATTGGAAACAGAATTCCATTTAAGCAAATCTCTCGCATTGTTTTCTCTTTTTTTGCAAACAAAACAAAGCAACAAGACATCGGCGGACATGGAGCGATCTTTGTTTATTGTCCCAATTAAATCCATCAATTAATTGTGGCTTCAATTAAATACCCCCCGAAGGCATCGAGCACTGCGAGGAGGATAGGGAGCATAAAGCGAAGAACGGAAAGAAAGAAACAGAAACTTGGACAACAAACCGAACTATCACCAGCGAAATTTCATCACTAATCAAGACATTGCCAACGAGAGATCGCAACAGCAACAACAACAGCAGCGACAACAATGCCCCCTTCAGCCAATTCAAGAAAGCAACAACAACAACAGAGGATTTAATCACTTTTCGCCAGACACTCAGCTCAGCATTCAACTTCACACTCCACGCGATTTGTCGGATCTGAGGCGGATGAGGTTTCCATAAATGCTGACTGACATTTTGATAACAAAGTTATCGTTCGACCAAGTTGTACGCCTTGATCCGATGGGCGGCGGGACGGGCGGTACATGCAACCACATCATCATAAACCCCCCCCCCCCAAGAGTTTATTAATGACTTAAGTCCTATTCGATTGTCGCCTTTTACGAAACAATTTAATGGCAATTTCCCATCCAGGTTGCTTGCTGCCTGGTCGTAAAAGCGGCGGCAAATTAGTTGGTCTAAATGAGTTTTCCATTCGGTCATTCGCTCGTAAATTTCAAATTGAAACATTAAAGGAAAGGGTGAACAACGGGGCTCGCCGTGCCAAGAATAAGCAACATGTCATTGCGAGGTGGCAACTACATACTTTTAAATTTGTCACCTGATGAGCTTGTCACCAACATGGAATGGGATCAATGGTCGAAGTGGAGAGAACATATCTGAATAAGCTGAGCTGAGCAAAGCCAAAAACGACAGGTGGTGTGTATTGCGGACCTTTATCAAAATCCACAGCAGAGGACACGAAAACCATCATGCCACAGCTCAGTATTTGGGGTGAGGCGACTGACGAACTGCTGGTATGAATCTCTGCGTGTGTATGGATGCACGGTGTCAAGAAATACGCAATTGGGGCACTGGGTAAACGAATACACCTACCCACTGCACAGTGGTTCATATCGAAAAGTGGTAATAAGGTTAATATGGCACAATCTAGCGATGCGTTAAACAAGTAAACACAGAAATAAAAATATTTTTTGTTGGAAATTTACCGAACTGTATAAAATCTCTAGAAATTTGGCTCCAGAATAGAGGTCTATAAACCGACTTTCGATTAATCGACTTTTTGTAGGAAAATGTCGAAAAGTCAAAATCGACTTGACCATTGCCAAAAGTCGACTTTTGTTATCGACTTTGTGCATCAATGAATTTAACTTTTTTCGGTGTAGAAAACACATCATTTATCCGATTTTCTTCAAATTTGGTACTACAACTAGAAACATTTGTGGAAAAAATGGGTTCAGATTTATATATCTAATATAAATTTCTCTCGATTTGGTTTTGATTTGGTCTATTCGTCTTTACATTCATTTGCAAAGTCGACTTTTTATTCATTTGAAAAAGCCGAAAGTCGACTTTTCATATATTTCAAAAAGTCGCCTTTTTGCTCCAAATATATATCCCTACTCTAGAGATGTTTTGATTGATCGTTTAGATTATCGCTTAACTATCTGAACAAGGCATCGGTTATATACAGGCGTCATAGAATCCGATAGTTGTCGGAATCGGAATTAAAATTTGAAGCAAGAAAACCCAAATACGATTTCATGACAACAATTCATATCGGAACTGATTCCAAATTCCTATTAATCAGGAATATCGACTTGGATTCTGTATCAAAACCGATTTAAATTCCGATTCCGGTAACAATCGGATTCTATGACAACCCCTGATAAGCTAGCGGAGCAACCAAAAGAAAACTGATATAATTTCATTCTTCAAAACATTTAAAAATGTAAAATATAATTTAAATTAAAATGTCACAACAATAATACCGGTAAGCATTGGACTCCAAACCAACAAATATGGTCGTTTTTGGTTGATTGTCGAATATAGCGGGCATTCTTTAATCCCATGATTTTAATTAAATATATTCGAAAACAATTTTTGTTGTGCAAATTTTGTGTCTTTGACAGGCATTTCTGTCTTCCGGGTAGATATGCTTGTTAATGCATCGCTCTAGCATTTCACCAGAAGTTTACCAAGTGGCCGGAGCTTCTGTGCATTGCATATACTCTACTACCCCCATTGGTCAATGCCTGCAGGTCCTGCATCTGGCGACCATGTGTTAAAGTATGAATTACATTTTTCTAACACCCCGATGCTATACCAAATATGGCATCTCTTTTTTTGCTTTTGTGAAATCTAACGATATCACATGCGAACACTCATTCGGACGGACGGATGGTCAGACATTCGTTCGGGCGATCGTGGCACACAAAGCAGACTTTGAGACGCTTGTGATTTATGGTTGCATGGAATTGTTGTTCGTTGACAGTGCGAATGTGGTCCAAATAAAAAATGTTTTTCTTTTGTTATGGCCTTTTTATGTGTTAGCCAGCCGGACGGCTATAATTGTTGCAACTGCAACTGTTACCAGCAGGCAGCCAGTCAGTCAGTCAAATGGCACAGTGCCATGACATTGGCCAAACATGGAACGACTTATCAGAGATTAGTTTTTTTGGTTTAGAAACAAAAAATGTTGAATCTTGAATACCAACGAAAGTTTCAAGTTAAATATTTTCAAATATTTAAAGACGGTCGATTTTATCCGCTATTGCGACATTGTGCGGCCTGGCAGGCTAGCTACACTCTTGAAGAAATTGTGAGGTGGCAGCAGCTACTTTAACAAATTGCAATTATGATTGCTGCTGCTGACGCCGCTGCCGCCGTCAACTGTCAGCGGACAAATGCGATTTTGCTATGGCACCGAACAGACAGATCTCTTTGCAGATCTAGAATATTTGTCACGTTCCGCTGCTTCTCCGATTACATTTTGAGATATAAGCGCGGAAAAAGTGGAACAGCGCGATACAGTCGGAATCGGAGTGTCAAATGTGTGCAAGTGCAAAGTTTGAAGGCCTGAAGGTGGTGTGGGGTTGGGTTGCATGATCATCGTTTAGCGAATAACTGCCTACCCATCACCATCGTTGTTAGTTGTCTGCGCACGTCATGCAACAAAACACACACACACCAACATTACGCTCCAAATCCATAAGGAGTATCATGCAGCAGCGGAGTGTGGCAAGACGTTTTCCTATCAGGG
This sequence comes from Polietes domitor, assembly GCA_947397865.1. NCBI lineage: Eukaryota > Metazoa > Arthropoda > Insecta > Diptera > Muscidae > Polietes > Polietes domitor. The sequence continues at coordinate 93,764,255 of OX377622.1, forward strand.
GGCCACTCGACAAGTTTTTTGAACAAGTTGATGACAAAGAAAAGAGGAAAATCTTCGACCAAGGGCTGCCACCTCAGCAATATATGTTATGAGCTATTCCGTTTATTAATTTCATAAGAAATTATTTAGTAACAGATCGAATGCCTTATAAGGACGTTCCAAAACAAATCGATTTGAAGTGTAGATGGCGGCCCTTTTAAAAATGTGGCAACATTGTGATTTATTTAGCATTTGCATAGTATGGCGGCCATATAAAGTGAACACTCGAAATGATGATATTGATTTAAAATTTGATGCAATTACAATACGTCACCGTCGTGCGATACAATTCTTAATGCTTTCACAGTAGGCATTTCAAAAAGTTCTATCCACCTCTTATTAGCGGGCTATTTTCCCTTTCTGATCATGAAAACATTTTCGGTAGAAAAATATTGCTGGAAATGAATGAGATGGAATCTGCCGTTGGTGGGAATTTTGAAGAACTTGGCATTTCTTACTCCATCACCTCATTAAGGCTGGTGACCTTTTCTCTAATAGATTAGTGGTTCGGAGCTGTAAACAGTAAGTAAAGTTAATTGTTGGAAGAGGCACCCGTGACATCTCGCAATATTTGAGGCCTATTTTGAATATTGCTGGAAGAGTCTATCGAGCTAAAGGAAAATTGTTTGTTTTCTCTGGTAGTTCTTGTACCGTCGTCCTTGTACTTATGTATCACAGCAATTAATTTTATTTTTAGCGAAATTCCAATAAAAACAATGTGATAAAAATAATATATATAATAATGATAGTGATTAAAAAATAGCGGCAAGAGGATAAAAAATATGAAAACTAATAACATATACACTAAATGTATGCGGCTCAAATGTGGCTAAGTAGGAGTGCGCCCCTTTTGTGGTTCCAGATCTGTCTGCAAGACGCCTCTATCGGTTGCCACGAATATTCATCTATTGCTTAGAGCTCTACGAAAGCTTAACAAAGCTCGCAAATTTTACACAAAAGCCAACATATTGCAGACAACAGACAACTCCATCCTCATCATCATTTTAAATGACTGTCAAAATAAGTAGACGCGTCTTTCTGTTGCATGAATCTGAGTTGTTATGAACGAAGTCGTCGCCGTCGCCGTCGCCGTCGCCGTTGTCTTCAGCATGGCACGGCCTCTGCCATAAAAGCATCACAACTGAACTACGAATAATTACAGAGACATTCAGATGCAAATGTTTGACACACGAAAACTTACAATTAACGGATTTTACTTTGACAACATCTTTGTTTAAGGCCAGGCCAAGGGATTGTGCAATCAAAGGTTTCAAGTAAAAGTTTCACAAGCCATATTTAATAACTACAAAGTAGTAGTATCGTTAAGAAAACATATTTGAACACTCGGACACTCGAAAAAATGTTTGATACTGAAGCGTACTAAAATTGTGTCTGAGAAATGTATTCAGTACTAAGTACATTTGTAGTTAAAATGAGTAAATAAAACTCATTTTTAATAAATTATACTAGATTTGAGAATGAACGACTACATTCAAGTAAAAAATAAACTTAAATTCAGTAAAGGCATACTGGGTGCCAAACAGATACCAATTTCCTTAATTTTAGTAATTTTTTTCTGGAATTTAGTACACTTTTTTCTGAGCGTACGTACTTTCCACGAAGCGGCGAAAAATTTAAGCCACACTCGAGAACTAAACTAAACTCAATAAAATGATCGCCAAGATTGTACACGGATATTGAAGCAATCACGGGGGAAGGTTTCTGCAGTGCCTCCAGAAGTATCATGAAACGATTAAGAATTATATCATTATATTACATTTATATGTGAGTTTTGCGAACTCTGAGGCAAAATCATGTATTTTCCTTCAAACATCCTGAAAGCATTTCCTTCATACAATTTATGAATGGATTTTATAAAAGGTTTTCATAACTTAAATGATCTTTTTCTTAATATGTATGAAGAATTTATAAAATTAAATATTTCATATTTTTTCATAAAATAAAATTCTTAAATTAGAGAAACTTAGTTTCATAAGATCCAAGAAATATTGCATTCTATTAAATAATTATACCCTCACTCTACAGAGTAGGAGGGTATATATCATTTGGGGCAGAAGAAAAGTGTAACGCATTGAAGGGGTGACCTAAGACCCTAAGTATGTTTGGACCAAATCCGTTTCATGGCTTTTTAAGGTGTTTGAGCAATGCTGGCTGGCGTACACGATAACTCTCGATAGGAGTTAAGGAATCGATTCAAACTTTGCACATGGTAATATTTTTCCCAAACTTAGTTTAAGTTCAAATAAAATTATTAAATTAAAACCCATTTAACTTCCACACGGATCTTCAAAAGAAACTATTACTTGGTATTTGTTAAAGTTTTTATTATCAATTTATGTGTACAAAGTATGGCGGGTTTTGCCACGCCCCTCGGTACTTCCCACATAAATCACCCTAAACAACGTAAAATTAAAGCTCTTATAACTTGTATACAAATGATCAGAATGCTGTGAAATTTGATATTTGGTAATGTTTTTATAGAGATTACATTTGTATGGAATACGCGCGATATTGCCACACCCCTTCTGGTACCTCCCACACAAAGTGACATAAACTTTGGTTGCAATAAAACCGACATAACATCCATACGGGTAGTCAAAATCATCGACACTAAGTAAAATTTAAGTTCTTCCATACAGATGTTCTCTGAGAGTGAGGATATATATAAGTCGGTTAAACCGTCTGAAACTTACTTAATATTGGAAACTTCGGTAGAAATTATTAAACTTGTTCATACAAATAATTACAACAAAAGTTTCGTTATAGTCTATGAAAATGTTCATAAATTATATTATGAAAAATAAAGATCTTGTGTGACATTGAATGAAGAACTGCATATTTTGCGCTTTATGACCCACATTTCATACAGTTTATGAAGAGCTTCTGTTGAATGGAAATTTTCACTGAGGTTATGACAAAATCATGAATTAGTTCAATTGAAGTTGGTTTTACTTTTAAACTGAGATATTGACCTGGCTCAAGAGCTGTTTACATCAATATACATTTTATAGAATGTCAATTTATTGTGATGGCTGCCCAATACCATGATTTTTTGGGCCGTGACAGCCTTCATCAGAGAGATTTAATACGACTCTTACGGATATTGGAAAAGTCAACTGTGTCGTTTGGAATTTCTGAATTACAAATATTTCACAAAGCTCCACATTTACATGGCCTGAGGAAAACTTGTGCTAATTTCAAACAAAATTGTGAACTTGTGAATATGAGGGGAAATATCTATGCGAAGTTCAAGTTTCCTACTTTTTATTTAATTTCAAAACAAGTAAGAAAAAAGAAAGAAATTTCAAAAAGCCTAATTCGGTATTGGACCTACGCGCGATGGAGCCAAACACCATCGCGTCAATTTTTGAAGTATAGTATTTTCAGAAAGTAATAATGGGAGGTGGTTTGTTGCCAACACTTTCAAACCATGCTGCCAAAGTTACTACCTTTTCTCTTGTTTCATTTTTGATATTTCATCCCAAAGTAATACCGAAAATACATCTGTTGAAAAACGAAAAGGCACAAGCTAATACATTTTTGTAAATTAGAAAATACCAACACAGATATGAAAATTAATCAAAAATTAAAAAATGTAAGAATGTTATTGCAAAAAGCAATGCAATACACTGTGTGTGTTGGTATTACGTGTATGATTACGATTCGTTCCTGTATTCCTTGGAATAGAACTTTGTTTATCCGGACGTATCCGCCGAACCATATATATGAGATGAAAGGTTAAAAGGTGCACTTTAAAATGCCGGTAGAATGGGCTGCAGCAAACTGCCATAAATTATGAAAATTTCTGATTTAAAATTCTATTAAAGATATTGTAAAATTTCGGTTAGAAAATGGTCGAAATGTCATTTCACAGAAGTGTTTATAATTAATGTATAGCATCAATTAACAAATAAGAAAAGGCTAAAGTTGGGCTTAGCCGACTACGTGATACCCTACACAACTCCTTGCGCCTAACTGGTTTTTCATAAACACGGGTGCTTTGATATAACTGTGTAGATTTTATACAGTCCATATAAATTAGCCAGTGAACTATAAAATAATGTTTAACCAAATTTAACGTTATATGTCAAAATTTATGAGTATATGTTGTATTATGAAGGGTGTGAAGATAAATTCGTCCCACACCCAAGACACAAACCAATTTAGCTTGTGGAATGTATTTAATTTTTTTTTCGTAAAAAGTCATTAAAAACAATAAAAATAAAAGGAATTGTGCAATATTTGTAGCTACAATAATTTGAATGCATCGAATCGGCCAGTAGTCCAAAAACTATATAAAATAGGTCATATTAGCCCATGTATTGATGTGACATAGAAGAGACGATATCTCGAAAACTAGAATACATGAATCGGGTATTCCAATTATTTAGTCCTTGGCAAGAAGAATATTTTGTAAGAGTTTGTCCAAAATCCGTTTCAGATCGGAGATATATAGCTTTTCAGATATCGGGCATATATATATCGGATTTTGATTGTCCGATATCTAAACTAGAATACATGAATCGGGTATTCCAAAGCCAATTATTCAGTATTTTACTTACAAATTTTATATTCATACCCTTTTATTATGATACTCCTGCATGTGCCACGAACAATACCAATTTGTGAGGCAAAAATGGAAACCAGGTGGCAACTGTTTCATCGTTCATATTTCAACACAAAGCACTAATGAAAACACATGGCAAAACGAAAATTATAATAATACAAATTTTGTAAATGTAAATCGATTTGAATTATTTTCAAAGTGTTGCTGTAATATACATCGTTCTGAGATACAGTGTGTTTCGTTGTAAAGTTATTGTTGTTTTTGTGCTTGTTGGAATAAAACTTTGTTTATACGCACGTATCCGTTGAACTAAAGTGCAAATAAAAATGCAAATCTTCCTTAAATCTTTAGTGACATTTTAAGTTATAAGAAATTTTAAATCTCGCAGTATTTTTGACTATTTTTAACCTCATATTATATTTATTCTGTTACTAGAAGTGAAGGAAGGAAGTTTTTGAAAGGATTAAGGTGTGAGTAGATTAAATAACTTGAAATTTTGCTAGACAATGTTTGTAGGCATCATAAGTACATGTACGAAATTTAAAGGCATATCTGTCTCAAAATGTATTTTCCTTCAAATAACCAACTACCATCCCACTATAAGTGGGCGTGGCAGTAGGTGCAGAAACTATTTTTAAACAACTTTTGTAAGCTGCATAGGTATATGTGCGAATTTACATGTTTCCTGAGGTATTTTGCATCAAAAAAATCTACTACCATGGGCGTGGCCACTCACGACTTTGGTAAGCACCATAACTACATGTACGAAATTTCAAAGTCGTAGCTGCCTCCAATTCTTTGTTGCCTCTAAAAGTGGCCATCTGCCACACCGTGGTAGGGTCTACTACCACGTAGTTCTGTAAATACAAAATATATCCAAACAAAACAAAACAATTGCTATAATTGCACATTAGTGTGTCACATGAATTATTTCGAAAGAAGGAAAACCGACAGTGGGCCAGTGTTAGCAGCATTGTTGTATGTTGTTCCATAGGTAGGCCATTTACTAACCCATGTACTACAAACTATGCCACACATTGTATGCAAAACTACAAAAAGAACAACAACAACATCGGTCATTATGTATCTGATTTATGTAGAATCGACAAAATCAGAATTCTTTAGAAATTCAAAGATACATACATTCATTTCAAGCGTGTTGTGGCGTGCAAATAATAAAATAATAATGAAATAATAAAAAACAAAAACAACAGCAACAACGAACAATCTTCATGATGTGTTTTTGTGTTTTTCTATCTTCCTACATGATTAAAAGTCGTAAATTGTGAACGCTTCTTGATTTTCTATATCTATCCTCTGCAAATCTTCACAAACACGAAAAAAGCGCGCGTTTCAACGAAAAGGCATTACCTTGAAAAAGAGCAAAATAAAGAAGCGCTACCAAACATTCGCAGCATCATTTTTTTATTCATCATCTATCGGCAGGCAGCAGTAGCAGCAGCACCACCACCAACAATAACAATGACACTATGTTCGCCAGCGACGTAGCAGGGCTGCCACATCACCATGCGGGGAAGTATTGTGTAATGGTATCGAGTGTCCTGGTGGTATTATTATCAAATTCTAAAAAAAACTTTGACACTTTCATAGACGGCAGATCCAACGGCATGGAGCTGTCAGTTTAACAAGCAGTTACCACAGATGGACGGTAAAGCTACGCTATAAGATCCAGTAGAAGAGAAATAAACAGCAAAAAGTTGTCCGATCGTCACGATTTTTGTAATAATTTGGCATTTAGCTTAATCGCTTAAATTATTTAAAACTGTTTTTAGTTGGCAAACATTATATTAACAAAGAAAATTAAAAAAATATATATAAAATCTGTCCAAAAATAGCCCTCAATTAATACAGATACAATATAATTTAATATAAACACCGTAAGTTTATAAAAACTTTTTCCAAAAGATGGGAACTGATTTAAATTCTCAGTTGTTGTTACTATGCTGACAGCAGACTTAGTTGTCTACACTAAATTCTATAGTCTTTGATTGATATGTTTGAACGAAAGCATACCTATTTCTTATTACAGAATTATTTAACTTTTTATATTAAATTTAAACTGCATTTTCCGTTTGCCGTGTGTGGATCAGGCAAACTGAACATTGCTCATGACATTCCGCCTATACAGAGTAAAGATACTCCCGGTAAACATTAGTGTGGTGTCTTGCTCTAGCAAGAGTCCGCGATCAAGATCAACAAATTGACAGGAGAGCGCTTTCCAAATAACGAGCACAGCCGAGGAATTGCACACACATTCTATTGAGTAAGTAAGAGATTATTGTTTAAGATGATATTTGACATTTGTGTGCAGACAGGAACAAAGAGAGAGAGAGACATAGTTGATGTGTTATTATTATTGACTGATTTTACTCCTAAATATTAGAGCATATTCCCACTCCCATGTGCGTTTAAAAAATAGCCAATTCGCTTCCACAATAAAAATCTACTCTTCTACAATACTTGCATCATTTTTTAGTACTCATTACATATACATTAGACCGGCCCGAAAAAAAGTTGCTGTTTTCCACACCTAAAATGGAAGCTTTGTTTGTTTTATGACCCCACCCATAAAATATTTCGGCTATATCGTTTACCTTACCTAACCTCTTATTGTTAAGGCATTCAATAGCAAACTTAGACTTTGGCAAAACGATGCAATTTCGCGTTGGATGAGCTCCTTACTTCGCGCAATGTGCTTGAGTGAAATGCTCCTCAACTTACCAAGAGCTCATAGGCAAAAATTGGGGTAGTAACTTTAAAAGTGAATTTATAAAGTGTAACTGAAAGATTTCTGTCCAATCCATTTTCGATGAGAACTTGTTGTCACTCTATGAAATATGTCACTGTGTCGCAGAGTGGGTAATTTTTGGAATAGACCAAATGGCTGGCAACCATGCTTTACCTGGCTAAAATAATACATCGACAACAGCAGCGACATCATCAGCAGCGAGAAATAACGCCACCAATACCACCGCCGCCAACCTGTTTCAAGAAGAAGAAGAAACAAAATTGCGAATGACTCAATGATACAAATAATTTTGTGGTCGTTCGTCTCCGCCAATATAAATAAATACGCTGAACGGCAGCAACGCAACGCAGCGGCAAGAGTGCTGCTAAAGATACCCCGATTGGGACGAAAACAAACAGCGACAAATGTGTGCGATGTACGTTGTGGTGCGGTGCGGTGCGTCAGTGCGCGATACGATGTAAAGAAGTTCGAGTCCATCGAGAACGTACAACTGGGGAGGATATCCAATTGTTGGGAATTTAACTTCCGCCTAGTAGGTCGTATTTAAGTTGGGCCCTATAGTAGACATTTCGAACGATTGTCACTTGAGGGGGGATAATTACTTAAGTCCATGCCACAGCTGTTCCTCTGTTAATGGTACATATTATAGTGCCACATCGAGAATCGGGTTATGCTATATACATATATATATGTAGCTACTGGCTAACTAGAGAGTTGCTAGTCAAGAGTTCAGCGAGTAATCCCCATACAAATGTCAGTCGAACAGACCTCTGATATTCCAAAATGGTGTGATAAAGATATTCAAAGAATCAGTAAATAATTTCCCGAGTCTTTTTCTGTGTTTTGCTTTTCTGTTTTACAACAGTGACCCAGAAATGATGTTGTTTATATTCAGGTTGTATGAATGAAATAACGATGATTAATTCTGTAAGTCGTTTATTCAAAATATATGACAAATACTCGCTCGTTTATCGAAAAAAAACAAACAAACAAAAGATTGACCGAAGTTGGCGTCGAATCGCGTGTTCTTGCCACCTGTTCCGAATACGGCATAGGGAGAAGAACGTTTAAATTGAAGATAAGGCGGCGACGCTGCTCATGTCGTAGGAATTTTTGCCATGAGGTGCTTGAAATTAATTTTCAATTGTTTTTGAAACTAGAAAACGCTTCGATGTTCACAAAGCTTTTGTCCGAGAATATTATTTGAGTGTTTCAATTCGACTAAACTTTCACTTTTACTGTTCAAAAAAAAGTTTGTTCGGCCGATTTTATTTTATTGCAACATATTTGCACGTTGAAAATTTCAGGTGCAACTTATCGCAATTGACAACTTAGGCACACCGCAACATACAACTTGGTTTAACCAATTTTGAAAGCATTTCAGTGGTACGGTCGGACCGGGTTTTTCTTGAAACAGTAAACAAAATGAATACTCGTTCTTGGGAATAGGTCAATTCTGATGTCATAATCAGATTCACTGAAATCTTTCGAAAATAACTCCAAACATTCCTGTGGTATTTGGCGATTTTTTTTAATAATATATCAACCCATCATTACTTTTCGTCCTGCATCTATTATTCCCAAAATATCAGTTTAGAACAGGTGTGAACATCGTAAAAACTATGAATTATGTCTTGCGAAATAGGAAATCATTTTGAAAAACAGCTATAATTTCTGGACCAATTACCCCATTATGCTGTTCAGATATCTTGTAGAGAATAATAATATAAAAAATAATAATCTAAATCATAAGTTTGACATGAAGTTCAAAGATTATGCATATTTTTGGACTCTTTGAAATACAAGGCCCATTCTCTTTTTTCTTATAATCGCAAAGTTCATCAGCCTCATATTACCTACGAGAACGAGTATTGTAGCGGCTACCCCCCCCCCCCCCCCCACCAAAAATTAATTCTGGTTTATTTAACGATGATCTGCAAAATATTTCGTCCTTTGTTCAAAGCGTCTGTGAGCTAAACGCTCCTGAAAACTCCACTAAAAATAATCACATATATTCTTATACAGCTGCGAAAATCCTAAAAGTTTTTACGGTGATTGAAAGGTGGTATTGTACTTTTTTGAATAATCATTTAAATAACTGTATTTTCTTGAATTTAACTCTTTGTTGCACAGACTTTATTGCTTATTACTGCTACATAACGTCGTTTCATGGAGTCGACTAGTATTTGGAACCTTTCATGCATCTATAATTAAGTGTCAAACATCGTTATTGTTTTTCAGTATTGCTAGTGAGACCTCATTTTAGACATCACACTTAAAATTTTTGATCATATTTAAGTGCGGTGTCTGCCCGAACCATTCGATAACATCGATATTATTGGCTTAAAACCACCTGTTTGCGAGTCGGCTGGTGTTTTCGGGATAATTGATAGAAACCTGATAGCAGACCCATTTAAGAGGCATTCCGTATTCTGTATACGTAAGCATAATATTATGTAGTTTTTGATGTACTGAGCAGAGTTCATGGTAGTTCTGGGCCAATGTATTGACTCAACTCCATAATATGAAAAACACGCCCAAGCCATTACGCTTGATCCTCCCTATTTGACTGTTTTGGTACTATACCTGGAGATGTACTCCGTGTTCTGGGGACGTGGGATTTTTTTCGGACTTCTGGCTTACAGATTATGTTTTCTTAGTATTCTCCGAATATTTTAAACTCTCAAAGATGGACAGACATTGTTTTTCATTTCGGTGGCGGACGTAAGTGGGTTTTTTGTACTAGACATTATTATTCGGCGAATGGTTGTAGGTGATATAAACTGATTTTTTCACGTGTTTTTTTATTTTTCTTCTTATTTCTGATTTCTGATCATTTTAAGAGAACACTGGAATAAAAGTAGAACTTCACTATATGATTTTCCCTCAGATTTCAACCTTTTCATTTGAACTCGATTTTCTACTCCACAATGCTCTCCTCGCGCTACTTATGACGAAAAATAATACAAAAACATTTCCGAAGTAGTGTAAATTTCATAATATGTTACTGATAACACCAAATCGAATTGAAAATTTGAGATAAAATTAATTTTTCTTAATTTTTTTTTTGAGCGCTGCTATTATTTTGACCGGCCCATAATGTCGAATAAGCCAAAAAATGTGAAATGTCTTAAGTAATTCAAATCATATCACCAAATAAACAATTATTTTGTGTTTGTAACCTCATAACGCAGCACTTAATGCAGAAGTAGCAATAAAAAAATTATCACACAAATAAGTATGTATATGAAAATATATATTAGGCTGTGATGCGCTGCTATTATTTTGACTGCACCTGTATGTATGGCTGATCGACATCCGCAGTGGCAAATGGTCAATGGCGTCGATTTTTCTTCTGCCCATAAGAAATGCATGTCAAAGCTAGGACGAACATCGCAATTTTAGACTCACAGTCTTGCTGTGTTCGTATTTTTTTAGTTAATTTGCGGTCCCTAATAAAAACGTTCTGTGATGGTTGTGATAATATAAAAAGTAACATATTGCACCAAAAAAGAAACTCTTTTTCCTGAACCTGAACCGACATAAAAAACCCGGGTTTGCCGGTTTTCCAAAAACCGTGATTTTAAAAAACCCAACAACGGTCGGTCTCAGATGAAAAAACCGGTTGACCCGGTTTTCGTTCTCGGTTTTGATCACTCTAATCGGAACCGTCAAACCACTATCCATAACACCGTGTATCGTCAAAATAAAACACAAACACAGAGAGAAACACATTTGTTGTTATTTGTCCAAAACACTTTAACGTAGTGAAAACCGACGAGCGCCTCAATAAAGTGATGCCGAGATAAATATCAGCAAACGACGAGATTAGAAATACAAGAAAGTCTACTCGAAAGATGACATCGATTATATTTAAAATGAAACAACTTCACTTTTGACAGTTTTGACACACACACACATACAAAACAGAATAATCAATAAACCGATCTGCGTTTTACTAGAATTTACGCTGACTGCAAATGCAATTAATTCAAATTGAATTGAAAAAAATATGAAATATATTTGAAGCAATAATATTTTATATTTTGCCATAATTATACTCTCACTCTATGGAGTAGGAGGGTACTTATTAGGCGTAGGGATACGCCTTTTACACATTTTGGTATATTTTCCACGGTTTTTGTGGTACAGGAAATTCGTATTTTATCCCATTCTTCATGTAATAGTTTTTCAGTTCGGATGTGGAGGTTATTGAGTGGCGGCGAATACGGCGGTCCAATTCATCCCACAAGTTTTCGGTGGGGTTCATGTATTTGCATTCCGGATTATTGCCCTGATAAAATTTGAAGCTGTCCTGAACATCTAGTTTTTCCGGGTTTGACTTCAATTTTTCTCTTAATATCCTCAGATAACCTTTTGCATTTATAATTCCGCGAAAAATACAAATTTTTCGAGTCGAAAAATAAGAAAACCTCATTAAAGTTGGTCACGTGCGACATCTTAAGTGTGGAAATTAAAAATTTGAAAAAATCTTACTTCAATATTTTTTTTTTTTTGATAAAAAATACTTTATAATTTATTTATTAACAAAAACGGAGGCGAAAAACTAAAGAGAGCTGAAAACAGCGGTGAAAAAGTCGAAAGAAGATCAGCTAAAATTTCAAAACAATAAATTGAAAAACAAAATTTCGTTTTTTTGCTGTTATTATTTGAGAATGAATACATTGAATACTTCTGTGGATTACAATAAATATATATTATCTATAATTTCGTAAAAAGTGCAACTGAAACAACATTATTATGTTGATGGAAAATATGTCACGTTCGACCGGGCTTAAAATTTAATTACAAAAAAGTATTAATCATTTTTGGATAAAATCTAAGCCATTTTTAAGAGACATCGGTGCACAACGTTCTAAAATTGGTCACGTTGAAATATAGCCACAGGTTTCGCTGAAGTCGGCGTTTAAATTGTTGGTCGCGAAAACGACTTCTGTTTTGGTCACGTGCGAATGCTTTGGATTTTTTAAATTATCTTGAAAACGAAAAATTACCCAAAATCCACATTAGCACCAACTGCATATGGTCAAAATAAAAAAACCGTTATATTTTGACTTTCTTGTCACTTTAAATGTGTACGATGGTCACGTTCGTCATCATGGAACAACTACATCATGAGCGATACAGGGACACTAAAAAAACTTTACGATTTTGCATTCTCATACTTGAATGTGGCTCTGATCGGTCCATGTTTTGATAAGGCCCGCATACAAATGCGCCCCTCAATTTCAATTCTTACACCTTTAAAATGTCAAAAGTAATATTACAAACGATATTGTCGAATTTAGCAGATACATAACATTATATGTCGCCATCTGTAGGGAAATTGGATCAAATCGGCCCAATGTTTGATATATCCCGATTTCACTTCATACTGCTCTAGAAACCAGACATATCATATTTTTTTGGTCATATTTGACACAGCGTTGCATAACGTTGTTAACCAACTAGGTTTGGTTGGTAATGAACACCTTGTAATGGATTGAGATTGGGATTTCAACGTGAATATCCTAAAGCGAAAGTTCCATTGTTCCATTCCCATAATACGATAAACACGTTGTGCATTTTAAATGGCGATTCGCTCAGAGTGTCTATGAGAAGCCAGCTAAGAATCCATAACAACGGACCTACACAACAAGTGAAATTGGGAACTGTCCTACTCCACAACTCGCGAAACAATAACAACAACAACATAAACATAAACAATAGCAGCAACAAAACAATGGTGAGAACAGAACAAATGAAACAAGATCTTCGTCATTGTCATTGTCGATGGCGTTCGCGTTGTGTTGTGTTGTCGCCGTGCTGCGCTGCGCTGCCGCTGGCGACGAGATCAATCTCTTTTGAAGTCGATAAATGCCAATCAATGTTTTTTGTCTTGCCCTCGGCCAATATCCCACACACACATCATTCGCCACGAGCAGATGTACTCGTGTGCAGTGATCTGCGCGATGTACAAACAAACAAACAAACGACAGACAAACACACACACACAACAACGACAACAACAACAATCATCATCAGTGAGTGAAAAGGAGGAAAAAAAGAACAATCATCGCGCTGCTGCTCTGCGTGGAGAGTTTGTGGCACAGTAACACACTCACTCACTCCCTCTTTAATTGCAGGGTAATGGCCAAATCACGAATTGCCACAGAACCAACTAAAACTCCAAATGGCTTACGGCCGAACGGCCATTAGGCGGACAAAAGATAAGAAACAGAAACGGGACAGACGGCACTGCAGACACTCATCGATGAAATGAATGGATGGTTGGATGAATCGTAGAATTGAGAATTGTATAATGACCGTATGATAGGCACACAGTCAGTCAGTCAGCCAATTCTGCCGTGTTCACGATTTGTTTTAGTTTTCCAACAACAATGAAAGAGGCGAAAAAAGATCAATTCCACTTTTCCCACTTTGGGAAAAGAGCGTCAAAAGAAATTTACACAAGCTTAAGCCAAAGCGTTACACATGCGCACAACTTTTAAAAATATTTACTCGCTTATGTTTATGTGTGTGTGTGTTTTTGGTAATTATCCGTCATCCATTAGATAAACAGACTATATGGACCGTCCGTCGGCCGTCAGACGGACGAACGGACAAAGAGCCACTGAGCAAGCATCGAGGCACCAAACAAGCCAGCCAGTCAATCACAGTTGGGCAAGAAGCCATATCAAAACGAAATCACACCAAATCGATGTCGAAGCAGCAGCGCCGAGCCGCGCGCATCGTTCACAGCTGAAAATCAATGAAGCAAAAGAGCCAACGCAAAAGCACCACATCCATGAGCGATTATCTGCTAGAGAGCTGGAACATAGCGTGTTTTTCGGCATTTAAATGAGCTAGAAAACACTCGAGAGCAAAAGTCTCGCCTGTTGCTGGAGGAGGCAGGAGCAGGGACCTCAGCCACAAAGTAGGAAAAAGTGAAGAAAATGTATTGATTTGAACTAGGATATGGTCCTGGCTCAATGTTTGTGGCCTGTGAAAGCCTTCGCAGTTGCGATTTTTGACTGATATTCGGAAGGTGAGTTGTGCTTCTCATTCGTTTGTGAGAAGCATTTACTTAAAGAGTCCGGGTATTTCGTTGAAAAATCGCTGCGAAGTCACTGTGAAAACGGAATTCTTTCAGGCATTTAAAAATTCGAAAAAATGGATCATTCGCTATATCTAATATTTTATATCTATATTTACAAAGACAAAACATATCTACTTTGCTCTGGACTATACAGGGTGGTTCATCTAGTGGATTATTTTTGATTCGTACGTTATTTTAACAGTGAGAGCTGTTTCTCGCTTGAAATATTGACAGAATATCTCCGCGGAATGAAATAAATCGTTTTAAGCTCGAACTGCAAACATATTTCCAAAGTCAATGCCGTATGGCCCAAACAGAACGTTTACTGCTCTTCTCAGATTGGGTCTTAGAGCTACTCGAAATGGGCTCCAATTTTGTGCGAAAATTCTTTTTTTTTTTTTTTCTGACGAAGTGCATTCTTATCTTGACGGCTATGTTACTGGGTATCGGAAACTACACAATTGATCATCGAGAAGCAAATGCATCTTTAGAGAGTGATACTTTGGTGCAGACTTTGGCGTGGTGGTATCATTTGTAATCATGTTCTCGTGAATGACCGATGTTACGCCAACAATGTATTAATTTCCAGATTAGAGGAGTTCGACCTTTAAATAGGCTTCGGCTTCGAAATCGGCTACAAATCGGCTTTCGTCGTCAAAAGACCGCCTCGCCTTGCTTCTCAGTAGCGCATTCCGTCAACCCAATTTTCCCAACCCAATCGAATATTTACGATTATAAATAAATGTAACATCTTCTGAGAATGTTGATACTACATATTCTCCTTTTATTGAGGGCAGTTCAATTTATGTAGAGATGACCTCCAGATTAGGATATACAATTATTCGCATTTTTTAGATATTCGATTAATCGTTTAATCGAGAACAAAGAATTTCCAATTAATCGAACAAAGACATAAAGAGACTAATAATTGTTCAACTCATTAAAACATAATAAATAAAAAAACAAGAGTTTGCGGCACTATATATATTGGCACTACATCTTTGTGATACAATATTTCTGAATGTGAAGCATAATAAACTTAGGGTTTAATTCGTTGAAATCACAATTTTTATGTAGTCAATTGATTCTAATCCTATTGAATTTTAGAGTATTTTAATAATGACATACTTTCGTCAGCCACTGTACAGATGTTTGTCTATGATTTACTCACGTACACGGACAATGTAAGCTAGCGAACGAACAACAATGTCTATCTCCGTAGCTGTCAAACATTTCAATCATCGTTCACAGCCACGTTTTGAACTGAAACAATTGAATTGGCCGGAGGTGAAATTAAACTGGAAAAGTGGTCACATGATGCAAAAACCGCCTTCGGTATTGCAAAATGCACAACAAACTCCAACTGGTCTAGCACAAAGCATTACGATCGTTCACGATTCGATGCATCTGGTCAGCAAATAACAGCATTCATTAGGCGTGTTCGATTGGACTATATTGGAGAATATTGATTGGTACTCACTTAGTCTTGCCAGAGTTTTCTTTCTGATCCATTTAAGAAAAATCGATGGATAACAACAATGCTGCCACTTTATGAAATCTCTTAATTATAAGCTATTAAGCCAAATGAACAGGCCTTTTGTATCTCACTCTAGCAATTTTAGACTTGAGTGAGGCAACGTGAGGAGCGCTCGTGAAGCAGGGATGCAAAAGTTGGTACACCGGTACAATTAAGACCTTTAAAATACAATGGTACTCCAATGACATATTTTTCAATTTAAAAATTAATTGCTGGCAAAATAAAAAACCAACTACCAAAAAATAAAACCTATTCTCTATCTATTTAAAAATGTGTGGAAAACACAAGGACATTTTGCTTCCCTGAAGTGTGTAATTTTCACGAGCGCAGCCGAACAAGTTCGCATAAATTTGACTGAATGAAGAGGAGAATTTTAAATTGTTCTTTGATTTTTGCCACAGAGTAAGAGAGATTTAGGCTCAGAACCTAAGCATCCCATAAAGCTTTTTTGAGCTTCCGTAAGTTATGTTGTGGTGGCAGTCAGAAAGTAAACATGTGACTTAATAGGACAAGAATAAGTCCAGTGTGATATCACAAATTTTTAAGCGAACTTACAAAGAAATGCGGAGCCCTCACCCCTTAGTGCGCTGGTCTAGCAACGTGGATCGTGTGGGATCTGGATGCTAAACTTAATTCCTTCTCTCAAGCCGCATATGCCACGAAGGCTAATGTGGACCTCGGTCGACTAGTTTGAATATTTCGCACTTATTGTCGTGAACATCCGAAATCGTTGGTACTATAATTGCTGGGGACTGGCCAACAGCAGACAATCTGATCAAAATTGTTTACCTTGGTTTCTAGAATGACCGGTCTGCCACTCCGGCAGACTGGACTATATCTAAACCGAAGCCGATTTTCATCAATTTCCATGGTCTCCGCTATTGGCTTAAAAATCACTCGTGGCTAAAGTCATGCCAAATCTCATTAACTTTCATTTTCGATTGTCGATTTTCGATTTTAGGCTTTTAGTTTGTATTTTCTTTCTGTAACACGGTCAACTTAGTCATCATCGCATCTCAAGTTGGCCGGAGAGTACCACGACGTCGACGTACGACGTCTATGGTTAAATCAATGCAACAATAAACGCATGACTTGTTCGTAATGCATCCGCATTCAAACGCCTTTTAAGTCGAATGATTTGTGCATTAAAACGTCTATGTGTCTGGTCATGTCTATTTCAGTCTAACTCTGCCCCCTCTCTGACCAATTTAGCCGTTTTAGAGGTTGTTCGTCGTTCGTTTGCTTGGCTTCTTGGCTGCTTGGCCGCTTATAAGCTGCATGTCCAAATGCCGCTAATAACACAGAGTTCTCCGTCCCTCGTACGTGGTTCACAAGTCCAAAATGCATACAACACGTTGCAGATGTTGGGGAGTGGGTCACACAGCTGGCTCCTAGCTGGGAGTAGACAAACTGCATCAAGCCATAGGGTCTGGCCTGGTCTTGTCTGCGTTGTCTGATTGTGGCTACGAGCAGATACAATGACTCCAATTGACTTTGAAGTTAAATGAGGTTTTAAGTTGAGAATGGGCAACATCGACGTGGCCAAACATTTCGCGCTGCAACATACGAGCATTATGTTGTCGATTGACTACTCGGCGGTGGCATGGTGGCGCGGTGGCAGGGAGTGTGGCAGGCATGCTCACCTGGTTACGGCTTAAACAGTCGTAAATTTTTCAATTTACCGGCTTTGTGTATTTAATTCATTTTTGACCACTTTCTACCTTGTTGGCCTTTTTATTTTCTTTTCTTTTTTCGTGCTGGGGGCACAGAGTGTAGGCTCGCCAGTAATCTCATCGAATGAGCCTTGTTCGTGTTGCCGTGGAAGTGTGTCAGTGGCCTTTAGCCACAGCCCTTTTACACGCCAAAAATAAAAAAGCGGTCAGTGCTGCGACCAGTCAATGAATGGAATGCAGACGGGCAGCCAGCCAATCGAGTTGAGAGTCCTCGTATGTGAAACATTTTCTGGGTTATCGTTTTGCGAGGCTTCAGTTTGGTTCACACACACTCACCTGGAAACGTAAGAATGTCTGTGGGGTATGATTTCAGCTGTTCCCGATATTAATATTGAGAGGCATCTTGTGGCATTATCTATGCGTGTCAGCTGGCACCGCAGGGACGATGTGAAATCGTAGAAAGTTTTTCGTTTTCTTGACCATGTGTGTGTGAATTATTCGGAGGAAATATAAATTTTGTGTTTGAGATCTAAATAAATATTTTTATGAATATTTCTTTTTACTAAAATTGCAATTACCTTAATATTTGTACTCTAATTTTTATTTTTTAATAGCTAACAAGATAAAGAAGAAAACAATCGTGTAAAAGATCTATGGATAAATGTTATCCATAGGAAATGTTAATAAGAAAACAACATTGGTCATAACAAAATAACAGTAGCCGATTTTCCTTCATAATATTTATTAAGCGATTTCATATTTTTTCATAAATTAAGAGAATGTTTTGTTAATATGAATGAAAAGTTCATAAATGAAATGAAACGGCTTATAACCAATAAATGGATTTTTAATTAATATTTATTCTTATAATTTATGAAAATTTGCATAAATTACATTGCGGCCGAAACACTCTATATAACAAACTACTATATAACAAATCAATTCTTTATTGCGAATAAATTTTAAGATAGCTTTGTTTTCCTTATATTTTTAGTGTATTTTGATCTCCTTAAAACAAATACAGTGGATTCCCAATTTAACGAACAATTGATTCTCAGGCATGTTCCTTAAACTTCAAAGTTGGATCGTTTTCAAAATCATTACTCGTTAAGCAGCTGCAAGCATGCTTTACAAAAAAGTAAATTGTAGTTGGGGGAACTGCCAAATTCTGTAATTGACATTTATAACTCCGGTTGGTTTGTTTTTTAATTGCTTCCCAAATAAATCGATGTCATTTCAAAATGAGAAGTGCTTTGGCAAGCAATTGGTAAGGAAAATCAACGTAGTTCAATTCAAAATGACTGATTATTGCATTAGTTAACGAGCTGCGTTGTTAATTTAAGCTGTTTGAAATGTATTGTTGTTAGTTTATAGAAAATTGTTTGTTTATTTTAACACAATATATCTGTGATATTTAAATGTAACTTGAATTGCATAAAATGTACACCATCCCCTGAAGAAGTCAACAAATATCGACGAAACGTCGGGTACAAAAATGTAAAAAAAAGATTTTATTTACATAAATATTTTAGGTCAACCATAACCGATTTTTTCTTTTTTCTATATATCGAATTTTCCTTACAGCGTAGTAATTATCATGTCCCTTGGAATGTGTATAGAACAGGTATGACAAACGATTATTGAATGAAGATCTGTTCTTTATGGAACATGTTTCATACATTTAATAGAGTTCATCGCTGGTGATTTTTTAATGGCATTTTCATTTTCACGTGTCTGCAAGATCTTGTTACCATTTAAGTTTTAGTGGCTTTCTTGGTAGAACATTCATCGTTAATTGCGATTTTAGAAATCACATCTAACCCATTAAAATCCATATCTATATGTATATAACCTTGCCTAAGGGTAGAAGTATATTTTTTAAATACATTCTATATGTATGGAATGGGCTTTTTTCCTTTCCGTCTTAAAATAGCAGTTCAAAATATTGGTCGACTTTGGTGGTTATTTAAATCGTAATGTTGGTTGTGTGTCATTGTTCTATCGATACTTTCATGGTGTTTGTTCTTCGGAAATTCGTGATCTCATACCGCCCGTGAGAACGTTCGGTAGAGATACGCGACTCTCCAGGAACGCTCACCCATTTGTTGTCGATTGGACAACCGGCCGCACTACACATTACAGAATAAATTCGTTCTTCGCCCGTACTATCCGTATGTGGAATCGACTTCCGGCAAATATCTTTCCCTCCAATTACGACATTCAGAGATTCAAAACAGATGTCAACAGACACTACTCCCTCTTTCCTCCTTCCCATACCTGATCTTCCTTCCACCAACGCAATGCACTGCATTTATAGGGGACATCCCCTGAGTGTTGGTTCAGTGAAAAAAAAAAAAAATGAAACTCACACAAAAACTGAGCATAAATAAATAATAATTTTAATTTTAGGATTTTATTTTCGAGTGTCTACAATTTCATATTTTTGGAAATCGGGACACTCAGCATTATTAATATTAACCCCCATTTTCATAGTTGAACCATTCAACATTGTATCTGTGAGTTTATGTGGAGTTTCACACATTTATTTATGAATTAGAATACAAAGTAAATTTATATACTAATACTATACTGCAGCGACAGACCTGGGCCAAGTCGACTAGCGGGGTGCTTGAGTTGGATATATATTCCTGTTGGTTAACTCTAATCGGAGTTGGTGAAAATGGGGGTTAATAATAGAGAGAATTTCTGGAGGGAAACAGAAGAGAGTAAAAATCGTCAAGAGAGGGTAAAGCTTACCACCACCACCACAGTTCAATGATAAGTCGATCTGTTGAACCTTTTCAACTTTTTTCTCATCAAATTATACGGACGTATAATACAGGAGACATGTCGCATTTTATGCCAAAAGCAAAGATAATATTCTTTAGCCAAAGTTATTGTCAGATTTGATTGAAATTTTCCGGACACGATGGCAAGAATGCTGGTCTCTAAAATTATTTTAGCACGAACTTATCGAACAACCCTCGTACATTAAACGATAGAACGCTATCGCTATTAAAGATCGCGGAAGTGATTTACAGATTATATATCAAAAAGGAGGGAATTAAATTTGTATAAATGTTTTGAGAAAGAAAGAAACACATAATGTACTTACATATGTGCTTATCACAGTGTTTGTAGTGGTGGTCCACAGTCTGTCTGTCCTAGCGTTTATGGCGTTCATTCTAACCAATAAAAACTAAAAGCTTAAAATACAAAAATAAGCGCGCACACACAAAGGTACAAAAGGTGTAATTACTTTTTAAGCAAAATGTGATAAAATTAAAAATAAATAGAAATATGTACTCTGTAACATAGAAATAATATTCGACATGACAATTTTAACCTCAAACAAACAAAACAGCAATAAAACAATGGCCACACGAGCGAGTATCGCTTACCCATGAGTGCTAGCTAGCAACGATGAGAGACCTTCAGACCAAGTAGGAACCAAAGACACACTATCAACAGGCAAAATAGCAACAGCACCAGCAAACATGCATCCGACAAGACTCCCCCTTCCCCCATCACAACACATTTCAACGACTGAGCAAGCAAAGCCAATTGCCCAAATACCACCGAGCAGAGCAAAAAGCCACTTCGAACCGAAAACAAAACTTGCAAAAAACACTCACAACAAACCACACAAGGGTTTGGCATTGTGAGCAGAAGCAGCGAAATCACCGCAAAACAAAATAATAACAAATAAATAAATAAATAAAATAAAAAACAACGGAACATCAGAACATAGCCCTCAGAGAAAATCGTAATTTTTTCCTCTCCCATTTTTCGCAAATTAGTCCTACGACCAAAGCCAATGTTAACGACACAAAAAGTTTGAACTCTTTGGCTAATGGCGACAAATCGTAATGAATACTGCTGCAACGCCAACGGGTGGGTACCCGCCGTGTACAGAATGGAACAAAAACAAAAACTAAGCTATGTTTTTTCTTTATCAGCAACTACTCGTAGTATGTATGTTTATGAGTGTGTGTGTGTGTGTGCAGCGCAAGAGGCCCGCAATAAAAACGACAGTTACAACAAGAGTAACAACACACCGCGATTACTGGATACCTCCGCCCTAAGGTGAACTTTGCCAGAGAGAACTTACTGTTTGAAAGCACAAAAGCACCACTGCCCATGGCTGACAAGGACAGCAACGCGATACTTACATCTCTGTATGTGTGAACGTGTTAGATTAGCCAGAACTAAACAATTAGACCAAGAGTACAAAGCACGCCTGCACCCATCCTTCATACACATCCATACAAACTGGGTTTTCGCAAAGAAACTCCCTTCCATACCACCGACCATCACAGGAATAATGGTATCGCCAAACAATGGACCTAGGCACAGTGGGTCACACTAATAATGCTACTGAGTAAATGCAGCACATAGAGTGGAGTTAATCGAAATTTCGATGAGTTGTTAAAGTCGAGTAGTTGTGCCTGAAACGTGGCTATAGATCGACCAAAAGTTGACTGTGGTTTGAACTGTTGACTAACTTCAATTCAATTCAACAGATGTGATTTTTGTCTCTTCTAGTTTTACGAACATCTGCTGAATTTTATTTTACTTCTTTAAACTGGTAGTTTTCCTCAGGTGCTGAAAAGTGGGTCGTATGCAGACTTCTTTCGACCACTGTACATTAGGATGGGCCACGAAAATAAATTGCAGCGGTCACACCCCAGAAATAAAGATTGGATTGATTAATGATGATCTTCAAAATATTTCGTCACTGGGTCAAGCCATCTGTGAGCTAAACGCTCCTGAAAACACCTCTGAAAATCATGTTTTCCCGTGTAAGTTTTTAAGTTGCATTTTTGTCCTTTTTTTCTGAATTAATAGACCATTTGATTGGTAGAATTGTTGGGCGTTTATATTGATTTTTTCTGGGTTTTCAATGTAACAGCCAAAAGCTCATATTTCTTGCAAACATTTTGTAAGGGGTGTAATGAAAAATAAATAGGAGGAATCAATACCTTTCGAAGATGACTAAAGGGCGAAAAATGACGTCACTGACTCCATGTTTGTGAAATAATTTAATGCAGGCGATGGTTTTCACCGCCAAAGTATTCAAACACTTTTTACAAAAATGACGTCAATTTCATTCCGATGTTCATCATTTAGGCATCATTCGAAAGGTATTTATTTTTTATAAAATACTACCACTAAATACGGAAAAGTATTCGATATTCACTGTGAAAATCCACAAAAAATTACTATAAACGTCCAACAATTCGACCAATAAGTTACTCTAAGACAAGAATCAAAATTTATATTTTAAGTGCATTCAAGGGTCTATTATTTCAGAAAAACTTTGAGAAAAAATGTAACACAAAAAAGTTACACCGGAAAAACATGATTTTTAGATCTATTTTCAGGAACGTTTAACTCACAGATGGCTTGATCTAGAAACGAAATATTTTGCAAATCATAAGTAAACAATCCAAACTTTATTTTCGTGAAGTGACTGGAACATGATTTTCCATTTGTATGGACGGCGACCCAGCCTACTGTACATATGTTAGGTTAGATTTGAAGGATTTGCGATCAAGTCAAGACTCGTGCCTTCCACTCGGAAACATCTTGAGTCCTTAGTTGAAGACTGTTGTACTGTCTGATGTAAGATACGTTCGTAACGGGACCAAATCAAGATCTCTCGTTCAAAATTGTTTTCTATTTCCTGGGCAGAGAACATTCTTATTGTGAAAATGGTTGCCTATTTCATCATTCCAATCAAAACTAGCATTAAGTTCTAGTCGTCTGGTCTAACGTCTATAGAAATCGATATTTGAAAGTGGGGTACACTCATAGTGGCATTTATAGTACAACCACAACTACATTTCTCAAGATGAAAGCTTCGATGAACTTTTCGTCTTCAAACTTTGAATTAACGTCTTTGACCCACTGTGTATTCATATGCAGACATCTATCTGTACGTATCATGAGTGATATGTGTGGATATATTTACATATTTTATGTACGTATGTAGGGATGGATGGATGTGTGTGTGTGTATGGATGTTTGAAGGTATGAATTTGAAGAATCGGACTTTACGGATTTAAGAAAACAAAAACATATATATGTATGTTTGGATGTATGTATGTGTACACATATGTAAGCATGTGCAAATAACCAGAATCACATATGCATGTTGATACTACAGACACACTGACAAAACATGGTTCGCACTCTTTCATAGGATTTGAATATGTCTCTCCCTCCAGTAACTACTACCCCCAGCATACCTCCTCCCTCCGCCACAACAATGACTACATCCAACTCCGAAGACTGGCTACAAAACAAAGAGTGGAGGTTTCTCTCTCTCTCTCTCTCTCTTACGAGTACTTCAGGCGATTGTAGACAACCAGCCAGCCAGCCAGCGGAGAAACCGAAACTATAGAAAGAAAAACCAGTTAAGCAAATGTGCTTTTCAACGGCGATACATGCAAAACCAACAATAAGTGATACGAGTATAAATCACGGGCCCCAGGGAGGTGTGGAGGGGGCCAGAGGCCGATAGCATAGCAAGAGTTGGCGCGACGGCATCATCGTCGTCATCATCAAGAACAATGACACAGAGACGGCAGGCGGCGTAAGTTCGGTAACTGAGTCAACCGATAACTTGTTGTAGTGGGGACGACATTCTGCGACCAGTGTACGGAGATAGGGGCGCGGGTGTGGACATGGGTGTATTGCTACTGCTGTTGTTATTGCCGCCGCCGTCGTCGTCGTTTCTTCAGAACAATTGTTAGCGACAATGGAGTTTGTGCAGTGTGACTGACTAAGGCTAAATCAAAAGCTATGATGAATAGTTGGTTGCTGGAAATGAATCTGGTGTGCAATGCTGAGTGATTCAATCGGCACGGAGAGGTTCTCGCACGAAGCCAATGAATGGATCCCATGGCATTATATTATGCCATGGGATATATCTCCACAGAAGAATAAGAACAATTACGAAATGTGTGTGATTTGAGTTTCGAAATATTGAGCAATCTGTTGTTTATCGATATTAGATTCTAAATGCTGTGCATTCGCTGGAAAGGACATTGCTGGCGGCTATTGTTTGCTCAGAGCAGAGACAAAAAACCGTCCAGTTGTATGTTTGATCGGGGTTTGGATTCATATTCAAAATCAGACACTAAAGAAATGTATTCCCATAAAAGTGGGTCGAACACTAGAAACTAGCACTCGAGTCAAAACTCAATCACAGATCGATAAAGATTCGAATATGTCTCGAAGCAGCACGTTTTTGGAAGAGAATATGACTAACTACCCAGTGGATTTCTCAGAACAAGAACAGGTTGTAAGGAAACGTTGTAGTTTTTACAGATGTGAGCGCGCACTGCGTTCGGTTGCGCAAATGTGACTCGGAATCATATGGGAAGGAATCACAACCAGGGGCCAAATCACGGCATTCGAAAACGAGAATGTCATTGTAAAAAGGGTATACATATGAACAAAAATTATACAAAATCTAATTAGATTATGTCCAATAGTCTTAATCCTATTTGGTTTTGTTGGAAATTTTTGGAGAAATTAAAAATTGATTACGATCGTAAATTTTCGATATCGAATCTCGTGATTTGCCCCCATTTAGGTAATTTCTTCAAATTGTAATTAATCCCTTTCCGTGGATTTGTCAAAATTATTTGACAATTCAGATAGTCGCTACTTGACGGCGACTGACGAACGATTCCTTATATTTTTCATATGGAGTTTCTTAAATATTCTTTACATTGGTAATATTCTTGAAACTTTGTGAAACAAAGCTTATTTTTGTACTAGTGATTCAAAATGCTTACGTTTACGTTTGGTAGCTTATTTGTTTTTGTCCAATATATTTGACAATGATTTAATCGATATCTTCTGAGCTATAAGTTTGTCACAAAAATAAATATTTTTTCCATCTCCAGAGGACCGATATTACAAAATTACTCATATATGCCCAACATAATTATGATAACTTTAGAAATGTTTAGGGCCGCTAAACATTCCAACAAAAATACAAAATGATCTCACTTTCTAAATCCTCAAATATCACTTAACATAGGTTCTGAAAAAGATAATTTTCTCTTCACAACTCATACCATCAATGTCAAAGTTATGTGGTATATTAGGAGTAGGGTTTGTGGTTTTCCGAGCTTTTTTCATTTCCCGGCAATGAAACATTTCATTCAAGCTTTCCAGGAGAATAATAATTTATATTAGGTATGTTCAATATGTCCATGTATAATTTTTAATATGAATGCAATTCTTGATTATTAAACCGAATGGCACAAGTGATCGGGAAGAACAAGACAAAATAGTAATAATCAAAAAATAAATATTTTTTTGTTATTGTTGTAGTTAATACGAAAATAATTGAAAAGAAATTTAATAAATGAAACTATGATTGGGCGTTAATGGGTCAAAATACTGACATACTACAAATTAAAAACGAATGTTTTTGTCAAAATAATAGAGTCATAATATTGGACATTCAAATCACAAGCACAAGTGACTGACACCTACACTAGACTCAAAATTAAAAAAATGTTTAAGGAAACAAAGAACTCGTCTAGAGAGGGAAATATTTTAAATCATTTAAAATGATAATATTAATTAAATAAATGCATAAAAACATTGAAATAGAGCAGTTATTAGTTCTTACAAAGGGTCATTTAAATATACCGAAGGGTATGTTTCTACTCATATTAGATTTTTCTTGAATGTTTTCAGGTGAACAATTTTAATTATGTCAATGACATAAGTAAAGTAAGTTCTTCTTTGAGAAGATTTTCACCTTTTATTTCGTCGATTTCTCTGAGAAGACATGACATTTAAAGTTAATCCAGATAGCACGAGTGGTTAAGAATGTGGTTGGCACTATTGTCAGTATGACATTTTTGTTTCACAATAAACATCCTGCAGACTGGTTTTCGCAAAAACGGCAACCTAGCAAACATTGTTTGTAGTAATATAATATAAACAACTGTAATGTAAATATATGAAGTTGAAATATATCTACAGTTTCCCATTTATATAGTAAAACTAAATTCTCGAATCGTAATGGGCTCAAAATGTACACCGTAGACATCAATGTAGTCAAAATATATCCCAAAAATTAAATTAAGATTACTGAATTACGTTGACACTTGTCCACGTAAAATTCGAGCAATTTGTAACGGGTGTGTGACTAATGTCAAGCAAATGGACAAAACTGCATTTCCCATTTCCCGGTTTTATTTTTTTTTTGTTGCGTTGTTTTGCATTTCACGTGCACTTATTTATGCAACAGCCAAACAAGAGCCCATTCAAAATGCAATCGCCAATCAAATTAAATCACAAATATATGTCTGATGGCATTGTCAGTATTTCGTCAGAAAGAATAGTGATTTCCTGAAGCGTAAGTCGTGCCGATTTGAGCCAAAACTGTTTTACATTCTCGCTCAGCGCACAACCAAAACACTCGTCGTTCACAGGCAACACTTGAAACCCGTCAATGTGGCTGGTGGTGGCGTATGAATGCAATCGGTCTACGACGAGCACAACTCACAGTGGAAAATTAGCCAAATTACATTAGACGCAATTAACAAGTTAGCCAAGCGGCGAATGGATCCATCCACCACCACCTACCTACCTCACTCCCTACCCCAACTGAATCAAGTAGATGACAAAGGCGCACTTACATACTAACTGACTAGGTAGCATACGCGACCGCTTCCATACAGACAGACAGACGGTTTGCATGAGAAGGCCAATGAACTTGCGCTTTGAAATAAATTGTAGTACATATATTTGTCAATTACACAATTGACTCGGATGAAAACAATAGACGTGTTTTAAATGTCATTGCACATGTTGAGCGGGACCATCAAACTTGTTCAAATAATGTGAACACATACTCCAGAAAATTGTATTTTTGATTTTATTTCATTTCATTTAATTGTAATATAAAAATCCTATAAACCAAGAACTTACCGCTCAAAATTTCAAAAACACTGCACTTTCAAAAGTGCAGAAATTCCTCCTTTTCTTGTAATTCTAGAAATACCAAATAAATGATTACTTATTTTGTAATACGTGGCGTTTCATTGGTATTTCTGTAGATCGTGTTACATTCGTTGAATTGTGCAGTTACAAAAAATATCAAATCACGCCTAGGTTCGCAAATATTTGTGTGTAGAGGGAGTTTCCCCCATAATTCATTTAGTTTTTGATGTTTGTTCCTAAATCAAGTAAAACGAGTAATAGACGGCTAAAGTCGGACGCATGTCAATCCTGTGAATAACAAACGTAATAAATTCAATATTTCTCCAAATTTTAAAATAAATCGATTTACATTTTCGTTTATTTATTGTATATTATTGTGAAGATACATCCAAAAAGATATGTTATAATCAATGTATGTGACATACAATGGTACGTTTATATTTAATTTAATTTTATTAACAGATCTGATGTTTTTTCCCAAACAGAACGACGTCATGTACGCATTAGGGACATATTAGTTTAGAAATATTTAAACAATACTTTTTAAATGAATCACTTGGCCATGATATGTGTGGATGGGATCGTGGCGGATCGTGTTGACAATATTAAATGTTGATTGTTTATACCTCCGTGGGTATACGCAACATTTATTCTTGAGTCTTATGTGTAATTAATTTTGTGCAAAAGCATACAAATTTTAATATTGCAAAGATCAAGATCCCTAATCCTTACAATCCAATGTTCCAAGTTTGACTCTAAATTCAGGTCGGCCACCTTAGCTAAAGCCCAATCGGAAGATGACAGTATAAGGCAGTATTACTCATGCCACAGAAATTTATTATTTACTTTTTCTTACTTTATTGAAATAAATGTCAGAAAATAAAACAATATCCTTTTAACATAAATGACACGTTTTTCGTAAAATTTGCTAATTTCGCCTTGCTCCGTGAATTAAAACACTTAAAGACGTTAAAAACATTTTCATTTTATCTTTTGAACGATTTGCCTTTCGATTACTACAGATGGCCTGATGGAAGTGCAATTATATGCCGCCTAATCAATATTAATTGTTCGTCCTAGATGGTTAGGAAATCGAAAGTCGCAAGCGGATTCTAGTCCAAAAGAATTCAATTCTGCGGAACTCTCAACCGATTTTCTTATTTGTTTGTGTAAAATCTTTATGTGGACAGCATGTTAGTCAATTCGGTCATTTCCTTTCGTTTCTTTCTAGCATTCGGCTAAAGAGAAATAGTTCCTTAGTGTCGAAATCGTCGAATAAGTTCTGATGAATAGGTGACACGCTTCAAGTATCCTCAAGGAACTTTGACTCAATTTAAAAATACAGCTCAGATTTCCGAGTCATATGCAAATAAAAAATATAAATATGTAAAATTTGTTGGGGTCGAAACAACGTAACTTTGCCAATAAACCCTTTATTCCCAAAAGGGCGTAAGAGATTTTTTCCAAATCGCGTTATTACATATTCCAATGTATTCCAACGCTTCCTATCGGAATATGCATGTTAAGGTAACGCTAAGTCTGGCTTTTGAAATGTAATAATGAACGAGATGATACCGATTTCACTGCCGCCCAACATATCGTTCAATAGTACGTGGATAAGTAAAAATTGAACCTATTCATTGCCGCTGAGAGTAATACTGGCATAAAGAATAGGCTTCCATACTATCTTAATAATAAGCATATGAACAAATAAAACACGCCTAATGTTAGCGCAACACTGATTAAAGTGTGCGTTGTACGTACTACGTTATGAACTTACGCACGCACATAGTTACATATATATTCGAATGTTTGCGTGCCTGTGCCATTACGTATTTGTATTAAACCGGGTCGGAAGAAAAGTTGCGTTTTCTGTACCTAAAATGAATGTTTGATTTGTTCTACGTGTACCCCTAAAATATTGCGGCCATATCATTAACTAACTCGGGGCTAGAGCGATTTTACATATCCTCTAAGGATCATGCTTTTCTGTAAAACGCTGGTTGAGATTCAGTTTGTAACCTAATAATAATTGCGTTATCAAATCGCTCTATTTAAATATTTTAGATTTAAAAAATAAGAAATTTTTATGACCGTCCACATTCCACAGTCCCGATTTCGATTCTTAACGATAATTAGGGACCAAGCTATTAAAACACATTTTGATAGCGTTGAATGAGAGGTAACAGTCGTCTTAAACTAAAACTTGATTTGTAGAGGTCATGTGTAATCAATCTAGGTCCGTATTGTTAAATTATAGGGCCGAAATATTTTTGGGGTATGCCTACAACAACCATGGTACAATTTTAGGTGGAGACAACCGCAGCTTTTTCCTCCTCACAAACGACTCGGTTTAATGTGTGTACAAACAAACAAACATACATATCCATACCCATATCCATAGACAGAGACACAGACATAAACGTACAGCAGCACGACCGCGTCTGTTGCACGTTACTATTTCCAGACTACGCAACGTTATTGACTTACACGTTGCCGTTTATAAGCGTATACTTCTTGGAGGAACTGGTGATGGCTGATGGAGGAGGCGTGCCTTCTGTTGTCTGCTGCTTTTTTGCACATACCCGCATCTCTTTGAAGTCGTCATTGCAAACGATGATGTTTTGATTTACAATTCAAAAAACCGAAATAAAGCGGAGGTGTTTTCGGCTTGTTGTGAAATTAAGGAACTGCTGCGAATGCATTTTGTTGGCAGCCAGGAGACGGAGTCAGAGCCAGAGTCAGCCAACAAAGGCGTTTGTATGTGTTTCAATAGCACCGTT
Organism: Polietes domitor; assembly: GCA_947397865.1. Classification (NCBI taxonomy): domain Eukaryota; kingdom Metazoa; phylum Arthropoda; class Insecta; order Diptera; family Muscidae; genus Polietes; species Polietes domitor. The sequence continues at coordinate 93,794,722 of OX377622.1, forward strand.
AAATTGCATTAAATTGCGTTAAATAAAGCGATTCGAGTCAGACAACAAAAGATCTCCGCCTGTGTATGCCCAAATGCAGCTGTGAATCATCCGCGAAACGAAAAAGGATTGTCTGAATCCAGCACACTTATCGTGGGGCCTATTCGCTGGAGGATTGAAAACGGAACGTTCACTTCAGTCATAATTAATTTATTTATTTAATGAGTTACAGTACAACGTGTAAACTTATATTCCAATTTTGCAACGGCAGGCGGCGAGAATTGAACCCATAACACCACACCCACTACTTGTCAACTGGAATATCGTAGCGCACCCTCCCACCCTGCGCACAATATTTTTTCATTGCGTCTGCTACACTTTCAAACGTCCAGAACAGATTTACATGATTGTCTTAAAATGTCAAGACAATCTACGAATCATGACGAAATGGGATATACGGTCTACTACACCATTTCCAAGTGTAATTCAGAAAAGATCAATTGTAATTCAGAACTCGTCAATTGAAATTCAGAAATTCCATTTGAAATTCAGAACTCATCAATTGATATTCAGATATTCCATTTGAAATTCAGAACTCATCAATTGAAATTCAGAAATTCCATTTGAAATTCAGAACTCATCAATTGAAAATCAGAACTTGTTATTTGAAATTCAGAACTCATCAAATGAATTTCAGAACATTTCATATGAAATTCAGAAGTTATCAAACAAAATTCGAAAAACATTTATAGAGAAATAACTCGATATACTCCAAAGTCAGTCATACATAAATATATTTAAATTGATAAAATTCATTAAAGAACACAATTAATTATTTTAATATGTTGTTTATTATTTGCATTATAAATATGCAATGCAATCAAGAAATAGATTGTTAGATTGGAAATGGGAGAACACAAGCTTTAATAATATTTAACAGGCAAATAATAGCGAATCACTTTTTGACTGTCAATATACGAGAAATTAAAAACAACAAAAAGATAATTTTTCTGTAATCGGTACAAAATTTTCATTTCAAACTTTAACTTGGCCGAGTTAACCAACTTTACAAGATAAGTGGAGTATTACCAAAGACTATATCCAAGACAAGTAATCTCGCTCTTTGCTGTTATTACCGACGCAACGTTGAGAGATGAAAGATGATGCAAATTTTGCAGCCATGTTTACATGTTAAATCAAAATATGAAAATGAGGAAAACAATGAGTACATTCAAAAATATACACGAAAACGAAATGAATACATATCTTTTATTGTTAAATGTTGTAAAATATTTTGTTTCCTTAGCAAAACCTTATAAAACAGTAAAATAACAACAATCAAATGTGCTTTGCAGAAGCAAATGTTACTCTCGCATTTCTGGAAGTTAGCATACAAATAGTGAGATTTCTCCTCCTGTAGTTTTACGATCTTTGTGTGTTACCATTCTACTCTTTGTATTAAGAGATTGGCATGATTTAATTCCGACGATCTATAAAGCTAAGAATATATACAAACGTAATTAATAAATAATTTACAGTGTATGTAAATATCTTTTAAATACGTAGAATATAATTTCTGAATTAATGACTTCTGAATTACAAATGAAAACTTCTGAATTTCATATGAAATATTCTGAAATGTGATGAGTTCTGAATTTCAAATAACAAGTTCTGATTTTCAATAGATGAATTCTGAATTTCAAATGAAATTTCTGAATATCAAGTGACGAGTTCTGAATTTCAAATGGAATTTCTGAAAATCAAGTGATGAGTTCTGAATTTCAAATTGAATTTCTGAATATCAAGTGACGAGTTCTGAATTTCAAATGGAATTTCTGAATATCAATTGACGAATTCTGAATTTCAAATGGAATTTCTGAATATCAAGTGACGAGTTCTGAATTTCAAATGGAATTTCTGAATATCAATTGACGAATTCTGAATTTCAAATGGAATTTCTGAATATCAAGTGATGTGTTCTGAATTTCAAATGGAAATTCTGAATTACAATTGATCTTTTCTGAATTACACTTGGAAATGGTGTAGTTGTATATCGGATGGTATTGAAAGTGGCCGAAATCGGACCTGAAATTTCCAGAATATTTCTACTTAGGACACTTTTAAAGCAGTGTGCTCATTCGAAATTACACCCCGATCGGACAATGCAGTTATATGCCGCGAAAATACTTCAGATGATATTTCTATGCGAAATTTCATTAAAATCGAACTGGACCGTCTTCAAACTGCCGATTTACTTGCATTTTTCGATTTCCACTCAGTGCAGCGACCTGATAAGTTGAAACTTGTCGTAAATGTTGAACCTTTATACAGACAGCTAACCTCCAATACTATTTTTTGAAGAGCCTTTTATCTGTAACATTTTTTGACCTCTGACATTCTATGTCGAAATGCACATTTACCAAGAATTGTCACGCCATTAGTTGTGTTCTCGGGGTAGGTGATTTTTATCATCATTTCATTTCCGAAATGTTCCCCCATATATTTCGAACAAATATTTTACTCTTATTATAATTTTCGAAAATCAAGTGCCCCTAAGATTACCCAAGATTGCATAGAAAGAAATACCTTTTGCAGCTGTTCAAATCTATACTGAGCTTGGAGTCGAAATTGTGTGTTGCGTTGTGATTAATCATGTATGTACATCAAATGCGAAAATAAATAAAAAATCAAAGCTCCCTACTACTATTTACTCCATGAGACTTGAACATTTATAAAAATGATGAACAACGGACGAAGCTAAACCGAAAACATACACTTAGCCAATCGCCGATAACAACCATCGGTGGTTGTTGTGTTGCAACATATGTACGTGCAAATTGTTGTTATTAAAGATAAATATTTCAAAAAATGATTTTTTACGAATGTGGCCAGAGTGTGGCCATATTTGAAATTAAACATATACCGTTATTTTAGTTATAAAAGAATATAATCTTTCTGAGTTAGTAAAAATCTTATACGTTTTTTAAATTTCATTTAATTAAGACAGTCTTAAATCAAAGTTGACAAGTGAAGTTGGAAACTTGAAACACGATCTACAAATGTATTCAGTACATCCAGAACTGTTCTTGCCACAAGAATGATTGCCGTTTACTGCTGCTATGACAGCATCGCGATGAATATCGTATAGAGCTTCCGACGTAAAGTGTCAGCTAATAGAAATGTTCTCTCGTATATCTCTGGACGATACTCTCTAGATCTTCTTTTTTTATGTGAAAGGACTAAGGAGGTAACGATTTGGATGATCCTCGTTAGCCGAAGAGATTGGAAAAGTTTACTTTACGATTGTATATCCAAGAAGGACTATAAATAATAATGACTTCGACCTAAGAAACCTTCCATAGAAGGTTTTCACTACATCGCGAAGGCGAAGTATTTGGGATTATAACCACTAATGCAGAATCGTATTATAATGTCTTCCCGTTCTTCGGCCAACACTCTGGTATTCACGATCGGTTTTTCGTACACTTCTTTTTATTTAAAGCTGGCATCTCTGCAATTTAGCTTTCATAGGCAGACACTTCGGTCTTTATTTTCAAATAATGTCTGAAGTGTAGATTTACTTCACGAGATTTGATATTTCACCAAAATAAATACTTCTTCTCACTACCGCGGTTTACAACTAAGTTTCGAACAAATGCTGAGATTTATTTTAGAGAATCCATCGGCCCAAGAAATATACTACTTTCCACCCAAATAACAAACATATAAAATTAATAAGAAGTCTAAAACATATGTAGGTACTTTACTCGATACAATCCTGCAGAACCTAATGATGCAAGACATGTGGGTCGTATGAAGACTTTTTCAATGCATTTTTTTTCGTCGAATTACGGAATTTCGGAAACATTAAAAAAGAGGTTCTAGCTAAGGTATGTTGACTTCTGTCGATCACTGTATGAACAGCTAGGCAAAGTCCGTTGACGTTGGCGTTTTATTGTCATCGTTCTCCCCAACATCTTCCACCGGTTTTAGAAATTATTTCTGGACAAAACTTTGACAGAAAGCGCCAAGATTTCATTCGTTTAACGAGCAAACATTGTTCTTGAACCGCTCTAATACCGTATTATCCATCCCCTTTAAGTACGCAGGTTGTCTTGTTGCTTTTTTTTTTTTTCATCGAACGGTCCCAACGCCTCTCACACCCGCCCCTTCCGACCGAGAGGGCCACGTCCCCATAACGTAGGGACAGCGTACACACCATAGTCCGAACCATGCTTGCCCCGAGGAAGGAATCATCCGACGTTTCGCTCTTCCTGTATCTCAAAATCTGTTCGTTCATAATAAACATACACATACATATGTACATATGTATGTACGTATGGATATGTACAATGTACATATGTATCTATGCTGAGTGTATCTCAAATTGACATACAATGGGTACATAATTTTAATAGGGATAGATTCTTTGGTTGAGTTGTCACATTTGGGGCCAGTTTTCATCGATTCTAAATTGCGCACCACGACTCTTTGTTGCTGTTTTTTATTTTGTTTAATTTATTTGCCAAATATTCCATAGGAACAACAACAAATGAAAATAAACAATTATACAAGTCGAATTGGAAATTGGAATTTTGATCGGCACAAACAGTACAACAACAAGAAGCAAAATAGCAGAAACAACACCACACATTTCAATGGTTAAAGTGTCGATATTGAAAATATTCGGAACGGAGGGGATGATTGGCAAAAAAGAAACGACATCGCAAATGCCGGCAAAGGAGGAAGTACCATTGACAAATCGATATGTTTCGCAGCCATCCAATGGAATTGAGTGACAGGCAAAATTAGGGAACGAACACCGCAATGTCTCAAGCATTGTCCACCATTCCATGAGTGTGTGTGTGTATCCCTGGGAATACACAAAATCTATCTACTTACCCTTTTTCCTTCTTCTTCGGCAGCCTGCTGTTGTTGTTGTTGCTGCTTTGTGTATTTGTTTGTTGTATTCACTTCACCACTGTTGATTTGAAATCGTTCTAGTTTTGTTTCTATCCAAACGATATTCTGGAAATTGTGGAATTAAATTTTATTTTCAATGAATTATGTATTTATAAACACGACACGACGCACACACACGCACCCATCCAACACACACGAAATTACAACAATTGGTGGTGTAATTGTTGCCGTTTGTTCGTGCTCCATTGGGTTCTTATCAGAATTATTCTTGTACTCCGAAGGAGAGAGAGGGAGCAATAAAATGAACATTTTTCGTTAAGTTGCATTGGCGCGAATCAAGGGAGCAAAAGAAGGGACAACAATGGCAACATTGAACAGTAAAATGAGGGTAGAATTTGGATAGAGAGAGAGAGGAGAGAGAAGAGTTCTACTCAAAACTCAAATCAAATGTGATCGAAATAAAAATGACATTGGCATTGATGTCAGTCAAAAGAAATGGAATTTGGGAATTATCCCGAAAGTAAACCTAGTTGGGGTCCTGAGTGGCCTTGGCGGCGATGCCAATTGGAATTGTGTGCTGTTGTTGTTGTGGTTCACTTCACAATTGAGTAATTGCAAGAAAATCGAGTGTCGTGAGCAGTGTTACCGTTGTGCCACTAAAGTGGCAATTTTGCCACTTTTTTCGAGCCGTGACACTTTTGTGTCACTTTTCCATTGTGGTACTAAATGTGCTACTTTTTGCTTTTTTGTGCCACTTTTTGAGTGAATATTGGAAACAATAAAATTATTCAACAAAAACTGTCAATAAAAAATTAGATATATTTAAAATTTTTATATTCTTAAAATCATGAACTCACTAAACAAAAGTTTTCAAAGTGAGACTTCACACAAGATATAGTTTCGATAACAAAAAACATTTTAAAAAAGAGTTTATAATGTTTGCAGAGATATCAATTATAAAAATATTTTCAAGAGTTTATATAAATGACAAAAAAGTGAATAGTTTAAGATTCTTAGACCCTTTTTATATAAAATCTAACGAAGATATCAACTATTTTCCTATCGGGGCTGAATTTAGTGATGTAATTAGCAAACCACAGGCATTTGTAAATGAATTAATATTATTAGAATATAATTCAAATAATAAAACTTAAAGTTTTCTGCTATATAAAGTGGGAAATTTAAAAAATAATTTAAATGATTTATATTAAAATTTGTATCAATTTGACACATATGTATGTTTTTACTTTGCCGCACAGCAGTGCTTGCGCAGAGCACGTTTTTCGAAGCTGACAATAATGAAAAATAGGTTAACGAACAGGTTGAAGGTAAAAACTTGACGTGGAGGATTGGGTTCCCAGTACTGATCTCATTGAAAAGCATGGGAAAGAAGTTACCAAAACGTAACTAAAAATAAATACCAATATGTGATTTGATTTATTTCTTAGTTTAGTATATATATGTATATTAGGACGGGTCAAGAAAATGAACTGCTGCTGGCAAGAAGAAGATTGGACTGTTTAATGATGATCTGCAAAATATTTCGACGCTGGGTTAAGCAGTGTGTGAGCTAAACGCTCCTGAAAACACATCTAAAAATAATGTTTTCCCGTGGAAGCACTTAAAATATAAATTATTATATGTACTTGTCACTCATTTGTCATATTATATATTATTGAACGCTTAGATTGATTTTTTTGTGGTTTTTCAAAGTTACAGCTAAAAACTCATATTTCTTGAAACAGGAAATGGTTTTTCAGATCCAAAATGTTCTTTTTACAAAAAATGAGCGCTGCGGCGTCAATTTCTTTCCGATTTACATGATTTAGGGTATTCGAAGGGTATTGACGGCAGCTATTTATTTTTTATGAGATACTACCACAAAATACGAAAAAGTTTACAGTTATCACAATGAAAAAACACATAAAAATTAATATAAATGTCCAATAAGTTACCCTAAGGCAAGAATCAAAATTTATATTTAAAGTGGTTTCATTAATGCAGAAAAAAATGGACAAAAATGCAATATATAAAAAATTCATGCGAAAACACTATTTTTTGGAAATCATAATTAAACAATCCAAACTTTATTTTCATGGTGTGACTGGAAATTGTTTTTCCATATGGACTGCTGCTACCCAGCCTAATATATACGAATACAAATGTAATCTGTTGTTTTCTCGAAATAAAAACTAATGTGCCACTTTTTTGAAGAAATCCCCTTTTTGTGATACTTTTTGAAATTTCTCAGCGGTAACACTGGTCGTGCGTTCGTCGTCCGTCCCCATACACAAACAACAAACATGTGCCGATGTTCGATGTCACACACAACGGAACGAAACTATGCATTTTGTTGCACTGAATCGTAATCGGTTATTTTGGCAGGCCGATTAGCCCCGATTTGTTGCTTCCCGTATTCCAATATTAACAAAACAAAGCCTGAGACCGCGATTACAGTTAAGTAGTTTCAGTTTTCGCATTCGTGTTTCTTTGTTGGTGTGCATCCGAGCGCATGCATTTGAAAATAAAATCCGATTTGTTTAAACACTTGTTTTTGTGCCAAATAAAAAAATTAAATTGTTTGCCACATTTGATAAAATTATAAATTATGTTATTCTAGTAAACACACACACACACACTACACTAACTGAAATGTTAGCAGATATTTATTTTCTTTATCTTGTATTTTGTGAACGAACAACCACCAAACAACACGCCAAGCAGAGCAGCTTGTTTCTTTCTTTCTTTCAATGTCAGAGTTTGTTTTTGTTCTTAGTGCTCATTCGGTAAGAGAGCGCAGAGCGTTCCCTGGCAGAATTCGCGTTTCGCGATATAAAACAACACAAAATACAAAATTGTGCGATATTCTTAATTATTATTTGAATTCACTATTTTATCAATTTATATTGGCAATAAATAGTTGTTGTCATCTTCTTAACGATGATGATGTTTGGATAGGTTAAAACACCAACAAACACAAGGCCAAACGAAATTACAAACAACAAACACACATACGATAAACGGGCAAAAACACAACCTCACTCGCGAAACGAAATGACTCCAATTGAAATTGAAATTTTGCGGCACAACCGTCCGCGACCAAACTCGTTCAATGGAAAAAAAACACTAATTTTTTTTGAAAAAACGCGGACAGTGTTACCGTTGTGGCACTAAAGTGTCAATTTTGCCACTTTTTTCGAGCCGAGATACTTTTGTGGCATATTTTTCATTGAGGTACTAAATGTGCTACTTTTTGCTTTTTTGTGCCACTTTTTTCATTTCTCGTATCCTGGGAAATTCGTACGGGAATCCCACGGGAATTCAAATTTCTTCGAATATTTTTTCCATCACGCACCTTCTAGTACCTCCCAACTATAACCTATAACTGCTAGAAGGGATGAATACGCCATTCAAGCCATCATAAATACCACTTACCCCTAGGCCCAGATTGAGAGTGGGCTTTGATCCTGACAGCAGTCGTTTGGTCCTAATGTCGACACAATCTGGGGTGAAATGATGACCACAGACTCGGTCGGACGTATTTAATGGTCTGGAGATTAGATTCCTATAATCTCCTTCCATATCGCCTTGTTCGCTAAGGTGAATCATAATTAAATATAATTTATGATTTAATTTATAAAATATAAATCACATTTAACGGGCGCGGGCTTTGGGAGCTTTACGCTTTACGTGGAAGGAGTTGCGAGTTGCTAAAAAAAGGAGTAGAACCAGAGCGCAGAGTTGAGTATAGGGGAGTATAGAATGGATTAGAATGAAAGAATCTGCAATTTAAGAATGAGAGAGCATAAAGGGCAGAACAATAGTGGTGAGTTTGCTGATTTCACCACAGGAGAGCACAGAGAGTGGAGAGATAAGCGAGAGGATGCCAACCAACCAGTGTTACCGTTGTGCCCCTAAAGTGGCAATTTTCCCTGTCAAGCTCCGAGAAAAATAGATTTTGGGTGTCCAATAAACGTCAAAATGATGGTTATCGAGGCTAAGTCCAATAAAGTCAACACAAAATATTTTTTTTGAAAATTTCTTTTGGCACATATATTTATATTGTAGTTGGCGACAATGTGAAAAAATAATTTTTTATTTTGAGCAAAAAATTAAATTTGTATTAACGTTTTTGTTATCGCAGCTTGTTATCCCGGCTTAAAGAAAAACAAAACAGCCCTAATAAAATTATTCAACAAGAACTGTCAACAAAAATAAGATATATTTAAAATTTATATTCTTAAAATCATGAACTCACTAAACAAAAGTTTTCAAAGTGAGACTTCACACAAGAAATAGTTTCGATGACAAACAACAACTTTTTAAAAACATTAAAAAAAAAGAGTTTATAATGTCTACATAGATATCATTATAAAAATATTTTCAAGAGTTTATATAAATGACAAAAATGAATAGTTTAAGATTCTTAGAATCTTTTTATATAAAATCTAACGATGATATCAACTATTTTGCCAACGGGGCTGAATTTAGTGATGTAATTAGGAAACCACCAAATTAATTAAAATTATTACAATATAAGTCAAATGATAAATCTTACGAGCAGTATTCGCTAGTACTAATGTCGAAGTTTTCTGGTATAAAGTGGGAAATTTAAAAAATAATTTAAATGATTTATATCAAAATTTGTAATGTTTTTACTTTGCCTCATAGCAGTGCTTGCGCAGAGCTGACAATTATGAAACATAGGTTAACGAACAGGTTGAAGATAAAAACTTGACGTGAAGTTGGAGGATTGGGTTCCCAGTACTGATCTCATTGAAAAGTATGGGAAAGAAGTTACCAAAAAGTAACTAAAAATAAATACCAAAATGTGATTTAATTTATTTTTTAGTTTAGTATATATATATATGGGTCACGAAAATGAACTGTTACGGTAACCCCCCAGAATTTATAAACCCTTGGAAGCACTTAAAATATAAATTTGTCATTCATTTGTCATATTATTGGACGCTTATTGATTTTTTGTGGGAAACAGGACATGGTTTTTCAGATCCAAAATTCTTTTTACAAAAATGAGCGCTGCGGCGTCAATTTATTTCTGATCTGCATGATTTATGTTATTCGAAAGGTATTGACGGCAGCTATTTATTTTTTATGAGATACTACCACAAAATACGAAAAAGTTTACAGTTAACAAAATACATAAAAATTACTGTAAACGTCCAATAAGTTACCCTAAGACAAGAATCAAAATTTTGTATGTAATGCATGAGAAAACACAATTTTTAGGGTGTTTTCAACGTGATATTTTGCAAATCATCATTAAACAATCCAAACTTTATTTTCATGGTGTGACTGGAAATTGTTTTTCCATTTGTATGGACTGCGACCCAGCCTAATATATATATATATATGTATACAAATGAATTGTTTTTTGTTAACTTCATGTAATCTGTTGTTTTCTCGAAATAAAAACTAAAAAAGTGTGCCACTTTTTATGACACTTTTTTTTGAAGAAATCCCCTTTTTGTGATACTTTTTGAAATTTCTCAGCGGTAACACTGAACGCGGATTTCACAAAATACCGAAGTCTCCACAAGGTCTCCAAATAACACTCTCCACTCTCCAAATAACCGACTGAAATCACCACAAGTCTCCAAATAACCAGTAATGGCGACTCCAAGTAACTAAAACGCGCAAAAATCATTCAAAAAATGTGGCTTTTGTTCTTAAAATCAATAAAAAATCTTTCTAATTGCCAAAAAAAAGTATTTAATTAAATCAACTACTTTGTTATCAATATGACATTTAAATTCGGCTTAATGCTATCACATTTTGAGATTTTAGGAGTCAGCAATTTTCAGTTTGGTATTTCACCAAGATCTTATTATTATTTAATCACAATTTTCTTTTCTCCGCTAGTTGCTGATGAACACATGCAGAATTGAATCTTTAAACGCATATCAAAAAGAAAAAATGATGTATGGACCATAATAGCATTAAGTAGATGATATAGTGATTACTTATGTAAATTAAAATAAAATAAAAAATGCGAAAAAAAACCCTACACGATCAATATTTGATATATTTTACATGAATTTCTCATGTAAAACCTCTATTTGCACAAAAATTAACAGAAAATATATGGATTTTAAGAAAATACTTCATTTTGTTGCCACATTTCAGTTCCGCTTTGTTGTGTCACTGAAATGTTTTTCTTGTGGCAAATGATATATGGTTGGTTCGAAAATGTGAAACGAAACATGATTCATAATCATCATCAAGCAAACATCTTTTTTGTTTGCACACAAAATATAAATTGTTGACCATTAATTTCATTTTACTAATAGCCTTGTCACACTGCATGAAATCAAGTTGATTTCTTGTGAAATCAAGTTGCTCAAATCGACCCTGCCACACTGCAATTTTTTGACATTTGGTCGATTTAGTTTGTCAAACGATTGTTTGTAAACAAACCAAAATGTCAACAATAGCCACAACAGCCGCAATGGAAAACTCTAATAGAGAAAAATTTAATTAATTACTAAAATATGTGGCTTTAAGAAAAGTTTCCGGAAGGAATTATTTATTTACGCAAATATTTTTAAGTTTTTGTTTGCGTAATTTGCGAAACAGTTTTACCCGAATCGCTCACAATTGCATCCGGGAGAAATGTCCAGTTTTCGCAAGCGAAACGTCCACAAACAAATTACATGGACCATTCCACAAACAGGACAAGTGATAACATCAAGTGACAATCCTTCGTTGGGCATCCTAGGGTGGTAGTTTGTCAATATGTCTGATCGAAGAAGACAAATTTGTGGTCACATACTCCAAAGTGCTGGCCAATATTTTATGGCCGAGGGTATTTTATCAAAGCAAACGGTGTTTGAGCAGTTTAGATGACAGCCCCAAGGATGTCGACCAGAAATTGCAGAAACCCTTGGATGACGGCGAAGTGGAAAAGGACAACGTTGAAAGCAAAATGGAGTACGAGGAGAACCAGGAAATGGCTAAGTACGGCTGCCGATGGTCAGTTCCGAGAAGACCAACACGCACATTGGACATCATTTAAAACTATTAGAGCAGATGAATGTGAACATGCTGAAGTATTCCATGAAATTTAAATTGTATTTATTATATTATGATTTAAATCAATACCAATAAACAACCACTATTTGTACAATTAATGTTTATTCGAATAAGAAAAAAGAAACTGTAGTCCAGACTATCCGTCTGAAAAGGAACAAGTTATAGGAACAGAGAAAACTGCAATACTATTATTATAGTTTGCTATTGTTTAACTGTTCGCTATGGACCACTATGCTTTCTTCCATTTTGATGGTGATCCTCCTGGCCGTTTTCATCTCTAGAAGACAAAAAACTAATAGACTGAAATTGTGTAATTTAGTTTGTATTTCAGATGTGCAAAATACAAACCATTTTCAGCATTTCGCCTGCCATTATTTCAAGTATGTGTCCATTTATACTGTCCTCTCATAGAGCTAACAGAACACATTCCTGGTCTGGAGTCCATTTTGTTTTCTCCATATAATGTCGTTTTTTCCTGAAAATTTAATTAAATTAATTACATTTAGCAAACACTTTTAAATATTTCACATTTATTACTTATCTTGTTCCATTTTTGAATTGACAGAGAAATTTGAAATAAATGTTAAATTCTTATTCTTGTTATCCTATATTTTAGACACATAACCATAAAATTTTCAGTTTTTTCTTTTTTTTGCGTGTCTCAGTATTAGATTTCGAGGTCGATTTCTAAAAAACGACCAGCTGATAGATTTCATATTTTATATGGAAAGATTTGAGGTCGATTTGGCTCGAAATCTAATTAAACTAGATTTCCCCTGCAGTGTGACAAGGCTATAAGGTGATTTCAAAAAGTAAAGTGAAACAAAAACACGGCGAAAACTATCATATAATATCAATATATTTACTTAAATTCTACAATGTAATGATATAAATGGAATCAAAGTTGATCGTTCGTAAATAAAATTAAAATCTCCTTCACCTTTTACACATAATGTACTGTCTATATAATATTTCGATTATATTATAATCAATTCAAGTTGATTTTTATTTCGTAGCTTAGGATTGGAATTTGATTAGATTATTGCACACACACCTTCAAGTACCTCCCACGCAATTCATCCTATTCTACACGATTGCCTGAAATTCAGTGCAACTTCAAATGTGATCATGTTTTTAGAATTGCTTTTTAACAGTGGGTCCATTAGTCACGAACATCCTAGTACATCCCACACAAATAATCCGGCCCTATATAATGTTAAAGTCCTTTTAAAAATCACACAGATGTCTTCTGAGAGTGAGGGTATTATAAGTCGGCTTATACGACTTGTTAAACATTTAATTATGCGAAATATTTCAACCTTTGCACATGAAATATATGATTCACAGCTATACTATTCTAAAAATTTTTTGTCAACTAAATAGACGCTAATATACAAAATGATACCATACTCGTAAAAAGTGCTAAACCAAAAAGATAAAAATGGCTAAATTTAAATATTGCCCGAAAATGGCTAAGTTGGCATAACTGCAAATAACCGAATGCGACTCAAGCAGCAACTGCTTTTAAAAATCGACTTTGGCAAGTCCATTTCGATTTGTGTCGACAATCGACTTTTTACCCCAAAACTACTTTTTTGGTAAGTCGACCAAAATCGATTTTGTCATACCGATTTTCAATGGTAATAAGGCTCGCTTAATTAGCCATTATATATATATATACGTACGTGCGTTTCGATTATGTTATTTCAAACAAACATAAAAATATTTTTTTAAAAAATTAGCTTCCAATGGGACGCCCTAACATGTATGTATGTGTATGTAGTATAGGCCAAAATTAGGGCTGTTTTTCTTTAAGCCGGGATAACAAGCTGCGATAACCATTAATTTGACTTACACTGGATAATTATCCAGGCTAAGTCGAAAATTTTTAACACAAAATTATTTTTTATTTTTTTTTTAACACATCGATATTGCTTTTGCAGCTTACAAAAGTTATTATTAAGGAAGCACATCTAAATATTCGGTCCGTCAAGAAAAAAAGCATAATATTTCCCAATAAATTATAACTTGTACTATTATTTTTGCTGAAACTATATGTTTTCGAGTAATGACACAATTGTTGTACCAAATTTGGATCATGGTGTTGTCCTGTTTATGTTAACTACCTTGAAACGTTAAATAGTTGCTCTGTTTCACCCTTCCATCGGCCCGCTGGTGTTTGGGAAGTAGTTCGACAATAGAAACATTTTGAATCATTTTCTGAATTTTTTCGACGTCACAGACGCATGTACAAATAAACCGATCAATAGTTTACTTTAAAATTGTAGATGGGACGAGGGGAATCATGTCATAGATCACCAATGTCTGACTTACAATCGATATTATTTTGTCGCCTTTGTGAAAAAACATACAAATTGGACCATATTTCTTAGTGGAAGTTTCGTGTTCAGAGAAAACTTTCAAGAAGACACAAAAAACACAATTTATTATAACTTATTATTTATTCGACTAAAGTTCTTTGGCCCTTTGTTTTGTATTCCTGTTGTGCCTTTTTGTACATTTGGACGACTTACCTTGTTGATGATTTCAACAATCATATTATAGCCATGGTTAACAAAGCGTATGGTGTTCTTGGCTTCATTAAACGTTGAACTAAAGAATTCTCTGATCCTTATGTGACGAAACAGTTATTTACTTCGCTCGTTAGGCCTATTTTGGAATATGGTTCTGTAGTAAGGGACCCTCATTATGGCATCTATATTGACAGAATCGAGTCAGTTCAGAAGCAATTTTTATTGTTTTCATTGAGTCACATTGGAATAGTGATTTTGTTTTCCCCCCTATACTAGAAGTTGATTGACTCGCCCTCCTTAAAAAGTAGACACATTATGCTGAACACCGTGATGGTATTTAAGGTTATGAATGGTGATGTCTCATATGAATACCTTATTTCTAGGATTAAGTTTAACGTGACATTTAGACCAACTAGATACTATCAGATTGGACTTACTAGCTTACATAAGCTTGCATAAGGCGTATTTAATTCGGTATAATAGGAAAAAAATTAATTTGAATGTGACAATCTGGGCATAACAATTGGAAATTCGGAATATTGTAATATATAGTTATATTTAAAATACTACTAACAGGCCAACAGCTCCATCCATATATACACGCAGGCTATACCACGCTTATCAGATTGTTCTTCCAAATCCATTTCATACAAACCCATCGATAGCAAATCTCTTAGATGTTAAGCGTTTAGCAAGTAATCCATAAAAATCTTTTGGTACAATAAGTGCCGAAAAAGTACACTTTATTAAGGTCGATATTTGAAATTTTGATTTTCCATCCCTGCATCGAGTAGTCAAGCAATATAGATTGATTTTGCCCAAAAGTATGCATTACAATTAGTTTTAATTTCTAAATGAACAAGTCGAATAAACAATACTCATGTGTAGATGTCGCTGAAAACAAAAATAATATAAATGCAGAGTACTGCAATCCCAATTAGAAATCTTTGGCGTTCTTACATGTTTCGTCCGGATTTGAAGAAAACAGCCATTTAATTTGACAGCTGTTTGTTTACATTTGTCATTTTGCAAAGTTGGAAAATTTGATTTTTTATTTAAATTAAAATATGGTACGATTGGTGGAAAATAAAACTTCATGGGGAATTTTATCGGCAAACAAAATGTATTATAAAATATTAATTACACTGAACTGCATACATTATATTATAGATTTAATACTTCATTTACTGACATTTCCATTTTTTCTAATGATGCTTACATATCGCATACGCATCACACCGATGTTTCTTCAAGGATGTAAAAACGTAGTTTTCAAATTGGAAGCGCAAAGTCCCAGACTGTCCCAACTGTCAATTTGTATGAACAAATCTGGAAGAATTTTTATCCGAACGCACTAGTAGCCTTTTCACATGCATGCAAAATCTAGCTGGAATGGCATATGGTCGATTTGCAAATGCCAAATCCTATACAAATTTGATATTTGTGTATCGACCTTGAGCTGAAATCGATTGAATTGGCATGCAGTGTGAAAAGACTATAAGATCCTTTTCAGATTTACTGCTAGCTAAATCAAGCTACGTCATACAATTTTGACACTTCTCATACACATTTAACAACTGAAATCGAATTAAGCTCGATTTCGTAGCCAATGTGAAAAGGCTGGAAATTGGAAATATCCAACAAACTGAACTAAAACGTGTGGAAAGAAATAAGAAATAAAATGAAGCAAATTTAAGTAAATAAACGTGACTCACTTTCTCGCACGCCAAAGTGTGAACGTAAATAAGTATCAAGTATCCATCTTGAAAAGGCACGTGAAAGTTCGGTGTGGTTACGGGACGTATAGAGAACATTTCAATAATCTAATTTCTTGGGGCTAAAATTTTACAACCAAAAAGTTGTGTTTACCTGAACCAAGGCGTATTTATACAGGTGATAGCACTAGAACAACAACAAATTTGGCAACAACAAAATACAAGTAATTTTTTGAATGGTGAGCCATACTGTCAAAGCAAAATATATGGGATTTGACAGTTTCGGTTACTTTTGAATGAAAAAAATTTCAGTCAGCTGGGCTCCTGCTATCACCTTTATAAATACGCCTTGCCCTGAACAGAAATATTCAGATTGCATACAATTTGATATGTTTGGCACGTTTATCACGACCTTTGCTATATCAACATTCTATCAATAACTTTCATTATAAAACTCTATAGATTATAAGAAAATTTCGAAACATTGAAGAGGATGTTGGAAATTGGAACGGTAGCGGTCGTATATGGAATATCGTAGGTAGGTCGGTAGGTAGTTTCACATCCTACGTTTAAATAATTGCAATGAAACACTCGGTCATTCGGAATCAGCAATATTTTCACATTTGAGAATGCTTTTATAATCGCTTAAGGCTTAAGGCCGCGTCCCACACTAATCCTAGGTAAATTAAAGTCTTTATAACGTCTACAAGGAAACACGCTCATGTTTATTGGAAAATTGAGCTTTTTTGCAAAAATTTATATTCTATAATTTTGCAAAATTTCAATTTTAGCGGGAAACCCCCTATCGCGACCTGATAGTGAAAAGGCGCTAAGTCCACTTTTTGCCTAACACATTGAGTGCCAAGCGGTTTTGACGCAAACCTTCCCAGGAGACTAAACATTTTTTGGGCTGTAAGTAAAAGCAATCACTGTCGTACGGAAACGTACGACATGGCACTCCACGACGAGATAGGTATCGTACGGAAACGTACGACGTGGCACTCAATGTGCTAAATGTACCTTTTAAAGCAGAACGCAAGATACATCGATTTGGAAACAAAAATACAAAAACGTTCCTGCTTTGTCGTCTTTAAAAGCTGAATCGTAAAAGCGATAAGTCCGTAGAACATATTGGGTGGTTATTTATTTTAAAGTTGGATTTAAATGACCTGTTTTATTGTTCACAACTAAAATTCGCATTATTTGAATTATTTATCAAGGCGAAAATTATTACGCCATTTGAGAGAAAATATTAGAATTATTTTTAAATTTCAATCTTTTTTAAAATTGTAGTGATTACACATCTTACTACTTACACAACTCTAAAAAACATTTTTTGTGGACAATTAAAAACTCACACTTCTTAGAAATATTTTGAAAAATGTATTATAAAAAATAAATAGAAGGACTCAATACCTTTCAAATGATGCCTACATGATGGATATCGGACGAAAAATGACGGTTTTTCAGAGCCAAAATTTTCAAACTCATTTTACAAAAGCGAGCGCTGCGGCGTCAGTTTCCTTCCGATGTTCATCATTTAGGCATCATTCGCAAGGTATTTATAAAATACTACCACCCAATACCCAATACGAAAAAGTTTTCAGTTGTCAATATGAAAAACTGTAAACGATCAATAATTCGACCAATAAGATACTCTAAGACAAGAATCAAAATTTATATTTAAAGTGTTTTCAAGGGTCTATTCAGTCTATGACGCAACGATAAATGACGTTAATTTGATTATGTGTGAGCGTTTGGCAACCATTGATATTATATTCATTATTTTTTATATTTTCATAAATCAAAAATGCCATGTGTGAAAATCATTTTAGCCATATTTGCCGCGAAAATGAAAATTTTCCAAAAATATAAAATTTGTATTATTTGTTTACCATGCTCTACCGCAATATCCACTTTTTGTAAAAAAATTGGAAAAAGGGATAAAAATGGTACCAATCTGACGGATGAAGCTGGAATCTTTAAATTCGCTGTGTACATCCCAGAAAATACGTTTTCTACATAACATTGACAACATTTCAGAAAAAAACGTTATCGAGTTTACTATAAGTTTTATTAATTCAATTTTAAACGAGCAATAGTGGCTATGAACCATAAAACCGCGAATAATAGAAAATTTCAAAAACTTTTTAATCATTCGTTTTAATTGAAAGAAATTTAAAAATGCAAATTGTATTTTCTTTTGTATAAGTAAAAAATGTCTACATAAAAAATTCGTAGGTTACTCCAATACTTTTTCTCTGAAACGAAGGATTTCATCTCGCCAAGAGATTTTTACATAATTATTAATTTAGAGGTAAATTGCTTTTCAATGATTTCATTCATTTTATTCAATCTTCATTTAATTATTGTATCTTTCACAAAGTGAAACTATCAATATCTTATCTTAAATAACTAACAAATATTTTATTATTGCTTGCCAGAGCTTACAATAACATATGTGAATATACGTATGTTTCTTAGTGAATCATGTCGACAGTATCTCGTTTCTTCCGGCGGTTATTGCCGCCATATCTTATTAAGTCCCTTGCCAATGGATTTGGATGTGTAGCTAGGTTGTTGAGGTAGTTTCTACAGTTTAGAATAATTTCTTCCTTAACGGTTGGCATGTTTAAATCACAATGTATATTTCAGTTTATAGGGGTCATCTCCTGAGTGTTGGTTCAGTGAAAAAAATGTTCGAATTTGAAGCAGTTCCCCAGAGCTGAATGCCATACATCCATATTGGTTTAATTATAGTCTTGTATATAAGCAATTTGCAGTCGACTCCTAGTTTGGAGTTACGATTTATGAGCCATGCGAGTTGTTGCGATTTAAGTTTTATTTGGGTAAGTTTAGAATCAATGTGGGTTTGCCAAGTGAGTCTGCGGTCAAGATGGATTCCCAAGTATGCTGGAGAGTACTAAGGCCATTAATGCTAATTGGTGGACATGTGTTCCTTCGCAGAGTAAATGTGATATGTATGGACTTTTGTTCGTTTACTTTTATTCTCCATTTATGGAGCCAATTCTCTAATAAAACTACGTATTCTTGAAGAAGGCCAGATGCGACGATGTGATTCTCATGGACACTTGAAATTGCGGTGTCATCGGCGAACGTTGAGATATGGACCAGATTGCTAGTAGGCATGTTGGGGGTATATAGAACGTATAACAGTGGACCTAAGACGCTACCTTGGGGGACGCCGGCTTTTATAGAAATACCCGAAGATATGTAGCTTTTGTGTTTAATTAAGAACTTGCGGCCAAGAATGTAATTTTCTAGCAGATTGTGTGTATTAGGAGGCAGAAACATTTTAATTTTGTGAAGTAGGCCTTCGTGTCATACTTTATTGAAAGCTTCAGAAACATCAATGAACAGAGTTGAGCAGCATTTTTTTTCAAGAGCATTTCTTCACAGCATTGATTTCATTCCAATTAGATATACTACAAATTTGTCCAAAGTTTGGCACTCATAGTTAAGCTACGGGTTAGCATCAAGCAAATTATTTGCTTTTAATAAGATTGTTTTTAGATTTCATTATGATATCATAATGATTCTTATCTACACTTTTTTAAAATTACTAAACAATTTTTTATTAAATCTCCAAACATTTATTGTAGAACACAATTAAAAGTTCATAAGATATTGCTTTAGTCAAATGTCAAGAAGTGGCGAAATTAGCATTATTTAGATTGTTTGTATTTTTCATAACCTTTGTTCGAAATTCAAGAAAGTGTCCACGATTTTTTACGTAATTTTCATGTTTTTACTGCAAAATTACCTTTAAAAATAACTTAAAAGTTCAATATTTTATTGCTTCAGAAAGTCTAGAAGGTTTTAAAAAAGTATATGTTCGAAACCCTTCTGGGGTGGGGGTTGAACACCCAAAACTCCCCCCCTTGCGCACGGCCCTGATGATACCCTAAACCACTCCCTGCGTATATACCAGATTTTTATTACTAAACCCAGTTTGTTTATGGGGCGATTTTATATAGTTCATATAAATTATAATCTTTAGACAATTTTAACGAAAATGGTCAAATTGATGAAAATCTTTTCAATAACTTTACTCATACACATGATGGGCCAATACACAAACAAAATCTCTGTGATCCCATCTCATTGTAGCTGCGCCTAGTGAAAAATATAACAATTATTTTCATCAAGATTGGCTGTAATAAGATGAATCCTGAGTGTTATCAGCAAATCGGAAGGTGCATATGAGCGGTGACAATATATTTGCAGATTTTACATCTGTAATAGGATAAATCGGACGGAAATTTGTAGGGGCCCTGTCACAATACTTGGGGCTGTGCCAAAAATATGGGCCTATATAGTTCTCATTCACGGTAGGTATTCCTAGTTGAAATATATCATAATTTGCAAAATTTGTTCAAGATCCGTTGTAAGATGTAGGTTGTAGAGCGGAAATGGAGTAAATGAGGTCCCACTTGTACGGGGGTTATACCAATAGTAGGTATTCTTAGTTGAAATATAACATGATCTGCAAAATGTGATAAACTTCAGATGTAAACTATGGATTCTAGAGAGGTAAAAGTAAAAATGGGTGTCCTTTTGTAAGGGCGCTACCTTAAAAGTGCTCACTTATATATCATTTTCAAAGAAGGTATTCTCATTTGATGCTCTGCAAAATATTATCAAGATCTAACGTAGTATGTGGGTTCTAGAGCTGTAATAATAAAAATTGGGGCCCGTTTGTAAGGGCGCTACATTCAAAATTGGGCCCTTATAGATAACTTTCCAAATTCAATACCGATCGTCCTTGGGTTAAAAAAATTACCTCTGCCAAATTTCATCGCAATCGGACAACAAATGCGACCTGTAGAATGCGAGCAACTCAGCTGGTGATTCTAAGCCGATCCTATATACCGGTATCGGTATATAGGAAAAAAAGATACACATCACATGTTCTTGGTGATCTTAATTGCTCCGAAATCGCAAGCTTCTATTACACCATGCGACGCCAATCTTGGGCTATGAAAATGTCTATAAAATAGCAAGGCTATGTACTCAGTTTTTTCATTTTCTGGCCAAGTTATTCAACAATTTATTGCAATTTTTCTGCTAGTCCTAGAAACGCGATTTTTGTACAAAAACAATGAGGACACTTTGGGCAAGGTATACGGTAGAACATTTCGGGAATAATATATTTTATGGGCCATTCTATTCTATGTATACAAATTTGATATTTCTCTGCTAATTATTTTATTTTTTATTTATTTCATATATACTGACAAGTATTTTACATATCCTTAAATTGCACATCACTAAATTCGATATTGGAACTAATCTCGTTAGATTTTGTCTGTTCATTTTGTCGAAATTTATGCTGTTTTACAATGAATCAAAGTGCATCAAAGATCATAACTGTCTCGATTTCGAATGCCGTGATTAGCCCCATGATCTGTGAATATTCGGACGTGACAAAGGCGTTTCAAAGTCTTCGATATTCTTGGTCAAATGGTGAGATATATTTTAAATTCAGATTTACTGAAACAATGACCCAAAAATGCTCCCAAAACAGAATGAAGTATTTAATTCCATATTACAATGATTTCAAAAAGAAGCTAAAATGGCACAAAATTGCGCTCAAAGTTTTTAAGAATTATTATTTCAAACATTTACGGAATGTATTTTGTCTCTCTTGTAAAATTTTAAATATTGGACTTATGGCCTTGTCACACTTCATGCGAAATCTAGCTGAAATAACATAAAATCGATTTACAAATGTCAGATCCCATACAAATTTGTCATTTGAAAATCGATGAAGCATGTTTTTCTTATTTGGCGTAAAAGGAAACTAGTTTGATAGAAGAGTGGAACTGCGCGCTAATTAAAGAAAACTTTGTCCCAATACAAATTTACAGTTTATTTTATACCCAATAAAATAGTTGATAATGATGGATTTATTGTATTTATGAAACGGTTCATAATTAACAAATAGTGTGTGGACTTTATTCGGTTGAATACTTTGCTATTAGCAATTCTAATTTCTCCCCAATTCTGACATTAGAATACACCCTGATTAGGTTCTCACAATGATCGAATGTATCAAAACTGGTCGGTCAACAAATGTCCCGCGACAAAAAAAGTCAGTCTTTTTTTTAGTATTAAAAAATATCTATGAAACTTTTTCATAAAAATAATGAAGTTTGATCATAAAATAAATGAATATTTTCATAAATTACATTACCTACATGTATGTATGATTGTTGCATGCATAGGCAATCATATAGTACTTGACCTTATCGGACGGACTTACGTACTTTATTACTTAATATATTGACTTGATTTATATCGACGCCGCAAATTATATCGGCCAAAATTCTACTAAACTTTTTTGAGTTATGTAATGAATTGAATTTATACGAGGTCTTTTTGATTATTTTGAGATATACAATCGGGCGATCGGATATATTTTATAAATTAGCCCAAAATTGACTTCTTGTTGTCGTATTTTTCGATTTAAGAGAAAATTAAAATTTTTATTTTATGTTTTTTAATACTTTACGTATTTGATCATTATGCGCAGAAAAAATATTTTTTGAATTACAGAATTTTTACCTTTTCAGATTTTGAAAATTGAAAAAAACGTTATTTTCTTTTTTCGACTTTGTCGAACTGTTTCTCACTCATTTTAAGTGATTTTAGTTTTATTAGAAATTGTGTTTCTTAGCCTTATTATGGCGCCGCAACTGTGTTTGTGCCGAGGTTATGAACAAATCATAAATGTTAGGCCTGTTCGATTGGGCTTACTAGCTTAATATTTGTATGGAATTTACTCGCTTAACAAGAAAGTAGCGTACAAATCTCTTAGTTACCGAGTAAGGTGGTGCCAGATTTTTGCCCCTGATTTATTTAAATAAAATCAATGGGTAAAAATGTTGCCACAAGCCTAAAATGAAGATAATTCTTTCCGAATTATTGCCCTTGGCTTGCAGATGAAATCAAATCCAAAACATGTAAATTTTCAATAATATTTTGTTTGTGTTTTATTGTAAGATGATTTAGTTGTCATCATTTTCCTCTTCTTGTTTTGCTCTTCTGCGAATATCATTCTTTGTTTATAAATATTGTTAAATAAACAAATGAACCGAATAGAATAGAACGAAACAATAGTCACTAATCAATCAGTCAATAATCAATGGTTTAACTTAATACGAGTTAATGGCGAATGAACTAAACATAAACAATCTAATAAATTATATACAACTTAGTTTAGATGCACCAAATACACACACACACATATATATATATATATGCATCATGTATTCATGCACATGGATATGTACATAAATTGAACTAAATAAATTTACAAAACAAATATACATGACTATAACCAGAAGATCGAACGATCAATCGATCGATCTCTGTGACTAAACCAGAAATTGGCCAAAATATTCAATATGAACTGAAATGTGCAGTGAGTGTGGAGCATTCACTGCACTGCCATCTGAAGTACATCCCCCACACACCCACCCACAATATCGTGTTTAACGGTGGAACGTGGTTGTTGTGGTTTGATCGGGTGGCATTACATCGAGTTGTTGTTGGGTTGCGGTTTTATGAGACTATAAATTTGACTAAAATTTGTGTTGCTTTCTCCTGTTTTTTTTTTGGTTGATTGAATTCAATTCTCTCTACTCGTGCGGACTCCGCTTAAGCCAGTGTAATTGAAAGTCCTTTGGGCAAATTGAATGTTGATGCGAATTGTTCATTGAGTTGCAACTCCCCTTGTGTGTGAGATTCGGGTTCCATGGCTTCGTCGTCCGTGTGAGTGTCTTCTTCGCATAAGTCAATCACTTCCGCAGTCTCGGAAACTTGAAACGTTAGCCTCTTTCTGGCTGCAATGTGCGAATTCATGTGTGTAAATTGATCTGCCAGAGAGGGTAGCACTTCCGATATGCTTGAGTCGAAGTTCACTAAGATTTCATCGTCCTCCAGAGGTCTCAGCCACTTCGACGACGACGTTGGCTTTGTTGGACTCATAATTTGTGGTAAACGCTCAGTGGTATTGCTTCCGTTTCCGTTGTGAGATTCGCGCGACAGATGGGTTCCCAAACGCCTCAACATTGCGACAACTTTGCCATCAACCGAAGGCTTGGGCAAATGAAGCCGTTGCTGCTGCTGCTGCTGCTGCTGCTCTTGCTGGTGTATTTGGGTTGGTGTGCTTTGGCTTTCCGTTGCAATGCCAGTGGCGGCGACTAGACTTCGTGCAGTATGCAGCGGGGCTTCACGTACGGCCAA
Source organism: Polietes domitor (assembly GCA_947397865.1). Taxonomy (NCBI): domain Eukaryota; kingdom Metazoa; phylum Arthropoda; class Insecta; order Diptera; family Muscidae; genus Polietes; species Polietes domitor. Next base: position 93,819,197 of record OX377622.1, read on the forward strand.
TTCACGTTCGACTTGAATAATGCTGCGCATATAGTTCGCCTTAATCCGCGAGAGTTCCCGACATTTGCGACATTTCGGTTGGGACGATATTTTGGACTTGAACAACTTCGTTGAGCTACGCACCACAATGCACTTGCCACACGCACACACCTGCATGGCTGTATGCGGCAAGCGACCACGGCGACCTAGCTGCATACGAAAATTGCGTTTATTGAAATTGATTTTGTGGCTGGGTTTGCTGATCTCTTCTTGCGCCGAGACCGTAGAGGATTCTGCATCGACTTCCTGTCGCTGTTCGGCTGTCGCCTGAGCTTGTCGGGGCCTGACATGAGCTATTGGTCGACATACGGCAATCTGCTTTTTAGATCCGGAACTCTTTTCGTCCTGCATAACGTTGCCGCTGTTTAAATGGGATCGAAAGGTACCCGAAGGACTCTCCGCGTCATTGCTGTTCAAAGCCTGCAACGAATGCCAATTGATGAGCCAATTGTTGCAACTGAAGCACAGGTATTTATCTTCATTTAATGGCTGTAACGATAGAAAAAATGTGTGGATTAGTTTATGTCTAGACACTGGCTTCGGTCCAAGTACTTTTAAGAGCAGACATGTGGTTTCATTTCAGCATTGCAATAATTTCACTCAATTCGAAAAGAAAACGACGACCATAATTAGACCACAAATCAATTATGAAAGCGAACAACTGTAACGCCCTATGGATTTGACGAGAGAGGAATGTGGCATGATCCTTGCTACGACGAGACGCAGGCACAGGGTGCACGCACGGAATCCCATTGATAATGACCGTTGCGTTTGGAATAATTATCCAAAGGAGCTTGTATATGTATGTCGATGGTGGTGGTACGTGGTACGTGTGTATCAATAAAATATAAATTGTTTTCATTGCGACCAACAAACCACCTGCCGCCTGGCCACCAATAACAATAACAACAACAACCGACAACCGAATGTGCAGCACGAAAAGCCGGTAAACATGCATATTACGGTCATGACAAACCCAATGACAGATAACAGCAGCTGTCGTATGCTTATTGCTATTGCTCTCTCTCTCTCTACGCAAAACCCGCTATGGAGGTAAAGGTGTTTCTGCGGAGAGCTTGGCGCGCATGCCTAGCTCCAGTGTGCGCTGTGTGTGTCTGATAACAATGCGCACGCAATTGCTACCTGGGCAATCGTTAGATATGTGTCATGAGCTCGGCATTAGGACACCGTGTGTTAGATTTGGTAACCCCAAGAGGACAGATGACGCGTGTGCCGTACGTTGAAAAAGGATTTCCAAAACACACAAAGGGCTTGATCAACGGCAGCAACGGCAGCAACGGCAGCGTCATATGTTGTAAATGCATAAGAATTGATCACCAGGTGCAAAATACACACACAAGCGCAGCCCTCAGCCATAGGTAGAGGTACTCATACGAGCCCAAACTTGTGATAAAGAAACAACAAGAGCACAACAGCACAACAGCAGACATCAGACAGCGCCCATCAGCAAAGGTGCTATTACTTTACTGTGCCACAAATACATCTGTCGCTGTTGTGTTGCACGTTGCCGAAACGTACGCAATTCAATTCCATTCCAAGCAAACAAATGAGCTCAATTTCCCAACAACTGACCCGCACAAATTGGAGCATCAGCCAAATTTCAGACACACCAGCAACCTCAGAATGAATTACAGGTTTCCTATTATGTGCACAGTGGTTCGTCACAGGGCGGCTTTTCCCAAATAATCTGCAGCAATGATCTCACTCATCATCCTCTGACGACGAGACATTCTTGCCGTGTTGTGCGTACGAAGATGGAAATGATATTTGAACTGTTATTGGAATAGGCATTTTGCACAAGATTAGTCCCTCTTTATTCTCTATATCTTTTGTTGTTGCGTTTTACAATGCAATGCGTTGGCATGTACTTGGTGGTGTCCCTGCGATACTTTAAATTATTAAATTAGTCTTGTTCGATCGGATACAATTAAGAGACCTATCCGGTGGTACCATTGATGTTAACCATTGGTTTTTCTTAAGTGGATCAACAAGATCAACTAAGAGAGCAGCAATGAGTAAATTCCATTCCCCCATCGAACAGACATGACGAAACTTCACATGAAACGTTCAAATCATTCTAAAACTGTACATCATGCGAATCTAGAATTGTTTTCTTAAGTGCATAATGCTCTGATCACCAGATCGATGAATACATATATTTCTACGAAGTTGGAAATATGTATATGTATGGCAGTTGGCAGGTATTTTTAAAAACCCATAAATACTCGCATTTATTTCAAACAAAAAATTTCTTGGATTTTAAACCTGCATCACTGTGCCTGTCATGAGCAGCTGCTGCTGCTGCCGCTGCACTCTGCAGTCTCATGTTGTACACAAGGACCTGCATAATAAGCACCGTCTTCGCCGACAACAGCACAACAGCGTGCATTACTACCGGCAAAGGACAGCTGACAATTTTGTCTCCGTTTCACAAAAGACAACAAACAATCAACCTGCAACCTGCTTTAGAGAATTCAAAATTTCTCAGAGAGAAAAACAACACAAAACACGAGAAACGAACAGCATCAAATAGACCATCGAAATATCTGCATGCATGCGGATGTATGTGTGTGCGTCTGTGTGGAGATGCGTCTCATATTTCAATGAAGTAGCTGCTACTTTGCCAACACCATCTCGTCTTTATGAATAACATGTGATCGATATTTTAAGGACGCAACAACAACAACGACAACCACACAGTTCAAGCCCATCATCGATCATTTTGTTGTGTTTGTTATTGCTGCTCGAAGTAGCAGCAGCAGAGAGCCACTTTCAGGGCGTTCAGGCCGTGGGGTATCGAATGACGGGATATGTGGGAATCATGAGAACAAGTGACATCTGCTATTTTGCCGAATACAAAATACAAAATGTTTTAATATCCGGTGGTGCGAAGTAACGAATGTCGGTTGGTTAGCTAAATATGCACCAGCTCACCCAGCGTACATACATATATTTGTATGGATGCGAGTAGAAATCCCATCGCACAGCTGATTTTGGTGACGAACCAGAGGCCAAGATGAGTGACAACCTGAATGGCATTGAAATGGGATTGACATTAAAAGCGTTATTGACCCATAAACACCCCGTTCGAAACGAAAAAAGAGTTTTAATGCCATGGCAACATTTCAGCAGCTTTAGAGTCATCCAAACGACAGGATGCTGTACTGTCTGATGGCAGTGGATGGTTGGTTGGTGGGTTGTTGTGGTGGTGGGGTGGTTTGGGCGAAAGTTTTCATGCGGAAAGTCAATCACCCCTCGTTCACGTTCGCAGGAAGAAACAAAAGCGGTCGGTGGTGACTCATTTCGTCCCTCAAACACACACGCACACACACGCACACACACGTACGTACACACCATTGTGTGTCCTAAAATAGCAAAAACTGGCCTAGTCTCGTATTGATTTTTTATATATTAGACAGGGTCTCCACCACTTGGCCGTAAAATAACAAATTGAAGACACAAATCTATAGCAATAATTCCGAAACAATCCATAGTCCATGACTGACAGTGCTTTGCGAATATTTACCTGGAATTTGAATTTTGCCTGTATAAGCTGGACAATGTTGGGCCCGCTGCGTGGTTCATAGATGTTTATCGTTTGGTTCGTATGACAGCCGCAGATAAGGCAGGTGCGTTTCAAGTATTCCGATGAGTTTTCCGACATTTTCACTTTGATTTAATTTAATTACACACTCCTTAAATCCGTTGGGGTTTTTCTTATAAAATTCACTAATTTCTATGACAAACTTATTTTTTTGTTTGTGTGTGTGTGTGTTCTTTTTCGTATTCCTTCGATATCTCTTCTATCGGGTTTCTATACCCAATCCTTGGGATACACAAATAAAATTGCGCAAAAATACCCAACGAGCACAACACATTCACACGCACACTATGTCACTTTGTACTACGACTACGTCATATATTGTTCTCTCGGTCGATTGGTTTGCTCTCTAACTGGTATCTCTCGGCTGCGAGAGTAGAGTATTGGGTTTCACGTTGTTTGGATGTTTTTGTCGTCGACTCGAAGGGCTCGCTCGCTCGCTCGTTCGCTGTGCACGTCCTTCGCGTTGTAAGGTTCAAATACGAATGAAGTTTACTGCCGTGGTTCGTTCTTAGCTCACATTGAACCTTTTTCGGTATTTTTTCTTTGCCTGTGCTGTGCCATGGAGTACGGTGGTGCGGTGCTGCTGCTGTTTCGAACCACTCCACTCCGTACTCGCTGTCTTTACGTTATTCGTACAATACACGTTTGTATGGATGTCGGTAGGTATGAACAATGTATGTATGTATGTAAACTTTGTACTTTGGGTGTATTGTTCTCTTGAGGAGTACTGGCTAGTCCTTTCTTCGTAACACAAGATACACCGTTAAAAATTGAATCGAACCGACGATTGAATTCAATCGTTAATGCTGTGGCAGTTTCGCACGGTACGATTTATTTGCCGTCTTGCAGCAATGTTCGTCTTTAGCGGCTACACAGAAGAGGCTTTATTTTCGAGAGGAGGGTTGTTAAGAAGTGTTAGCTTTCAAAAAAAAGGAAATATCTATCAGTGCTAGCCAAGAGCTTCACTAAATTTTACTTCCAAGTTATGTGTTTGTAATACATTTTTAGGTTGTATCTCAATAGACAATAGGCCTGTTCGATTGGACTTACTAGCTTAATATTTGTATGGAAGTAACAAGAAAGTAGCTTACTACGCTCTTAGTTACCGAGTAAGGTGGTGCCAGAATTTTTATCTCTGATTTATTTAAATAAAATCAATGGATAAAAATATTGCCACCTTACCAAGTCGCTTAATTGTAAGCTAGTAAGCCCAGTCGAACAGGCCTATTGTTGGAATTAGAGTTGAATCTTCAATTCCAGCCTTTCTCCAGTGTTAAATGTTGAATTATGCTTGAATTGTAAAGGGTGTTTTTAGATGTGTAAATCTTTAAAGTGGAACCAAATAATGAGGATACATACGTTCGGATATACACTTAAAATCGATATATGGAGTTTTTGATATCCAAAACCCGATGAAATTGGATTTTGGGTGCATATCCGATAATCAGGAAAAGATAATTTTATGCCACTAATGTCTGAATATAATTTAAGTTCTGGAAGTCCAACATACAACCATTTTTTTCAAGCAATGGAGGTCATATCTCATAAAGCAATGACTTCACGTATCTCCAGAGAATAATATCGGTGGTCAATTTTTAACGCATTCACACAACGTTTCCTTTCCTATTATAGCCTTTTCAGGCTGCATGCGAAAGTTGAAATCGAACACGGTCGATTTAGAAATGTCAGATCCCATACAAATCTGGCATTTGATATAGGCCCTGTGTCAATTTCAACTCGATTTCGCATGCAGTCTGAAAAGGCTATAATAAGTACATTGTTTGTCATACCCCGTCATTTGGCACCATCCTGTTGGGAAAACATATCGTCAATCAACATTCCATTCAACTGGGGCACAAAAAAAAACATTTGTAAAGAAGTAAGGTCCAACGATTCTATCCAAACAGTGAGTTTTTGTGGATGTAACGGCGTCTCGTTAATCTCTCGTAGATTCTTTTCACTCCAAATGCGCACAATTTTTCTTTCTGCATGTTCATTGAATCAAATATTTTATCTGATCAGTGTCAGAATATTGTGATGCTTAAACTGAACAATGATTTTCGAAATAATTTTGCACGATTTGCAAGCAAACTAAACTGCTTCCGATGCTTTAAAAATCCTTTGAATTCGATTCGAACATTCATGATGACAGTTGAAGTCAACGATATTATCATGCCTATAAATATGTATATTCGATACCGATATAAAAAATACTCAACTCATGAAAAGCAAATAGGAGGAGGATACAAAGTGTGTTACAACTGAAAATAATAGAAGTATATAATTCATTTTATTGCAAATTGTATTCAAAACAATAGCGGAACTCAGTCATATAGCTAGAGTTAGTTTTATTTTTGTTTGGGTTTTATAAAAAATGAGACAATGTTTGGCAAAAAAAGAAAATAAATTTTCATAGTAATTCATGTTTTAAAATGTAAATGTAAGACTAAAAATCTCAACAGTAACAAAACTAGATGAAATAGAAAAAACATTAGATTTCATATGGAGATTTATATGAATTTCATATAGTAATGACTGTCTTTTGGTAGATACTTTATTCGGCCTAGTAAATATCCCACTTTTTTGATATCAGCACTATTTAGCACTAAGAAAGTTGATTTGTCCTGAATGACATTTTGGTCCACTGAATATTTTTTCTAGATTTATGTTATGCCGAGCTATCAGGATCGCATTTTCCCATATTTCCAGCGAAAATCAAAATTTTGCAGGACTATCCAATTTGTATTTGTTTCTTACCGTGTCCTACCAATATAACAACTGCTTTAAATATCATGAAAGCTTTTCGTAAATTCATAAATAACCTAACCTAACTCTACTGCAATTTACTAGCAACGAATGAGTTGGTTCTTTTTTCTTTGAATAATTTTTGGAAATTTTGCCATAAAAATTATCAAGTTTTCAATAATATGAAAAGTAATATTTTTCATAACTGCGTGAAACCCATATTTATTCATTTTTATTTTGGGAAAATACAAATTGTTAGTTTCTTTTACTTGCGCTATTTGGCAGAAGTTATTTACATTCGCTTGCCATGGATGCATTGCTTTTAGGTCGATTACTTCTTGAACTGTCTTCGTATTCGAAAGATAAGCTTATCGACTTTAGCATATACTAAATGTTTTGAAAAAAAAAACACCTTCGATTCGACCAATGTTTGGAATGGTTTATATATACACGTTGCAAAACATTTACAGCCTTTGTAAATTCTGATATAAAAAGTGATATACAAAAAGTGAAAACACTCGGTAACTGGATTTCTAAAATATACCATTTTGGCAAAATGTGTTGCCTTAGTGTGCACATTAAGTTGAGTCACCACAAAAAATGATATTTTCACCACCCAGTAATAAAATTAAGTTGTTTAATGATTGTTTGTAAAATATTTAGTTCATGTTCCATTTTTTAGTGTATCTATATATTTATGTTGCAATTTGGTCTCAACTTTTTGCGATTAAATTATAATTATTAATTTGAAAAACTACAAACTTATATTTAAAGTAATTTCAAGGGTCTATGTCTGCATAAGAAAATTGATAAAGTGTAAAATAAAAAACATGAAGGGTTTTCGCAGGAGCGTTTAGACGGCTTGACCGATGGATAACATATTTTGCAAATCATCGTTAAACCATCCAAACTTTATTTATATACTAGGACATTATGAATTTGGCCATTTGTTTGTAACATTCAGAGATAGAACCACAGTTTATTATACCGACTTAGAATCACTTCCAGAGTCGATTTAGCCATGTCCCCAGAAAATAGGCTTGACTGCCTTGACAGAGTATTTTTTAAGTGTCAGATAGAAGAGTTAAGGGGAGACATTGGAAAATAGATTAGATGTCAACCTGATGGCTTCTCTAGTGACACAACCTATAATACAAGCATTCCTTTTTTCCGCCCAATAAGTCATTACCTTGGAAGCCACATTTTCGTTCAATACGGTTAGAAAATTAAAAAAATAGATGTGTACCTTCGACAATTAAGTTACATATCTAAAATACTAAATTCTGCTAAAATTATATCGAAATTGACCTATCTCAGACCCAACCATATAACATTCTGATGTCGTTGGACGTGGAATCGATCATACTTTATTACCCAACATTTTATTTGGCCAAAAAGTTGAACACATCTGACGTTTTTGAGAAAAAAATATTTTTATAAATGACGTAAAATCGCAATACGGAAGTAAAAGATATAGCGCAAATATTTTCAGGTTATTCATCGAACGCACCAAGCTTTCATTTTAGTCGTGGAAAACTGCAACTTTTTCCTACCGAGTCTAGTGTAAAAACAATAGGCCTGGTCGGTTAGCTTAAGTTTTTTATGGAATTTACTCGCTTAACAAGAAAGTAGCTTACTACTCTCTTAGTTACCGAGTAAGGTGGTGCCAGATTTTTATCTTTGATTCATTTAAATAAAACCAATGGATAAAAATGTTGCCTCTTAAATCTAACTATAGTCAGCCCAATCGAACAGACCTAATTGTGCATAGGATGCAAAATTCCACGTCATAATTAACAGTTTCCCTTTAAAAATTACTTCAAAACGAAGGAGTTCATTGCTTAAATTGATTATCCCTGAGTATTATCGTCGATGTCGATCGAAATATCGCAAAGTTATAATTAAAACAATTCAAAACTAAACATATATTTTTTTAATTTGTCAACGGCCTGAAGTCAGACCATCCAGAAAAATAGAAAACAAGTTAACAATAATTTTATTACTTTTGGGAGAGTTAATATTTTACTCAAAATACAAAATTCTTTTTTAACTTTGCGCCAACCACAAAAATAATTTGCAAACAAATAATTTTATGTTGGCATGTTTGTACTTAGCCCCGATGGCCATAATTTGCATAGTTATCGAGGCCACGTCGAAAATTTTAATATAAGTTTTCAATTTTTTGTGATCAGTAATAATATATAAAATAAAATAAATAAACAATTTCTGAACGTAAAATACGCATTTGCTGCGATGCTTCCATCAGCTGATCTATCCTCCAGACTAATTTCTAATTTCGGACTCAAAACTATAACACTATGCAATTCGTCCACACACTCGTCCACACATTCGTCCATTTGAAAATTACTCCTGCCGGAGAGGCATCTCGGAAATGCGTGAATGAGTAGAGTCGGAAACAACAAAACAAAAAATTCACAAAAAAAACAAAAAACACTGACAGATGTTGTGAACAACACAAAAGCGACAAACTCGAAACAGAGAAAGAAAAACCAATAAATTAAACAAAACCCCGAAAAAATATTCGTTTGACCGTAATGAAGCAATGAAACAAGAATTGAAGCATGTGTCGGGTATTCGTGTTTTGATTATTCTCTGCGTCTGTGTATTATTCTGCTTTGGTTTCCGAGATATCATGTGCAAAGGACGCACAGACACAGCCATATGGGCGCGCGCACACATACACAGTCACCCGCAGCAGAATGCAGAATAAAGCGAATGCGTGTTGGACAGCAGATGCTAGATGCTGTTGAACGGGAAAAGGTGTTTTCGGTTTTTGTTGTTCGTACATCCAAAAGAAAGGTGTTCGTACAGGCAACTCTCAAATAATGCGGTGGTTACATTTGGATTTGGAATAATTTTAGTTTTTTTCTTCGTAATTATGTGCATTTGAATTGATATTTTACAATTTTAAGCCTCTCATGCCTAATGTTGCCTATAGGCAACATTGCGAGTTAGTCCTATGAAATCTTTAAAATCACATATTTTTCAGAATTATTCATTTTTATTTTTGTTTACACATGTAACAAGGAATATTTAAAAGGGAACCAACAATTTGCGTAGGAAGGTGAAAACAAAAGTGAAGTCTCTAATTTCAATTGTTGGAGTTTCTTGTAATTCGAAATTGTTAGAAATTCTTCTTATTTTTATTGGATTTCTTCGAGTACAAGCAAAACTGTCTTTGTTATTCGAAGAGATATATATTTTTAAAATGAAGAAACCATTTATAAATATTTTTTGTTTAAACGATATCTGCAGTATAATGATTTTAAGAAACATCCTGTTACTCGTGTCCTGTATGAATTAGAACCCCAAGACTCTACAGAAATCATATTTAGACCCATACCCCATCAAAAAGTATAGTTAAGAAATAATAATAAGACCGTTAGTAAAAAGTCAAGTTTTTACTCACAATAAAAAATATTTTTTCACATTGTCGCAAACTACAAAAGGCCTGTTCGATTGAGCTTACTAGCTTAATTTTTGTATGGAATTTACTCGCCTAACAAAAATGTAGCTTACTACTCTCTTAGTTGTGTTGCCAGATTTTTCCTGTTAATCAATTTAAGAAAAACCATTGTGTAGCAACGTTGCCACCTTCTCAAGTCTCTTAATTGTAAGCTAGTAAGCCCAACCGAACAGGCCTAATATAAATATTTGTATCAAAACAAATTTTCCAAAAATATATTTTCTGTTGACTTTTTTTGGACTTAGTCTCGATAACCACAAATTTGACTTGAAAGCATAGGCCGACATACTTCAAGTTAAATGGGTTGTCTTGTGACCGCGTTGCCAGAGTGTTGCCTGTACTATTAAAACCGCCTATCGATTAAATGAATGATACTCTCGTATCAACAAAATCAACAATAGCGTATTCGGATTGGGATAGTTGCCAGTATTTGTCAGCACCTCATTCCCATAACTAATTCCCATAATCCCAATTTCATTATTTTTTATAACTAACTATTTCCGAGAGAGGAAAGTTAGGCATTCTTACCATGTTAGGTTTGGAATAACATCAGTAAGAAATGATTAGTAAAATATTTAATGAGATTAATTGATAAAAATCAATTATATTTGGATGTTGTAAACTGAAAACAACGCTTTAAAATAGAAAAAATAAGCAAAGTTTATTTTTTAATGAAAATAAATTACTTAGTATGCTTCTTGTAGATCTCTATGGTTACACCGTACGGCAATTCTTAAAAAAGTCGTTACACTTAAACCTGACGATATACGTATGAAACTATAGGCAAAATCAGGCCCGTGCGCAGGATTTGGCCCTGGGGGGGTTTTATATACACTCGGAAAAAAATTTACTAAATTCCAGTAAAAATGTACTTAAATCAAGGAAATTGGTATCTGTTTGGCACCCAGTATGCCTTTACTCAATATAAGTTTATTTTTTACTTGAATGTAGTACGTTCGTACTCAAGTAAAATTTATTTAAAATGAGTTTTATTTACTCATTTTAACTACAAATGTGCTTAGATTTAGTACATTTCTCAGACTCAATTTTAGTATGCTTCAGTATCAAACATTTGTTTCAGTGTGGTCTTATAAAAATAAAAAAACTATGCAGATATGGATGCTTATAAAGAGTGATTTTTTTGAGGTTAGGATTTTCATGCATTAGTATTTGACAGATCACGTGGGATTTCAGACATGGTGTCAAAGAGAAAGATGCTCAGTATGCTTTGACATTTCATCATGAATAGACTTACTAACGAGCAACGCTTGCAAATCATTGAATTTTATTATCAAAATGCGTGCTCTGTTAAGAAAGTTCATCGCACGCTTCCATTTTATGGTCAGTTTAATCGACCCACTGAAGCGGCTATTCGGGCTATTGTGACTAAATTTCGCACCAAATTTACATTGTTGGACATTAAACCACCAAGACGCTTACGTAGAGTACGAACTGAAGAAAATATCGCAGCTGTATCGGCCAATGTTAATGATGACCATCAATTATCGATTCGTCGCCGTTCGCAGCAATTGGGCCTCTGTTACTCAAAAACGTGGAAATGCCAAAATTGGACTAAGCGGATGGACCACTTGAGGCGCAGCCGCGGTCAACATTTAAATGAAATTATCTTCAAAAAGTAAATGTCATGGACCAATCTAACGTTTCAAATAAAGAACCGATGAGATTTTGCAAATTTTATGCGTTTTTTTTAAAAAAAAAGTTATCAAGTCTTAAAAAATCACCCTTTATGTATATGGAATATTATTTATTAATCAAACATACTTTTTATATAATATTTTAAATGAAAAAAATCAACTTCGAAGCGACTTATTGTTTTAATAAATTAATGCGTCGGGGTACATTTAAAAATTCATCTAATACAACCTTAACATCAACTTCAATGTCTCGATGAATATTCAACGAAGCCAACCCGTTCAGTCGATTTTCACTCATAGTAGAACGTAAGTAATTTTTCAGGCGACGCAATGTTGAAAATGACCGTTCATTAGTTGATGTTGTTACTGGTAATACAGCCATAACAAGCAAGATTTTATGAACATTTGGAAATACATTTGCATTGCAGACATCAAGAGCTTCGAGCGAATTGTTGACACGTATATCCGAAATTCGTCTTCGCCAAAGCTTTACTTCACTAATCCACACTTCAGGAGAATCGTCATGCAAAATTAAAGCGTATTTTTCAAATAATTGTTTGCATGCATCTTCATTTAGAGTTGAAGTTTTGGAAGGAAATAGACATACAAAATTTGATAGAATTGCATGGTGTTTAAGAAAACGGTCTTCGAGATGAGTAACGAATAAATCAAGATACGGTATGTACGTTGAAACTCGATAGTATTCTTCAATATCTGTAGTCATAATATTGCATCGATGAGTTTGAGAAGAAGTGAGCCGAGGTTTTTTCATTTCTATGTCGTATTCTTCGCATTTTTTTTTTATTGTGTTGAAAATTTTATTGAAATTTTCTTCTGCATTTTGTCTTCTGTCCATTAGTTCTTCTTTCGCCATATCTGCTAACTTTATGGCTTCCACTAAATCTTGATTTTCAGTTTGAAGAACCCGACTCAACGACAAAGCCAGTGCATGAATTGAGTGAAGAACATGTAATGACACCTGAAAAGCTAACGTTTTTATAGCTGTTAGCAGCTGGAATGCATTGGTCGAAGTTTTGGAATCTGTCCAAGTACTGGAGATAAATTCCAAAGCGTCCATTACTGCTGGTTGTAAGTGGAGGTAAATACTAACTGACTCATGTTGTTCCACCAATCTAGTTGCGCATGATTGTTTCAATTTCATCTTATTTTCATCCCGCAGATTGGGATTTTTTGCAATTGCATCTTGAAGGGCGAGCAGACGTTTGGGATAGTTGAAACAATTATAGACACTCTGTATAGTTCCTAGACAATTTCTTATGGGGACAACTTTGCACGCGTAACTGACGACCAAATTAAAACTGTGAGCTGCACAATGTGAATACAGAGCTAAGTTGTACTTTGCCTGAATGTACGCTTGAGCTCCGTGAAACTCTCCATTCATAGATCTTGCACCGTCGTAACATTGGCCGAAAAAGTACGTACAATCTATGCCTGAAGATTCCAGATAATTTAATATAGCTGTTGCCAATCCTTTTCCATTAAATTGTCTGGTTGGAACAAAACTAAGAAAATCTTCACAAATTCTAAATGTCTCATTTTTTTATGAATATACCGGATGCAAATTGATATTTGTTCTACTCCTGAAATGTCCGCTAGCTCATCCGCCAATACGGTGAAAGCCTTGGAGTTGTTGATCCTATCGACGAGTTCCTTTTGAATTAAATTGTGGCATATTAACACAAGTTCATTCTATACGCGATTGCTGATGTACATTGCGTTTCTGGGGGAATTATCCAAGTGATTCTTGAGATCCTCATCATTTAGCGCTCTATACCTTAGAAGAGCTCGAAAATTTCCGTCGTTATGAACAGGTTCTTCAGAAATGATTCTACCAGGATCATTACTTCCGCGGAGTGATAACCCTTGTCGACCGCAAAGAATCACTGTTTGTACAATTGCTTCCATATGTTTCCTGCTTTCATTAATAAAATCTAACCTTTGCTTCGATAATTGTAAGTCGACGGATACCGTAGCTTCCTTTTCAATGTCAGCTCTCAATTCTGATTTTATTACAGACGTTCTATGGTATTCCAAATTGGAATGGTTAGCAAATTTCTCTAGTGCTTTCTTCCAATTTGTAAAAGGTTTTGTGACTAAGTTTCCTAACTTTTCATTGTTTACTGTTGACTCTTTAATACCAAATAAGACACAGGATTTGCAGAAAGCGCCTCCCATTTTCGCAGAGTAAGCTAACCATTTATATTTTTCTATCCAAGATCTTTGGAACTTCAAACTTCTCGGCCCTGATGCTGGAAATTGATAATCTGCAGGTGGATCCCAAATTTTCTCTTGAAGTTTACTGGCAAAATCAATACTTTTAATTGCAGGCTTATTCAAGAATAGTCCTATGTCATATTGGTTTACCACGTTTGCTACAATTGAAGGTGCAACATTTGAGGAAGTTGGATTTTCAACATGAAGATCCTCAGGAATTTCTATTGACTGCAGATTATCTCTCTGCAAATACATAATTAATAAAAAGAACGTATGAAGAGTGAAATTTGTCTGAATATAATTATTTACGCAACAAAATGTTTACACCTTTTAAATAGGAATACTTTCACTACACACCATACCATATTGATAGGATTATGATAACCAATTGAGTATTTTAAAATTAGACATTTTTCAATTAATATTAAAAGGAGTTTATTTATTTGTTTAAGCGAAGTCTAACTTTTTATATAAACAAGCAGAAAAATCCTCTTATTATGCAAAATCCACCGATTCTTTCGGATTCTATAAAAACCCGGTCGGTCATATCAGATATAACTCCGTGCAACTCTGGACTCCAATTAGAATAATACTGATGTCAAGCGTCATTGAAGAATTAATATGCACATACTGAGACTGAGACAAAACTGTCTACCGGTGTGATGTGTACGCATTTTTATAAACAAAAATTGAATTAATTTTTATTTAAGTAATTTTACCATTTATTTACTTATGGATATTTTAGGTTACAATAAAAGACAAAATGATATGACTAAACGCGGAAACTGTGTCTTCACATACATGTATTCTGCTCTTTAATCAATATCTTTAATAATTAATTTTGTGAAGCGTAATTATTATTTTATTATACATTTTGTTTGCCGATATATCATATCTTGTGCAGATCCTCTTAAACTGATATCTAATTTAATGAAAAACGATATCAGAACACCAAAGATTGCCCATCGGATCTTACAAGAGAGTTACAAGAGAATAAAAATCGAAATATTTAAAAATATATATTTTACAGCATTGACGTTTCACAAGATTTTAAAAAATTAAGCCTGAAAATCTCTCTGGGGGGGGGGTTGAATATAAGGAAAATTTCAAATCCCAAAAACTTTTAATGTAATTTTCTTGATTGATAATATCAAGAGAATAAAAATCGAAATATTTAAAAATATATATTTTACAGCATTGACGTTTCACAAGATTTTAAAAAATTAAGCCTGAAAATCTCCCTGGGGGGGGTTTGAACCCCCAAAACCCCCCCCCTGCGCACGGCCCTGGGCAAAATGGAGTTAACTGGCGTTTTTAGTTTTTTATTTCCTCATTCTGTTGCCCCTTCACAGGACTACAAAAATTCCAATGGATACAATTCGGCAAAAAATATTTTAAAACTTATTCGCACCCTATGATACCAGTATATCAAGTGTAAAATGGACTGTCAGACAGTGTCATTGGCATAATTTCAATCATATGTAATCAACTGAAATGCTTTTTAACAATGATCGCTTTAAGGGACCTTGCAAGGTAATGCTCTCAATGGGTGTGTGTTAAATGAAACTCAATATGAAAGTTACAAAAGTGTCAATCCAATTCCAAAATCAGCAGCATTATCATAAGAATATCCCCGACATGGCATAAATCACCTAAGCTGGCAACGCTGCGAACTGTTTACGTTTGTCTGGCGATAATTTCATTCCTTTCGGGCATCGAGTGGCCACTGCCTGTTACTATGAAATACACTCACTCACACATATGCATATACAATGGTTTGCTGTCACGCTGCTCGTAGTGCAGATGGTTTGTTTTGGTTCGGTTATGGCAACGACAGCTGTTAGTTTCTTACCCGCTTTTCCCTTTGAAACCAAAGTGAAGTAAACAAAAACAAAAAATAAAGGTTTTATCAATGAATTTTACGCGCACTCTCTGTTTACGCATGCGTAACTGCGATGCTGAAGTGAAATCATTTCCGAATGGGAGACCTCAATGGCCGAGTCTCCCTTGCGTCTTATGAAAATATGCGAACATATTTACATACATACATACATTGAATGGATGAACATCTTCGTACACATAAGCACGCACGTATGTGTGTGTACACACAAACAGGTTACTCTACGTACTCGGGAGCTTGATTATGACAAATTAGATATGAAACACGGATGCCACGTTACGACTTGGACAGTGAAGATGTGTATAGCGCGAGTTTAGTAGTAACCATTAGATGCGAAATGATTGCGATATTTACAATTCAAAATAGATAAAAGCTCTCGTCCTTTTCCGCTGGAAATCGAGTTAAATTCGATTTCTTCGGCAGTCTGAAAAGGCTATGATATAAACAAAAACATTTCGTGGATTATTTGAGAATACTCAAAGTATGTTCAAATATGTGTATATATCGATATGTAATGAATTGATATAGGATTTGTGCATGTGCAAAATCTCTTTTCCCATATCTTTGGCATACGTTTTTGCTCAAATTTTGCATTTGTTTTGCTTATTCTTGATATGCACGCAATTGTTTTATATTTGAATAAAAAAGTTCTAATTGCAAAATTTGCTTCCAATCCAAGAGTGGACGGGAAATCGCCAACATATTGTTTTCTATATAAAAATTATTTTTTCTTCTTTCGAATAAAACATTCGATTTTTATTGAAGAAATAATATTTTATTTCGCATAAAAATAAGTTGAAATCTAGTTTTTAAGAACTTACAAAACGTAAAATATTACATCAAATTAATTTCAAAAACATCAAAAAACGCGTATATATGTATAAGTATGCATATATTTTAAATTAAGAGTTTTACATATAAAACAAGTAAAAACGGCGTCAAGTTCGACCGGATTGCATTCCACAGAGGCTGTCGATTTTCGTAGAAATGCAGCAAGAATTTTTTAATATAACCAAACAAAAGCAAATAAAAATATTGAAAAAATAATTTTATAAATAAACTAGTATTTTGTACCCGGCTTTGCACGGGTACATTCTTCCCTATTCCCCTACTTCGTATGCTTTGCAAGATAAAATGAGTAATTTTAATAGTTTTAAAATATTGTTTATGGGCGATACCACGCCTAGTATATGTTAACGACAAAAACATTGTAACAACATGTTCACCAAACGTTCCCACGGGAAATTCACATCAACGCCAAAATGCTGATTCTGCAATATGAACACCTGCAGCTCAATCTCATACGTGTCGCTCTCATACGTCAAACATTAGAATTAAGATTATTTTATTTTATCTTTGATCAGTTTAATCAGTCGTATTTTACCACTCAATAAAGACGGTCTTTTTTAAAAACCGAACAAAACTAATGTTTCGTTAATTGGCGCCCAACGTGAAAAACGCTTCCGTAAAAAAGTACCCTTCGGCTACAAAACGCGCGTTTTTATAAAAAAGTACCCTGTTGGTTACTGAATAAAAGTATCCTTTGGCTACTAAAAATAATTAACATATCACAAAGACATTTATCAAGGATTCCAGTCGCAGACGATCCAGCAAAGCAGCAGTGAAGTGAAGCACCCTTAGTATCAGTAGAAAAAAGGATAATGCGAGCATCCGGCTTTGTAGTGATAAATTTCTTATTACATTAAGTTTAAGTTAAGTTAAGTGCATTAAAATCAAAGAAATTCAGTGAAATGCAAAAATTAAAAAACATTTATAAGTGAAATTTTGTCTAGTAAAATTAAGCAAAAATTTTAAATTAAAAACTTTGTACTAAAATTGCCTTTGGCAGTAATACAAATAATATAATATAGTGAAAATAAATTCTTCAAGAATCCTAGAATTTCGTGTTCGACAATTTCGAGAATATTAAAATATTTCGAATAGAAAGTGTCAGTGAAATACAGTTTAAATTTTAAATTAGGTATAATGTCCAATCCGAACAACTTGATTCGTCCCCCAATTCTTAATATTCCTGCTGGGCATGCTGCTCAACATAGAGGGGAGGGTGAGGATATTAATAATATCCCAGGACCTGCTAATCAGGATAGATCATCAATAGGGAATTTAAATGTGGAACTACAAGCTGCAATTTCAAATCTTTGTGCACAACAGTGCCAAATTCAGGTCAGGAGGATTTTGAATCCTAATGCAGGGATAGAACGCCATGATTAGGAAATTGATGAACGATTCAAGAATAATTTATCCGACCTGGATAAAGTTCCCGATGTCGTTAAATGCTTAAGGAATTTCTCCGGAGATCCATCTGAATTTAGTCCATGGAAAAAAGTGTTGATCGTGTTATTAATCTGTATAATTCTTCTAAAGGCACGCCGAAATATTATGCGATAATTAATGCCAGCTTTAGAGTCTTACAATACACCCCTTAATTGGTATTGCATATCAAAATGCCTAACTCTTCATTATGCGGATAAGCGTGATTTAACCACGCTCGAATACCAGATGACGACTCTGCTCCAGAGGAATAGAACTGTTCAAGATTTTTATCAGATCGTCTACTCGCATTTATCGCTTATCATTAATAAATTGTCTTGCATGGAAATAGGACGTGAGTCTCTGGAACTTTTGACTCAAACGTATAGGGACAAGGCATTAGACACGTTTATTCGTGGATTAAATGGCGATCTGCCACGTCTTCTCGGTATCAGAGAACCGACCGATCTTCCACAGGCATTACATCTGTGTCTGAAATTAGAAAATTTACAATTCAGAGCTTGGTATGCTAATAGCCACCAGGTCTCTAATAAAATACCAAAACATGCACCTCCGCCACCACCTAGGGGAGGTCAACCAATTCTTCAAGGACAATACACACCGACGAATATTCCGGGACAACATCAACAGTATTTTAGTCAGAATCCCCAACAGGGATGCGTTCATGCACAAAATTTCCCACCGCCTAGGCCTATAGCGCCAAAACCTCAACTTAGACCGGAACCAATGGATGTAGATTCATCCATGCGGACCAGGGCTGTGAACTATATGAATAGACCAGCCGTTAATCAATTTGTTGGTAAAAGGCCTCCGGATCCTTCACAGGGGCCTCCACCTACGAAGTTACAGAGGAACTTTCATGTACGAGATACAGATGGAAAGTTATGAGGAAGGGGAACAGCTCCCACCTCTGAGAGAATATATCGAGAATATCGACGAAAATTTTGAAAGGGATAAAATAGGACCACCGATGATATTGTAGGGAAGTTACAGGAAATATTTGGAGAACATTTCACACGATACAAAGTGAAATACTCCAGGACTATAGTAACAGATCTTAAAGACCCCGAAGACCAGGAAAATGAGATAATACAGGAACACAATAGAGCACATAGAAATAGTATTGAAAACAAAACCCAGATAATTTCAAAATTTTATTTTCCACAGATGCATGCGAAAATAAAGAGGATTTTAAGACAATGTAAGGTCTGTAAAGAAAATAAATATGAAAGGCATCCAAATAACACAGAATTATTCGTGGCACCAATTCCACAGTTCCCCGGACAAATCGTCCACATAGATATATAAATTACTGAGAAAACTCCCATTTTCACAGCAATAGACCAATTCTCTAAATATGCGCAGGCTAGAGTGCTGAAATCTAGAGCCACTGAAGATGTGAAGGAACATCTCAGGGAAATACTTCTTAACTTCGGAATGCCTAAAATAGTCGCCATTGATAATGAGAAATCTTTTAATTCCACTTCTATTATTTTCATGCTTGAAAATCAATATAATGTGCGAGTATTTAGAATCCCTCCATATAGCAGTAGTGTGAATGGCCAGATAGAAAGATTTCATTCTACACTATCTGAGGTTATGCGTTGTCTAAAAGTAGAAAATGTTCACAATTCACTTTTGGACCTTTTAAGTAAGTCAATTTTTGAATACAATAACACCATACACTCAACTATACAAAAAAACCAATTGAGGCTTTCTTTCCACAGAGAATTAGTATTGACCCACAGGATGTCGAGAGATCAAGATTAGATATTTTGGAAAGAATTAAGCAAAAACAGGCCATTGATTTAAATTACCACAACAAGAAGAAATCGGCACCAAAAAATTATGAAATAGGCCAGGAAATTTTTGTTAAACAAAATAAAAGAAAAGGAACGAAACTCAGCAGAACTTACAGGAAGGAAATTGTAAAAGAGAATAAAAATACCACCGTTATTACTGAATCGGGCAGGGTTGTCCACAAAAATAATATAAGAAACTAAACAATTGCTTTTTTACAGGACTATTTGTATCCTCGTTCATGCTAACGTTCAGATATTGGATCACACGAATGCTCAGATTGTCTCTTTCGATGCTGGATATGCTAGGCTACAGACCGGAATTTTTAAGCTAATTCATATTATTGACATTGATAAATACCAGGAGATTATAGACAGCCTTCAGACAGTAATAAGGCATGATGTCAGTAGGGACAAATTCATTTACCCACTATTTCAAAATGACTTAATGAAATTGCAAAACCAATTGGAAAGGTTAAAACCAAGAGTTACACGGTCCCTCAATTTTACTGGATCGGCGTGGAAATGGATAGCAGGAAATCCTGACCACGACGATTTTGAAATTCTAAAACGGAAAACAAATAACGTTCTAAATAATAATAACAAACAAGTTGTTATAAATAAATTGTCAACTGAAAAAATAAATGAACCACTAACGAAATTTTACAGATCCTTAAATCAAACGGAACTATAGATCATGCATTTATAACTAATTTGAAATATAGAATAGACATAATAAAAGAAGAACTAGTAAACATACAATACGCCATACACTGGGCGAAATTAGGCATTGTAAACTCATTTATATTGTCCAATACAGAAATTGAAATTGTTAAAGAAATGTTTGAAACCAATAAATTGCCGTTTTTAAATCTTGAAGAATTATTCGAATTTGCAAACATAAAAATTGCTTCTAGCCATAACACTTTAATTTACATAATAAGTATACCACTAACCTTGATATTTGTAATAAAATACTAATAAAACCAGTCAAATTTGAAAATTTTGTTAACAAAATAGCCTATCCAAATGTATTAGCTTGTAACAAAACACTGTATGGTATAAAAACAAAATGTAAATCCTATGATAAACTTACAATTTGTAATAAAAGTAACTTAGAAAACTTAGATGATGACACCTGCATAGGACATTTACTTGAGAGTCGAATATCCAACTGCACCGTAATAGACAATCGAAAGATACCTGCAATTGAAGAGATCACCCCTGGAATAATCATGCTGAATCAATTCAACGGAACAATTCATATTAACACTGAGCCCCGAAATTTAACTGGGACTTTCGTTATACAGTTCAAAAACGCATCTATTAAAGTTGGAGACAGGCAATTTGATTTTCACGCGACTATAACACTACATCCCCTACCAGCAATTCTGCAGCCTTGTTATTAAAATCAAAATGGTCTAAGAAAAAGGTTAAATTATCTCCTACCATTATTACTACAAGTCCATCAATACACGTTTCCTTACCGGAGCTACCAACCAAGAAATCTTCGGATGAGATTATAGAATCAGTACATTAGTCATTACCTAATCTATCACCAGGCACAATCGAAGTACCGAGGATTTCACAGATCCCCTATTTTTGAAAGATAAATCGATCGAGGACGCTCGAATTTCAGTGGGGAGGTGTTAACGACAAAAACATTGTAACAACATGTTCATCAAACGTTCCCACGGGAAATTCACATCAACGCCAAAATGTTGATTCTGCAGTATGATCACCTGCAGCTCAATCTCATACGTGTCGCTCTCATACGTCAAACATTAGAATTAAGATTATTTTATTTTATCTTTGATCAGTTTAATCAGTCGTATTTTACCACTCAATAAAGACGGTCTTTTTAAAAAACCGAACAAAACTAATGTTTCGTTAATTTATATCCTGCAACCATCCTCTGCCCTGAAGTTAGATACACTAATATTTTCAAGCGAATCGGTCCCCCCGTTTGGCGTCCTATACGGAACATACAGACACCTATTGATTTTTATAAACGGGTTTCCAATAGGTACTTGACAACTTTGAATTTAATTTGTGAACGCACTATTTCACTGATCATCTAACTGTTACTTTCCTTTTTTTCAGTAAACTCAACATTTTCATCATGGTAAAGTACACGAAGGAACAACGTATGACGCGACGCACAGTGGTCACAGAATCAAAATCCATCGGCCAATATGCAATAACTTTTCTTTTTTCTAGTAGACATTTTTGAGTTCTGTAAAAAACCAAAAGTAGACAAGGACATTTTGTGGCATTAGCATTAAAAATCGGATAAATTTTAGAAATCGGTTCAAAGTTGACTACTTTTCGTATTTTTTGATTTTAAAGAAAATTAAAATTTTTATTTTTTGTGTTTATGTTTTTTACATATTTTTACGTATTTGTTCATAATGCGAAGTAAAATTTTTATTTTTTTTTTGTATTACAGATTTACACGTTTTTCAGATTTTGAAATTTGAAAAAAAAAGTAATTTCTTTTTTTTTGACTTTGTCGAACTGTTTCTCACACATTTTAAGAGATTTGCACTCAGAACTTTTTTATTAGAAATTGTGGTTTCTTAGCTTTATTATGATGCCAAAAGTATGTTTGTGCCAAATATAGTTTATTTGTAATAAATATTTTAAAAATGTGCTTTTTGGACAAATGTCTGACTTTGAACCAACACAAATTGTTTCCTTCAAAAGCCTTTAACGAAATATATACATATTTGGAAAGGTTGAAGGGTTCCCCGTTTTTGTAGGGTAACTTTTGCCTGTACGAAATTACACTCTTGGAAGATAGGATACATTTGATGCAAAAAGTCCGATTTTTTAGTTCCAAAACGCAATTTAGTCATTTTCGTCTCAATAAAAAAATGAAAGGTTGGTACGCAGATAAAAAGATGAGTAAATTTTCTTTATCATCATGCTAAATTTTATAACAATCAGAGTTCATTTGCCGGAAATATGCCCAAAAAACAAAATAATAAGGGACAAACAGGGACGTATACGTTTTTATTTATTTATAGTAGAAAGCGGAAGGAACAGACTTACTCTTTAGCCACATTTTGTATGATCTGATGGAAAATAAAGTGATCTAAAGCTCTGAGCGAGTAATAAGACCTGCTTGTATACAACACATGTCAATAATCGGAACAGACCATGGTTCACCCTTTATTGTAAATAGTAGTTATAAGTGATTATATATTTAGTATAAGTGACATGTATGTAAAGGGTGATTTTTTAAAAGCTATAGGAAAGTTTAAAAAAAAAACACATAAAATTCAGAAAAATGCATGAAATCTTTATTTGAATCGATAGTACGGTCCATATAATTTAATGTTTGAAGATTATTTCATGCAAATGTTGACCTTGACTGCGCCTCAAATGGTCCATCCGCTTAGTCCAACTTTGGCATACTCTTTCCAACATTTCGGCCGGTATCTCACGAATAAATAGCCCCACAAAAATAGTATAAAGGCGTTAAATCGCACGATCTAGGCGGCCAATTGACCGGTCCCGAACGTGAAATAAAATGTGTGGCATGTGGCACCGTCTTGTTGAAACCACATGCTATGCAAGTCAAGCTCTTGTATTTTGGGCAAAAACGCGGTAGCGCTCACCATTCACAGTTACGTTACGATTCGCATCATCTTTGAAGAAATACGGTCCAATGAAGCCACCAGCCCATAAACCGCATCAAACTGTGACTTTTTCTGGACGCATTGGTAGCTCTTGCAACGCTTCTGGCTGATATTCACTCCAAAATCGTCAATTCTGCCTATTTACGTACCCATTGAGCTAAAAATGAGCTTCGTCTCTGAACAAAAGAAGCGCGCGATGAACTTTCTTAACAGAGCACGCATTTTGATAATAAAATTCAATAATTTGCAAGCGTTGTTCGTTTGTAAGACGATTCATGGTAAAATTATAGACCAAACTGAAGATGTTTGACAGTTAAACAAAACACGAAACGTGCGCCAGCTGTTTAAACCAGTGTTGCCAAAAAGATAATAGCTAAAAAATCACCCTTTATAACTACAACATATAAAAGTTAGAATATATAGTACTAGAAAAATACTTTATGTATGTTAGTAATAATGTAAGAATGACTAATGTCAGCTCATAAGCGCATTTAAATATTGTATTAAGGACATCGAATTCAATAAAGCAAGAAGAAGAAATAAGACCTGAAAAGAAGAATAGCAATGTTTGAATAATGAATAGTTCAAATAATGTCCCGTGTATCGCATGTAAGTCATTTTTACCAAATTATTGTGTGGACGTACGATATAAATAAAAAAAAATTGTGTAGGGACAGTCAAAGGGTTAAGGACCTTCAGCTTATTTAGCACTATCAAATATTTGAGTCAAAAATTGACTACGAAGTTCATAGTTCTTCTTTAGGACTTCATAGTATCATGTTAATGAAAATGGAAAACGCTAACAACAAACATACATACTGAATTTGTATGTATCGAGTATTTTATTTTGAAATTTAATATTTCCTTGGATTCGGGATGGGAATCAGTATAAGTGTGTGCCTATGACAAACGCTGCGATATGATAGCCACCAAAAGAAACCCTTGTTAAATATAATTGGGACATCGTTTTTTCGTTTCAACGAGAATGTCGTCCTTCATAACAACGTCAAGACTTCTTAATCCGGAAAATTCAAAGAAATGTGGATAACGTATTTTTCTCAAAAAGTGTGGCTAACATTTTTTTACCGAAATTATTGGGAATAATATTAATATTTCCTATTTAAACAAAATTTCAGTTTAAGTTAGCCAACATTTTCAAATAAAGTTTCTGAAATTTACATTAATTTTGAGAATAATATGCAGACAAACTCGCTATTCGAAAATTTTTCAATCAAATTAAAAATGAAAATCCTGTTTGTGGTAAATAAAAAAATGGCCTAACCATCAATATTGTGATTGCCAAAGATAATTTTCAATTTCATCGTTGATTCAACGCAGATGTGTTCACTTGGAACTGCGGAGATATGATACTGTGTTCTGACCAAGGAGATATAAATCTGGTTGAAGATGAAGTCATTCGGTGGACAGAGCAAATACATAAATTTAATTACAATATTTGTTAAACAAATACAAATTGTATCAGGTACTCATGGTAAAACGATTGATTAGTAAAATGTAACGATAATTTATACTATCCCTGAGGTAATATTTTATGGCATCTAGATGGCGTAAAATAAGACCGTTTTTTCTTCTAAAATCGACTCTGGTTGAATCGAATGAAAGACAACAACCGATTACAATCGTAAAGTACCTGTTAAGTTAGAATTTCTCGTTGGATTTGAGTTTTCGTTCTCCGTTACTTATAGGAAATTTATTTTCCCATGCTTCAGAGCCATCTAGAAGTTAGGTTTTTAATTTTTACTCCTGCTCACTACGGCCATCTAACAGTGACCTGTTGTACTATAGCTAGCATGGACTTGCACCAGTTGTAGATACATATTTGGAAATAAAAAATGTATTTTTCAAAACCATAACGTATATCGTTATATTGTAGGCTATATAACGTAGTCGTTATACATTAAATGCGCGCGTGCGCCCATCACACAGTTATAGGCTGTTCAGACTGCATGCGAAATCAAGCATACATTTCAAGGTCAATTTACAAATGTCAAATTTGTATAGTATTTATCTGAGATTTGTAAATCGATCTTATGTCATTTCGCATTGATTTCGCATGCAGTCTGAAAAGGGTATTAGAAAAATCTTTGGAATTTGAAAAATTATACTTTTTCAGGATGCATTGATTGATAGCAAAGACAACAACCGACGTTACAAGTCGTTAAGTTAGTTAGCCTCCTCTAAGATTTTTATTCCCATTCTTCAGAGCCATCTAGTAGTTATGTTATATTTCTGGGATATATTTACTCCCGTTCATCAGGGCCATCTTGTCGTGGTTTGTTGCGCCGTATCTAGTATGGACATGCACCTGTTGTATGCGTCGTACATCATTTTTGGTATTCTACCGATTCGCAGTGTTTACCGATGGAATTGTTAAATTAAAAAAGAATAACGGCAATAAGTTCGGCCGGGCCGAACTTTATATGCCCTTCACCATGGATTGCATTCCACAGAGGCTGTCGATTTTCGTAAAAGTGCAGTAATATTACAGGAAAATATAATTTTTTAATATAGCCACACCAAAGCAAATACAAATGTTGAAAAAATAAGTTTACAAATAAATATAGTATTTTTATTATTTCAAGCCACGCTTATAAGGTGTTTACTTTATATATCGAAATAATGCTTCAAGTCAGCTCAAAAAATAAATATTCTTATATTTATAATTAAAAAAGCTTAAATACCACAAATATTGGTAGGTAGTGGGTTGTATTTCCATTCTATTTTAATTCCAGAAATACAAATTTTGAAAATCTATTATCTCACGTACATAGTGCAAAATAACCTAACTTTATGATTCAACCAATTTTTACCGTAAAGGTAAAAAGTACGAATTTTGAAAAATCTTTTTATTTTGCGTGTCTATGCAGTCAGAGGAATGTATACACCGAATTCCATGATTCTAGCTGCGACCATTTGGTTGGTCCCCTTTTTCCTATTTTACCACCTTAAGAGCACGACTTTCTAAAAACTCTTTACGTGTCCACGCAATTAGAGGGATGTACACACCGAATTTCATCATTCTAGCTGTGGTCGTTTAGTTGGTACTATTTTTATCCCTCTTTACCCATTGTATCCCTCGAAAGTATGAATTTGGAAAAACATTTTATTTTTCGTGTCTACGCAGTCAGAGGAATATATATTCCGAATTTCATGACTCTAGTCATTTGGTTGGTACTATTTGTATCCGCTTTTTCCATTTTAACCCCAAAAGTACGACATTCGAAAAATCTTTTTATTTTACGTGTTTACGCAATCAGAGGAATGTATACTCCATTTTTATCCTTTTATTCCCATTTTATTCCTTAAAAGTACGAATTTGGAAAAAATACTTTTATATTATGTATCTACTCAATTAGAGGAATGTACACACCCAATTTCGTGTTTCTAGCTGTTGCCATTTGATATATCCCTTCTTGCTCCATTTCACCCCCTAAAAATAAGAATCTCTTTATGGTGCACGTTTTTGTTATAGGGGGAATGCGCATACCCGATATCAAGTAAGTACAAGCAGACATATTGAAAAAATATTCCTACTCTACAATATTACGGGTTATAATGGGCCGATTTCGCCCAGTTTCACTCCCAACCGATCTACGACTATAAGACGCATTTATGGAAAATTTGGACGTCCTAGCTCCCTTCGTTTAGACGCTAGCGTGATTTCAACAGACGGACGGACATGGCTAGATCGTCTTAGAATTTTATGACGATCAAGAATATATATACTTTATAGGGTCTCAGGTCGATATTTCAAGGTGTTGCAAACGGAATGACAAAGTTAGTATACCCCCATCCTGAAGGTGGAGGGTATAAATATAAAATATATTTTATATATATATTATATTTTTTATATATTATATATATATATATATATTCCAACAACTTTTTTGGAACCGAGTAGCGACCCTACAATTCTGAAAGTTTTAATTTTTTTGGTCGAAGGGAGCATTGTACTAAGTAAAAAAATATTCTAAATTAATGTCTGAGAGAATTCTTAATGTCAGAACTATATTGTGAAATTTCTTGTGGATAATATTTGTGGGTCAATATGACCCTATTTCGAGAAATCAAAAAAGGCCTTTAAAAAGAACATTTAAGAATTAAAATGTTCTACGATAAAAATGAAAATGGAAATTTTCAGTGGGGTCACCAAATACACCAAAGTTGTAAATAAAGCTCTTCATGCTTAAATAGCAAAATTACACACCAGCTTATAGAACGCAATTACTAGGATTAAAATTCATCCATATTTTTTGGATTAGGGTTCTAATTTTTATGATTTTTTATTTTTTTTTTTTTGCAAAATAAACTAAAATTTCAGTTAGCTGTGCTGTAAAATTTTGAAATATTAATAAATCCGGATTTCTTTTGTTATATGTGTGACCAATGTATCACCGAGAAAAATGGCAGTGTCTCTCAACTTCATCACATTGAAAGAAAACAAATACTTCTCCCTTTTTCCTCCCTCCAGCTCCTTCCAACTCCTTATCTTCCTTTAACCACCACAATGCACTGCATTTATATAGTGCATGTCCTGAGTGTTGGTTCAGAAAAAGAAGGTTCAATCCCCCAAATGAAAGCTAACATTGTGAAATCTGTCATTTGGACTAACGTAGAGCTTAATTGATACAACGTAAAATGTTTCATCAATTTAACAATCAACAATGTTTCATTAGTGTCAGACTAATGTAAAGTGGCATTAATACAATGAAACTTTGTCATTATATTAATGAAACAGGTTACGTTAATGTAATAACAAGTTTCATTAATAGAATGTTCCTTAATGATATTTTGTCATTATGGTAATGAAGTGATGTAATGGCATTGATTCAGTGATATAATGCAAATATTTAATTGTTGCATCAAAATGAATAAAAAGAAAAATACCCTTATAGCTACTTTGGCTGTTGACTCTCTGCATCTTGTTTGCAGCAATTATTTGGCGCAGAGACCAAAGTGCTCAAGCAAGGTGAACCACAAAATATACGAGAATTACAACATACTTTTTGTATGCCATCCAAAAATAGGCACACTAAAATTCTTGACACAATAATAAACCAGATCATTCCGTTAATGAAATCTTATTTTTTTATTATACATTTTGTTTGAACGGAAAAAGTAAACATAATCTAATAAAGTCAGCTAAGCTAGCTTTCTAATAGTCTAACATAATCGACTACATTATAATCCAGTCCAAAATTTTTATATAATATCCATTTTACCTTAGATCTATACAAAACTGATTTCATTCCATCAATGAAATCTATTTCTTTGTATTAATGACACTACAAATCATTAAAAATGTTGTTGGGGAAATACTTCATTACGTTCAGATCCAGCACTACCACCTACATCTAAAAATGCCGAATTCATCCCCACACAAACATTTCACACCGAGATCATTAAATCAATACGAGCTTAATGATCTAATTATAGACCTTGCATTGCCGAAAATATCTTCTGAAATACTTGCGTCCCTGATGAAACAAAGAAATCTCATAACTCAAGAAACTAAAGTTTCGTATTACCGTACTCAAGAAAAAGGCTTACTTCATTATTTTGTTGAAGAATATGATTCTGTGTATTGCTCAGATAATTCTGGTTTGATAATTGATATGGGCTTACAGAGATACGATCCAAAGGAATGACGTTTATCTGTCGACTCATCAAAACGCAGCCTGAAGTGTGCCCTATTGCGTAATGGAAATAAATTTGGCTCGTTGCCGACAGTACATTCAACCAAAGTAAAAGAAGAATACTCTGCAATATCATTGGTCATGAACAGGATAAAGTGTGATGAACATAAGTGGCTAATTTGTGTTGAGCTTAATATGGCGAACGTCTTCTTAGGCCTAAACACTGGTTCCAGGTATGCCTAATGTTATAAATGTAGCCCTTGTGCCCCGAGATAGAATCATGTTGCAAGGTCCTGGCATTAAACTTGGTCTGATGAAACAAATATAGTGAATGTTTCGAGTAGATTTCAAGGAAGTTTCCCAATCAGAGTATAGAAAAACTGAAAGCAGGCAAAAACTGAAAGTACAGTGGTTCAGAATCAAAATCCATCGACCAAAATTCATTAACTTAAGTTCTTTGAGTTCTGTATAAAACCAAAATTAGACAAGGACACAATAACATTATTAACATTATTAAAACCTGGAACGAAATAGGTGAAATATAAAATGTATAGTTTGGCATAAATCGGTTAAACTTTTGGGAACAATATTTGTATTTGGGCTATATTTAATTCTGAACCGCTCTTACCCACTTTCACCATAGTTTTGTTTAGTTGGATAAGATGTTGTGCCAATTTTAAAGAAAATATGTTTCTAGAGCGGAAAATGTCAAATCGGGAGCGTCATTTGTATAGGGGCTATATCTAAATCTGAACCGATCTTACCCAATTTCAGCATAGATGTTTCTAGTAAGATTGTAAGATGTTGTACCAAATTTAAAGAAAATCGAGTACAATATGTGGTTTCTAGAGCGGAAAATGTCAAATCGGGAGCGTCATTTGTATAGGGGCTATATCTAAATCTGAACCGATCTTATCCAATTTCTGCATAGGTGTTTCTAGTTAGATTATAAGATGTTGTGCCAAATTTAAAGAAAATCGAGTACAATATGTGGCATTTAAAGCGGAAAATGTCAAATCGGGAGCGTCATTTGTATGGGGGCTATATCTAAATCTGAACCGATTTGACCTATTTTCACCACAGGCGTTTCTAGTTGAAATATAAGATGTTTTGCCAATTTTAAAGAAAATCTGTTGTAATATGTTGTATCTAGAGTGAAAAGAGTCAAATCGGGAATGAAATTCGTATGGGGGCTATATCTAAATCTGAACCGATTTTCTTCAAATTAAATAGCGTTCGTCCTTGTCCCGAAAAACTTCATTGTGCAAAGTTTCATTTAGTTATGTCTACAATTGCGACCTGTATCGTGATTACAAGAATAGATGGACAGACGGACGGACGGACATTGCTAAATCGACTCAAAAAGTGATTCTAAGTCGATCGGTATAATTAACAATGGGTCTATCTCGTTTCCTTTTGGGTGTTACAAACAAATGTCAGTTTTACTTCGAAAATCCAAAAAGTTTTTACGGCGATTGAAAGGTGGTATTGTGCCATCCTTAATCTGGCTTTAAATAAAAAATAAGTTTTTGTAATTTTGAGATTAAGCCTTAAAACCATTTATGTCAAAAATGAGACCAGTCAAAAAATGTAGCGCTAATAAAAACTAAAAATATTTTGTTTCAATTCACTTCAATTAAAAACTTTTTTGAATATTTACTTAAATAACGATATTTTCTTGAATTTAACGTTGTACTGTTTTTATTGCTTATAACTGCTACATAACGTCGTTTCATGGAGTCGACTAGTATTTGGCACCTTCCATGCCTCTATAATTAAGTGTCAAACATCGTTATTGTTTTTCAGTATTGCTAGTCATCACACTTCAAATTTTTGATTATATTGAGATGCAGTGTCTGGCCAAACCATTTCATAACATCGACATTATTGACTTCAAACCACTCCATATTCTGCATTCGTAAGCATAATATTATGCAGTATTTTGATATACTGGGCAGAGTCCATGGTAGTTCTGGGCCAATGTATTGAGCCAACTCCATTATATGAAAAACACGCCCAAGTCATTACGCTTAGGGAGGATATTTGACAGTTTTGGTACTATACCTGGAGATGTATTCCGTGTTCTGTGGACGTCTTACAAACTGTCGAGGGACTGTCCCACCATACAAAACAATTTTTGATTCAACTGATCATAAAACGTGCATCCACTTTTTGTTGGTGCACGCACCTGCAGTGGCGTGTGACATGTATTTTATTTTTAAGTAGGACTTTTCTCCGACTTCTTGCATACAGATGATGTTTTCGTGGTATTCTACGGCCATTGACAGAGCATTGATGGACAGATATTGTATTTTATTTCGGTGGCGGTCGTAAGTGGGTTTTTTGTGCTAGACATTATTATTCGGCGAATGGTTGCAGGTGATATAAACGGATTTTTCACGTGTTTTTTTTTTCATTTCTGATCATTTTAACACACTGGAATAAAAGTCGAACTGCACTATATGATTTCCCCTCAGATTTCAACCTTGAACTCGATTTTCTTCCCCACAATGCTCTCCCCGCCTTACTTATGAAGAAAATTAAAACAATAACATTTCAGAAGTAGTATACATTTCATAATATCCTAAATCAAATTGAAAAATTGAGATAAAATTCCTTTTTCTAGAGATTTTTTGAAAACTGCTATTATTTTGACCGGTCCAAAATGTCGATTAGTCCAAAAAATGTGAAATTTCTTAAGTAATTAAACAATTGTTTTGTGTTTGTAATCTCATAACACAGTACTTAAGCAGTAGTGGCAATACAAAAATTATCACACAAATATGAAAATGTATATTAAGCTGTGGTGTGCTGCTATTATTTTGACCACAACTATATTTTAGACTACAACTACTTTTCGTATTTTTCGATTTTAAAGAAAAATATTTTTTTTTGTTTTTATGTTTTTTAATTTAATTTAATATTTTTACGTATTTCTTCATAATGCGAAGAAAAAATTATTTTTTTTTGTATTACAGATTTTCACATTTCACATTTGAAATTGAAATTGTGGTTTCTTAGATTTATTATTAGACCAAAACTATGTTTGTGCCAAATATAGTTTTTTTGTAATAAATATTTTACAAAATATTCTCTTGAACAAATGTCTGACTTTGGGCCAATACAACTTTTTTCCTTTTTTCATGAAAAAGTCGCCAAAGAAGCACTTCTTAGAATGTATGAAACTGTTGTGTGTGTATGGTGTGCCTATGTTGTTTTTAATTTTATTTTTGTTTTGTTCGGCTGTAGGCTTTATTTTTTAAATACAGGTGTTGTTGTTTTTGATAATTTATTTATTTCCAATATTTCGATTATCGAATCTTAAATCGTCTTCAGGTGTGTCTATACACAAATAAGAAATACACATATACATAACAAATTTTCTCAAAAAAGTTATACAGATTTATGGATAATTACATTTCTAAATATATTATATTATTTGCAGTCCGAGCAGTTTTGCGTACTTTCGTCTACTGATGACAGTTTTGATCGTCAGTATTTGTCTACTGTGTAAGGATAGAGTTTGGCTCATTTGCTGGTAGGAGCGACAATAATAATAATGTAACATCTCTATTATAACTTCTCTCCTCTGTCTGCATCTCTACAAAATTTGGTATATGGCCTGTGATGGCACAGTGCCCTGCACGATCTGTCTTCTGCTCTAATGGTCCGTTGACAGCTTTATGGTCAGATTTGTGAGATGATATAAGAAACAAAATGTAAAAGATCTTCCTTTTTATATAATTCTGTTTTTTAAGGAAAACCATGTTAATGTAAAACATGAAAGAATGCCATGTTAGCAGCAAGCTGCGACATAACTTTAGTATAAATGACATTGTCCTTGAAAAATACTATAGTATGCTAGGATGTAAATTACGACTGTTAGATTTAAGACATTTTATATTGTGTAAGGCTGAAATGAATTTAATAAAACCCAAATCGTTTGCAAAAAAATCGTGAGCTGATATGTACCAGTTATTGAGATATCCCATCTCATTAGTATGATCATATCTCTAATTTAAGAACTTGGCATTTCTTATTTTATGCACACCAAAATTGTCTTTAGTGTTAGTTTGAAAGTGGTCTAAAGGCCCAACCATAAAGTGCATAAGCAAACTTAAGGTAATGTCACAAATCAACGAAAAGCCTGTCAAATGCTTAAGCAAAATTAACGAGACATTTAGGTGGCTATAATGTACGTAACATAACATATGTTATGTACATTTGACGTTTTGGTAATTTGTGCACTCGAAGGGCTGTGCACATTAAAGTCAATTAGTGAAATTAATAAAGGAAAAAATACGTTCCTGTTCAGTTCGCTTTTGTCCCTTTTGTCCTAAAGACGTTGTTTCTTCTCCACATTTTCTATTAATTTAATAATAAACACACTCTCATCTACATACTTCAGTCGTCATTTTTGTAATTCTTTTACACAAATAAAACAGAACAGCTGATTCCGTACGGAATGTGCGTTCAGTTTGGCACTTTGCTAAAGCAAATGACAGCTGACGAAACTTAACGAAAAGTTCCATTAAGCACATTATGGATTGTCACATACGATTTATATGTACTCGCGCAGCCAACTTAAGCAGGCTTAAGTCAGCTTTTAGGTTATTCAGATAATTTGAATAACTATAAAATGAATCTATTTGAAAAGTAAAAAATAATTTTAATTTAATGTTTCTAGACGAACAAACTGTAAATATTTATATATATCTAAAAAATTAAATAAAATATGTTGTGTTATCTTTCATTTTTGGTAAGGAAATATTACTTTTGGAAAAAAACTAAACATTTTGTGTGTTCAAGTAGTGGTTCCATTAGACGTACCAACGTTGTCGATTTTTTATAAGAGTTCGATATAGTAGTAGGATATTCTAAGAAAAAAATTTTGTGCTTCGGTGGAAAAATATTTTTCAATTGACTGAAACAAGAACATGGCTCAAACAACTTCAAAAGCCATGAAACGGAGTTTGTCCAAACATACTTAGAGTCTTAAGTCATTATACCCTACACCACAGAGTATAATGGTTTTGTGCAGTTGTTTGTAACACCCAAAAGGAAGCGAGATAGACCCATCGTTTATTATATCGATCGACATAGAATAACAGGTAGCAATTATTGTCCGATTCTAACGAAACTTGACACAAACGATTTTTGCACGTCAAGGACGAACGCTATTTTATTTGAAGCAAATCGGTTCAGATTTAGATATAGCCCACATACAAATGTTGCTCCCGATTTCACACTTTCTGCTCTAGAAGTCACATAATATTAGCGATTTTGATCAAATTTCGCAGAGCACCTTATATCAATGTTAGAAACATCTGTAGTGAAAATGGTTTAAATCGGTACAGATTTAGATATAGCCACCATAAAAATTTCGCTCCCTATTTGACATTTTCCGGCCTAGAAACCGTAAATTTAAACAATTTTGGCGTAACACCTTATATTTCAACTAGATACATTTCTGGTAAAAATGTTTCAAATCCTATCAGATTTAGATTAGCTCCCACACAAATTTCGCCCCCGATTTGATCAGAAAATTTTCGGCAGGACAACTTACATTTATACTGGAAACATCTATGGGAAAAGAGGATGAGATCGGTTCAGATTTATATATTGCTCCCATACAAATGGCGTTCACGATTTTCACCGAATTGAATTGTAGTGGAATTGAACGTGTAGGGTATCATATAGTCGGTCCCACCGACTTTAGCGTTTCCTTACTTGTTATACACTCCACGAGAGTATTATATATTTGTGCATTTGTTTGTAACACCCAAAAGGAAGAGAGATAGACCCATTGTTAAGCATACCGATCGACTTAGAATCACTTTTTGGATCGATTTACAAATGTCCGTCTGACTGTCCGTCCGTCCATCTATTGATGTAATCAAAGTACAGGTCGCAATTATAGTCCGATCACAACAAAAATTGGCACGAGTTAGTTTTACGGTCCAAAGACTAACCCTATTTAATTTGAAGGAAATCGGTTAAGATTTAGATATAGGCTCCATACAGTTGTCGCTCCCGATTTGACTTTTTCCGATCTAGAATCCACATATTTTACTCAATTTGCTTCAAACTTGTCACATTACTTATAATTAAACTGTAAATATTCAACTGGAAACATCTGTAGTAAAAGTTAGTCAGAATGGTTCAGATTTAGATATAGCTCCCATACAAATTTTGCTCCCAATATGACTTTTTCCGCTCTAGAAATCACCTATTTTATCAGATTAATTTCAAATTTGGCAAAATATCCCATACAAATTTCGATCCCGGCTTGACTTTTTCCGCCCCAGAAACAACGTATTTTCACCGAATTTCTTCAAATTGAGTGTAAGTGGGTCACATCATACCATGTTTGGATATAGCCCCAATATAAATATTCTTCTCGATTTGACAAATTGGGTCAGGTCATATTAGCCTACGATTAGGAAGCATACAAAAATCCTTCCCGTTTTCTTTTTTTACCTAATTGAATTATATTCGGATAGAAAGTGGAGTGTATCATATAGTCGGCCCCGCCCGACTTTAGCCTTTCCTTATTTGTTTTTTATTCATTTTTTTTGGTTTATTTGCAAAAATATTACATTACATTAAAATGGCCTTATATCTATAATAATTTACAGTGTGGCTGACGAATGTTGTCACATTACGAAACTCAAATAACTTTTTTAAGATAAATATGTATTAGTTTTGACTTCCAGTGTGACTGATGAATGTTGCTACATTATGAAACTCAAATTACTTTTTTAAGATAAATGTGTGTTAGTTTTGAAATGATTCTTGGTTTAAAAATAATATAACTAAAATAACCTCCATGTGCGACATTAATAATTCATTATTGCCTGGAGATTTGCATCGTAAAATGAAATATAATGTAGAGACGAAACCTTCAATAAAGTATTTAATGGTCTGAAGATTCCGTATCGATAATTACATATTGCAATACTATATCCTATAAATTATAAGAAACGTTTATATTGATAATTAAAGGTGCTCGTACTTTAGTTTTGGCTAAGTGTAGTCAATCAGGCGGAGAGTAATGTTTGGAAAATTCGCCACAATATTGGTTTTAGATGTTCTGTTTCTGTTAAACGACTTTTCAATTTGTGCTACTACTAAATTAATTTTTTGTGTATCATAGATTTCTTACATAATGAAAAAAATACAAAAAAAATGTCAAAATTCTTGCCCTGTCCATCCGTCTGTTGAAAGCAAATAAATGAAAGGAGCTAGGAGGTCTACATTTGCTAAGTCTAATACTTGGAGCTCGGTTGGGATTACAAATATTTAGAGCATTCAAGCTCATTTTTAGAAGATTTCTGCCTTATGAATACTTTTACTGTTGAATATTAATCGTTAGAACATATTCAATCATCTATATATGCATAAAATATCAAATAATTGTATGTGTATATGTATTATAGAATGGAAATCTATTTATAGATCGCATGGTGACATTTATTACTTCGATTCTTCAACAAAACACCAGAACTCTTTAAGTTATAATTCGGCCTTTTTCGAATATCAATCATGAACTTTTAGTGAATTGATGTCGTTATTATTGCAGAATAATAACATTTTATTTTACTCTTCTAGGGAGCATAGGGCCGCGATGCACAATGCAATGATTAAACATTTTTCATTACTTCTGTAGTATTTTAACGAGTTTTCTGTAAAAAGAGTTTTTTGACACCCCAGTTTGTGTATATTCTGGCCATTTGCCTTAAATGTAAAAAAAAACTTCAATTATATTAAGTAATATTTAATTATTTGGTAAATGACGTTAATAGCTTATGACGATTGAGCTTTCTAGCTTATGATTAAGAGACTGGATAAAGTGGCAACATTGTTACCCGTTGGTTTTTCTTGAATGAATCATCAAGAAAAATCTGGCAGCAATGCTAAGAGAGTAGTAAGCTACTTTTTTGTTAAGCGAGTAAATTCCATACAAAAATTAAGCTTGTAAGCCCAATCGAACAGACCTAATAACTCCGAACATTCCTGTGGGATCATTTGGCGATTTTAAATATATCAACCCACCATTACTTTTCGTTCTGCGTCTATTATTCCCAAAATATCTGTTTGGAACAGGTGTCTGGCTAAAATACGAAAGCATTTTGAAAAACAGCTATAATTTCTGGACCAATTACCCCATTCTGCGATTCAGATATATTGTAGAGAATAAAATAAGATAAAAATATAAGAAATAAGAAAATAAATCATTAGTTTGACATGAAGTCCAAAGATAATGCGTATTTTTGGACTCTTTGACTCCTTTCTCTTTTTTCTTATAATCGCAAAGTTCATCAGCGTCATATTACCTACAAGAACGTGTATTGCTGCGTCCAACCCCAGAAATTAATTCTGGTTTATGTTAGTTGTATTTATTGTTGACCTTGTTGACGGCTATAGGTCATACAATTAAAAGACTAATGTTTTTCTTTTAACTTTTGTTTTTATTTCAAAAATCCAATATTTCGACCAACTTCGTTGGTCAGCCTCAGGGATATTAATAGAAAAAACGCAAAAAACACTGTTCACAATACAAGCTTTGTTACTCTACTATGTATATATATAGTAGTTTATTTAATGATGATCTGCAAAATATTTCGTCCTTTGGTTAAACTGTCTGTGAGCTAAACGCTCCTGAAAACTCCTCTAAAAATAATCACATATATTTTTATATGTGGCATATTATAAATAAATTAGCACCGAAACAGAGACTTTTTTGCAATATGGAAAACCGGTTGAGACCGATATAAAACCCCGGGTTTCCCGGTTTTCTAAAAAACTCGATTTTAAAAAACCCGACGTCCGGTCTCAGATGAAAAAACCGGTTGACCCGGTTTTCGGTCTCGGGTTTGATCACTCTAATCTGTATGGAAGTTTAAGGATTCTTATTTTACTTAGGTCTGGATTATTTGTGTGGGAGGTCTAAAAGGTTCCCGACATGGTTCATGTTTATAAAACAAGCAGAAGAGATATTTGCAAGTCAATGTGAACCACTTCCAAGACGAGAAGGAGATTTGTATACACGGTTATGCGACAAATTCAATAGGGTCCGTCTTTGACTCGCAGGAGTTACTAGTACTTTTTACTTCGCTTACAAGAATACATAGACAGATGGGCATGGCTAAATCGATTTGGAAAGAGATTGTATTTCAATCGCTTCCTTTAGGATGTTACAACAACAACAACAAACAATTAAACAATGTGCCCAAGAACTAAACATCTATTCTTCGTGTGCATTGAGGCATACTGATTCCTAAAATTAACACAAAATTGTTTAACATTCTAACAAAGAGAACCTCTATAAATCTCTATATGTAAAAGATCTATGGATTATTGTAGATAATTGTTTAAAAAATCACGATATTTTGCATAAATAGCGTAATAGTAAATAGCGAGCGAGGCCAGTGTGATTTTATATTTTTTTTATTTTTTATTCGATATTTCGATAATCATCGAGGATCATCTTCAGAAATTGAACTATAAATAAACGAAGAAAACAAAGCACTCTGTTGTCAGCATCCTTACTCGCCATCTGTTGTTAAAGCGGAGAGTACCTTAACAACAGATGAATGACGAATAAAAAATAAAAGCAATATAAAATCACACTGACCTCGAGCTTGACTACTTAATAACCAAATTATACTGTTAATTCTCGAATGCAAAAAATATCATAGTAAATATATAATTTATTAGCAACAGGGTAGTAAATTTACTAAAAATCAGTTTTGGATCTAATAACAATTTTCCTAAAATTAAGTTAATGTTTTACTGAAATTTATGTCAAGTTCTTCATATATTTAAGCATTAATGATCATATAAAAACATCACTTCAATGTGTTTAGAAAATTCGTGAATAGTACTCACGTGACTGTCTTCACAGCAATCATGGTGTAATATGTCAACTCTTTTTGGCAGAGGTATCATGATACTTTTGAGAAATATTTCATGTTGTCATTTTTTGTATTAGTTTTGCATACTCTGAAGTAAAATCAATTGTTTGAATTATTTTTAGTTAAATTGAACTTATTTCATGTTCACTTTTTCTCTTTTCGTGTATCAAGTAATAGTTTCCTCAGTAAAATGGTTTGGCAAAAATTTACTTGCTTTGAAGATGAAAAAAAATACTACAATTTTCCTCAGTCTGAGCAAATATTTTCTTGGTTTGAGGACTATTGAACTAGAATCAAGTTCAAAGCAAGGACAAGTTGGAACTTGTTATGAGAAAATATTGCTTTAGCGCTAATTTTTAGTTGAAGGTGACTCAACAATCAAGGTATAAATACAACACGGTCAGATCTTTAATTTTATGATAAATTTGCGCAAACTGTAGAACAATTTTTTCTCCATCTTTTTTTTGCTATTCCAAAGCAAATAGAAATATTTTTCCATTATCGATACACTCTAATGGCCACGTTGTACAAATGTTTACCCTATATACAAGTTATATATTGATTAAATGATTTCATTAGGATTTCTTTATTTCTTTCTTACTGACTTTCGTGAATATACCAAAATTTAGTTTTTCAATTAAAATTATTTTAAAAGTTGTTTTATGAAAACATCTGGAAAGAGACCATCTCGAATAAAAGTAGATGCGCATAGTGAAGGAATTGTAAGAGTTAAGTCGCATTGCTGTCCCAATTTTTCAAGTGAAGTGAGATCTGAGTCCGTCTTTTGCAAAAAAGTTATAAAAATGCATTAAGTGTAATATTTACATCTAATGAGAAGTTAATGAGAAGAAAATGAGAAAATTGCGTTTTGGAACTAAAAAAATCTGACATGTTGCACTAAATGTATCCCATCTTCCTAGGGAGCAATTACAAAGTTACCCTGAAAAAACAGGAAACCCTTCAACCTTTCCCTTTTTTTTAATGAAAAATATTGTGTAGGTCCAAAGTCAGACATTTGTTCAAAAAGGATATTTTTAAAATATTTATTACGAACAAACTATATTTGGCACAAAAATAGTTTTGGAGTCATAATAAAGCTAAGAAACCACAATTTACAATAACAAATTTGCAAAATCTCTTAAAAGGTGTGAGAAACAGTTCGACAAAGTAAAAATAGGTTTTTTTAATTTTCAAAACCTGAAAAACGTGAAAATCTATAATACAAGAAAAATTAATTTTTTTTCTTTGCGTTATGAACATTTCGACATGTGCTCTATATCACAGACCGTGAGACCCACTTTCACAGTGTATATTTCCAGGAGCAACATAATGTGTAGAGATCAAAATCTGTTAAAATATGTGGTTTCTGGTGTGGAAAAAGTAAAATCGGGAGCGAAATTTGTATGATGGCTATATATCTAAATCTGGACCGACTTTACCCATTTTCGCTAAAGATGTTTCTAGTTATAATATAAG
Source organism: Polietes domitor (assembly GCA_947397865.1). Taxonomy (NCBI): domain Eukaryota; kingdom Metazoa; phylum Arthropoda; class Insecta; order Diptera; family Muscidae; genus Polietes; species Polietes domitor. The sequence continues at coordinate 93,859,668 of OX377622.1, forward strand.
TTTTTCTGCCGAATTGGAAGAAAATCTGTTAAAATATACGATATCTAGACCAGAAGTCGAATCGAAAGCGAAATTTGACACACTTTCGTCACAAATGTTTCTAGTTGAAATATAAGATGTTGTGCCAAATTTGATAAAAATCGGTTAAATTATGTGGTTTCTAGAGCAGAAAAAGACAAATCGGGAGCAAAATTTGTATGGGGGCTACATCTAAATCTGAACTGATTTGCTTCAAATTTAATAGTGCCCGTCCTCGACGTGCAAAAATCGTTTGTGTCAAGTTTCGTTGGAATCGGTCAATAATTGCGACCTGTATCGTGATTACAAGAATATATGGACGGACGGACAGGCAAACGGACACGGCTAAATCGATCCAAAAAGTTATTCTATGTCGATCGGCTGGCACATATAGTATTATGGAGACAAGCAGCATATCAATTAGCTTTTTTAAATATTAAATAAAAATATTAACAACAGAAGGTACATATATTTCCATAAAGAAATGTAATATTCGAATATAGGACTTTGTAAATGGCTTTTATAAACACCTTTTCATAATACTGAATTCTGACAGCGTCGCTGATTCCGACGTAATGCATATTAGAATGCTATGAAATGAAGTCAAAGCATCTCAAATTGTTTTCTTGTGACGTCCAAACAAAACAAACTTTACCCTTTACTCTACTTTGGTAATTTTAATACATGTAAATCGAATTAATCTTTTCATTGAAAATGTGAAAAAATACAAATCGAACAACTTTAAATAAGTGTAGATTCTAAATGAAATCTTATGAAAAAGGTTTAAAGTAATATAAAAGATTGCAGCGTATATTAAAAACCCCTGTTTAAGTGGTTTCACCGGTTTTATTAAAATTTAAAACCGGATCGGAATTTTAAGAATGTGAATTGTCGAACAAACCGAAAACTGTGGTGATGTACCAAATCCATAAAGAGCCGGGCGTGTAACCATTTTCGGCAGAGTTAAAAAATATAACGTAGTAATTAATTGCAATGGTTGACCACCAGAGTGTTAATTGTCGAATATAAACATCAATTCAAATAGTGATTAAAAGGCAGAATTTCAAATGTTTAAATACTCTAATTAAATATTTTAGATTTTTAAGGTGTAATTTATTTCCTTCTTAGGGAATTTACAATCCCAACCAGTCTACAACTCTTAGGACTTCGTAGCTCCTTTCGTTTAAATGCTGAGGTGCTTTCAAAAGAAGAATGGTCATATATATTGGGCGTCGATCCAATGGTGGAAGTATAAAACTATCATTTGTACACCAACAGAGTTTTGTCTTGGCTTACAGTGGTATTTGTTCAGAGCGTAGGGTGAGCTATTCTACTCGTAATTTTTCCGAAGAGGTGCTTGCACTCGAATACTATTTGAGTACTTTCCTAAATAGCTACACTTTATCGAGTCCATTGCGACTGCAAATATTCTGCTCTGCTTCAATCAATGGTTTTGGGCACTCCAGAAAAGAATTTCTCACGTTAAATTCAGCGGTGATCTACATCCAATTATGACACACATCCATCCACATTTCCATCAATTACTCAACGGAACATGGAAAATCCCGCTGATGAGAAATCATCAAACATATTCCCTGTCGTCATTGTTCGAAACACTTTTGACTCTCTAGCCATTGACAGAAGTCAAACACGCTGCCACAGGACCCCCCATACACACGTGCGAAAGTACTCGGCCGCAGCAGCGTTGGCCCATTCGGATGTTGTTGACGACTTTATAATTACAAGCCAACAAGTACAACAATTGTTGATGCCACGAAAAGGGAGAGATTCAAAAGCACCCTATAGTGCCTGCAAACAGCAGGACCCTAACAAGGAGCTCACGAGAAGCAGCTTCAAGACGCAACGACGGCATCGGAAAGCACCCCGTGCAGTGATTGGTGCAGTGTGTTGTGTGCCTGTGTGTGCGTCCGATCCGGGCAAGAAGGGATGATTTCCCAGTTTGACTTTTTGCGATATGCGAATGTAACCTACACATACACGCATGCATTCATTCATCCATTGACACGAGTGGTAGTCAGTCAGTCGCCTTCAAATTGTCATAGGTTTGAAGAACGTTTGAGTACTTTTTCTGTGGGTACTTCACAAAAGCCAACCCTCCTGGGAGTTCCTTGCCAGAATGCCGGCATTTGTGTATGTTTTGTGTTTTGTTTATAAATATCAATGCCACGCCACGCCACACACTCTCGTGCAGACTTGATAGAATGGGTGCTTTTTGCAATGCTCTGCTCTCTTAATCGTGGAGCGGAACGTGGTCTCGGTCTCTTTTCGATTGAGTGACAATTGTAAGAGAGTGTCGTTTGCGTCCGTTTAAGAGCACCGCCCAAGTGTGTGTGCGTGTGTAAACCGGTACGTTGGATGTTTGTGATATACGAAATTTGTGTTTCCGGCCACTTGAAGACATTCCGCCAAAGTTGTTGCAAGGATAAGCACACACGTACGTGTTGGACGACCAAGTACAAAATAACGGAAGTTTGTTAAAAGCGCGCGCGTGTGAATATTACGAAAAGTGTGTAAAGTGTGTGCATTCCCACGCCATAGAGATGTGGAGTCGTGTAAACGTGATGTAAAAGTGACGAAATTTCAGAAGTGTGAATATATATTGAAGTGATGCTGGCTTTGCACTCGCTTTTGGCACAGAAAAATTAAATTTAAAATTTTACAACGACTTTAAAGAGCAATTCCCCACTGGATTAACTGTAAACAATACAATAATAACAATAACGACAATTACGAGAATACCATGTCGCGTCGTAAACAGTCGAAACCACGAGCTTTTCTCAAACGTAAGTCTGTCTGCTTAATACCAGTGTTCGTGTGGGTGTGTGTGTGTGCGTGTATAATTTGTGTAAAATGTGCTGGAACGAGTGTATCTGGCTGGCAGCGTGTAGCTTGTGCATGATTGATGCATCCATCCATCCATCCACAGAACTATGTATGCACAGAGAGTACAGAAATTGCAATGCCAATCATACACTTTGGCAAGTGTCAGGAGTATACACGTTGGAGACTCATCGATGGGGTTTAGCTTTGCTGGCTGTGCTACTGCTGCTGCTGCTGCTGTGTGTAATCAAACTTTGTGTCTCCGCATAGCCGTCCTCCTCGGAGGTAGGCCACCACCCTCTCCCGCACCATGCACTGGGCTGTGTGCTGGATGGTTGAGGTGGCTGTCGTATATAATGCACGTGTTAGTTTTTAGTATAAATGAATTTTTAAATCGATTTCGATTTTTGTTGCTACATACTGTATACAGCGATACTCTTAAGTGACATAAAATGTTGCAAACACAACAACAGCCTTTTTGCATTTGCCAGCATCGTGTTTGGCTGTTGGAGCTGTTGCTGTTGCTGTTGTTGCCTACACATCCCAAAATCCCTGTATGAAAAACAAAACAGAAAAGGAACCTTTATTCTGACAAAACCCCCATGGAATGTGAATATGGTTCCCCAAGCAACACAGCAGCAGCAGTAGCAGCAGCATAGCACATCAATGTAAAAAGTTCCATCTTCCGCTGTAGCTGTAAAAAGCACACCCCTCTCTGGCCGACAACATTGGCTCTGGTCTGGCCTGGCCTGGCCTGGTCGGGTGGTTTGCGCAACGCAACATTCTGTTCAGTTTCAGTTCATCATCAGCATGAATGCTCGTACGGCAACGACAACGACTACAACAACAACAAACAACAGCAACAACATCAACATCAACAATAACAAAATAACATAGAAAACCCATCGTTCGTTATTTCTCCTGGGAGCAGCAGCCAATCCCATGGGAGTTCCCATGAGGATTAGTTTTTACTTCTTTTTCTCTCGTTCACTCTCTACCTCACTATCTCTCTTTCTGGCACTCTCCACACCCTACTCCCCAACTCGGAGAATTTCGTTCACTTCAGACATACAACGTGTGCATGTTTGTTGGTGTCATGTGTGTGTTGTGGCTGAATTTTTGCCCAAAGTAGGTTGGAATACGACTACACATGGATGCTTGTACAATCTACATCCAGGCAAACATACACTGTTCGTATCCGTACATGTAACTGCGGGAAGGCTGATATCCTACACGTATGTATGTGTGTGCATGTGTACGCATACACACATCTACATGTTGTGTATTTATGCACAAAGTTTGGTTTGAAGGTAGCATTCGCATCGCAAAGATTTAACAACATTAACCGACGATAAATAGAAGCAATGCCTTCGGTGTGGCTTCTCAGATTTACAGTTCACGCGAATCTTTCAGCTTGAGACGGACTTCAGAGGCAATGGCTTGAGGTCTTCAAAACCATGTTTTTTTTTTGGTAGGAGGTTCCAAATAAATTTGGATATGCCGGATTCTTATCGACTAAAACCACCTCCTTCGCCGTCACCATTCCCTGCGGGACTGCCGTTTAAGGTATTACATCGCAGGGAGGGAGAGATTTATACTATCTCTACACCATTATTGATTGAGTCTGCGTGACGCAATCTCTCCAGTCGTCGTATTAATTGCGCTATGTTGTCGGTTGTTGTTATTGGTTCCATCGTTGCGAAGCCCGTGCTATTAAATCCACAACTCCCACACAGGATTGACACTCAGGAGAGTCTTCGTGTCCACACCTGTGGAGGTATTGTTTGAAGCACCCGTGTCCAAAATGATGTTTGTAGAGCTGCTACTTACACCCACCCAATCGAACATTAGTCAAATGACAATTCTCTTCAACAAAATAGTTGTCAGTTGTGGTAATGAATTTTGCAAAATGTCGCCCGTAAAAAAAGTGATGATAGGTCTTAGTAGATTACAAATGAAAGCCTAGGTGAGGTGTCAGCCTTTTTATACTTTTGCTTCTTAATTTTTTCTTAAATAGGTCTGAAAGGAAAATCGGTCATGTCAGCACCATATTCGTTAACGAATAGAATTACAGCCAACTTTCGTGTCAAGCGAGTAAATTCCATGCAAATATTCAGCTAGTAAGACCAGTCCACGAACAGGCCTATTATCGATTACTGAAGTAGTAAAGCAACTCCACTGCTTGTTGAAGAACCTACTCAAACAATCGAAACTCGCGGGGGGCAAAAACTGTGCGACGGCATCAAGTAGTGTCGTAAGGCACCGTTTTAAATGGATCACACCACTGTCTGAATGATTGACATATGTAATTGGATCTCCTCTAGTAATATCGGCATCTAGTTAATGTCGTGAAGTAATTGTTTCCCGAGGACCCTGTACCGTGGATATATTAGGCCCCTTCGATGTTGGTAGAGATGGTTTCCAATTGCACCAATGGTCCATCTGGTATAACTTTTGATACGTCTCTTCAACAGTGACTACGATGAAATCGGAGACGTTTTGTTATATGCAGACCAGGTTTCTCGGTATTTTAAAGGGTTTCCACTCGAAATAATCTCACTCAAAGTAGTACACGGAGATGCCGCATTTGACAGACCCCATCGAAGTTGCAAAGTTGACAGACGCCATCGAATTTGTGAGCGTTTGTTTCCATAAAAGTCCCTATGTCCAGTGATCTACATAAGGATGACTTCTGACATTATATACTTCCTTAATTGTGAAGACTTCCGCTTGGAGTCAGGAAATCGGAACATCTGACCCAACTTCACAATCCTGTTCGCTGTCCGGACCCACTCCTTTCACTTGTGTTGATAACACTCGTTAAATCCATACAAAAATAGTCAAAACAAGGGATGCACAGTTGATCTCGTTTGATTGACTTCGTGATAGTCGTTGCTTTTGATACTGTTACGAACACCTTCCGGAGAAAACTGAGGTAGGTCTTCCGATAGCTCGCGGTACCTCAGAGGGTTCCAACCCATTCCTACCTCAGCCACGACGACGAACAGTAATTGAAATCTTGATGAGCACACTGGCACAAAACATTCGAATGGCACAAACACATTCGTAGCGACAAAGGAGTTTGTTATTATTACTCCCGCACGGAGCCCGCCCATCCATTGGTCCTTAATTCTTACTAAGCTATTTTTATCAGGACTCCACGTTCCACACACTTCTATCTCACAGCTCCCATACAGACGATTTCCCCTTCATATCATGATTTCTTATTTAAACATTTAGACTAAATTTATTAGAAAGATTTGCATTTTTTATATGGCTAACAAAATGTTGACTTATCCCTATCCTTATATTAATTACGCACTCAACAAAACTACAAACGCCAGGAGATTTTTTTATATCGGAGTCAATATTGAGATTCAATAATCAAAACCAACCGCCCAGAAATATATATGTATCTATCTGCCTGCTTTCTTCTATGAATACCAAATAATGTACATATGTATGTAGATTATTAGATTTGAACCACAATGACCATTCGAACGATCAGGAACACAACAATGGCGGAATCAGGATCACAGCAATGCCATTTCAACTAATCCCTTTTTGTCGTGAGAATTGCTGGTATTAAAACTTTGTAGGATATGATCTATTAATAGCAACTTTAATATTCAGACGTCAGCTGGAATGGTGCCTTTTGAAGGTCCAATGGAAACTTTGGCGTGCCAATGTCAGTTGATGTTTTTCGAATTATTTCGTTATTTTTAAATCAGAGTCTCCCAAAACGAGTTAGTACAGATCTATACTAAAATAGCCCGTACGCTGGTTGCTCTTAATGAATTGCAAGCGTTATATCGAAGATCACTAGTCGAAATTGATTTTGGTTCGTGGGGATTCATGCCTAGAAATAACTAGCAAGCGGTCCACTCCGGTATTAGATCTGCCAAATGGAAGATAATTGTCTAATCACAAAATGCCATATCAATCCATTCCAATCCAACAGACATTCATACATTGTGCATATGTACATATGTTTGTAAGAGATCTCAAAGAGAGATTTTCAGTCAGTGTTACAAAGGGTTGCACGTTGTTCGCCTTATTACGATTTTGGATGTGATCTAAACACATCCTCGTACATACTTAGTTGTCCTTAGTCTACCTTTTCCTTCGGCAAAGTCTCGCTGGAATTGGATATAAAATAATTTCTATGTCCTGTGTTTTTGGAATTGTTGTTCAAACAAAAATATGGCTGCTTTTCATGGCTCTGTCTGTTCAGACCCACCCACCTGGTGATAAATCGAACGGCTGTCTTGTATTGTATTCCAAACGCAAATCCCGTGAGTCGCTGAAAGTCAGAATGAACTACAGACACAATGACAACAAGTATGACGTGGTAGTCTACCACAACCACCACGACCATCACCATCATCACAAGACTCCTACTCCTATCATCATGACGAGATACGGTTTGAGGGGCTGTAATTGTATGTGGTGCACAAGGTGCATATTTGGTGAATGGCGATGAACTTTGGTTGGAATTTCTTAGTGATGGTTATGACCCGGAATCACTCTGCTCGACCATGGGCGCTGTGGAACTAGTCCTTTGCGATTATTGGTTACTTTAGAGTTATGTGTTTAATTTGGCAGATATTTCGTTTTTGTCTTTTTTTTTGCTCTCGATTTGTTATAACGGGTTGTGAGACTTCTTCTTATTCTTCTTCAATTTCGGGAACGCTTTGTGTGCGACAAACCACATGCCGTGACATGCACGGAAACACATACAAACAAACAAATGTGCCATAAGTGGCAGCAGAGCCATTAAAACTTGCTGGGTCTCTGAGTGTGTGTGTGGGTGTTTGTATATGTTGTGGCGCTTAGTGGCCATTTGGGAGCTACTTGCGAGACACAGGCGCACGTCCGTATGCATGTTCGTGTGGCTATGTGTGTAAGTGTGAAATTTAAACCAGCAAACACTTTATTATTATATTTCATTTTAACAATATAAACATTGGTAAGTAAGTCATACAGCCAGCCAGGCAGCCAGTCAGCCAACTAACCAGGCAGCTAGCATCAAATGCCAACAGAGTTGGTAGCAAAGTGCACCTTTTCTCCGGTTGCCCGTTAACTTCCGTTATCCGTGTTGGCTAACAAATCTACCAAGCGCCGAGTGAGCGAGCGGGTCGTAGGTATTTGCGTTAAAGCAATGCTAACGTTTGCGTCCAAACGCAATTTTACATACAAACACACATACACATACATACATATAATAACAACACGTTCTTTATGTTGTTGCTGTTGTCGATGCTGTAGTGGTTGTTGTTGTTGCTAGTGAATGAGTGCGAAATGCACTCTTGGGGGCTTTAAACCAAAATGAAAATCGCTTGCATACATATGGGCGCTTATACGACGACATACTGATACTGTCGAGCATACACACAGATACATACATTCACACATGCATGGGGTTGTATGTGTGTGATTGGGTTTGTATGACAACAATTTTAATCACCTCATCCCCACTCTCCGCACACATGCCGTGTGGCGCGGCGCGTCTGATGTATGGGCCATCTCTGCTAAAGCACCTTCCTTGTAAAAAGCAGATGGAGCAAACGCACATTACGAACGTTGGAGGCACGCGCAACCCTCTATCACAGAACCGAAATCCGTAGACTCTTGTGGCTGTTCCACTATTGCTCTCGAAATTTGTACATTTCTTTGAAACTATCCGTTTGATGGCCCTGTTAGGGTGACCACAAATGACAGTGGCCACCGGAATATTATATATTAAAAAAGTCTCTCCGGCCCTGTTAAATCATTTGGAGAGACATTAGCTTGGGAACAATTTGGCTTTATTGAAAAATTAAATTTTTTGTCTATTTTTCTATTTTCAAGTTCTCTCTATATTTTATACATCATGATAAATAATTGCTTATACTTATGTTTAAACATATTTAGTTCACAAATGATGTTTTTTATATTTGGTAACAATTATTATTTTAAAAATGATCGATTCAACAATAAATCTTAATTTCTCATATCATCGTTGCTCCTAGTGTATAGAGCAAATTGTCTACTCCCTGTAGCCTATCCTGTCTGCAGACAGGATAGATCGATACCAATCAAAGCTATCTGTCCGCGAAGAACAATATAATGAGTGAGTAAACTCTTGTTTCAATTAAATTAATATATTAATTAATAATTGTTATATTAAGGTAACAATTTGTTCAATTAAAACTCGCTTCCTTGTTTTCTGCGCGTATCTCCAATTATTATTGTTGTCAAAGTGCGAAGGACGAACCCTATTGAAATTGGACCATGTCGGTTCATGCTACACCCCACATAAATATACCAACCGTGTCAAACAAAAAACCAAAACACAGTCAAAGTGTTAAAAGTTAAAAGGTGTTCAATATATTTGGAATTAAAGTTTTTTGTCTGCATTTTTATATGAAATATTAGGATGGATCGCAAACAACTTGCAGCATTCACCCCCGCAGAGATGAGATTGTTTAATGCTGATCCGAAAAATATTTCGTGCTGGAGGCAAGCCATCTGTGAGCGAAATGCAAAAATCAAAATTTTCTAATATAATTTTTGAAAATTTTTTGATAAATACACTCCTTTTTGCTAATTTTGGGTTCTGCTGAAGACTTCAGCACAACCTTTGGTCTTAAACCAAAATAAATGACAACACATACAACATAACAGACCAACAATACATACAAACAACAATAAATACACTCTTTAAATAAAATTGTTGTCCTGGTCTTAGATCAGTTTATTGGTCGAATTATTAGACTTTTATTGTAATTTTTCAAAGTAAAAACTAAATACTCCTTTTCGTGGGAACATTTTTTTTAATAAATATCTATGAAAAATTACGTGACTGAGTTCATTTTTGTAAATGTAGTTTAATACAAAATATGGTTTATCAGAATAATTTTTATACAAAAATATGCGCTGTATGATATGAGTCAATTGCGCATCAGTTGAAAGGTATTGAATGCAGCTATTTATTTTTAAACCTAATACTCTAAAGAATGTAACTAGTATTGTATTTTGGGCAAATTTTGCTCAAAACAATTCCTGCCGACAGTACCATATGACTGTATCTTACGCTGCTCCTTTCCATCTTCCAAGAACTCAATCCATGTTCTTCCAGACTGCGACAAAAATGCTTTGCTTTACTCCACTCCACTTTACAATTCTGAAAGCTACATTTTATTAATTCAGTAATTTCTTAATTCATACAATGTTTACCTTAGTTTTCTGATTTTTAAATTTTCAAATCTTTTAAGATACGAGTGTGCATTTAAGCCGAGAAGAAAAATGGCTGCAATATTAGTTTTGAGTACTAATATGCATCTCATTTTAGTGCAAGAGGGAAATTTTTATGGTTGTACTGAACACGAATAATCATTATCTTTGAATATTTTCGGTAACAGTTGTCCAAACCACAAAATCATTACACACGGATATATCAAGCATATTTGCGAATAGAGCTACGGGTCATTTAGGTCTTCCGCTTACAAGTATATTGTCGGGTGCATCCAAACCTGCCTTTCTATTGTTGCAAAGTGCTAATTAGATACACGCACCGATATTTTTGGCAAAATTTGTCCATATACAAGAATCGTTGCTTTTTATGGGGGGTGCCTCTGTGCCACAATAACATTTTTCACAACGGTGCGTAAAAAATATTCTCATGAAATGTCATGCCGATATTACTGCATTCACGTCAGATACGCTGAGTTAATAACGCGTTTGGACAAAATTTGCCCAAAATACAGGATGAGGGTTAATAAAATACTCCCACAAAATACTAATAGGTATTCAGTTGTCACTTTGAAAAATCACAATAAATACTATAGACGTTCAATAATTCAATCAATAAATTACTCTAAGTCAAGAAACAAATTTACATTTAAAGTGCTTAAAAATAATTGAACAAATGTGCAACATAAAAAAATACCCTGGAAAAAACAAACAACTTAAATTATTCAGAAAACGTGCATTGATAAACTGATAACAACAATGTCATCAAATCCATCAAATCTCTTGTTTGCCTAGAAGGTAAAACAGAAGAATATAGGAAATATTAGGCCTGTTCGATTGAGCTTACTAGCTTACAAGAAAGAGAGACAAGTCTCTTGACAAGGTGGCAGCATTTTTATTTATTGGTTTTTCTTGAATACGTCAGAGAGCACCTTACTCGTTAACTAAGAGTACCAAGTCGAACATACCACTTTATACTGCAAATGTGGATGCGGACGAAACATAAGGCCTGTTCGATTGGGCTAACTAGCTTAAAATAAGGTGGCAACATTTTTATCCATTGGTTTTATTTAAATTAATCAGAGGTAGCAGTATGGCACCATCTTACTCGGTAACTATGCGAGTAGTAAGTTACTTTATTTATAAGCGAGTCAATTCCATACAAATATTAAGCTAGTAAGCCCAATCGAACAGGCCTACAAATTATGATAATGCGAATGTTTTAAGTGGCATCATTGCACGTACTGATTTTTTGTTTCCTTTTTGAACAATGAAATTGAATCATGCCTCCAACTTTTTGCAAAAGACAACAAGCTGATAGTTTGGAGCAAATGTTCCGAACACATGTAAGTCTTGGAGCTTAGAGTTTAAGAAATATATAGGAGAATACTGGTATGTCGGCTTAAAACATCGGTCTCTTTCACAGAATACAAATCAGGGTATGAAACCGAGAAGGATCGATGTTGAAAACTCTAACACCAGCCTACCATACTCACCTAGTATACCGGCGTGTCCATGCGCCAAAGGGAAAGGTAGACTTGGAACGGCTTTGAAGGCCATCTGGCTCTTCATAATTTTAACCTCAAACGTGATTAAAATGTTAATTTGTTTTTTTTTTCTAACAACTACCCTTGGAAGTAGCGGGCTTGGGCATATTGGTAGGATGAACGCACTCCGGGAGAAACCCCCTGCATACGGTCTCATTACTACATGCACACACTCGTATGTATGTATGTATGTATGTACGTTTGTGAATGACCATTTGTGTCGATTCCTTGAGGTGTAGTTTAAAATCTTAACGATACATTTATGGAAAGGACAAAATATCGCATGTGGAACGGCGAGCGCCACTTTCCCGCGAATGTGAATGGGAAATGCTGGGAAATTTATGAAAAATTCAATTTAATTGCATGCGATTACACATGTTTCGTCGTGAAAAGGACAACACTGTAAAGGCAACAAAAAAAAAACAAACAAACAAAACTACACACCAGAAAAACAAAAAAAGACAAGAAGAGACGAGTACCTCGTTTAACCGGTGCGGTGCGGTGGTGCCTCCACATCTCCACATGAATCTTGAGTGGTTTGTGTGGTTTCTTGTGAACAGTGAGCGGGAGCTATGGTTTTGGCGCCAAACCGCATGAAATGGTTGCCGGAGGAGGAAGGAGCAAACGGAAGGGGGGCCATAAAATATAACAATAATAACAGTTTGTGAGCCGGACGGCGGACATTAGTTGCTGCTGCTCCTGTTTGTGGTAGCACCTTTTATTTCCATTTCATTAAAAGATCACCAGCGCCACAGTAATTTTTCACCAGCGCACATGCATACGCTGTCATTTGGGTGGATATGTGTGTGTGTGAGCCAAGATGAATTTGTTGTGAGCATTTTTATGTTTGGCCATATATTTATTTGCACACACACACACACACTCCATACACCCATACACATGCGAACGGACGAACGAACGAACGGGTATGAATGAATGGTGGCAGAATGTCTTTTGGTACTTAAGTTGAGCTATTGGTAAAAAATAAAATATACGTACGTGTAAATAGAATTTATACCTCTATGGTCGCCTGGGGAGTGCTTAAGCGTAATCTGCATAAAGTGAGCTCCTGCTAGTGCTCCTGCTACTGTTCTGGCTGCTCGGTTATTGTGTTGCAACCAAACGTATGAAAGAAAAGTGTGGATGGCGTTGACGGTAGATGCGAAACAACAGAAAAGAAACCAATTTGCTCTAAAAACAAATTTCTTTCGCTTGGGCGATACTCTCCATATCGCCAAACAGCCGCCGATGTGATGTGAAGGTGGTTGTGGTGTTGTTGGCGCTGCTCCTGGTGCTGTTGGTGGTTTCTCATGATGAGCGCCGGTCTCCGGTAGCATGCATACGAACACACATACATATGTATGTATCTTGGAGCTGTTACCGAGGGGCATATAAATATTAAAATTCGATTGCATAACTAATTTTTATTTGGCCATTAAAGGGGTAACGTGGGGGTACTTTGGTACTTTAAGATTTATGTGTGTATGTAGGCATGTGTGTGTGTGTGTGCGTGTATGTAGAACAAACCCAAAACACGTTCTCTTGCAGGCATTAAGTAGTTGGTGTACTTGTTCATTTCCACGTTTATTTATTCTTTTGTTGCCATAATTTGTATTATTTCGGCCTTTTCCCATTACAGTGGGTGAAACAGCAGAGGACTGCCAAGATCCTTTGGCTTTACTGGACCCCAAAGAGGAGTTGCTCAGCGAGACGGAGAGCATGGAGGAGGAGGAACCGGAGCAGGAGCAGGAGCGGGAGCATGAAGCTAAAGCCGATGGTCAGTCTTCTACGGATATAAAACAAAAACATTTCAGTCACTCCCCAGTGATGGCCACCGAAACAACAACAACAACAACGACGACAACAGCAGCAGCAGCAGAAGGAATACTACCAACAACAAACAATAACAATGGTAAGTTTTAAGCTCATACTCGCCTCTCGGATGCACTTCTTACGGCTATGCACTCGTGCATCATGTGCTTATTTTTTATTCTTGTCTGTCGCAGTAGTGCTTGCATTAGTGCTGGATGTACCACAAGCATGTGCAAATGCTTGTAAGTGTGTGTGTGTATGTGTGGGCTTCTGTATTTGTAAAAGTAGTTGTATTGATATAACAAAGTTAACACTCCCACGTGTACCGACTTGTCCAGCTAATAACTCTCAGCAGTCTCATAAATACGAAAAATGCAAATTTTATTTTTGGTCAATGAGTATCAGCTAAGTGCATACATACTTGTTGTTCTTGTTCTTGTCGTAGTTGTCCTGTCGTGCCCTGTGTGCTGCGAAGTGCTTTGCCCATTTCAGACACAACACACGCATATACACTCTCTCTCTCTCTCTCAGACCCAGACCCGACTGAATCAACGACAACTAGAAGCATTTGCTTGAAGTGCGCGCTTGTGCGAGTATGTGTGTCCCTTATTGTAGTGGGAAAGATCGATGTACGTACGTGTGTGTGTGTGAGTGTTATGTCCTCTCTGCTAGTCAATTGGGAGGTCTGATATCTTCAAGTAATACAATACGACAACAGTGCATTATATACGAGGTCAGTTGCGAAAGTGATATCATACGGCAATCCGCGAATATTGGACCTGTTTTTTCGGCTCGCTTATTTTCAATCTAGCAACTTGTCAAAGAAAACGATAGTAGCTTGGATGGCGATTAATTACCAACATTGGTGCGATAAAGTGAAACCAATTGGCAACGTTGACTGAAAGTACTCGGTCATAATTTTAAAAAGTTGATTTGGTACATACGTTTAAATAAATATAATAGAATATGTTATATTTCCCCAGCTACAATATTTCTAGACTAACTATTTTAATATTTTTACTCTTTTTTCCAACAAAAGCATTCACAATAACTCGAAAAATAACCATAATTACAACCTGGTAACATAGTAGTGCTGCAATTGAGTAATAGGCGACGTTGACCCAATTCGCTAAGACTTAGCTAGCAAGCTGTAAAAACAGGTCTATTACAATTAAGCCAAGTTAACGAGCAAACAAATTCACGTTGTTGCTAACTAAAGTTGTAACCAAATTACCCTTGGACCGGTATAGAACCAATCACGCGATAGATCCGCTGTGGATAGTGACCGGCCCCACTACTGACCCTTTTGTGTGAAAAGAACCGGCAACTTTAACATGGCTTTGTGATTGGAGGTGCTACATAGACACCGCTCAGATACTCTGTGACATACCACACCACTGATCTAAATGAACATGCCATAGTACCAGTCACCGAAAAATCATACAGACCATCAACAAATATATAGTTACAATATAAAAATGTGAGTGGTAATATTTCAAATACAGTGTGACGAGTACTTTATCACTCATTATCATTATGGTTGTAATTGGTTATATTTTCAAGTAAATGTTCTACAAATAATGTCCTGCTCTAAAGTTGTAATACGGTGACAATCCATTTTAGATACGATTGTTGCTGCCTTTCTGTCTACGGACACCGTTCTGTTCGTAGGGAACCACTTTAGTGATAGATTCCATGTTTACCACAACAATGTTTTATGTTGACATTTTCGGACTCAGCATCGTTGACCACAAATTTCATTTACACATTATTTTTTTGTTTTAATACACTGATTGATATTGTTGTTAAAAAATAATTTCTTATTTTGAGTTAAAAATTAACTTTTTATACCCTCACTCCGCAGAGTAGGAGGGTATATATAATTTGGGACAGACAAAAAAGTGTAACGCATTGAGCATTGACTTAAGTGACTTAAGACCCGAAGTATGTTTGTCACGACTTTTCAAGGTGTTTGAGCCATGTCCATCCGTTCGTCCATCTGGCTGGTCGTGTACACTCTCGAAGGGAGTTAAGGAATTAATTCAAACACGCCTCTTCTCGTACCTCCCAAACAAGTATCCGATATTCCAATGTTCAATTAAAACCCATATAACTTTCACACGGATAATCGGAGTCAGCTATATTATGGTATTTGATAATGTTTTTATAAATACAAATCACTCAAAACTACGTAAAATTAATGTTGTTATAACTTCTATACTGATGATCGGAATACTCTGAAAGTTGATATTTAGCAACGCTTTTGTAGTGGTAACATTCGCATGGAATATGGGCGATATTGCCACACCCCTTCTGGCCGCTCCCCAATCTTTGTCTATATCCAAGGTAAAATAAAATTCTTCATAACTTTTATTCCAGATACATGGAATCCACTATGACTTGATATTTGATCATATTTTTGCAATTGTTTTATAAGATTGGATCATGTGATACGAACCTCCTAGTACCTTCCACACAAATTATCCTGCCCTAAGTTAAATTTAATTCCTTATAACTTCCGTATGTTAGTATGTTCTCTGAGAGTATGTTATGTTCTCTGAGAGTGAGGGTATATATTAGTTTAGCCGACTGAAGCTTACTTACTTGTTATTTACGTTTTTGTTAAACATTTTCGACTTAACCAGGATATTTTTGGTTACACTGAAACTTTTTCGAAAATAACAAGGTTCTGATAACGGATTCTGATAGACGTGGGAAAAAGAGATCGGCGTCTATATTTCCCCTCATTATTATGATGAATCGGTATAGGTATATATATATCGGTATATATATTATTAGGAATCGGTAAAATCCACTGTAAGTCTCTGAATACACAGCTGCCAGAACATTGTTGCTTTTTTTGTGTTCCACAGGTTAAATCTTGAAATTTCGAAAAAAATTATATTTTGAAAAATTGATTTAATTTGTATTTTCCGTTGGTTTTATTTCGGATTGTAATCAATAAATTTGGTTTGAACTGGGACTTTGCACTAGCTTCATCTCGGGCAAGAGGCTCATCTTTTAGTCTCGCCCCATCTGGGATACATTAGGGGTCAGGCCGTTCAACAGTTTCGATGGGTGTTTATTGGCTACGGATCAACCCTCGTACAAAGAATGCTTTTCGCAGATTCTGTGTTGGCTCATTACGCTTTTAGTTCATATTTACAACACTCACTTGGAAAGTCTCAAATGCTTGTGAATGGCTTAGTGATCGACTTTGTGTCATATGTAGACATACGCTCACCCACAAATCCTTACGAGCGTAATGTGGACTTCGGACGAACAGCAATCGAGGCAGCAACCCGCACATGGACATGCACACCGAGAAGACGACGCACCATAACCATTAAATAAAAGTTGATATTTTGCTGTTGCTTTTGGTGCTGCCACTGCTGTTGTCCTTGTCTGTGTGTGGTGGTAATGGCGATGGTGTTGCTGTTGTTGTTGTCGTTGGCCGACTGTGGCTGTGCTCCAAATAAACTTTGATGTGTCCATGTTGTGTCGTCCAAGTACTCGTACATTACATGAAAATATTCCTGTGAGCCATTATTATGGCACTTGGGTGTATGGAGGGCGCCACACAACAGCATGCCACACATTTTATGGTACATACTCGTATCGTAATGTTAAGTAATACAAACATAAATGCTTCGATTGGAATGGTCGGTTAGATGGCCGGGCTGGGCTGCTACATCAAATGGAACTCGGAAACTCGTAACATGCAGCATGTCTATCGCTGGCTGCCGGCCGCCTCAGCAGGCGACAGTATCTGTCCATGTTTACACACATGACATGTGTGTTTGTGTGTGTGTTATGTTCGAGCGCGAGGATACTGCGGGAGCCCATCGCCATGCACACCTTCCTCTAGGCTCACACATCGTACACCGCACATCGCTACAGTTCGTACGTAATAAACAACACACAAAATAAATTGTGTCCTATTGCTCCGGCTTGTGGGTGGCACACAAGTTCCGCCGATGCCACCTCTGAGTCATACTCACCGGTTCCATGTACTGAAATCCCGTGGGAAATTTGTGTGATCCAAGCGAGAACATCGTCATCGTCATAGTCGCCAGCAGTCGGCCAACTCTGCCAAGTCAATCGTTTGTAGACATTTTGAGTGCAACGTTTTGGCAATTATCCATGCGAGCCATCGGAATGCTTCCCTCGAAGATGTTGACGATGCTGTTGTTAACATTCCAACGTTGGTTATGAGCGCTGCTGCTGCTGTGATAATGAGCATACACTCCACTGCTGGCAGTCAAACTTCTTTCTCAGCCATACGTAAGTTATCCTTGACAAAGGGGAGTGTGGGGGGGGGGGGGGTGAACACTACTCTGGTAGTGAAGAGCACAACCCAAATATTTAGTTTAATACTTTATCACCATTATACACGTACTCCGAAGTTGCACATGTATACATACAAGCATACATATGACATATCCATTCACCATTCACCCGGACAAGGATAGAGTGAATGGAATTCTTCATGTACTCGCAGCAGAGGCTGTAGTCTTCTGTTGCTGCTGGTGTTTCATTACCGCCGCTCGTATGAGTATGGAGCCATTTGGTTTATTCTCCCTTTAAATCTCTCGAGTGTTGTATAATGTTCTAAGGGGAAATGAGACTGTGTGATAAGTTTTGGGGATCCGAAAATTGTCTTTTTTACTCCTAATTCCCGCTGAGTATCCAAAGTTATATGAATATTTTCCTACACTGCTGGAGCATCTGTGTGTGTGTATGTATGTATGTACATGGCACTGTGTTTGTGTGAGTTACTCCTTGTCTGTACATGTATTGGCGTGTATGTGAATGAGTAAAGAGTAACATGCAGCATGATTTTGCTGTGAAATATGGAAAGTGGGTCAAGAAATAAAAAAATCGACGTAGAATTTTTGCCGTTTTGTAAACTATTTCAGACGCGTGTGATCTGCACATTATATCAATGACCGATTAATTATTTGATACGCTTGACAAGGATTGGACACACATGGTCTAGCCTGCGTTTCATAATTCATATAACATAGATCAATTTGTGTGGATCACAAGAAAAGTACTGTTGCCCTGGTCCCCCTCAAACAGTTTGTTAACAAAACATGGTCAAGAGAGATGAGGAATCCCACGTTAAAACAACGAGACATTTTCGAAGGTCCTTTGATTTTAATGAAATTTGGTGAAAGCGTTTGGTATTGCAAGATATTATGTTAGAACTTGTAATGTTGAAGTTTTGCTTATTTTGCAAATGTTTTGATATTAAAAAAGAGTGAAATTTATTTGTAAAAAATGTCATTCTTTCTCAGCAATTTGCTTTGTACATGTGACAGTGGTCTTTTCAGTAGTTTCTCAGATATCAGCAAAAATGAGTTTTTATTTTTTTACACCCGAGTTCTTATACATTTGTGCTATATCTACTGGCGATTCCATTTGTACCGAAAATTTATTTTCAACAAAATATAATATTTTTTTTTAAAAAATTTTTATTTATTTTTTCAATTTATATTTATTCGGAAATAGCTAACAATTCTCCCGAAAATTGATCTGAATATCTTTCAAACAACAAAATAGGCGACACTTCTTCCTCAAAATGTGTATAACTTCAAAGTGGGTTGCCATTGTTTCCAAAATTTTAAAAATATTTTTGTCTACCATAATATTTAGGAATACCAAACACGTTAACCGAGCTTCACCAAATCGGAACTACTACTACTACAGGCAGAGAAGAGATATAATTGTTGCAACCATATTTGAAGAGCATCATATTATGATTGGTATTTTAATAGGGGTACTCATAGTATAACTGTAGCTAATTATAATATAATATCATGTAGAAGTGCTGAAGAAAATCCACGAAATCGTATTGGATGTGCACTGATAAAATGTATATATACTGTTTGAATCGCATATATCTCTCCGACAAATTCACGCCATTGTTCATTAGAATCATTGTTTGCACCACCTTCAGAATGAGACGGATAATCACAATGAAATTAGGAACCCATGGATCTAGAAGCCGGATACTGGGGATCTCAAACACATATAGTCGCGTTATTACAGAAATGGACCAAGAAACAGATCACAGAATTATAATGATCATGCAAAACAATTCATTGGAAATTTTACTCAAATGATAATTATTTCTTTGTCAACATAAATCACACTTTCGCCTTATAATCGATTAGGCGAAAAAACACATCTATTATTCCTAAGTGAACCACTGTATCTAAAGTCTCTTGTCACCCGTATTGGCTGAGACATTAATATGAGTTCTCACTTTCCATGGATTACTTTATGTACAATTTGTAAACAAGAAAAGTCAATGGCGACCACCGATGCCGCTACTCTGTCTGGTCGTAACGACTTTTCAATACCTTATTTTTTGATATTTGAATATTGTACGAATATGTAGTTAATGAGGGGGAGTAATCGCATCAGAGAATCGAAGAATTAGACTCACATGGTCTGGTCTAGTTATTCATTTCCGTGCCTTGGAAAAAAGACACCAAAGTTGAATGTGACGTATATCTTTTGGGTGTTAAAGACGAACAATTCGTGGCAAGCTAGCTACCATGCAGACAGACCGGCAGGCATATTGTATGGTTCCTTGCAGTACGAACAACAGACACAATTTCCAATATGAAGAAGAACTTTGCTCCTTTGCCCTACGAACGAAGTACGTACATAGCCACACATACATACATACATGTCTACATTGTGGAATGTGTTTGGGTGAGTGTGTGTGTGTTTGCCAGCGAGTGTTCAGTATGTTTGGGGTCCGCTGGGAACAACCTTGGTGCGAATAAAAAATTACACATTGCCATACAAGCGAACATTTTGAAAGCATATGTGTGTACGTATGTAATGTACGACTGTACATCAATACAGTGCATCACACAAGTCTACGTGCGGCAGTTGACACTTGGCGAAAATAGTCTTACCGTCATTTTGGATAAGGAAATTGACGAACGGAACATTAGAGAAAGCAACCATATGTTGCATAACCAACATTTCATCATATAAAAGTTTGATTTTGTTAATATTTTGTAGTTATTATGCGAAGAAATCAAAAGCTGATTTGAAAAATTTAAAGTCAGTTGCTACTTTTTGGTACATAAAATCGTGACAAATCAAAACATCGCCAAATTGCAAGTGCCACACCCAACGATCATACGATTTTCCAATTTAAATATATGTAAATGTAGAAAACCCCTTCCTTGCATCGTTTGATCGATGTAAATCAGTATTTATAACTAAATGAATGAGCAAAGTTTTGTATATCAATCAGCTCAACATTTGAAGTGTGACTACAGAAGAGATCCCTCGCGAACAAACCGAATAATTTTTAGCTTAAATTTTAATTTGCATGTCACATCTCTAATGTTTTCTTTATAACAATTATTCAAGATACAGTAATTCAAGATACAGAATTGAAGAGTAATTTTGGTTTGTTTTTAAAATTTCTGTAATAAAATCGGTATTCGATGCTATAAGTTTAATTCATTTTCCTAAGATTTGCTAAGATTCTAGTTTCTCAATATTTGTGAATGCCTACCATCGGTCGGTCGGGCTCAAGAAAATGAAACATACTGAATTTGGTTGTTTTCTAGCTAAACCGCTGTTTGAAAAAGGTAAATGACAGCACAGTTATACCTTTTTAACGCAAACGAATAGCTCAAGAGTCTTTGTGTTCAAAGAACCAAATTAAATTCCTAAACGTTACATTGTTTCTGAGTTATATGCAAATAATCTATAATCTCTACAATTATGAACTTTCCACGCATTTCTGTCCTAATAATTTTAATTGTTTCTGTTCGGCTCAAGGTCCTTGGTATTTTGTTTTTTATTATTTTTTATTTCAATTTATTTCACATACAGCATTCTCACATTTGAAAACAACAACAAATCATATATTTACATTTAAATTTAAAAATAGAAAATGTACGACTGTCTTCTGTGAAAGTTTATGAAGCGATTTCATATTTTCATATAAAAAATACATAAATGAAATATATACATTTTTCTTGAATCTTTTAGACTGTATAAAATAAATTGTTAAATGAGTGAAGCTTAATTTCATAAGATCAAAAAATGTTATTTTATTAAATAAAACTTTCTTGAAGATTATGAAATATGTTATAACCAATAAAATATTTGAGTAATGGAATGATTTCATAAATGTAATAAGGATTTTGTCGACATGGTTCATAATTAGTAGATGGATTATTAGTGTGTCGATATTATTCGGTTGAATACTTTAAAACTAGCAATTCTCGTTTCTTCTTTTTTAAATCTGGCATATTAATTAATATTGGACACTTCAATATTATTAATATTTATGAAGCTTTTTCATAAAATTTAAGAAGATTCACTTTAGAATCTATGAAAACTTTCATAAATTACATTATGAAACATTTTATATAAGTAAAGTAGTTGTCTAAAAAAGAAAGAAATGTTTCAGAAATCTATGAAACTTTTCATTGACTTGTGTTCTATGATTTAATGACATTTGACATCGAGAGTAAAATCATCGGTCAGTCAGATTTGTTATATATTCTCTTTTCAACGGGAACGTCAGTAATGTAAAGCACCTCCAGTGCATTTTAACACTTATGGACTTTAAATGCATCCACGGCGATATTTTGCCACGATATCGCCAAAATTGGAATATTCTTTACAGAGGGTAATAAAAAAGAGATTGGAGCAAATCCTGTACGTACACTTTGTTGATGGACTGTATTTCACATATACTCGTACATATGGACGTATTTTCAAGCTTTGGTTCGCTCCAAAGCAAGAAGTGAGAAGGAAAACAGCAAGTGGGGCAAATGGGAGACGGAAGGCGAACGTAGTTAAGCAGTTCGGAATATGAATGAATGGTGAGTGAATGAATATTGGGTTCATTCAAAGTAATCTGTGACAACAATGAGCTGCTCCTGGCATGGCGAGGAAAGTACTGCTCGCAGCCAAAGGGAAATGCAAGGTGTGACGATGGGTGGTTAAGCTTTTGCAACGTCTTGAGACACACATCCTGCCGCATAACTACATACACACATACATGGTTCAGTCAGTCTGTGTGGCTTGTGTCAGTATGTATGCGCTCGTGTGTGTGTGTGTGTAAATATTATTATTACTGGTGTTTGCTGGTACTGCGCTGCCACTGCTGCTGCTACTGTCACAGTGGTGTTGCTCTGCAGCCATTGAAGTTGCTCATTTTTCCATTATTAATCCTCCGGGCATTGAACATGAGACAAAAGTAAAGTTTATCATATTTTGCGTATGTGACACCTTTTTGACGTGTTACAACAGCAACGGCCGTAGCCGTAGCCGTAGCCGTAGCAGCAGCAAGGACAACAACAATGGGCATAATAAACACACGCACACACACTGTCTTACAAACACACCTACATACATTTAACTCAACTCTTTGTGTATGTTCAGTTGGTTGTTGTTGTAAAATATTAAGGTAGAAGAGACAAACAAGCGCAGCAAAAACAACAGCGACAACAAATAAAGTTTTAACATTTATTGAGACACCGCTGGGAGTAGGTTCGCTCATTTTTTTATTATTATTTTAGAATATTTTAATAGTTCATTGAACACATTCACACACCGTACTGTTCAATGCCCCTCGGTAGTAGCAGCAGCAGCAGCAGAGGCAGCAACAGCACCAACTACAGCACAGCTACATACAGAACACATCAATGAGGAGGAGTAAAAACGAATTTAAGTAGAAATATTCCCATTGGATTAAGTTGCCAACAGAGTAACGAATCGAATTAAAAGCATTGCAAACAGCCAGCCAGCCAGCTCGAAACAGTGGAGCGGTGAGACAACGACAAATCTCGCAGGACATGCAACCAGCGTCAGCAATGAATAAAGTTAATCCGCCATACTTAGACCAGCCCGCACCAACTAGAATCCACTCCAGTGGCAGTAGCACCGCATTCAAATGCATGACTTTCTGCATCCATGTGCATGTGTGTGTTGGGGGACGGGTGAGCGGTGACGCATTTCGTAGGTGAGCAGGTTGGAGGCAACACAGGAAATGCAAAAGGCCAAATGACTTTTGGGACCTCAACCCAACTATTGCAGTCAATACCCACCCAACACACGAGCGCGTGGAGTTCTGTCTGCCATCTCATAACGGACCTTCGCCAGCAAATGCGAATTGGTCCCGCAATTAAATTGAATGTTGCCACCTTACCGTAATGACCAATGCACTCAGTCATAGCTCGTATTTATCCTGCCACATCACATGTCTCATTGCCGTGCGTTTGGCGTACAAGCGAATGTTTGTACGAGTTGGGGTGTGCTCTCGCGTAAACTTAATTGCATGTGGCAAATCCATAACGTATTTAACAACGTGACGAACACGCGTCATTCGTGTTCGTTCAAATGTGTGAAAGTCTAATAAAACGCCGTTTATCGATTTATGAATTGTGAGTGATGCTCATTAATGCGAGCACCATTCCATTCACCGCTTCACTGGTTTCATCACAGCAGATGTCGGACTAATCGGACACGTTAATGATCTGTTATAGGGTAATTCAAAAAACATCAAAAACGGCCCAAAAACTGTGGTTTTGACAGTTTATCATCTTTGCGGGTTATACTAGGTTTACCTTAGGTCAAAGTAGTAAGTGGTTCGAGTTTACAGTGTCCCAAAAGTTGATACTATTTGTCGTTTTCCTGAAGAAAGAGTCAGATTTCAACGAAAGGGTAACTTCTCCTCTTTATAAATATAAAGGAAAAGTGGTGGTGTCCTTGTATGTCAAGGACTTCAAAAATTGAAAAATATCTCAATCCTTGAATATCCTGAAAAACACATCATTAATTTTCATAAATTTTTAGCTTATTTCATTCTCTATAAGATATCCACATTTCAGAGTAGGGACACAATTCGTTGAGAAACTATAATTGTTTTTCAGAATGGTTTTCTATTTCAACAGTTTCATTGTAGTTTTTAGGTATTCGAAACTGATATTTTGGGAAGAATAGATGTAGGCGGAAATGCGATACTAAATACTTAAGCTCTAAAACATATTCTAAAAAATCGCCAATTCATTCAATTGCTAATTGCCATTTCAGGACAAGTCAATTGCTAGACATGCACATATTGGTTAAAACTATGCCCACATATTAGATAAACGCTATCAAAATTCTAATAACCTTCTGCTGTTCGGTATTTAATGGTCATGTACGAAATAGAAAAAAACCAAATTGTTTTTCAAACGCATACAACTCATAACATATGGCGGATGATGTAATTTTTCATAGATCCTTACCTGAACCCGCACAGATCGACTGAGGCCTCTAACATATATTTACCAAAAAATATTATTTCAACCGAAACATCATTCGTTGCTTTCCTAATTTGCAAATGTGATATCGACAAATGTCCAAATGCTGTCGTCTCCATGGATTTGTAATCCTGTCGAACAGAGGAAATATTTCAAGACCACTAATCATAACGTACAATGTGTGCAGCGAGCGACAATTCCCCATTGGTGCAGACGGATGCGATGGCGACGAAACAACCGAAACAAATGTAGTAAATTTACATACACAAACGCACACACACACATATACACGGACACAAGGAGCTGGCGGGTCTTCAGTTCTGACAGGATGCAATGATTGGTGCGAATGATGTTCGCGTTTCACCAACTTCAGTCACATCCTTAATGATGGACCCGTAAAACTCGGCTATAAAGTGGCTAAGACTATTATGGCCACACATCTACACGCACATGCACTGCATTGTCTGTCTGCCTGCCTGAATGCCAGAGTGCCAATAAAAGAACACGTGAATGCATGCTCCAAATGTACCTACTACCCATACATACATAGCTACATATGGATGTACGACACACATGTGTTGGTGCCACACACACTCACCAACTAATACAGCCACAAAGTCATCGTCAGTACCGTCGTAACCATCACTCATATCAGCTGCAGCCACAGCCACAGCTAAAGCAGCGAGAGCGCCGCCAGTTTCCTCATCATCAGCGCCATCGTAACAACCAACGCAACGTACGACTCTCGTCGTAGTATTCAAATTTTTCGATAAAAGTATTCCCAAGTTGGTGCAGCTTATTTGAATGTGTACGAGTGGCATTCAACATGTGTGACTGTGCTCACTGGCTGTACGTTAGAGCGTATCACACAGTGGCCAAAACCTGAAACTAGCTAACCTATTTGGACGAACTGTGTCCTGAGTTGTGTTTTATTGATCTTATATCAACCACGAAGATTTGAAATTTTGTGTCGCAGTTCAGCTTTAAAAGCGGAAGAAGTTAGTTAATTTCTCGAAAAATATTACTGGAGTCATATTGTAGCCATTTATTAAACATAATATGATTGTGTGGTGATCGTTATTATGGGGGATCATATTATACTAATTAAGGGATGCTGACTTTATATATATTATATATGTTCCTTTCGATCCTATAAAGAGCATAGATGCTGACTTTGGGATCGTACTATTTTGTTGGCATATTCATCATATTATGACAACTTAAGGGTGGTACATTTTCTGAATCCTAATGGGACATCTGAGAGAAATCATTCAGAAATCAAAATTCTATAATTTTTGATAATATAGTGAAAATGAAAATATTCCTTCAAGGCGTTGGCCCGAATGAACTGATATTCTTTATATGTTGAATGGTACAGGATTGGGGTCTATCTCACCAAAGAGAAATTTATATTCGATAATTCTAAGGGCCAACCAAAAAAATGCCGAATTGGAAAATATATGAAAGGTATTTCCTTCTAAAGAGTTGAAGTTTAGAGGACGGGACATTTTTGATAAAACCAGCAATACTGTTTGTAATAGCAAATAAAATAGTTTCATCATTAGAATAGACGTAAATCTTGTACTGCTTAGATAATTGTGGCGATCCACGTTTGACTGAATACGAGCCGAAGGAATTTTGTTTCAACATTTTAATGCTATTTCGCGACAATGCTTACCTATCGATACAACCTACTTTATGCGTATGCGTATATGTCGGTAGAAACAACATTTTATGACGACGAAGAGCATTTCCAGCTGCTCGTAATGAAAGTACCAAAAGTTAGAGGCGTTTTCATGCGCTCCATGAAATTAGCAAAGATACCAACGACTGCATGCTCAGCGTCACATCAAGTTCTTTATCGGGACTTATCTGCATAGTAGCAGCGTTTTTATCCGATGGTCAACAGTGTGAGTGTTGCTCAAATACACATGCACATTAGACTGGGTCGAATAGGAAAAAAATAAAATGCTTTCTTCATCGCCAATGCCATTGTCTAACTTTCTCGCAACAAATTACACAGTTTTTGACATTAGATCGAATTAAGTAGAAATGTTGATCTGAAGACCGTGGAGCTTATCCCACTAGATTTAATCGAATTCGAAGTGCGCACTAAGAAGAGATTAGAGGGATTGTAGTCCAAGGCAGTTGGACTATTTTTGTGCAAATTTTCCTCAACCCTTAGGAGAATGTCTTGGAATTATAATTTTTAGCAATGTTTTGGAAATATTACCACATATACGAAAGTGGAAGATACGACAAGTAGAGATACGCTCCATTATCTTCGCACAACTAAAATGTAAACCCAATAATTATTTCGGGTTAGACACTGAGTGAGACCTCGTATTAACAAAAGCGTTTGAAGTCAGGAATCCAATCGTGAGCAGGGTGGAAAATTTATGTACAGCGTACGACATGTCGTATGAGCAATTTACATTTAAATAACTCATACCACCGACCGTAACTCGTGCATATACGAGTACAGCTCCTGTTTAGGATTGACATATTTCGGTTTTTTGAATAATAATAGAATACAAGACAGTATTTTATTATTTTCTTGTTTTTTTATTATTATTTAATTCTTATTTTAATATGTTAATTGTAGTTGGGTATAGTATGGAGACGTTAAAAGGGCAGTAGACGTTCAAACTCGGCTATCCTTTGCGGATATTATTAAATGTTTTACATAAGAAATGCTAATGAACATGAAAACATCTATCATCAAGAGATGATAGATGTGTGAAGCTGTTACTGGCAATATGAGTAGTGTTTAGACTAAAACTGTAGCTGTTGCATTGTTCGTGCTAGTTCAATAACAGGATGTGAGATAAATATCTGCTCTTGTGATTTCATACTCCGTGCTCATGTATCGACTTTATGTCGTTATGGAAGATTTTTCAATTTCGACCCAGTCTAATGCAAAAACATTCGAGGAGACGTTGACGTAACTGTGAGTTCGCCAACTCATAGAAGTTGTCAGCATAATTAGACTATGAACACATGAATGCTGATGTTGATGGCGATGGTGGCGGTGCGTATGAGCGAAATGCGGAATCCTTCAGGCAGACTTACTTAACATTCCATCATCAAAAAGTTACCCATACATCCGTGGATGACATGGAAGGTTTGATTAGAGCAAGGACTTTCAATTTGTTCGATGAACGCACGCTCACCATCATATCATCAGACCAACAGACCAAGCAGATGCATGTTGACGGCGTTCGTGGGGAATTCTTGTTTCGCGGTTTTATTTGATGACTATAAAACACCGCGTTACGTATACGACGTGCATGGCAAATACATATCTCGAGCTCCCCCTCTCTAGCACCAAACCAACGACAACAACCCAACACTATATCACGGACGACTAGATGAATGCCGTGCCATGGAAGGAATTGGCGTATAGTAGGTACCCGTACCTATGTATGTATGTATGTATATACATACATACGGACATAGATAAATGATTTTTGCTGGTCTTTTTGTTATTAAAACTCGTAAACGAATTGACTTCATTTACACGATTTTCATTTGCGTCTAAATTACTAGATGAATGAATGACTGACTGACTGAATGAATGACTGGCTGACTTTTGCATTGATGGCTTCAAATTCCCCTGGGCATTACTAAAAACTACGTGCGTTTGATGAGTCGCCTTACACCGCATAGATGTGTGTGTGTGTGTGTTTAGATTGTTGGGGCGTAGAAGGGGCAGGGAATTGATTGTAGTTTGTCAATAGTAAAGTTTCGTTACAAAAGCCAAGTTTGTTGTTGTTGTTGCTTGGCTGGTGATTGTATGTGTGCGTTTAATAAACACATACATACGTGTGCCAGCACACACACATAGGCAATGGAGTGTTGTTATGTTACGTTTCATGTGTCATAAAAACTTTTGCAAATCTCTGAGGTGGCATTGTACTGTGGCATGCCACTTACTCACATATACAACTCGTTAAGTGCTTAAGTTTGTTGTTGCCGTTGTTGCTTTGCCTTTGTCTCTGCCCTTTGCTGCTTGCCAAACCGAAGATGCTCTTTTGTTTCGCTCACGTTTTATTAGCAAAAGAGAGTATTTGCTCTTGTTGACGTTCTCTTTGGCGTGACAAACATATGTGCGGACTCAAGTGAGCGCCTTTGAGGTCCTAACAACAAATGTCAACAAATACATTACCACGTGCAGTTCATTTGAAAAGTGATTGCCATGTGTACCGCCAATACGGCAACGTTGGCAAACCAAGCCACCACCCCCACTTCCGAAGTAGGCAATTTTTGTGAACGGAACATCAACATATTCGAAAGAACTCGCATGAACTCTATAAACCCTATAATTATTGTTATAATTGTAATCAAAAACTTCGTAAGAAGAAACAGCTGTTTATTTTCACAATTTAAGAGAACTGTGCTCTCAATTCTCTTTGGACACAAGTGTTGTTGTCTCCCATTCAGGGGCATGCGCTCCACAACGACAATAAGTTGTGTTCTCTTGAATGAGATGGAAATGATTCTCTGCGAACTCCTTGTTGAACTACTCTCAGCAGTGAACGAACAAATGTTGTCATTTGTGGGAATCCTTCCTACTCTCGCTCTCTCTATCTCCCCCTCTTGAGCACTGTCTCTTGTGCCTTTTGTTGGGTTGGCGCTCTAACAAAAAATTGCTGCTGCCTTTCGTTCGTTTATGGCTGGCACTGGCACTACTGTGGGGGAATTATGGTACCCCGGGGATTTGACTAATCAAAATTCCTTACACCTGGGACCAGCCGCAGCTATGTCGAACATTATGGTATACTCAACGTACTCTACATAAAGTATTGCATGTGCGAGTAGTTGGAGTCGGTGGTCCTACATTCCATGGCACTCGTGGCTGCAAGCCTTGCTTGGGTAGCTTAACAGAACATATTGATTTTCCTGTGATGGCCTTCTTTACTTCTTGGCCCTTGGCCCCCTCCCCCTCTTTCGACATTGTCTCCGTAAATGTGTGTATGTGTGTGTTTGTGTCTAGAGCAGATTTTTAAAACTTTGTTGTGGCATTCCTTGGTGTCTCGAGGAGTTGTTTGTTGCCTTGCCGTGTACATGAGAATGTGTTTTGTTTTGTTTGTCTGTGTGCTTTTTGGGCATGTTTGACTTTCTTGAATTTGTGTGTTTACCTCTTTCCCACGTTCTGTGGATGTGGTAAATGTATGTGTGTTTGTGGGATTGCGAGTGTGAGCTGCTGTGAAATGTTTTCCATAAAATAATTCGCTTTAGGGAATTTGGCACGTTAATGCATTTTTAGTTAGAATGTAATTATTTGATTATTTCCATGGATGCATGTGCCCGTACGAGGAGTTCGCATCGGTGGCAAAACTTACGTGTTTATGATCTTCATATTCTCACAAGGGTTTCCGCTTTCTTCTTCTTGTTTGTTTAGGTCACATCCTGGATAACAACACCACAAATACTTTGTTGAAATCGGAGTATGCAAAAGCTGACAGCATGGAAGGGGATGGAGATTTGCAAGATGCAAAGTCACCTACAGATGGTATCGCGAAAGTGAACGCACAAAGGGTGGACAAGGAGGACGAGGAAGAGGTCGACGAGGACGAATTGAATGAATTGGAGGACTTGGAGGACGAGTACATGGATGAAGACTTGCTAAGTCTGGACAGTTACTACTCGGGTAAGTTTATCAATTCAATTCTAGTGATGTTGAACATCAATAATAACGTGATGCCACATTGATGTGGGAAATATAGGATATTTAAATTGTAACGGGCGTGTCATTTTGATGAAAATTCTGTTAAGACACCAGTCTATATCTGGAAAATATATCTGAAATGATCAGACCTATTGTTGTCCTTATTTTTTTAAATATAATCAAAAATATGTATTTTGAGAAGTATAAATTATTAATTGATTTCGAAATTTTGTCGAAAAAGGGTCACTTTACGCGGAATCACAAAAACGTACGTACAAATTTAACGTCCGCCACTCAGAATTTACTCAAACAAGGTATGGCAGTATCATTGGCCCACTATATGCTACGCTGAGTCACGAAAAAAATTATGTTTTCACCACCCGTCAAAAAAAGTGAAAAAGTTATTAATGGTAATATATCGTTCCAAGGACTGTCTGTGAGCTAAACGCTCAAGAAAACATCCCTAAAAATCATGTTTTTCCAATGATATTTTTTATGTTGCATTTTTGTCCAATTTGTTTCTTGCTAAATTAAATATACATTTTTATTCTTTTATTTTTTACTCGTTGGTAGCATTATTGGGCATGACAACTAAAAACTCATTTTGTGTTATATAAATAGAAATAATCAATACATTTTGAGTGTCGTCAAAATGATCAACGTGAACCAAGATGTTCAAACTCTGTTTACAAAAATAGTTGTTGCGGCGTCAATTTCCTTCCGATGTTCATCATTTAGGCATCATTCAAATGATATTGATTGCACCTATTTATAGTATGGAAAATAAAAAAATACTACAAACCTCCTATATTTCGACCAATGCTCGCTCGATCTAGGGACCAACTATTTTGCCAATTATTTATTATTATTTTGCATTTCATTACATTTATTTATTTCCGTGCGGAGACTGGAAATTATTTTTTTATCTGTATGGATCGCGACCAGTTTACTAAAGGGTGATTTTTTAGCTATTATCTTTTTGGCAACACTGGTTTAAACAGCTGACGCACGTTTCGTGTTTAGTTTCACTGTCAAACATCTTCAGTTTGGTCTATAATTTAACCATGAATCGTCTTACAAACGAACAACGCTTGCAAATTATCGAATTTTATTATCAAAATGCGTGCTCTGTTAAGAAAGTTCATCGGGCGCTTCCATTTTATGGTCAGTTTAATCGACCCACTGAAGCGGCTATTCGGGCTATTGTGACTAAATTTCGCACCAAATTTACATTGTTGGACATTAAACCGCCAACACGCTTACGTAGAGTGCGAACTGAAGAAAATATCACAGCTGAATCGGCCAGTGTTAATGATGACCATCAATTATCGATTCGTCGCCGTTCGCAGCAATTGGGCCTCTGTTACTCAAAAACGTGGAAATGCCAATATTGGACTACGCGGATGGACCATTTGAGGCGCAGTCAAGGTCAACATTTGCATGAAATAATCTTCAAATGATCGATCAGTTGGTGTTTGTAATATATTTCTTTAGCAATAATAAACAAAAGTTAGCTGTCATTAGCATTGTTCGTTATGGTTGCCGATAAAACAGACATACGACATTTCATTCTAATATGCGATGACAATCGCGTTTGGGAATGGCTGCTATGTTTGCTAACTCGAGAATTTTCATCCAAATTTGTTATTCCAATTCATCCAATTTCACACACCTGCGGTCGCCCACTGCAATGCTTATTTTCATAGGCCGTATTCAAATAGAAAAATTCAGTTAGAATCTCTCATATGTACACTAAAGTGGGTCGAGGCCCATCCAGTCAATCCCAAAATACTTCGAACCAGCTAAACGTTATCTTTTTATAATGGAAATTTTTTGATGTTGCAATTTTATTGCCTGAATTTTCTTTTTGTACATCTTATTGTTGATTTATGTAATTATATATTTACGCAAGCTCTATATACAAAAGGCCGCCGATGATTATTCCCACACAGAATTGGAAATACGTATACGTCCAAAGTGTGTGGTTCTTCTCCTTTCCGTCGTAAAAAGAAATAACTGAATTTCGAACACATAA
Source organism: Polietes domitor (assembly GCA_947397865.1). Lineage (NCBI taxonomy): Eukaryota > Metazoa > Arthropoda > Insecta > Diptera > Muscidae > Polietes > Polietes domitor. Next base: position 93,892,122 of record OX377622.1, read on the forward strand.
AATACGAATTTGTAGCAATTGTAAGAGGTTTTCAATGCTCAATTAAGCACTTGTTCGTATTTGTAAGGAATAGTTCGTGAAATTTTCTTTTTCCCTACCCAGTCTAATGTACGCAATCTAGACAAGATAACCTGCAATGCTTTCAATGTTCTGACAAATTAAAAATCAATTATCACCTGAAGACTTGAAGATTAACGTTAAAATAAATTCTGCCATTACATGACATTTGCACCTCCTGTCCAGTCCAACGTTAATAATGTGTCAACTTGAATGTTTTTGCGGGAGGGGAGGGGGTGAAATTTAAAATGGAATTGTTGGGCAAGGACACACGAACATACGAGTGCTACTAAATACTAATGTGAACTCGCGTACTGAACTCGAGTGTGTGTGTGTGTGGGGGCGGTGGCGGTGTGGATTTTAAAATAGCAGCATCTTTGCTCTTATCTGACAGAGCAGCATTAGAATCCTGACCAAATATGAAAAAGAAGTGGAGGGCAGCAAGAGGAGCGAGTGAACAGAACAGAAGCAATAAGCGCATAACCATTGAAATTGCTGTATTGGGTGTTATATACGAGCTGGTCACGACACTCCGGGGTGCTCTACACCTGAGTCGAGGGAGTCGTTTTGCCATGGCAGCCATACAACAAACCCGGCAGCCTAACTACGTTTTAAAAACCCAGAACAGCAATCAACACCATCCGGCCAGCCATACCAACAAACCGACATACCGAGCCAGCACAAACAAACAAATACAATCTACAAAACAAACACACAAATATAAAAACCGGCAAAATACACTCGCACACACATACATACATGCATACCTATGAATACATATCGTTGTGTGTACGTGTGTGTGTGTGTGAAAATGTACACCAGAGTAGAACAGCTACAGCTGAAATGAAAAAAGCTGAAAGTAAAAACGACTTGTTCTACATGAACCATAACCATCCAAACAAGCATTGAACCAAGCAGGCAACCGACAACTATCCATTTAGCAAATAATGCAGACGGACGGACGGTATGACGGACAGACAGACATAAAGCATGGAAGGACCACACCACAGCACAGCACACTCACCCACACACACACACACCGACGGCGAGAGACACAGAGTGAGAGAACGACACACAGAGCAAAACAAGACAAAAAGAATACAACGACTTTTCTTTGCACTGAATGAATGGAAAAGACATGTCGAACATATCCATTCATATTCTCGTATGTGTGTGTGTGTGTTTGTGCGTGTGTATGAGTTGAAGTTGTGCACATGAACTTTGGATAAGTCGCAAGTTGGCACTTTTACTTTGGTTGGTTATGTTGCTTTATTATCCTTTCACTTCCTCGTCCATGTTCTTTTGTGTTTAAGCATTTATGTGTGTTTCCGGTTCGGTTTCTTGAAGTACATTCACATACACATCTACATGTATGAGTGTGTTTGTTTGTAAATATCCTGTCATCATTGTCATCATCATCACCATCATCGTCACTTAGCAGCGCTTTAGTCTGCCTGCCAGGGTTAAAGAAACAATTGACTGCAGCACCAATGCCATTACGAGCTATTGAAGTCATCGATGGCAGTGCTGAGAGTGGAGAACGATGGGAAAATATATTGTCATTTTCCTCCTTCGTCTGGTGACGTCCTTGTCACTTTGTGCAGAGACAGCAGCAAACGGTGATGAGTGTCCTGATTGTTTTGGTCTATCGCTCCATCATTTGCTGGTGTGGTTAAGCCACTCAATTACATGATGCGCTTGGGTGGTACGAGTACAAACGGTTGACGGTTGTGCCAACAATTCAAAGTGCATTGTGTTGTATTGTCCATCAGCGCCTGAAAGTATGCAGTAGTTTAGTTAATATTTTAACGGGTTATTATGTTGAAATAATAATAGTGATAATGAAACTCACTCCATCAATTCTGATTTGAGATTTAGGAAAAAGTGCAAATGATAATTCATGCAGACAGTTATTTATCCGATTTGACTCATATCATTAACCTATTTCAATTTGTTCCAAATGAACATCTCCATTATGGCACGTGCTTCACACGAATTATGACTGCGCGTCTCTCTGAGTCTGGGTCTGATGATGATTCCTTGGTCGCTAATTAAAGTGGTATCAGTATATAATTTATAGAAATTAATATTTCTATTTCATTTGATGTAAAGGGACTCAATTGTGAATCTTGCAATATATGATTGACACTTCGCGCCATAATATTTGGAAACAAATAACATTATATATAGTAAATTTAATCACTACCTTTAACCAAATCTTTCTTTGTTCAGTATAATTCAATTGGCGATGTTTTAAAAGTTTTGTTTGATTAAAGAGGTCTCTAGGTCTCACATTTTACTCTATTTTCTCAAAATTCTCTAGTCTTCATACCAAATAAAAAGCTTAGTCCCAAAAACACATACTAATGCTGTAGTCAATACAACTTAAAATAATTAAAATTTCATTTTTCGTTGGTTGTAATTTGTTATTGTTCGGCTATTAGGTCATACAAATAATTTTATTTGTTATTTTTATTTAATTTTTCCAATATTTCGTCCAACGTCGTTGGTCATCCTCAGGGATCTATACAAATACGCATAAATTATACGTCGTCAATATTTCAAACGAAAGACAATAAAATCGATATATATAACAAAAAAATAACATTTATAGAAAAACAAAGAATGACTGTGAACAATACAAGCTTTCGTACTTCACTGTTTAGATCTACGTCTATGTTTGTCAATTGAATGTCTGTACATTTTAGCGCATCCGTCTGTGTCTCTCTTATAATTGAGTCTTTTTCCGCAGCGATTCATCAATTTTTCGATTTCAATTTATATTAAAACAGAAATATCCTATCAAGCTAAGCTCAAGTAAAGTCCTGAACAGTTTGTCAGTAGTTTCAGTTTTTAAATAGTATAGTGTGACCTCGCGTAATGGAGCTAATATAAGTGTTGACAGTTCCAACAGAGTCAACAAATGTTTCTGATTTCAAATGAAACTGTTTAGTTCTACAATTTATACTTTTAAATTCATACATAATAATACAAATATGTGGAGAGTCTGACAAGTTCATGTTAAAATTAGCATCACCATCTTCCAATTACCACGGCTTTGTATATATGATTCCGATAAAAATTCAAATTTGATGTCCGTGTTAGTCGATGAATAGCGTTTATGGAAGGGCTGCGCACGATTCACTTCACCGACTTACAGCCGGGACCAAACGGCTGATTATAGTTCTTATAATTCTTTTTGATATTAATGAGGTGATACTGCCACTAAAAAAGTCACATGATCTTTCCTTGATCTTTGGACCATATCTACTAGCATGCCATGTTAGAATCGATCGGCAAATAATCATGCAACTGAGCTTGCATTATGTTAGTAGGAGACATGGCAACACTTTTGTATGCAGCCTTAAAGTATGCTACACCTCTTACTACTCTTCTATGGACACTAAAATGAAAGTTTAACAGAACCGAAAAACAATCCCATCCACTCTCTGATGTATGCCTGTGTGTGTCTGCAACATACAGACATGTGGGTACAACATGCAACATTTAAATAATGGATTGTTGCAAATGTAAAAGTTGTAAGTTTTTAATTTCAACTTTATTATTTGCATTGTCCTGACAAACACGAAGCAGGTCGTACCCATCTGCGTACACACATGATCCTTTTTGGGGCAACGGTAGTATCGTCTTATTGTGTGTGTCCGTTTGTTTTGTTGCAGAAACTATCCTTCTCAACTGTTTATGCTCCGCTCCTTCCCCTCGCAGATGATTTCCATTTCATTTTTGTGAAAATCTTTAACAATTTCTCAAGAAAACTGCAATCTCGAGCGATGGCTGTGCTTCTGTGCGCTGGGCTGGTGAAGAAGACCAAGAAGATTTCCGGTTGTGTTGTCGTCCATGTAGAACATGTTTCCTTCTGATGTCGGCAATTAATTACACATTTGTCTTACAAGACATACAGTTAAATCTGAAAGCTTTTACGCAAAACAAATGCATACATTTATTTTACACGCTCGCACATATCTATCTACATACCTTTGTACACATGGCAAGTACATTTCTCTTGGCCGGTGTGGGATATGTCTTAATTTCAAGTAAATTGTCTTCTGGCTGGAGGTTTGGACATGGTTGCTTGTCTTACTTGAGACTTAACAGGGCTCATACATGACATGCAAATTTGTCAAATTCGCATTTCGCCGGATGGGATCTGTAATAAATAATTGTTTTAACCTATAACACTCACACACTCGCACATATGCACACATGTACATGCTTTTGCAATAGCTTTGCGAAATTAGCATCTACTTGGCTTTCGCTGGTGGTCGTCGGCCAGGGGGTGGTGGGACTTTCTTGGATGCTTGTATGGCGTCGTATTGCCTGACATCCCTCCCAACGAACGGACGAACGGCCACAAGAACGCGTGAAAAATTGTCTTTTTGAAAACCGGTTACGTGTGTATGTGAATGTACAGAGCAACGATAGTTTGTCGAGCATGTGACATTTTGAACGTACAATGACTTATGTATGGATATCCAGTCGAGATTCCGTTTGTGAAACTTTTGTTGGTTTCGTTTGGAAAGACCGCCGCCATTCATAAGAAACTCCGAACACGAGATTCGTATCACGGTCACACTCGAAAAGTTCTTATGGCCGGCCGGCCGTCCGACCGTCCGGCCGCTGGAATGAGTACTCGCTCACTCGTATTTGTGTACATCATTTGTTATGATCCGCATTAAACTGTTTCTTTATTGTAAATCATAATCTCAGGCATATCTCTGAGCCATACGGGTTTGCTGATGTTGTAATGTAGGACTGGTACGGGTAGATTTTATTGTGGCCAAATGTGTGCTCCGGAGTCACTGGAACTCACTCGTGTCATTTAACCTGTTTCAATTTGGCTTTTCTGGTCTTTCTCTGTAACAAGCAGAAAATCAACAAAATGACAATTAAAGTAGCAACTTTTCGTATCCATACACACATGTGTGTGCGTGTGTGTAGATTTTAGAATTTATCTTAAATGATCTTTTGGATGTTATACATTAAATGACTCGGTCGGTCGGTCTAATGATTATGCCATTAAAAGGTTGCGCTGTGAATGAGTTGTAAGCTTGAGAACGATGTTAAACTTTCTTTTAATTGTCAACTACTGTTGACCCAAATTTGTCGTTATCGTTCTGCATTTATCACTTTGTGATGAAAACTCATTAATAGCTTCTGCGTGAGACCGCAATAAGTACCAGAGATCAATTTGAAAATCACATTAACAATCACGACCCAAATATAAGAGGTACTCGTACAACGATGTTCTGAAGATGATATGATATTTGGTTCCAAAAGTACTATCTCATTTCGTTGGGATCAAGAGATTTATAGGATCACCCCTCTGAGGTATTATCAAAAATCATGACTAATTTGGATAAGACATTAAGCACGACGCCTAGCAACATTGAAAATGATAAATATGAATGTTGAGAGAAGTAAATCCATCGCATGAATTATTCGCAGGTATTATTGGTGATAATATTTAAAAAAAATAATGTTTATGCAAAATTTTGAAGATTTCGACTCAGAGCGAAGCTAGGCACAAAGCACTAGTGTACAAATCTATTGGCGATCAAAAGAAAATAAAGTCTTACAATCTCCCTTAACAAAATTTAATAATTTTCAATATTTTATGGTGAATGGTTTCATTCCTAATATTCAATGTTCTATGACTCCCGTACCCCTTACATGGCCTGAAAGGCAGCATATTAAATTCCGCACCAATAGAGTTCCTAGAACGGTAAAAGTAAATCAAAATATTTGAGTTTCACAAAAATTACCGCAAAACATTCTTTTCGGTCTTGCATCAGAAACTTTAGAGCTTAAAACATGTTCTTTTACTTTTTAAATCTGTACATTGGATTTTTAGAAATTATTCTCTCTCACATTCCTCTTCCCTTCTTGTAAAAAAGCCTGATATGCCTTTGAGATGGAAGCTATGTAGAAGGTGTTTGCTTTTTTTAAAAGGTGTATCATGTTTTTAAATATTTCCCATTTGTCAAGTTTTAGTGTTCAATAGACTGGACGATAACAGAAGATCATGAGTTCGAATTTCAGCTGCTGCGATTTTTATGTCACCAGTTATAATATTGTTTCTGTAAGTGAAGATTGTGCTTAAAAATAAAACGTTTGGAAATTTCATCATTTGAAAAATTTATCTTGAAACACCTTCCTTTTGAAATGAGAATGTGAAACTTTACTTCCGCATCTCACACATTGTTAAATGGAAAGGAAAATGAAATGTCGTTGGGTGGCCTCCGGATATTATAAGCAGGCCTTATATACTCATAAAAAAGTTAACCCTATAATGAGTTAAAATTATCTAAAATTTAGGAAACAAATTTAGGAAGTACATTTTAACTAAATATAAGTAGAATTTTGCTGAAATTTTCCTAAAACCAAGTAATTTTTTACTAAAATTTATGCAAAATGTTCCTAAAACTAAGTAAATTTTTACTAAATCTTAGTAAAATTTTGATGAAAATTTCCTAAAACTATGTAAATGTTTACTCAAAGCAAGTAAATATTTACTCAAACTGAGGACAATTTTGCTGATTTTTTTCCTCAAAACGAGTAAATTTTTTACTTATACTTAGGAAAATTTTATTTAATACAAGGAAAAAAAGGTGAAATTAAAATAAGTTCAATTTAACTAAAAAATCAAACAAATAGTTTTGCTTCAGAGTATGCAAAACTGATAAAAAATGACAGCATGAAATACTTCTTAAAAGTTTCAGGATACCTCTGCCATAAGGAGCTGAGCTATTACTCCATGATTGTTGCGAAGGCAAGATAGGCGACTTCGCAGTGGTTGTTTAGAATAATTCATAAAGTATTTAAGAAATAAGTCTCTGCAAACGAGCGAGAATTGCTTCTTAGATTAATATTCAAGAATTAATACTTAAATGTATGAAGAACTCGGCATAAATTTCAGTAAACATTTTAACTTCATTTTAGGAAAAAAACACATTTTTAAGTTAAAATTTCCTAAATGGAATTGTTTCCATACAAAAAATTTCAGATTTTTTTCTCACTCAAAACCTTGGAAATATTCTTCCACATAAGTATGAATTTACTCAATTGTAAGAATTTTTTATTAGATCCAAAGAAATGTTTTAAGTAAATCTACTACCCTTTTTCTAGTAAATGAACTATTAACTACGGCTTTGAAAGAAGGAAGCTCATACTTAGTTAATTTTCCAACTTTTTAGGAAATTTTTACTGGAGCGTTTGGAAACCACTCATATTTTATTGCCAGGATCTTCGAGAAATATTTTGATACATTCGTCCGACAGACATTGTCGGCAAAATTGCATTTCAGTAATCCATCTATCAGTACACTCAAAGGAATATGTCAGTAAAAGAAAGCAGAAAGTCCACTGAAAGAGCAGATTTTCTGCTGTTTAAAAAGAGACAGCAGTTTTGTATCTGCTGAGATGGTAAACAGCTGTTTGCTGGTTTTACCAATATATATGATACGCATATTGTCCCAAGCTAATATAAAAGAAAATTCAAGCTAAACTCGCTTATGTATGCGTATCAATTTTTATATTATAATTAACAACAGCCAATTTTAGCAGACTGCTAACTCTTTAGCAGTGTGAATGGTGATGTAAGATTGCAGAAAACTGCTGTTATGCCAAAGCTGTAATAGCAGAAAAGTGTCTGCTGGTAGGCAGCAGACAATCGCTGCTTTTATTAACAGACTTGTTCTCTAAGTGTAGAACTTTTTTAAATAGTTGCTTGAAATTACATCCATGAACAAAAAAATAACTTTTCAGGAGAGCGAAAAAACTGATTTTCTCCTTAATTTGAAGAGAAATTATTAATGGTTCTTCTACAGTTTAATCTAAAAAGGATTACTAATTGCTACGATTAAAATGTTTTCGAAATTTCCTATTATTCGCGGTTTCATGGTTCATACCCACTTTTGTATGTTTAAAATTGAGCACTATGAATGTTGAAATAAGAATAAGATTTATTGTAAACTCCATAACCTTTTTCATGAAATATTGGCAATGTTGTTTAGAAAACGTATTTTCTGTGATGTACACAGCGAATTTAAAGATTCCAGCTTCATCCGTCAGATTGGTCGCTTGTAACATATATGTAGCCAGTCGCGAAAATCGCTGCAATTGATGAAGAATCCAAAATTCGCCCTTGCTATTCCTTATATTTTAACTTTCTTCATTCATAATTCTGAAAGTTGTCATACAAGAAATATTTTGGTATTCTCAATATAATAAAAAGTTACGCCTGTTTTTTTAAATATACTTTTCACACTTTTTGACTTTACAGCCACCATTTTCCCTATTTTAGCCTGATAACTGGGGAATCAAAATGCTATTAACGCGAAATGATGGAATTTGATAGTACGATATGCCCTAAATCTAGAAATATGTTTTAAACAAAATCGTTGTAGCGAATTATAACCTTCGGTTTTATGCTGCAGCATTGTTAAACTATTTTATTACTGTTATTTTTATGTTCATAGCCACTTATGCAGTCACAAAATAACGTGTGAGTGGATAGCCAAATCTGAGAACAGTTTGCCATCAAAAACTCATTTTCGAGAAAATGGTTCACAGCCACTTTTGAATATAAGCCCTCGATATATATTTTGAAGAAATATTAGACAAAAAACGATCAAATTCCTCGGCGATAAACCCTTCAGTCCCGCATTTTTTCTATGATAAATGCAGAAATTTGGATATGCTAAAGACAAATAATTGGTATTTTAGAGTTTCGTTTTCCTGCGTAGATCTAAGTTACTAAATTTGTTGTTTCTCTTTTGAATAATACTTGACACGAGTCTTATTGTTTCACAACTTTAAAGTAGATTTTAAAATAGAGACCTACACGCAGAGAAAAAATTCATTTCGTATAAACGAAATTTTAGACACGTGAACATCGTTTTTGAGTTTCTTTTGTGGGAAAAATTAGTTTGTTGTAAATGAACAAAGAGAAATAAGTTTATGTATACCAAACAGTGTTCTTCGTTTGTCGAAATGGATTTGTATTATAATTGCAAACTCCCAAAACATTGGAAGTAACAGAAACCGTTGTTGTTGCATCTGTGATGAAAATAGGACACATCGGTTCAGATTTAGATACAGCTCTCCATAAAAATGTCCAATCGCAAATGTTACATCTTAGCGTTCTACAAGCATCAAGCAAATTATTTGCTTTTATTAAGCATATTTTAGATTTCATTATGTTAACATAGTGATTCTTATCTACAGTTTTTAAAATTACTAAACGATTTTGTTATCAAATTTCCAAACTTTTATTGCAGTACACAATTAAAAGTTCATAAGATATAGCTCTAGTCGAATGTCAAGGTGGTATCGGCTAATAAAAATGAAAATTTTCCGAACAATTTGTTGTCCAGTAGCGAAATTAGCACTACACAATCTTGAAATTGGCACAATTCCTTTAGTTTGTTTGTATTTTTTTTAGTTTAAAACTACAATAGAAATTGCACATAGATTTTATTTTTCTTTATATTAAACACTGTCCGACAAATAATATTAATCACAATATAATTTGAACTTCTAAATGCAAAACGAGATAAAAAAACTACAATATCTCAACTAAAAATAAAAAGAAAGTACTTTTTCTTAATATAGGTGTACCCCAAAATTAAAACAATGTATATAGTCTAATTTGTATATTTCTAATTTGGTCAGCAAGGTTAGATAGACCTCTAATGATTTCTTGCCGTCGTTGTTGTATGGACAAGCGATCATCCGACATTACCAATGCAAACATAACCAGGGAGATGAATTGTGAGGTATAAGCTTTAGTAGATGCTACGCCTATCTCCGGACCGGCATTGATGTGAACCCCACAATGGGATTCCCTATTTTCCTATTTTTCATAACCTTTGTCAGAAATTCAAGAAAGTGTCCACGATTTTTTATGTGTTTTCATGATTTTACTGCAAAATTACCATTTCAGTTATTTTAAAAAGACCTTAAAAATTCTATATTTTATTGCTTCAGAAAGTCTAGAAGGTTTTAAAAAGTATATGTTCGAAACCTCTCTGGTGGGTTAGAACCCCCAAACACCCCCCCCCCTGCGCACGGCCTTGAATTCAAGATCAAATATCAAGTCATTGTGGATCCCATTCAATATTACCTAGGATAGAAACATTTGTGTGGGAGGTACTAGAAGGGGCGTGGCTAAAGCGTAGATAATTTTTAGGTTAAAGTGATTATAAAAAATTTCACATATCAAATTGCAAATGATTTTGACTACCCTTATAGATGTTAGGTCGGTTTTATTGTAACCAAAGTTTATTACACTTTGTGTGGGATGTACCAGAAGGGGTGTGGAAATATCGCACGTATTCCATACGAATGTAACTTCTATAAAATTTCACAGTATTCCGATCGTCAGTAAGGAAGTTATAACAGCTTTAATTTTGCGTAGTTTTGCGTGATTTGTGTGGGAGGTACTGGAAGGGGCGTGGCAAACCCCGTCATATTTTGTACACTTAAAGTGATAATAAAAATATTATCAAATACAAAAAAATATACCTGATTCCGAATATCCGTGTGGAAGTTATATGGGTTTTAATTTAACATTGAAATATGACCTATTTGTGTGGGAGGTACCAGAAGGGGAGTGGCAATTTCGCCATTTTCGAACTTAAACTAAGTTTGGGAAAAATATTACCATGTCCAAAGTTTGAATCGATTCCATAACTCCTTTCGAGAGTTATCGTGTACACCAGCCAGACAGACGGACGGACATGGCTCAAACACCTTAACAAGTCGTGAAAGGGATTTGGTCCAAACATACTTAGGGTCTTAAGTCACTACTTCAATGCGTTACACTTTTTTCTATCCCAAATGATATATACCCTCCTACTATGTAGAGTGAGGGTATAATTAAAAAAATAAATAAGTATTATGAACACATCACATTGTTGTCATGGAAGCGACGTTCTTAATTATTATTATAACGTTAACTAAAATAAAAAAACATATTTTGGTTATAAAAAAAATTTGGTTATATTTGCACGATTCCGCATAATCCACTTTTTGAATTCATATACCCCGCTTTTTGCTCAAATAGAGGTGGTTTTGGTCGTTAGGTATTACTGAGACGATACATTAAAAGTACTAAACAGGATCGCGGAAAATTTAAGATTTTTGATTGCTTATAAATCCTGAGCTAAAAAGCTAGCTACTGATTAACACTTTTCAAAAAGTCGAAAATTATTCAAATCATATCAAACTCATGTTTTAAGACTGTTCCAATTTTTCACAAAATCCATTGGGCACCTTGCCTATGACTGTGTGTAATTTCATGAACATGTAGTTACACAACTATTTCCAAAACAAATCGTTTTCCGTCCACTGCGCGTACTTACGTACTCATATACTGCGAGATCCAATAATAAGTGCACACCAGGAAAAACATTTGAAATTGATTGAATTCTCTTTCTATATTCGATGGACCTTTTTCAATTTGTGTATTCGTATAATTCTGGGGAGGGGGCCTTTTGTCATTTTCTGAAAGCAACAAATCATTTTAAATCGCGAGTTCCAAGGTGTACCCTTTTTGGGGGCTCTCGCCGTACACATACATATGTATGTACATAACTACATAGACTTGGGTGTTTTGCGAGTGCGAGTACATGAATGTGTGCCGTTAGCCGAAAATATGATTAGTTAAATGTCAGGACATGGATTTACGTGCCCAGCCAACTCCAGTCACCAGCATTTGGTTTTATGTTATTTTTATGGATGCGCTGCCTGAGTGTTGGGCTAAATAAATTTTCCTTTCCATTGAGTGTTGCCAGTTAAAAAATAAAGTGGTTTTACCCGGCAAATACGCACACACACTCGCCAAAATCCACATGTATAAATGTGGAATAAGCCCACACTCGCACACACACACACTCATACACACATCCATGTACATTGTTTTACCTCGTGTGTTGAAAATGATTGGGTGGTCCCTGGTGACCACCTAGAATTGTTCCTAAGTGTGTCGTAATGCAGCTCCAAAAGTGCCCCTCAAGGATAACATCCAATTGGAAAATCTTGTATGTACGAAAATGACTGAGCAAAGATATTTCGGGAGCAGACTGCCACTCCGCCACCACCTCCCAGTCACCATTCCTCTCCTCATCACTCTTCTACGCTGGCAAATTGCAGATATTAAAAAATCTGTTGTTATATTTAATGGAACTTAAAGGTGAGTCAGAGATGACTCCGCACACACACGTGCAAACATTCAAACGCACACAGATTTGACCGACAACATGTGTTTTTGGATCCGCATACACGACTCGTGCATACATGCCTGTGGCATTGGAAACTATTTTGTCCAGATTTCAGATTTCATGAATCACTATTTCCAATTTAATCAGCTTAGGTCAGAGGAAAAGTTGGTGAAGTGCCTTCTGAGATTTGGCAGCCACAGTGTTGATCTCAAAAGAATCACAAGTTTCCGTTGTTGCGATGTTTGCCCGTCTTCACCCGCCCCCTCTCTCACACTCTCGGTCAGAGCACCAACAGTTCTGCTCAGTCCGTAGGAACACATGTCCTGCAACAGACACACAGCAAAAAAGCAGAAACTTTGCTGACAGCACAAGCAACAGCAGCAGTGCTTGGTGTCATAAGGACATGATAGCGAAGATTGCTGCCGGTACACTTGCATGGCTCCATGACTCCATGCTTTCTTGTTGCTTTTCACACAACATAGTTTTCGCATTTCCTTTTTCACTGATTTTCGCATAAGCACATACCACACAGAGGCAGACACCGACATTCATACCTACACTCTTGTGTCAGTTGCCTCTATCAGTGCACCAGAGAATTTGGCCATTGTTTATAGGATGGCTCTTCGGCTTCGTTTCGTTCGGATGAGTGGGCTGATGGGTGGCTGTGCTTGGCGGCTCAACGGGTGGAGGCGGCAGTGGCGGCAGTGGCGGCGGGTGTTGTTTGGAACATGAGTTGGGTGGCACATTTCTTAATGCCATTATTTTCTGACCATCAGTTTACGCGAAACTGCTGTGCAAAAGTTTTTGTTTGTTTGTTGCCGTAGACGGGGTGGTGTCAAGCTGTTTACACCTGAGATTGCTTTTGCATTTTATAGAATTCTTATGTTTCCGTTTTATTTTTTTATTTCGTTTCGACGGTATCGCTTGCAACTCGCCAAAGCAACCAAGGCAAACCACCTTGTTGAGATTCACAAAGAGTTTTGGGTTGGCCGCGTCGGATGGGTTGGGTTGGTTGGCGGCAAGGATATTATTTATGAGATTTTGCTGTTTTCACTTGTTTTGCGTTCGAAACACGACTTGGGAGTTGACAACGTCATTGAAAAGAAAAGTACTCGTAAAAAGCGTCTACTTTGCCTGCCATTATTCCATACTTTTCTGTTTTGGCCTCAAAAGTTCTACCTTCCTTGCAGTGTAACCATTCTCCAAGCTTAAGTTAAATCTCTTTATTTCGCTAATAAGTTGGTCACTTTTGCCATTGATGCTTCTGTTCGAGGTACTCGCCTGCAAATTAGTCTGATGTTTGCAACACATCTCTTAACTCTTGATGTTGAAACATCTAAAACTACCACAACTTTCGCAAAGTGGATAACCCAATCTGGCAAAATTGTGTCTTTGTGCATTAGATTGTAACACTCAAAACAAACAGAAATAGACCCATCGCGATTGACTTTCGCATCACCTTCTGAGTCGATGTAGACCGTTTATTGTCCATCTATTCTTGTAATTAAAGTAAAGATAGCAACAAAACTTGGCTCAAACGATGTTTGCCGTGCGAGGACGGACCCTTTCCTTGTCACCCGCTTAAAAGTACGAAAGCTTTTTATTATTATTTAATTGTTCCAACTTTCACCCCCCCCCCTTTTGCTTCCTCTTCGTCGTATCCGGATAAGAGATTAATATCCAAAACACTTCAGATCCACAAACAGGATGCGACTCGTTAATGCAATAAGTACGTATGGACACAAGTACAATCCAACTCAATTGGACGAAACAATTAAAGGTATTCCTGGTCCCCATTGCTGCACGGGCGATCTGCGATCTGGATGTCCTGCCTGCCAACCCTTCGCAGTAGCCCATAATTCAAGTGGCCCAATAACTTAAGTCGGCCTTATCTGCAAATACAAGAACACTTTATTGGCCACATGCATATATGCATGCGTATGTGTGTACGTGTCTCAGTGAGCATTTATTGCGTTCATAACTTTGTACGATTATCAACGGTCTGAATTAATAAATTGCATAGTGATTACCAGAAACGTGAATGCGAGTGTTCGCATCGCAAGATACAGAAAACACATAAAACTAGACCGCACTGTTCGCTCTGGTCGTACCTATAACCCCCGGCATAATGAAATAGAAGGAACTTCCGCGACCACTCGAGAGCCGCATTTACGATTATGCAAAAATCATAATGAAATTCAAAAGAACTGAGAGGTGAAGCAAACATAAAATCGCCGTAAAACAAAGACACAAAAACTACTCGTACCGCAAACAATCAACAATGCGACGAAGGAAGTCAAAAGTGTTCTTGAAAACCGAACCGAACCAAAAAAAGCCCAATAAAAAGTAAGAGAAGCACGTTTGTCGTTTGTCACATCCATCCATACACTCCGTACGTATGTACATCTGGCCAACTGACGATGGACTGGTGAACCGTGAACCGGTAGCAAAAGCACACACGCACACTTTCATACATAAGCCATAAAGGGCAACTACAGAAAAATTAGAATCGTCGCATATTAACGGCACGCGTATGAACCCACCTTGCGAATGACTGACTGACTAGAAATGTACCCGCTCACAGAAACTTTCGAAACAAGTTTAACTGGAAGCAGGGAATCATAACATAATAACTCCATATACATACATATTCCTATATATGAACCATTACTCGCAGGACCAACTAGTCCATGTCCGATTTGGTCAATTCTTCGCACAGATAGTAAATGCGGTACGATCTACTTGAGGTATCCTCTATTTATGCATTAAAACACCTTTATCATCCCAAGCCGAATTGGCGACCTGCCTACCTTTGAAGAACACATTTAGATTTTAAAAGAAGTTTGTAATTGCTTGAAAAAGGTCGATTTTTCCAAGGAGAAATTAACTATTTGGATTTTAATGTAGGAGTGGGGGCATTGAAAACGGTTGGAGCTATTAGCAAATTTCCAATGCCAAAACAAAACAGACCGGATGGTACCGCCAGTTCATTGTGAATTACTCAGACAAGAAATTTTTCTGGATTTTCTATTGCCTATTCAATTTTGTTAGAGTCAATTGTCAACAGCTCGAGCTTGAAAGTGGTCGTTATTTTTATTGCCTCACTCTACAGAGTAGGAGGGTATATATCATTTGGGACAGAAAAAGGTGTAAAGCAATGAAGGAGTGAATTAATACCCTAAGTATGTTTGGACCAAATCCGTTTCACTACTTTTTAAGATGTTTGAGACATGTTTGTCCGTCCGTTCGTCCATCTGGATGGGTGGTGTAAATTCGGAGATTGCACCGGCCCTTCTGGTACCTCCCACACAAATGACCCATATTCTCATGTTAAATTAAAACAAATGTAACTTCCACGCGGATATTCGAATTAGCTATTTTTTGGTATTTTATAAAGTTTTTATAATCACTTTTAGTGCACAAAAGTTAGCGGTTAGTCACCCTAAACTATGTAAAATTAAAGCTATTATAACTTCTATACGGATGATCGGAATCCTGTGAAATTTGATATTTGGCAATGCTTTTATAGGAGTTAAATTCGCTTGGAATACGGGCGATATTGCCACACCGCTTCTGGTACCTCCCACATAAAGTTGCATAAACTTTGGTTACAATAAAACCGACATCAATAAAAGAACATCCAAACGGGTAGTCAAAATCATTTGCAATTTGATATTTGAAAATGTTTTAAAATCATTTTAAGACTAAAAATGTTTACGCTTTAGCCACGCCCTTCTTGTACTTAGGTAATATTAAGTCCTTCATAACTTCTCTACTGGTGCATGGTATTCACTATGTCTTGATATTTGATCATGTTTTTACAATTGTTTTGCAAATGTGGAACGAATCTATTCTGCGCTAAGTAAAATTTAATTATTTATAACTTCCGTATATATGTTCTCTGAGAGTATATATAAGTCGGTTTAGCCGACTGAAGCTTTCTTACTCGTTTAAGCAACTACACGATGGATGGTTGTTTATTATTATATGTTTGCAAAAACATATGGGCATTTCTCCAGGAAGGTCTACCATGCTCGAAAAATAAAAAATATTGTTTCTAATAATAATCGAAAATATAATGAAATTAAAGAGTCCAAAGCATAGCTCAGTTACAATGATGATCGTACGGGCTGAAAAGTTTCTTTCGTGTTTTATTAACTTTTTTATTTTTAAGACCATTTTTTCTTAAAATTTTGCATTGATGAAAGTGCTCTCTTTTGGCAAAATATTTTTACAACAATAACGAACGCCAATAACATGAAAGAATAGCTAATAAAGATCAGTTTAGTGCACATGGTTGATTTGCTTCCATTGACTGTTCTAGCGTTTCATGTCCTGTTTATGTCACATCACGCAACGTCGCGTCACGTTCCACATTATAGGTTGCAAAAACTTAAACAAATTATTTACTCGCTAAATTGTAAAACAAACTATAGATATCCAAATCATTTAAGAAATAAGTTCTATCTTTCTTGTGAAGATTGAAAATCGGACTTCTATTTTTGTCTCATCGCCGTCTTTAGTAGCCAATATTTTAGGGCAATGCGGTTCACTTGTTGCCTTCTTTTTAGTAATTATAGAGCTGCTTATGTTGTACACAAATATATGCAGAAGTAAAAATAATTTTAGGGCTTTTCTTATTTTCAACCCTTTGGAACGTACACTGTCGTACGTATGTGACCAGCCATATACAAATTAGTAGGTAGGTGCAATTCTAGCAGGTGCATAAGTACCTGCCGTTCTAAAAATGGATGGACCAGTTAATCCTCGGGCGCAATGACCCATATGCGTATGAGCTTGTGTGTGTGTAAATGCATTTCATTTGTTTATGATTAAAGGCGAATGAAATGTCGAACTGCAGTGGAGAAACACTTGAAAGAAGTAAGATTTGATGATGGATATGATAAACGTACATAGTTCATCCATTGCAGATGACAGGAATAGGCTTCACAAAAAATACCAGCCATGACTGCAGTAACATCGTTTTGGCAAATGATTGAATTGAACATTAGATCTCTCAATTTCAACTATCCAACGTCAATTTCCATTTAAACTTTGTTTGTGGCCAGACCCACCAACTAAACACACACAATGCTGACGATATGCACGGATGAATGAATGAATGAACGCATTAGGACCCTTTTGTTATCGGCGTTTAAGGATCAGTTTCGGACTCTCTCGCCAGGCAAGGCGCTGACACAAATCAATCAATTTCTTAATTTTTCTTTCGGCTTGGTAACGTCATTAGCCGACTACGGCCTAAATGGAGTCAAGTCAGTGCCTAATTGTTTCACTGTCTGAGGCGTTGAAACGAATGATGACATGTTTCAAACAAGCCATTCATGCTCTCTCTCCCTCTCGCGCAGTTTCCCAACATCCATGTGAACATGTCAAAAATGTTCCGATAGGTCGGAGTGCGCCTAAATAATGAACGGTGTGGCGTCACGAACGTCAAAACAAAGTGTGCAACGTCGACGAACGGATTACGAAGTCACTCTTCTTAATCCCTCAATCCGTCCATCCTCAAAACTACAGCAGAGCTATTGTTGTGAAATTTCATTCATTCATTCAAGCGCTCACTCGGCCATTTAGCCTCGCTATGGTTTATGGTAGGGAGTGATTGATTTTAGACCGCAATGCTTTTGACTGTTTTACGGTCATGACAGGTGTATTTTATGTTTTTATTTCAATCAACACGCGCTAAAACCGCGGATGCCCAATTGGACGTGGTGAGCATTCGATTCAATTTCCCTTTGGAAATGTTCCCTGATCCCCAGTAATGACAGTAAATAAACATTATTACTCTGCAGCGTATTCTACGAGATGAATATAAGGAATAGACCCATTTTTGCTACCCAAACCGAATCACAGGTCTTTTTTCGAACTTTGTACATAGTCCTTTAGCATCCACTGCAAATGTCCGACTTTAAAGGGACGAATACTTGGCTTTAGTTTAAAATTATTTTAGGATTTCTCTCTTTCGGACATTTCTGAGAACAGATTTGTAATCAACGATGGAAGTAAATAAAAAGGGTGATAATTTCGGCCACACCGAATCCTCAGTACATCCTCTCGTAGTTTGTGAAGTTATAGGAGACGTGACAGTGCATCTACGCCTATTTTTAATAGAATACGACAACTTGTACGTGGTGGAATTTGAGCCAAATGCTGATTATTTTCATATGCTGCTATATTTATGGAAATTGTGGTAAAAATATTCATTATAATGCAGCCCAAATTCTCCTAATATCATTGTAAAGGCCCATTCAATTTCTATACAAAGAGTATCGCTGTGATCCTTATCGGTTAATTATAGGTCCGGACAAATATTTCCTTTGATGAAATCGAAAATAAGTTTTGTGTTCTCAACGAAAGTTCTAACCCAGAATTGTTCGAACCTCTTTGAGAAATAACTTGCAAAAATGCAATTTAAACCTACATCCATGCAAGACATCTAAGTTCGTTGAAAGTTTTTCCTGTTTCAGTAAATGTTCCTATGTCTGACGCATAGTGTGCCCAGCCAGCAATTTTTTCTTTGTTAAATTTATACGTCCATAGCTTCTTGTTCGGCTATTTGCAGGATTCAATATATGTTTAATCACGAAATACTGCGTAGCATCTTAACAACGTTTAGATTATTCATATGATTGAATTTGAATTTGAACTAACCCACTGTGCGTGGCATACAAAAAGTTTATGCTCACCCCTTAAACTATGTAAATGTGAGCTTCCTACGAAAAAACACGAAAATAATTAACAAATTTCCAAAGTCAATCCAATTGCCATTAACTCCTAGACTTTGGGTGGAGATGACAAGGATCACTGTAAACAATTGTTACCTCCTAATTTCTAATTTATCAGCGAACTGTTAATTGTGTTTGTAACATGAAATCGCTGGCAAAGTGTCACAATATTTTGGAAATAAACTTAACAAAATTTCTACGACAACTCATCCCCAAACAATTACACCAAGAGTCCTTTGCATGCCAACTTGACAGTTGATGTTCCGTGTTCTTCTTGAGCGGCATAATTTGGAATTAACACCCACCTTTACTCTGCTGGCATTGAAACTTCCGGAAGAAAGTGTCGTTTTTTACAAGATCATTGCTTTTTATGTACGCAAATGATGCTTTGCAAGGGATGGGGTCGGCAATTCATGCACAGCTAATTACTCATGAGTGACAGTCACTTTTTGGGTAGAAGTGACAATTTAATGCTTTTTTTATGAGCACAAATGGATGGCGGTGACGGTGTGGTCGAGTTGGAAGTGGAAGTAGCGGAGAACACCTTAAATCCACCCAGATTCATATTTAGTTGGCTGCTTTTGGTGTTGTCAATGTAAACGAGTCAAGGACTCTTTTCGAAATTTATTTCAAATTTAATGCATCCTCTGGAAATGAGCCTGTGAAAAGGGGTTGTATTTATTAAGTTCCCAACTACAAACAACAACCACCACCATCACCACCATCGTCGACGCTGTGCTTAGGTTTTGAATTTTTAATGCGCGGCCAAATGAGCGACCACCGACTGCCGAGATTTAGAGTCACTTGAATAGATTGTCCTTTTTGTTGTTTGACAGTCAGACAACAGCCCAAACTTCTGTGACAGTGATGTGCTACGAGTAAACATTGTTTCGCCTTTTTGCCCATTTTCGTAAGTGGAGCACCAAAAAGTTTGCCTTCGCAGAAGGGTTAAGGTGTGCGAGTCCGTCGTCAGTCACATCGTACATATGGTCATACATAATAGATAAATTATAAAAATGTCCTTTAGCTCCTTCAAACTTGTTCAGTTTTATGCACTTGTGTAGGTGTGTGTCCACAATGCACGTACGTACGTACCTGCATATGTGTGTATCCTTCACATGTACTGTCAACAGTCACTTTAGGAACATTAACATGAATCAAGTGAAAAGGTCACCAATACATGTACGTACCTTTTTCCTGTTCTGAAAAAAGCTCATATCCATATCAACGTCTGTCAAAGTTTTGTGATTTTTTCTGTTTTGTTTCATTTGCCAGAGTCCTTTCGCCGAAGTCAGGTATTTGTGTTTGTACTTTGGAAGAGAATTTTTGATGAACTGTCTAACGTTGTCTCAACTTATTTTCCATTTCCACTTCAATATCTGTTGGATTTTGTGTTTGTGTTTCTACCATCCACTCATGGGCATCCTACTGCGCCGGGGTCTCTTCGTTGTCATCTAATTGTCACTTTGATGGATTTGATGTGTTTTCGGACAGAATCCTTTTTTGTGGCTCCCTTCCCTGTTACTCGTGTCGTCTTATCTATGGTATGTAGCTCATTCATTAATCTCAAGGATTAATTATGTGTAACAAAAGAAGGGAACACAAGCAACATTTTCTCCGGTTAATGATGTCAATGGGCCTACCGCAATTATCTGCACGGCCGGTAGTTAATTGATTAGATAATTGTTTTGGTTTTCTGAAAGACAGCTTCGATAGAAGTTGACAGGCCTCCTTGGCCATTGGTGTTTAGTAATTAATCAGGTCAAGAATTGTCGCCATAGTCCCAAGCACCTTTTGTATGGCCCGCAGTCAGGTAAGAAGTAGAAGGCTTAACACAAACGCTTGATAGGCAAACCGCTGATAGACACAGACTGACTGATTGGTAGATGATTATTGGTATCATTGCATATTCGCTTATGTCAAAGCACACGGATTCATTCAAGTGTTTAGGGATCGGGGAATCCAGAAAACAAGAAATTTAATTGTTGAGCAGCTGTTGATTTATTTACATTTGATAAGATGTGATTTTATAAATTACACTGTGTCGTGATGCAATAAAATGCGGCACAGTTAGATTTCCCACCTAACCAATTGAAGTCCCGCCACTGTATGTACTACGAAGCAAACCATGTAAGCCGCCACCTCCGACACAGTGCTATGCAACGTTGCAAAATTATTGGTCTATGTCAGGGTAGTATAAACATCAATAATTACATTATTCGTTGTACCGTTCATTTGTACAACTCCTCGATCGGACTCCTAGATCACCAAATTCAAATCAGAAGTTAATTGCTTTTAAACTGATTCTTTGCTTATTCAAAAATCATAAAAATATATATTTGAAAATTCTACGTTTGAAAAAATACTAATAATTGGTTGTTTCTTAATATTGTGAATTAATTTAAGTTTTTACTGAAAAATTGTGTATAAAACAATAAGGTAATGGAAGCTGTCAAATGTAATGGAAGCTTGTTAAAAACAAAATATTGATTTGACAATTAATTTTGTGGCCAATGGAGTCTTAATATAATTTTAATAAATCTTTTGCTAAATCGAAACTGCGCAGTCAACTTTTAGCTGCAACAATAAAGGTCTCACTTTGCCTTTTTGCTAATTTTGGGTTCTGCTGAAGACTTCAGCACAACCTTTGATCTTAAACCTAAATAAATGACAACAAATCTTACAAACATTTTATTATTCTGTGTGCAAAACTTATTTGCCAACAATTCATAGTTCTGGAAGGCCTCTTGGAAACGTGGCCCATCAAATAAGAATATTTTGAAGTTTGGAAACTTTAATGTCAAACATTTATACAATTAACAGATTGCTCGTATTATTGGACGTTTGATTTATTTTTGAGCGACAACTAAATTGGGAACATTTTATAAAAAGAAGGAATCAATACCATTCGAGTGTTTCATAAATGTTTAATATCGTACTTCACTGCCTTCATTTTTGTGAAAATAGTTCAATGCAGAACAATAATAAAAATTTATATTTAAAGTGCTTTCAAGGGTCTATTAATTCAGAAAAATTGACAAAAATTTAACATAAACAAATTTCGGGAAATATTTTAGGGGTGTTTAGCTCACAGACGACTTGGCCGAGATGCGAAATACTTTTCAAATCATCATTAAACAATCCAAACTTTGCTTCTGTAAATTATTTTTTAATGTGTATAGACCGCGACACAGCCTAATGTACATATCGTTACCTGAAACTTTTCAAATTTTACTGGAGAAACAAAAAAATTGATAATATGAAAGCCATTGTGGAATTTTTAAGATATTTTTGAAAAACAAACATCCAATTACATTACAAAGCAAGTTGTGTTCCATTATTGGGCCGAAAAACATTAATAGTCCCAATTTTTGGCAAACATTTAGTGGGGTTGTTTATTTTGGCGTATGGACTATACATACATATGTGTATATATATAAATCAATGTATGTCTGTATGTTCCGTATAGGACGCCAAACCGGTGGACCGATTCGCTTGACAATTTTACTGTAACTAACCAGTGGACAGAGAATGGTTTCTAGCTACATTAGGTTATGATAGAACAAAGGAGCGTGGAACTGCCCAAACAAACTATACTTTAAAATTATCAATTAGTACTCATTTCATCTTCAAAAGCATACGAAGTAACGGACTAGAGAAGAATGGTCCCGTGCAATGCCGGGTAAAACACCTAGTGTACAATAAAGAATTCAATTTTGGATTTTTGTGGTGTTCTGCACTTTTGCATTTCAGGTTATGATATGTAGCGGCGATAGAACAGGCCTAAGATATGATGTATAGCAGTTAGTGTGTTCAGATATCGGGTTCTTCCTCCGTTTTTATTTACATTGGTTGACATGAAACATTTCATGTTTCATGTCATTTTTTGCTTGGCTAATTTTCTTTTTGTTTTGATTAAAAAACAGTGAAACTGTCCACAATTGGCTTGTATTGAATTGGTTCAATTGTCTCAAAAAAGGAAAAGTGTTCATCACTATTTGTAATATGGAAATGTTGGTTCCAATTTGAAAACTGAGGAATGTTGATAGCGGCGCGTCATGTAAAATGATGGCACCACAACGGATATGTAAGGAAAACAAAAGACTTAAGACACAAACTTTGGGACAGACATCCCCCTCAAATAACTGTCAATACACTCACTACACCAATCATCTGGGTGTGAGTGGGTTTATACACGAAACGACGTGAACTCAGAGAGGGAGAGAACGAGAGAGTGAGAGAGTACCGTCCCACGTATCTATATGTATACAGCAATGTATGTACATATATATATGCTGACACTCATACATAACTCACACCACAAGCCGACCCAAGCAACAGCCATGCGCAACTCCGCCCATATTGCCAACTGCTGCATATGCACAACAACCAATGGGATGCTGTGCACAAAAGTGTGCCCGGAACCAACAAAGTGAACACTTTCGAACTACAATTAAGTCTATTATAATTTAATTAACGTATAAACGTTGGGTTGCATGGCATAAATTATTGACCGTGCCACTACTATTGCACAGCACTTAAATCCATCAGTGATACTCGCCGCACCGAGTCGGCAACTATCCATGTGGATGTATGTGTTTGTTTGCTCCAACATAGATTCTATGAGTTGAGCGTTTGTGCTATGTGCAGGTGTGTGTCCTTTTTGTATCGTCGTTGTCGTCGCCGTCCTTAAAACAAAAGCCTTCAACACAATTTTCAACGTTGAATATTGTGCATAATTTATGTGACTTTGTGGACAATTTGCCTGAATTATGGATGCTTGGCACTCTGTTTTTCTTTTTTTCGTGCAGCAGCTCGGAATGGTGTTGACATTTTGTTTTGTGCCACTTCTGGTGGAGAGTGTCCAAAGTTGTCCTTTGTAAGAGCTTCAAAAGGACGTCATCGTATCTGTGCATATAAAATGTACATACATACATACACACATTCATGTACATGGATGTGTACATACAACTGGTGATTGTAATGGGTTTTTGGTGTACGACGTCCTTCTCGACAACAAGGATTTCATATTCGGTGATTTTTTCCAATTTGCATTATTTTCCAATTTAAGCTCTTAATCAGACTTTAAGGAACGGCACAATAATTTCATCATATCCCATAAATTAGAGTCTCACAAATGTTTTGCAAAATGTATTTTGACATGCAAATTTACTAAAGAAGACAATATGTGTAATGTGAAAAAATAACTTTAATTTGCGGCGAACGGCAATGACAAAAAGAAAAATGTACTTTTCTGATTAAAATTTCAATGAAAACGTGAAATCTTACAATTTTTAATTTTCGCCTCCTTTTGAGAAAATAAGCTTCCGTTCTTGGGTGAATCCGCTCTAATTTTTCAACGAGCGAAAAAGTACATCTTGTAAATCAGTAATCATTGGCCCCAGGATTTGGCTTGACAAAGCTATCGACTCAATGTTCAACGCAAAGAAAATGTACAAAAAAATATGATGAATCAGAAGTGTTTAATTGAATTAAAAATATAATTGCAATAATTAAATTATTAATTGAATTAATAATGTAATTCACACAATTATTGTTTTAATTGAATTGAACAAAGAAGTTTATTGTCTTTTTTACGCCACGAATCAGTGTGAAAATGAATATTCTTTATCATACGCAAACATATATATATCAATTTTTATATAAGGGCGTATAACTGATTACAAAAATCAAAAAAATGTTAAAATCATGATATTTGCGGACAAGTATACTCACGCATATTTTATATATCTATTTATAAAACAAAAATAATATGTACGTATTTTAAATCAAATAAATTTCTAAGTTAGGAAATTAGGAAGAATATGTCTTGTGTTATTTTTATATAGACAAAATTTTAAAATTTATTAAAATTTTTAAGACACTAATGCCATTCCATTATTCCCTTCAAATTCCTATCAAGGTCTGTCTTCTTCAGATCTCTAACATTTCGATAAGACTGTGCCAAGGATAATAGTCACATTTCTTCTTCTGAGGTAGAGAAGAAATACTTTAGACACGAAATTTGCGGATAACGTCAATTCTTTCATGGGAGAAAGTAGTTGTGAAAATATCACCTTTTTCAATCTTTAGGGGGATTTTATTGCACATTCTCAAAACCTAAATTTACATTCGCATTCGCAACAACAAATTCCTAATATTAGCTAAAAATCAATGCAATTTATTATTTTTTATATTAATGTTCTAATGATTTTGTGTAAATTATAAAATTATTATTAAATTATTTGCTTAATACCGAAAATATGATCTTTCAATTAAAAGGTATAGGAATCCTTTTTCGCGGAAAGTAAATTACTGGTTTTAACAAGAACAAGTTTTTGAACGTTCGTAAAAAATCAATATTCGCTTTCTAAAAAAGTTTTTTGAGCATTCACAAAAGTAACATAACATTCGTTACATTATGTCATATCGTAATCAGTTATAACGACCGAATCTCGCTGGTCCCGTGAATGTCGTTACAAGCGAATTCGACTGTACATCACGTGAAGTTCTTATATGCAGAAACATGTTAGAATAAACTTATTTTCAGATAATTATAAATGCAGAAACTCAAAATTGAGAAATCTGGAAATTTCGATTATTCCCGAAAATATGGCCATATAGCTACAAGTCTGACCATTTAGATGCCTACATCAAAACGTCAACAGGTTAGACAATTTTGACATCATATTCGAATTCAACGCCCCTTTCTGTCTAGCAGTTGACTTGGCTTGTTGAACATTTGGCGATTTTTACTATCAGACCTCAAGATCTCATTTTAAACCAGATGTGTATCAATCTTTATATGTGTAAACTTGTGATATTACGTAAAATGGTAGATTTTATCCCCCACAAACATGACTTAGATTAAGGCGTATTAAGCCATTATTTTCAAAATTCAGTGAATCAGTGTTTGCGCTGTGATAAAATTACCAAAATTATTCATCACAATTTTTCGTTCACGTTTTATTAATTGTTTTCTATGGTGTTTTTATGACATTTTGTGGTTACGGCTGTTGGTTAGGCGGAGTGAAGAAATTTAAACGAAATCGATATGATTTCTAATGTTCTGAATATTATATTTCTGTGTGTGGGAAGCGTGAATCACACGTCCACAGTTTATTCTATTTCAGGTGAATATTTGAAGGTGTTAATAACGGAATGACATGACAGATGTCAAACACACTAATCCGAACGCATATTTTGAATTATATTTTCACCAGTTCCAAATGCAGCATTGTGATGCGAATTAAAGCTTTTAAATCGTATGTGCTCTTAACGCACTTGACGTTGTAATTGGAAACACGATTTACCCATTAGGACTCCATGCATTCCACACCACAAAAAACAAACATCAAAAAGTCACCGTCACACACAAAATAACTGAAACAATCCAAAGTCAAATAACACTGCAACACAATACGAGTTCCTCTGTTTTGTTGTCAATCTTCGTAATCCGTGTGCATTGGCCCAAATAAATAGGGTCCCATGCTCCGCCTCTTTCAAGTATATATGGATGTGCGTGTGTATAGCGTCAACCCATGCCAACAAACAACATATTCTCTCGCAGGTACGCTCTCCGACTACACGAACACGAACAAGTATACGAATATGCGGATGGTGCCACCACCACCATTACACCGCACACACCACACTACAACTGCTGCCCCGACATTGCGAACGAAGTAAGTTCAATTGTCATCATTGATGGTGGTGGTGGGCACCATAAACAACTCACACTCTGGCTCTTTTGTATGGGCTGCTGCTTGTGTTAGGAGAGCAGCCACTGTGCGCTATGGTGTGTGGTAGAGGGCCACATGTGTATGTGAGGTTATGTGTGGGCGCCATTTATCACCTCTCACTCACGGCTGACTCTATAGATTCGAGAACACTCACTCACTCTCTGTTGTTGCGTCTCTTTGCCTGTTTGGGCTTCGGTTGCCCACATTGGCCACAGGCGGCGGACCCATATATGTACATACCGACATACTTACATTGTTGTGAGCGAGTGAGTGTGTGTTTGTGCTCTGAATCTGGTTCCGGTATGATGTCCCAATCCCATTGCGCCGAACAATAACAAGAATGCTAACTAATGATGATGTGATGGTCGTAGTACCCAGTCTTGGGTTGTCGTTCGTAAGCACAAGACGTTCGTTTGTTTTGTTGTTGCTATCACTCGTTCGCTCTTACAGTTCGCTGCGCTGCTGTTCATTTGTTTGGCTCGGCGTGGCACCTCTAGTATCTCGTCTGCCGTCTGCGTGTGAGTGCTGGTGAGGGTCGGTGCGCTCAACTTATATACTTCAATGAATTATAACGAGCATTAAGGCGTAAAGAGTCCCATCCAAGAGCCAACGTCATCAGCCACACAATCATTATCTGTACCAACGGTTCTGCTCTGTGCTTCTAGTAACGCCTTTTGAAGTCGGAGCGTGTGTCTGGCGGTGTGTGTGTGTGTGCGCTACTTACGTTTTGGTTCAGTTCGATTCGGTTTTAAGTGCACATATTTAGTTAATCATTGGTGCCCATTGCAAATGGACGTTAAACAATCCGTTAAAAAAGAATTTCAATAAAAAATAAACAAACAAACCAGATAAAAACAAACAAAGATAAAGTCAAAGGATACAGCATTCCACGACAACAACAACCACTCTGTGCTCGTACTAAATAAAATAAAAACCTACATACATACAATACAATACTCAAAGATATTTAATATCAAATAAATTAAAACAAAACAAAAAATAATGATATATTCTGCAAGCAAGAATAGAATCGAGAAAACATTGTGAAGCTTACAAGAAGTTCAAGTGTATCTGTGACAAGCCATGATGGCCTTAAAGATGCTGTATCGCGGTCCAAGTTCAAGACTCGAAAATCTAATTGAAAAAATCCAAGCTACCAAGGAAATCGTTAACGCCGGTAACTATTCACATTTTTTGATTCATAACATCCACGATTCGAATCTACAGAAGGACTCAAGATTTGTCTATGCGTGGGTGTTTTCCAATTACGTACATAACTGCGAGTGAATGGATGGCGTTTCCAGGGAATCCTGACCAAGTTGTATACATATGGTCATTTGTCTGTGATAAGGCATTTTACGCAAAAATCCCAAAAACTTACAAAATTATGTGGCAGCTTTAGACCATGTAAAGTGATCCCACTTTATGCAACAAGTGTTTGCACTATTTGGGAACAAAATGAATACAATAACATCTAATCGTTATCTGGTGATAGTTGTACTACTCTGCGGATTGATCTTCCACGCGTCGAATGTATAAAGTGACGATGGAAAACAACTTTGTTGACCACCCCAAGAATCCGTTATGAGATTAGACAGCTATATGAATACATATATACAAAGATACCAACATGCAGACATTGACATATGATACGTATGTATATTTTGTGTTTGGGAGGAGGAAACCTGCATTGTCTCAGTTGTCAGTGGGTATATCGACTGAAAGCACCTCCTTCGATATTAATTCTTAGAGGTGTGTCAGTCTATACATTTTCGTTCCAAACACTTAAAGCTAGAGTCTGATTGTTTCATAATTGTACTTTTTGATATGTTATCCAAGTAAAATTTCTCAAAAAAGTCAAAATGGCTTGCAAATAGCTAACATTTCACATTCCCCACGAAATATGTCTAAGGAAAACATATCGTAGCTTTTTCAGAATGCTGGAGAGACAAGCCCACCTTAAGTCAACTAAAGCAAGAAAATGGTTGACTAAAACCAGAAGTATTTTGAGTGAGGAGAAGTATTCATATAGTGTGAGTAGAAATTTGGAGAACATTATACACTTTAAGGGATACTCCAACATTCAAACACGAGAATATTCATCTTTTAATATGGAATTTTTTGGACCACGACCCCAAATCCTATAGTGCAAGATATACTTAAGAATGAATCTAAGCGATAAGAAGGTGTTCATGTTTCTTAAAATCACCGTCGTTTACCAATCATTTGACCTACAATATGAATCTATATAAACAATATTCTATTAGTTAACTCAAAAATGTAACTTTATCTTCAAAAAAGTTAAGATTCAAATAACCAATTGCATATGTGCAATAAAACTAGATAAACCTTAGTCCGCTGATGCTGTAGAAAGTACGTTGAGTTGTAAAATAATGATCCTGGTCTTGACTACAGTAATGCTAATTTAGTGTCATTTCTCATTTTTGTAAATTTGTCCAACCCATCGGGATTTTATCTCACATATTGACAATTGAGCGTGATAGCTACATTGTTTTTTGTTAAATACAAAATAACAACAAGCACAGATCAATCCAAGCAGAAGATAAATATCATACATGAATGTTAACAAAAGTGATCTAACCCAGGGTTTACGCTTTTTGAAATATCAATTTTAAATTACCGAATCATCTTCGGCCTGAGAGTATTTTGAACTTGACATATCTTAGACTGACCTAATGGTATTTAAATCCCATGGAAAGGAAAAAACGAGAGATCGGTTAAATAAACCTACAAAGAATAAATTGACCTAAATTTATATATTATCAGATGCCCATTTGTATAATGTACGAGTTGGTCCAGTGGATAAATTATTGACGGATTCGTTGGGAGTACTAGTTTAATGAGTTCAAGAAAGCGTTCCGTATATCGAACGTGTTTATGTATTTATTTAATGAATTGCAGTACAAAGTACATTCAGGAATTGAGCCGAGCGACAAATACGATCATAGCTACTGAGGAACATTATCACCTTGTTCCCAGCCTTTGGATATGTAACAAAATGTGCTCTTGCTATTTGATTACAATGTTTACAGAACCCTCAATCACAAACCACTTCGCTGGGTTATAAAAGTTCAGATTGAAAATAGAACGGGACAAACACTTTGACAGACCTTTAACCCGCTCCGAGAACACGGACGACCATTAACACCATACAGATTGAGACAAATTCAAAACAACTAATTACATGATTTATCATTCGAATGACAGAAACGAAAAGCTCTCCATATGACAAACAGCTCTTGAAAGGAACTGCCCCGGGCCGAGCACTCGCAAGACGACAACAGCACAAAACAGTCAGTCAAGTCAGCATCAGCACACAAGTAGCCGATGCCAATTAAAAATAATTTGTAGTTTCCCTCGTTAAATGAGCAGTAGAAATGTCCGTACTTAATATTGGGGCGTCAGACTGAGAATATCACTGAGAATTCTAATTAAAATGTTCAATTCAAACTGGAGGTTTAATCGTAAAAATAAGAATTATCACTTTGCATGACTACTCGCTCGCTCGTACATGCGACCATGATGTGATAGCAGCGGGTAACGTGGGCGAGGGGGTTGGTTTGTTTGGCTTGGCTTGGCTTGGCTTCAAGACACGCTCTCCATTATTAAGCAAAGCAAAGCGGCTCTGACAAACGACGATCATGTGTGATCAGTTTCACACTATGTCCCACAAGGCGAAGTGAACAGAATTAACAACAACGGGTAGATCGGATCAGATTAATTAAATTAGTTCTAGTTGTTGGCTGTTGACTGTCCACCAGTAATGCCCCCCATCGTACGTACGTACATGCTTAGTGCCGAGGAACCACTTCCTGTAATTGAACGCTAATAAGGATGTCCATAACACCACCCACGTAATTGTCGCTATCGTAGATGCGCTAAGAGACAGCCATCGCCGCCATGACTAATCACTGATGAAACTTCTTTTTGCGGTCGTATAAATGGTTTTTTATTTTATTTTTTTTTTGCTTTGTGTACTTGCAGACATGTATTCGACGCACACTTCGTCCAGCTATTCACCTTCAATATCGGATGGTACCCTAACACCGAATTCTTTACATCACCATCAGCATTTGGCTGTGCCATCACACTTGGCATTTGCGACCGCCAACTACGAGGAGGAGGCTCTGTTGCCAACTCATCAGCAACATCTGCTCAGGCAAAAATCAAATGGCAACGTAGATGGCGCTGCCGCTGCCTATGATAACGACGACACCGAAAGGATTCACCAGAATGA
The DNA here is from genome assembly GCA_947397865.1 of Polietes domitor. Classification (NCBI taxonomy): domain Eukaryota; kingdom Metazoa; phylum Arthropoda; class Insecta; order Diptera; family Muscidae; genus Polietes; species Polietes domitor. The sequence continues at coordinate 93,923,163 of OX377622.1, forward strand.
CACAAAACCTTCCGAAGAAAACGCCGCAGACAACAGCTGCACAACCACAGCCACAAATGTTGCAGAAAGCGGCGCAGAACAACTCCACCATCAGCGTCAGCACCACCATCATCACCACCAAGCGCAGCATCTTAAACGTAATGGACGTCATCATCGTTATGCGGAACATGCCTTGAGAATTCCTTCAAAATTACGCAAAATCGAAAGGGATTCGGCGGTGGGCAACGGCGGCGGTGGTAGTGGCACAAATGCACTCAAGTTTGATAAGTTGACAGGCGATGGCATTAAGAGCGGCAACAATGCTGCCAGCGCGAGTGCCGACGGATCCTATCAATGTCAGTTCTGTGATAAATCATTTCCGCGTCTTGGATACTTGAAGAAGCACGAACAGGTAAGTCAACTACCAAATCATTATATGTTTATACTCGAGTGTCTGTGTTGCCTAAGTTGTGACATGGGGTGTCTTAATTAATGTGGCACGACATCATAATTTAATGGGGTTGCAATGGGCCAATTTTCGTCGTTTACAGTCATTATGGCTGAGTACAAAGGGTGCGTTAGGCGCAAATATGAATTTTAAATTAAGACGATTAGTGTATTGATGCGAAATGTCTTCATTAAAATTTCAGCTTTGACGACTCGGGTTCACTGCTAACTGTTCCTAAGGAGTAGACTAATGTATTTGTACCCACAAAGTTTTGTGGTGAACCACGGAACGTAACATTAAACGACCTAAGCATATGCCTTATATATAGATATTCCTTTTAACAATATTAGCTATGAACTGCCAAACTCTTCATCCATAGCCATCCTATTCAAATCATTTATTAGCCAATTTGTAAAGATCAAATAATTCTAGAGGCCTTAATCTGGTGAATAGGCAGCTTCAAAATAGCAATTTTAAATCATTGATTTTGGTAATTGCAATAGCGGATTTGTATTGTGTATTGTATTGGTGGAACACCAAACTATACACTCATCATGTATCCATGCCTCATATTTGAGTTTTCGTGACTTCTCTTCGCCATTTCCAACCACGACCTTTGAAATTCTGAATTGGATACATTTTATATTGGTTTGTTACGGTTGAGACCTTTTAAATGAATATATTGCACCACGCAGCGGTGAACAATTTTCTTCATAGTTTAAAAATCACTTGGTGTGTTCTCTGATTATGGCCACCAAACAAATGCTAAACAACGTGGTATCATCTTATTAGTGTTGCCACATTTTACAGCTGTCATTGTAGTGCAAAAAGTGCCGCCATCTATATGTCAAGTCGACTGTGTATCCAAAAAGAAATGACGGTGATTTGCATTCCATTGCAGTATGACAGCAAAATGGCCTTGAGCCAGGAGAACGTACAAATATCCATAACTCCCACGGTCCCTTTACATTAGATCGGAAATAAAGAGAAGAAATATATGTAAGAAGCTGGACAAATTATTCAAATTCATAATTGAAATGAGGCGAGGACCGAAGACAAACGAACTTGTATGTCACGAAACTAAAACAAAACTCACCCAAGATACAGCCAGATGTTGCATAGGTGAACGCGAAACCGAGGAGCCATCAATATTTTATTCCACTGTCAGCTCTTGGAATATCGTGTCTAGGGTCTAACTACTTCCCCGTCCATTCGGCAAATATTAGCCCTAAAGGATCGTCGTTCCGCAATGCCGTACAAACTCGTGCATCATATGCAAACATACAGGCAAATTCATACTTGGATACAAATCAAACCAAACGGAATGGAATCGCTAAATTTGTCTTAACCCACACGACATTCTTCTTGGCCAACTCATAATTCGTTGTTGCGTTCGCTTGTTTTGTGCGTAAATAAAGAGCGGGTACGACAACGAGTATGTAGACTCATTTAGATTGATATCAGGTATTTTGAACGCTTTATGCAATTAGCATATTATGCCAAACCAGACACGGCTGTTGGGATGGGGAGGGCGGAGGTGGAAGCGAAGCGAAGCGAGCAGCGATGAGCAGTAACATGCACTTGCACATTTCCATGTTATTTATTTGGAAAGGTTCTTAGAAAACTGTTTGGGCATACTAAAGAAGCGCAAAAGAAGACAGCATTTATTAATAACAGCGGCTTCCAAACGACCTTTGCATACCAAAACATCTCGTTAAGATTGGAGAATGGTGATACTCTAGGTGATAAATGGCCACTAAAACGGACCGTAGGTGGCATTGTGACTGCATCAAAGAGCCAGCCACTAAATGCGAGTACGCTGGCTAAGAAATACAACAAAGCGCAAATGTTCTAATACATCATCATCACCGCTGTCGTCGCTGTCGCTGTCTCTGTCATCATGACCATCATCACCACCATCATCATCATCATCACCAGTTTAGATGATTACCGCAACAAAGCGAGCGGTATATTTGCTTTGATATGTTAAATCTAAGCGACAGTGCTAACCGAAATTGCCAAACTCCCTCCCTGTACCCGAGCCATAACATGAGCGTGGCCAAGTTCTCCACACAGAAATTAGCCCATTTGTATGCACACGGTTGTGTAACGCTCACATAACATGCTCAAGCGGGGACTGCGAGCGAGTAGCGCTGTGTATATACTCGTAGTCTTTCTTTCTTCCATCAACTCCAAAAAAATATTGTGTGTTGATTATGGTTTTTTAAACTGTTTTAGAGACCAACAAACAAATCATTATAAATTGTATAGTCCGTCCCGTCCGTCCGTCGGTACCTTGGTCTGCCTGTCTGTCTGTCCGTCCGCTGACATGTACATATAAAGTATGAACGACTACCAACAACAACAGCACCACGTCCATCACCACCACCTCATCCATCCAGAGTTCAGATTCTGTCAGAACCCAAACCGAATGCGACGACCGCGAATACGAAGAGAACGTGCGGTATGATGATAAGCGACAACATCAAAAGTTGTTACTTAAAAATTTGCGCATTCAGATAACAATCTTCAAGGAGCCAACAACGTGCCTCTCCACCAAACTAAACCGAATCACTTCAGGTCCCCATCAACTGTTTGGAGTTGATTCCGAAACAGAGATGACAAATACCCGTACTTACATGTGTACGTCGACGTCGGACGTACATACTTTGTGCTCGACTTAGGAATGTTCAAAACATTTAAGGTTGCCACATTTAAGTGATGAAATATTTTCGTATGAAATATTTGCAATTGTCGCCGAAACAGGTTCGATACGAGTAGCGACGACATCAGCAACAATGATCTCAAAAATGCTCTTTGAGGTGTAAAATGATTTGTAACAAAAAAGTGACGAATTGATCTTAATGTTCCCCATCTCTCTTTCTTATCGTTCCAGAGCCATGCCGAACACTTGCCATTCAAGTGCGACTACTGTGCACGTCTATTCAAGCACAAGCGATCCAGAGATCGCCATACCAAACTGCACACGGGAGATCGTCGTTATCGGTGTCCACATTGCGAGGCTGCTTTTTCCAGGAGGTAAATATCAGAACACCTTTCCTTTTACAGCAATTCAGGTATTCTGAGATCCCAACTAATTGTCGGCATATTTATCCATCTCCAGCGACCACCTGAAAATCCACATGAAAACCCACGACAACCAAAAACCATTCCAATGTACAATATGCAATCGCGGTTATAATACGGCGGCGGCCCTGACGTCGCACATGCAAAATCACAAGAAGCAGGCAGCACTCTTGGCGGCGGGCGGCAATCCACAAGCTTTGAATTATAGCCCTCGATCGACGGGATCCGCATCGAGTAATGGTAGTCTGCAGAAGAGACGATATGGTTTAGCGGTGGGTGGCGACCACAGCCCCGGTCGCATTGAATTCAACAAACGCGGCAGATCATCGTCTTCGAATATGCTAAAGTGTACATTTTGCTCAAAGTCAGATTTCACCACCATGGAGCAACTGAATGCCCATCTTCAGACTCAGCACGAAAAGGAATTAGTTCATTCGATGACACCGCCAACGACGACAAATGCCCCACCAGCAGAAGCGACGAATTTCCAGATGGCATGTGAATATTGCACCATGAAATTTTCAAACATTGCGGCCATGTTTCAACATATGCGTTCAGCACATGTGGACCGTCTGACCAGTCCTAACTCGTATTTTGAACATTTCAATCGTTTGGCAGCTTCTGGGACATTCAGCCCTCGTCTATTGACCGGACAACCATTAAGGAGCTCAACAAGTGCCGATGAGACCAGTATCAAAGAAGAGCAGAACCTGACGAGTCCAAAGTCCTTGGACGCCAATGCCCGGCAGAGTGAAGATGAACCCACTGATCTAAGTCAAAACAATCGCAGATCGATAACACCTTCAACTACTCCTCAAAAGTCACCCCATGAAAATGTACTTGCCGAGAAGCCAGGCGTATTTCTGTGTAACCAATGCAATGCCGGTTTGCCTGATTTCGAATCCTTTCGCAATCATTTGAAGTCTCACATAGCGCAAGGCTTGAATTTGGTGTGTCATCACTGCGGTCTCATGTTGAGAGAACAGTCCGAGTACGAGAGGCACATTATCTCGCATTTTCTCATTACAAACTCCGAATACAATTGCTCGTCCACTTGCCAGAAATCTTTCGGGAAACCAGATGAATTACAGAAACATCTCATGGATCACCACGCCGTAACTATGTTTAAGTGCGGCCTATGCAGTGAAATGTTCGAAACTAAAGTGGCCATACAGGTTCATTTCGCCTGTACTCATTCCGCAGAGACTAAATTATTCAGGTGCTCCGCTTGCATGGACGTCTTTCGGACGGAACACGATTTCAATGTACACGTGAAATCAAGACACCAGGCAGTTAGTAACAATCCTGCGCCGGCGAATTCATTACAATGTATGTTCTGTCGGACGGTATGCTCCTCCGATTTGGAAATGCAGTTCCACTTGGCTGCCCATGCCAGACAATTCCGTTGTCCTTCTTGTCCAGAGACTTTCCATGTGGAGTTTTTATTAGATCGTCATATGCAAACCCACCATGCCGGTCACGAGCGTCCACCTGCGGCCCAGAAGGAAACCTTTGATGAACACTCGTCTCCCGCTGCCAACAATGCTATTAGTCCCATGAACTCATTGTACGTGAATGCACTCTTCGGTAAGGGACCCTTGATGCCATTGGCAGCCCAGAATAACAACAACAGTATTCTGGACTACAACATGGCTTTTGCATCACATCTCAACAAGGGACTCTTTCCCAGTACGACTGCAAACAAATTCTACAATCCTCTACAAATCGACACGAATGCCATGAAGCATTCGGCTTTGATGTATGGATTATCGCAACGATACTTCGATACAAACCGAACCGTAATGGAGATGTATCAACAGCAGCAGCAACACCATCATCACCAAGAGAATAATAAGTCCGGCAGCAATTACTTCATAAGTCCGAAGCAACCCACAGCAGCCCCACATTTACCGCCGGAGGGCCATGTACGCAACGAACTGACAACGTCACCATTGAGCTCAAACGGTTTCAGCTGCGGCATTTGCGAACGCAACGACTTCCGCACTGAGTCCGAAGTACATTCGCATCGTAAGATCGTCCACAATCTTAAGACCGGTGTTAGTCTCAAATGTGCCTATTGTTCGGGAAACTTCAAGTCGCGCAGCGAACTGGAACACCACATGAAGACATGCCACAATTCGACGGGAAAGCACAAGTGTCTGATATGCGACGAAATCTTCCCGTCGCCGGCAATATTGGCCGAGCACAAATTGCAGCATTCTAAGGTTGGCCAGTCGGGCAGGTGTTCTCATTGCTCCAAGCCATTGGCCGATGTTAGTGCATTCAAGGCTCATCTGGCTGACCACAACACCGAGGGTCAGATGCCGGTACAGTGTATCTGTTGCCGTCAATCATTGCATTCCGAATTTGAAATTGGGCTACATGCAAAGTAAGTATTACACACCACCATTTACATTTGTGGCCATTGTCGAAGACATGTACTTACTATGTACCACCTATTCTTACTTTGTATTTTTAGATTCCATGTGAAGGCCTCCAGTGTCGCGGAGAACGCGTGCGCCCTTTGCCTGGAACCCATCACCAATTCACCCTCCGAGGCTAAAGTATGTGAGAAGTGTTGCCGCAAACACAACCTCAACAATAAATTTAAGCAACGTGATCATTACGAGCGCCCCAATCCCGAGCTCAGACAGTACGTGGCCAACCGCTGCAATCTGTGTAAAATGATTCTGCCGCATCCGCAAAAATTGCAGGAGCATTTGGTGGAGCACACATTTGCAGGTTGCGAAGACCGAGGCTTCAACTGCTACATCTGCTCGTCCGTCTTCACCGCACCCGGCGGCCTACTGAACCATATGTTGGAGCACGGCATCAATTCAAAGCCATACGACTGCAACCTGTGCCCCGACAAATTCTATTTCCGCGCTGAGTTGGATCATCATCTCGTCGATCACGATCTACGAGAAGTCTCTCCATTGAAAGCGGATAATGAACACCCGCCCCCTAAAGAGGAGAACGTTGTTGAAGTCAACGGCTCCGAAGCGAGATTGCAGCCGGAGAAGCCAATGCTATTGAACGAAGTCAAACAGGAGATCATCGAAAGCGACCACCAAACTCAGCCGGAAGACGACGAGTACATTGAGGTGGAGAAACTGCACGACAACAACAATCAGGTGGCATCCAAGGTGGAAGAGAAGGACGACGCCAAAGACAGCATTGAGATGCCCAGCGAGGAGAAGGTCCTCTGAATGCCAACAAATAAAAACAGTGAAAAGTATTACAACCGATCCGGTCAGATTCCGATACCATCTAAGTCTATCCATTTAGACTCTATATCTAGCAACATGGAAGTGCATACTACTCATATTTAGTCCTCAAGCACTCAAGTATTATCGATTGCATTTCAACAGTAACAGTATTCACACACAAGTATCTATATCTACAACTACATACATACATACATATTTATATATACATACATAGCGACATAGTTACACATAATTATTGATATATGATATAGGCAATAAGAGCGTATTTATTTATTTAGTAAATAGTTATGACAGTATTATTGTGATAAGAGTAAGATGTCGGACATTGTTCAGTTTGTTTTTGGGAAATTGTTATTATGGAAATTGTTCGTTTGTTTTCATTTAAGATAATTCCGAGTTGTAAATTTTATTTATATTTTATTTTTACTTTGACGCATGTCATTTAATTAATTATATATAACAACTTATTAAATACATGCATACATACGTAGATACATACACATGTGCGGATTCATATGTACGCAGTTATATATACATACATACATACATACATATATCCATTAAATTAAGCACACAATGTAATTAAATATCAACTGCATTTTTTGAACAATAAAATTTCAACAAAATTAATATGAAACGTTTTTTCAATTAATCGGAAGATTGGTGGGATTGAAAAGACCTTCTTAAGGAAAACTGCACAGGCATAGTATACTTTTATACCAGAGCGTACACAAAAATTAGGGCCTGTTTTTTAAATTAATTGAGTGATTTTTTAAATAATTTAAAAAGGCTCTTAGTCTAAAGAATGTACTCAATATAAGTACATTTGTTGTTTAAATGAGTAAATAAAACTAATTTTTTAGCAAATTTCATGATTTCACTACGCATACGTACTAAATTGAAGTGGATCCATCCATCAAAGAATCTCTGAACTTCATTCTAGAATTCTGTCGGTTATTTACTGCGATTCACAGAAATCCGTCAGATTATTCATGATTTGTTGGAAATCCGATTGGATCATTTCATCTACAGTTGGCACTGGTTAAGCTATAGGGAATTCCATCTAAAACCAACTAGAAATGTTCGAAGGCCTTCAGATTTTGATGAAATTTGGTGAATGTGTTTTGTATCGTAAGATATTATGTTATACGATATGTTTTTAACAAATATTGGAAAATGTGGCAGCCCTGTAACTTTGAAGTTTTGCATATTTTACAAAGTGGGATTTACTTAACCAGCCATAACTTTTATTCTGCAAAATATATCGAGACATTTTTTGCTGCAGAATTGTTGTTTTTAGAACAAGAAAAATATTAAAAAAAAACAAATATTGATTTTTTTTTGAAAAACCCTGGCGAACATCCGGTGGGCGGACTTAGGCAAGTGCAGAATGGTCCGGCCAAAGTATGATATGATGAGGTCGAACTACTTTCATTCACTTGAATGGTTTGAATTATTTACTTTGATTTCAGCATTGACGGTGCACTGCGCACACATGCCCGGAGGCTGGGTATCGAGTCAAACAACTTATAGGAGCTGTGGCGACGAGGATTGAGAGTGCTGAACACCTTCTCTGTCTCTGTCCAGCTATGACTAATACACTGAAAGAAAAATCGTTCGTTACCTCAACGAATCAGATTCGTTATTGCCATTTCGTTGCATCGACGAAATATTTCGGTCCAACAACAATCCGACACGTTGCAACAATTCAATATTCGTTGATGCAACGAAAATATTCTCTTTCATTTTTTACATGGGAAAACATTAATTAATACAAAAAATCTATAAATTTCTGATTATAATCATTGTTTTTATACAAATCCATATTATTTTGTCAAAAATTCATTCATTTTGAATGGAGTTTGGATGGAACACTTTGCCTCAACAACTCATTCGTTGGAGCAACGAAACTGATATCGTTGCAGCAACAATTTATTCGTTGGTGCAACAATCGGAGACACACAAATGATGTGTTTTTCTAGTGTGTGTTTTTGGGATGTATTCCATAGTAATTCTCATTCACGTTGTTGGAGTTCTGCCTTAAGAAGTTGAGCTGCAACGAAAATGTTTAATATATTGCCACCAATATTTTCGAAACCACATTGTTTCAGCAAGGAAACCGCGTTGTTGTAGCAACGAAATAGCATTGTTGCAGCAATGAAACAGCATTGTTGCAGCAACGAATCAGCATCAACGAAACTTTGTTCGTTGCAGCAACGAACGCCGACATTGGTTGACTTTCGATGAACAAATTCGTTGCCTCAACGTACAATTTCGTTCAGTGTAGACATTTAGTGATACTGGGTTGTGTTCTTTGAATGCTTGGGCGACTTGGCCAGTATTGACTTCGGTAAGATAAGGTGTTTCATCCGACAGGTGGGTCTCCGTTGTCCAACTCTGTACCTGTGTGGAATTGAACCTCGAATGGATTTACGAACGTCATCTTAGTAGTGCTGTAGGCTTTGGTGTAGGTTCTGGAGGTTTTCGAAGTGTGTGGCGCAGTTTGTGTATAATGCGAAAAAACTTCCCAGTTTGAACACTCATATTCCCAAAACGAGAACAATTACTGTGAATTGCAACATTTGTAATGTTTGTAATGTTTGACTCTGAATTGTAATGTACATACAAATATATATAAAGCGAAATTCTATTACTCGTTCTATGGCATATCACAACTTTGAGATCGACACCCGATATCCTGATTTTGATCATTTGAAATAACTTTTCAGTATTGTCGACACGTAACAAACTAAACAATTTCCAAGAGGAGGTTCATCACACCAGCGATGAATTCCATCGCCGTAAACAATTCTTACAAAGGCACACACGGACAGACCTATAATATTTATGATCTGATAAGAATGATGTCGATTCAAGTATTTCGGAACTGTAACAAAAACACCAACCCCATCAACAGTAAAGAGTGATTTAAAAGTTCAACTCGATTTCCTTGAATAAACTGAAACCAGCCAGTGGAGAAAACGCTGTCCGTAATTGTGACACACAAATGTCCAAACATACTGTGTACACACAGACATACTGCGCATGCATGTAGTTGTGTACGTATTTGTCATTTTTATGGCAAAATTTTCATTGTCCCTGTTCATGGCACGTAACAGCAATAAAAAAGGTGCGCATGCGCAATGTTTTAACTTGTTCTTGCGCTTCTTCTTCCTCTTTACATTTAACTCTGTTTTTATTTTTGATGACAAATGGGAGAAACAGAATTAACACAAATAAAAACGACCTTAAGTTCGGCTGGATCGAATCTGATATACCCTGCGCTTTGGTGAGCACTCCACAATAACACTCGCGGTACACCCTTCGATATTCGAATGAATATCAAATTCTGGGGGTCCATTTATATGGGGGCGATACCAAATGTAACATGATGTGCAATTTGATCAAGATCAGAAGTAAAATGTGCATTTTAGAGAATTACCTTCAAAATATTTATGATTCTGTCTTAATCTCAGTGAAAATTTTCATCAAAAATTCGCCAAAGAAACACTTCATAAAATGTGACATAAAAATAAACATAAACCACAAATGAAATGCAGTTCTTCTTTGATCTTTTGTCGTTGATCTTTTGTCATACAAGTTCGTTGTTTTTCATAATATGATTTATGAAAATTTTCACAGATTTTATAAAGAACTTCATTAATTTTATTAAAAAGTTTCATAACACAGTACAATACATGATTTGCCAACTCAATTCTGAGAACAGTATGTGAAATTATACCCAAAAAGAATAATTTCTGCATCATTCGTTTTGTCTTCTTACCTGCCGAAATATTTTTAATATCGATTTGAAGTTAGTACTATCGTATAGGGGAATTTATCACGTTTTAGGCCCTGTTGTTTGACATAGCTCGACATCCACTAGCCCGATTTAGTTGAAATAAATTTTAAAAAATTAAGAATTACAATTCCCTTAATCTGTTAATATATTGTTTTCCTATACAAGCAACAGTTTCCAAGTTAAAATAAGTTTCCAATAAAAAATGAAGAAATTTTTTTTTAAATTCATAAAAAATAGAAAACGGAAATAAGTTTCAAGTGTAGTTACTTTTTCGCAAAGTCACATAACCTATGAGCAAAATGAGACAAAGATCATGAAAATCGATGCACGCGTTTCGCTTTTATTCGCAATTGAGTAAAGGTATGAATTTCAAAAAATAAAATAAAAATTAAAAAATTATCATGCAAAAAAAAAATAATTTATAAAAACTTTATGAAAATAAAATAATATGCAATTAATACGCAATTATAATATGCATAAAAACAAAATTCAGAACATTTTTTCAATTATTGGCAATATCCATGCTTGCAGAAGTTGACGCTTGTGGTTCTGATGGTCTTGTTTTCTTCTTCTGTATACATTCGCATTACCAATAATTTTTTCGTTTTTTCTTATGTATTTAAAACAGGTATTCTGAACGGACCTGATATTCGGAAATTGATCAAAAGTGATTCTTTCACAAATATGCTTTCAGAGCATCACGACCACCAACATGCATGGAACGCATTGAAAGAAGTAATAGAAGGCGTTCTAGGAATGAACCGTGTCCAGCGAGAAGAGATACAGCAACGAGTGGACAGGTTGCTGTATTATTTTGAAAAAATCGGTGCATCCATGACGCTGAAATTGCATTTCTTGCACCACCACCTCGATACCTTTTTGGCACAATCACCTCAGGAATCAGACGAACAAGGAGAGAGGTTCCACCAGGTGACCATGCCAATTGGAAAGCGGCTCAAAAGCAAAAAATTGGATGCATTGCTTGCGGAGGTTTTTTGGTGGAGTTCCACAATTATGCAGTTTGAAGAAAGCACCGAAGATGAAGACATTGAAATTGGTGGACACAGTGAAAGAAACACGTCATTAAAGACCTGGACTCATGACAGTCTTGAAGTAAGTGAGAAGAATATAAATCACATTTTCAAATGCAATTCAATTGAAATCTCAAAAGAGTGGGGATTTCATTTACGTATTGGCATTAAACCAATATGACATGGTACATATCTAAACGAATCTGATGTATATATTGCCCATTTCGGGCAAGAAAATGTGACTTTGTTGCACGATATAAAAGAGTTGCGTTACTGACTGACTGAATTATCATTGACCAGCGTCCAGACCAAACGGCAGAAGCTTGGGTCATGAAATGAAAATGAAATTTTCAGTGTAGTTGCCAAATATGACGTAGACGCTGACTAAGAAAGGGTTTTACGAAATTTGTACTTTTAGGGGGTAAAATAGGACAATCTTCGTCCTGACTAGACGGCATTAAATGAAATTCGGTGTGTGCTACAAACAGGGATTTTTCGAAATTTGTACTTTTAAGGGAGGAAAGAGACAAAAAGGGATAAAAATGGTACCAATTTAAGTAATGCAACTATATTCATGAAAATCGATGTATACATTTCTCTGACAACGCAACATAAATGGATTTTTCAATATGTGTACTTTTAAGGGGTGAGCGTTAAAAAGGGATAAAAATGGTAACAACTAACGTATTGTAGCTAGAATTGTAAAATTCGGCGTGTATATTCCTCCGACAGCGTAGAGGGTAACATAAATTGATTTTTTGCAATTTGTACTTTAAGGAGTGAGCGGAACAAAAAGGGATTAAATTGTACCAACTAAAGTATGTAAATTCCTCTCATTGTATAGAAGAGCAATATAAATGCTTTTTTGCTCTTTTAAGGGGCGAGCAGGACAAAAAGGGATACAAATGTTACCATCTAAAGTATTGCAGCTAAAGTCGTGAATTTTCATATGCAAATCCCTCTGACTACGTTGAAGTGCATTAAAATTGGATTTTTTGAAATTTGTACTTTTAAGTGGTACACGGAACAAAGCGAGAACACCTATAGTAATTTTTCAAAATGTGTACTTTTTGGGAAAGGGGTGCATAAAGTTCTAAATGGTCGGCTGCATCTAGAAACATCAGATCGAGGATATAATAGGCTCTGCGGTTGTAATTTTTAGTTCGAAACCTGGTAGAAAATGATACATACGAAAGGAGGTCAGCCAAAATAGTGTAATTCAACAAGCGCATTCCTTTGACTGTATGAGTGCTAGATTTATCTATATCCACAAAAAGAAAATTCAATAAATACTACCTTAAAACATTAAACAGTATTACCCGTTTCATATCGATATACATTTTTCTAATTATGCTTCTAAAGAATCCTTGACTAAATCGATGAAACTTTATAATACTCTTTGTGAGTTTGTAGATTTTTCTATCTTTATATAATTATTTAATATAATTATAAATTTAAATATATTATATATAATTTCAATATGAAAAATTTAGTACATTGCTGGTCTGTAAGGAGTTATTTCCATAGACTTAATAAATTAAATTAAATAAAAGAAAACAGAGATGGATGAAACTGGTAACAGATAACTGACTTTTCCGCGTGCGAAGTAGCGGGCACATCTACTATATGTATAATTTTTACGAAATGCATATTTTATTCAAATTTGGAATTATAAATCTAACTAAGAGCTTATAAGTTTGTTAATTACGCAAGTTTAAAATTTCAGTCATCTTTTGGGGCAGTGCCGATGCGAACTAGTCTTAACTGTCATAACGACAATTAGCATTTGGTATCGCTAGAAACATCACTTCGACTAAAACAAACACTGTTACGAGCGGGTTCATTGGAAAATTTTAAATCTCAGATACTTGTAAAACTTAATTAATTTTGGGGGTCAATGGCATAAAATAAACTTTAGGGCTAGCTCTGCCTCTCGTGGCGTGGTTTCCGACCCATGTACTTCAACCCGTAAGCATAGAAAAAAATGCCATTCGTATAAGCCACATAATAAAAAAAAAGAAAAACAAAAGAACTCGGGTTGTTGGCAACAAACCGGACGAATCCATGCGGATCAGAGAATATTGTAACCCTAATTCACCGTTTCTACATTTGCCCGCAATACTACCTTCCTTTCTCAAGAAAAATTACATGATGTTTAGAATTTCATTTCTATAGTATAATTTTATTTAAAATGTAGTATGAGTTGAGAGACAAGTAAAAATTAAGTATACCAAGTTCATATTAAATGCTATTACGTTTGTCTATGCATATATAGTTGAGTTTAAAATTTACGTTTAGATATAGAAAATTTAGTTTTAGAATAGTAGTAAATTTATATATTTAGTTGTAGAATAATAGTATAATTACATATAAGTGTAGTATAGTACATAGTTCAGTTTACAATTTAGGTTTAGATATAGTACATTTATATATAATTAGTTTTAGAATAATATTAATATAATTAGATATAAGTGTAGTGTAGTGTAGTATAGTATATGAATGTGGTATATATCGGTGAGTTTAGTTAATGTATATAGTTATAATTCAATATAATTAATTTTTTTTTTTCAGATATTTAGGCAATTATAATAAAATTCACGAAAAAAAAAAACAATATTTTGTTACCCTAATAATTTGTACATGTATAACTTTTTTAAGAAAAAATATAAAAATACATTTTTCTTATAACTAGTTACTTATCTACGGCTACTGATCTTCGTTCTCTCTTCTTCTTAGACAAATCATTTCAGTTTCCTTTGTGTTCTCTTGTTTCCTTTTGGTTATGTATTGTCTGATAGTTTGAGGTTAGGTTTATTTTATTGGTTTTTTTCTTCTTTCATAAATTTTTTCAATTTTCTTTAAGGTTATGTTTTCAATTTTTTCTTTAAGGTTAGGTTTTCTTTATATAACTTTTTTTCATTTCTTTTTTTTTGAGGTTATGTTGATTTTATTGGTTTTTCTTGTGATTGTTGTAAAAATTCAAACTTATGTTAAAAATTTTCTCTTTTTCCTTTAATTTACTTTAACACAAATTATTAAGTTAACTTGCAATTATCACAAATGTTGTTACACAAAACACAATGCACTTCTCTTATTGAAATTATTTAGTGTTTTATTTCGGTTTGTTCGATTATCTTGGAGGAGACATAAATTTGGACACACGATCATTATTATCAATTTATTTCGTCCTTTTATTTCCTATTTTTCAAGTTGATTTAGAATAGTTTTTTCTTTTCTTTCATTGTATTGTATTATCTTGCTAATTTTTCTTCTTAATTTTACTATGTAGCACGTTGATTTCTCAAATGTTAAACCGAAACTGACTATCACTGACCGTCCGCTTTTTTGGTTGTCAAGACTCCAAAAACTGTCAATTCTTCGTCAAATCTGCCATCTTTTTCGTTCTTCTAACTGTTGTTTGTTTCACCAAATTAGCGAAAACAAAAACAATTCGACGAAGGAGCAGAAGGAGATGGAATGAAATATAAATTGTTGTCAACTGTGAAAGGGTTTCCAACAATCTCCGAAAAAGATAAGTGCTATGCCGACAACTTGTTGCACTGAGAGAAATTAAATTTTCTCGCACTAAATCCCTAACAAAACTGCTTCGTTATGAAAATTATTAATTGAGTAACGAACAGGAAAAAGGATTTCCAAAATAGTTGCAAACGTGTGGCACGACCCACGACAAGCCGGGCAAAACAAACAAAAATAAAAAAATATATTAAATCTAATCAAAGTTTTGACATTTTCTTGAAAAAAAAAAATTGTATAGATAAACATATCTAGAAGGGAAAAAAATTATAACCACAAACGTGTGGCACGACCCACGACAAGCCGGGCAAAATAAATAAAAAAACTAGACTATGGAATCAAGATTTTGATTTTGAAACACCATGTAGAGAAAGCAATATTGAACGATAATTTAGAAAGAATACTTTTCTCTCTCAAATTTCCAATATTCACAATTATACACCATAAAATTTCGAAGTTGTCGTATGAATCGTGTAGACAAAATTTTCGAAATTAGGGCTTTAAATCAGTAGCATGGTATCTACCTACCAATTTACCTTGTAGATCTTCCACATCATACAGTGCATTACCAATTGGTGCACGTATGCGACATTTTAAATATTTTGGTGAAAATTTAGCGTTTATGCCCTTTTGAAAACTGCTCAGGTTGTTGTTTTTCCTAAAAACTTCCTGACCAACTTTGTAATTTACCGGTTTGGTGCGCGTATTATATACCCTAGCCGCTTTCTCATGAGCCTTTTCAAGGTTTAGAGTTATCTTGTCCCTAATATTGGATAATTTATCCACTCTTGTAACTATGGTGTCATCTACTAGCATGTTCAATTTTCCCAGCAGGGAATACGTAGAACCATGCATGCACATATTCTGGCCGAACATAGCGTAGTATGGTGAACACTGAATCGAGGTGTGAACGTCACCTCTTAATGTTTCCAAAAGGCGAGGTATACATACGTCCCAGTTTAAATGATTCGGCTCATTTTTCAAATAAAATCGAATTTTTGATATTATCTCACGATTTGCGCGCTCGGAAGAGTTTGCCTGTGGTGAATATAACCCGGTTTTTATATGGGTGACTCCATAGAGAGAAAAAAAATCATGCATTTCGCGAGAAACAAACTGTTTCGCATTGTCGCTGTGGACATATTGTGGGACACCAAAGGTATTAAAAATACAATTTTGAAAAAAATCGATAACGTTTATCGACGTAGCAGATCTTAAAGGCTTGAGAAAAAGAAACTTCGTAAAGTGGTCAAGGACAATGAATAATTGGGTATTTTTCGCTTTCGAACACGGATATGGACCAAGAAAATCACAATATAAACGCTGCATCGGACGGACAGTTTTAAAAGCATCGCCCATAGGCGGCCGAAGAATTTGATTCGTGGGTTTAATGATTTTACAATCATCGCATTTATTAACATATGCTTTTATTTCACGCGCCATTGAGGGCCAATAATACTTTTGGCGTATTCTGGAGAGTGTTTTGAAATAACCGCCGTGGCAACTAGAACTATGTCCTAGTTGAATAGCTTTTTCCGTTAAGGAATTTGGAAGCCATAATCTCCATAGGCTATCTTCCTCATTTTCCACACCCTGGCGGAACTTTACTCTTTTGAAAATGCAATTATCGGACAGACGGACATCGGGAAGCATATCTTTATTTTCAGTAACTATATTCTTCAAGTCTTTATAATCGGGACTATCGAATTCGGACGATTTCGTATCTATTTCCGGAAAACTACAATCAATTTCCAAGGCGTCAACATCGAATCGAGAGAGCGCATCTGGGACAATGTTCAAAGAGCCTTTCCGGTGTTCTATCCGGAAGTCGAAACCTTGGAGTTTCAAACTCCATCTGGCGAGCCTACCATTTAAATCTTTTTGGCTCATAAGCCATTTTAGACTTGAATGGTCCGTAATTATCCGGAAAGGTGATCCCTCTACATAGGCCCTAAATCGATTAACAGAAACAACCGCTGCCAAACACTCCAGCTCAGTTACAGTGTAATTGCGCTGGGCACGATTAAGTTTCTGAGAAACAAAAGATATGGGCCTTTCCCTGTTATCATCATCGATTTGGTATAATACACCACCAACCCCAATACGGGAGGCATCACATTGGATGATGAATTCCCGAGAGAAATCCGGTTGGGCTAATACAGGGGCCTCGCTCAATGCGACTTTTAATTTATCAAAACTGTCTATAGCTTCTGGAGTCAGATTAAATTTTCCTTTACTAATACGCAAACAATCAGTTAAAGGACCCGCCAAATCGGCAAAATTTGTTATAAAGGCGCGATACCAATTTGCCATGCCCACAAAACGTCGAATCTGACGAGGAGTTTTCGGCAAAGGAAATTCGACTATAGCCGAAACCTTATCTGGATCGACCTTAAGACAACCTTTTCCTATCCGGTAGCCCAAATACTTAATCTCGGCCTGACAAAATTTGCTTTTCGACACATTAATAGTGAGACCGGCATCTCTTAGACACTTTGCTACCTCACGGAGGATTCTCAAATGCTCATCGAAAGACGAACTGCATATAAGGAGGTCATCCAAATAAATAAAGACGTTTTCTCTCAAACGAGAGGGAATACATTTGTCCATCAAGCGACTCATTGTCTGTGGTCCATTACAGAGCCCAAAAGGCATAACTCGGTATTGGTAGAGTGGTCTACCTGGAACCGCAAAGGCTGTCTTTTCCTTTGAAGACTCTGTAAGAGGAATTTGGAAAAATGCATCTTTTAAGTCAATACCGCTTATGAATTGGGTATCTTTCAACCTACTGAGCAACCCATTGATGTGTGGAAGAGGGTATGAATCCTTTTTAGTAATCAAATTCAACTTTCGCGAGTCAAGGCAAAGACGAACTTTACCTGGTTTCCTGACGTTCACTATCGGAAAACACCAGGGTGAATTTGATTCCTCTATTACCCCCATCTTCAACAAACGATCAAGCTCTTCATAAACTTCAGCTTGTCTTGGAGGCGAGAGAGGATAGTGCTTACACTTTATCGGGACGGAATCCCCTGTCTCAATATCGTGACTTAAAAGACTTGTTCGGCCAAGGCCCAATTTTTCAAATGATGGAAATTCTGAAGTAACTGACTCAAGCTGAAATTTTTGTTCAGCAGACAATTCATGAAAACAAATGTCTTTATTAGTTGAATGTTCTAATTCAATGGACTCAATTGCTGGTATAATATTTGGAGCTATAGCGAAAATGCGCCAGAAGTCTAAACCCAAATATACTTCCTGACTAAGTGAAGGTACAATATAAAAATCAATGTCTCTTGTAACACCTTTGTACAAAACTGGTAACTTGCAATGTCCTAAGACTGAATTTTTCGAACCATCCGCGGTTGAAATTGTAGATTTAAAAGATTTCAAAGCTAAATTATTACGTTCTATAAAATTTAAACTATTTTTGCCTAACACGGACACACTGGCACCAGAGTCCAGTAAACCATAAAAAGTTTCGTCTAAAATTTTGACATTCGCAAAAGGTCTTTCATCGTTGCCAACAGATAAATGCGAAGCTTCTATTAGTTTTCGATATAACGTTCTCCTCTGATAACGTTTTCGACAATTTAAAATATTTTTAGAAATCTTGGGTATAATCTGTGTGTTAGTGGACAAGTCAGGTAATTTATGGTGGAGATCATCCGAGTGTGGTGATCTGGATTCGTCTTCCTGTGGAAGACTCCTCTTTCGATCGATTACGAACTCGGGGGTTGAGTTTGGGAACGAGAGTCCCCGGTGGCCATCTCGCTCCAATATCGGTTTCCCCGATGAGGCTTCGTACATTCATCGGTTACTACGTTAGGCTCTCCGCACTTATAGCAAAAACAAGTTTTTTGCTTGACTTTGCAATAAATGTAAGAATGACCTTTATTGCGACAATTCCAACATAAAATCTGAGAATAATCTCCCCTCTGAGGGCGACGATTAATCTGAAGCGCAGATATTTGAGGATCAAATTCGAAATTAATCTCCATATTCTCTTCCGAGTCAATTTCTAATTCATTTACATGACGATAAACATTTTTAGCAGGGAGTGAACTTTTGTTTTCCTTCAAAACATGTTCAGCCTCTCTCGCGATGTCCCTTAGATTGTTTAAATCTAGCGGATCAGAATTAAACAACATAATTTTCAAATCCGGACTCATATTCTTCCTCATCGGTCTGATAAGGCGGCTGTCCGGCAAGGACTCCTTCATACGAGAATTCATCGCCTTAACAGCGGAAAAATATTCATCAAAGGTTTCCTTCGGATGTTGTTTTCGTAAGCTAATCTTCATAAAAATGTCATCATCTGTTTCCAAAGTGGAATATTCTTTTGCAAGAGCACGTTTAATATGTCCATATGGAGGATCTTTACCTCTTTTCACAAAATCCCAGTACCATACTTCGGCTTTGCCGCTAAGGAATATTTGAAAATTTGCCTCTAATTGCTCCAAAGGACATTGTGTTCTCTCTACCAGAGTGTCAATTTTAAAAAGAAACTCGCTGACATTACCCGTGCCATCAAGATGTATCTTCCATTTCTCCAAGTCTACCTTGTTTCCCCTGTCCCTTGAACCTAAAGACCGTGAACGATCATTATCATTCCCAGTAATACTCAATGGAGGTTCACGATGGGTTGAATTTTCGGAATTTTGTGTTAAAATAGATACCGTTGCTCGTAAGGAACTTAATTCGGCTGTAATATCCCTTAATACTGCCGTCAGATCGATTAACATTTCCGCCCATAGCTCCCAATGGCTCTAAAGGATCTGGCATTTTCGGTTGAGAACTGACAGTGTCTTGATCACTAACAAAACCTAAAAGCGTTGTAGTTTGACTTATAGACTGATCAGCTAAATTATCCCGTTCTTGATCAGATGCGGATGAATCTTGCAATACAATGTCAGTCGAGGAATGTGAATTTTTCGTCGGAGTATGTGTTACCCTTGAATTTGCACTTAAGCTATTCTCAACAAAATTCTGTATGGGGACACTTGAACTTCGTGGTGGCGTATGAACTACTAATGGTCTAGACGAAGGTGGGCTATTTAAATCTGCTAAGGATGCACTTGAGGTTGATCCTATTCTCTGACCACGACCTCTTGACAAGTTCAATTTATTCGGCGAGGTTCGCGACGAGCTACGTAAGTACATACTAAACTGATCGAGCAAATTGAAAATATAAAATCACTAAGAAGATGTATATAAGAAACGAAATTCAATTGTTAGTTTACTTTACGAAATAAAAAAATTTACCCAAAATTAGTAATTAATTTGATTTAAAAGAAAACTTTGAATGAAAACTAAAAAGTTGAAAAAAATAGTAAAAAAAAAATTAAAAAGAAAAAAAAAATATAGAGAAAAAAATGTAAAAAAAAACCAAAACCAAAAAAAAATATAATAAAATAGAAAAAAAGCAATTAAGAAAAAAAATCTAACAAATAAAATTTGAAGATTATTTCTTACTTTACCAAAAATAATAAAATATGATGAAAACCAAATTAAATAAAAGAAAATTTGAGAATTTTCTTTTATTTTAGCAAAATTAATAAAAATTAACTTGGTAAATAAGGAAAAAAAATAAAACAAAAGAAATTTGTAAAATTTTTCTCCTATTTTACCAAAATTGATTGTATATAAAAAAAATCAAAAATTATTAAATGAAAACTACTAAAAAAAATCAAACAAAAGAACAATAGAAAACTTGAAGATTCTACCTTATTGTTGAATGCTTTTTGTTTCGGGAAAAGTAATAAAATTTTAATTTTTCTTGAGAAAATCCAGTTGTATTAGGGCAAATAAACAGTGAGTAGCCTTAAACCAGCTAAATATAACTTTTGTGTAAAGTTCATACCGGCTTGGTTAAAAGCTTCAATACAATTTTCAATTATTTCCAATTATCATGAAAATAAAGTCTATTGTAGTAGTTAGCATTACAATCCTCTTCCTAAAGCGCAGAATTTAAAGCTTTACGCAAGATTCCTCAAATTTTCACCGCAATACCAAACCATTTTTCGCAAATATACAGTGATGGTAGTCTAATAAAGATTTAAGGAATCTTCATCCAATAGTGTGGAGCAAAATATCTAATGCGAAAATTTTAATGAATGAAATCTACTAGAATTTGACTTTTAGATTTCTACCCCAAAACTATTAGAAATGATGTTAAAAGAAAGAAAATATATCTGCTATAAATGTGGCCAAAAATATATATTGCATTTAATGAATGCAATATTGTCTCACACTTAAGCATCAATAAAAAAATACAAGTTTTGATTTCGCATAAATTCGTCTTAATTATTTAGCCAAGTTTGCCAAACGTATACCCTAACAAAACAATAAATTGATTCAGCATTTTAAAATTTACTACGATTGACCTTGCTTTCGGCCTTTTTAGCTTATGCTAAATCAAATCAATTTTGGGTTAGAAATAATACAATTGTAAGTTTAGTCTGTCTCTAGGACAGCTCCACGTTGACTTTTCTTTTGCGTTGGGCGCCATCTATGTTACGAGCGGGTTCATTGGAAAATTTTAAATCTCAGATACTTGTAAAACTTAATTAATTTTGGGGGTCAATGGCATAAAATAAACTTTAGGGCTAGCTCTGCCTCTCGTGGCGTGGTTTCCGACCCATGTACTTCAACCCGTAAGCATAGAAAAAAAATGCCATTCGTATAAGCCACATAATAAAAAAAAAGAAAAACAAAAGAACTCGGGTTGTTGGCAACAAACCGGACGAATCCATGCGGATCAGAGAATATTGTAACCCTAATTCACCGTTTCTACATTTGCCCGCAATACTACCTTCCTTTCTCAAGAAAAATTACATGATGTTTAGAATTTCATTTCTATAGTATAATTTTATTTAAAATGTAGTATGAGTTGAGAGACAAGTAAAAATTAAGTATACCAAGTTCATATTAAATGCTATTACGTTTGTCTATGCATATATAGTTGAGTTTAAAATTTACGTTTAGATATAGAAAATTTAGTTTTAGAATAGTAGTAAATTTATATATTTAGTTGTAGAATAATAGTATAATTACATATAAGTGTAGTATAGTACATAGTTCAGTTTACAATTTAGGTTTAGATATAGTACATTTATATATAATTAGTTTTAGAATAATATTAATATAATTAGATATAAGTGTAGTGTAGTGTAGTATAGTATATGAATGTGGTATATATCGGTGAGTTTAGTTAATGTATATAGTTATAATTCAATATAATTAATTTTTTTTTCAGATATTTAGGCAATTATAATAAAATTCACGAAAAAAAACAATATTCTGTTACCCTAATAATTTGTACATGTATAACTTTTTTAAGAAAAAATATAAAAATACATTTTTCTTATAACTAGTTACTTATCTACGGCTACTGATCTTCGTTCTCTCTTCTTCTTAGACAAATCATTTCAGTTTCCTTTGTGTTCTCTTGTTTCCTTTTGGTTATGTATTGTCTGATAGTTTGAGGTTAGGTTTATTTTATTGGTTTTTTTCTTCTTTCATAAATTTTTTCAATTTTCTTTAAGGTTATGTTTTCAATTTTTTCTTTAAGGTTAGGTTTTCTTTATATAACTTTTTTTCATTTCTTTTTTTTTTGAGGTTATGTTGATTTTATTGGTTTTTCTTGTGATTGTTGTAAAAATTCAAACTTATGTTAAAAATTTTCTCTTTTTCCTTTAATTTACTTTAACACAAATTATTAAGTTAACTTGCAATTATCACAAATGTTGTTACACAAAACACAATGCACTTCTCTTATTGAAATTATTTAGTGTTTTATTTCGGTTTGTTCGATTATCTTGGAGGAGACATAAATTTGGACACACGATCATTGACATTATTATCAATTTATTTCGTCCTTTTATTTCCTATTTTTCAAGTTGATTTAGAATAGTTTTTTCTTTTCTTTCATTGTATTGTATTATCTTGCTAATTTTTCTTCTTAATTTTACTATGTAGCACGTTGATTTCTCAAATGTTAAACCGAAACTGACTATCACTGACCGTCCGCTTTTTTTGGTTGTCAAGACTCCAAAAACTGTCAATTCTTCGTCAAATCTGCCATCTTTTTCGTTCTTCTAACTGTTGTTTGTTTCACCAAATTAGCGAAAACAAAAACAATTCGACGAAGGAGCAGAAGGAGATGGAATGAAATATAAATTGTTGTCAACTGTGAAAGGGTTTCCAACAATCTCCGAAAAAGATAAGTGCTATGCCGACAACTTGTTGCACTGAGAGAAATTAAATTTTCTCGCACTAAATCCCTAACAACACCATACGACAATTTAAAACTATAGACAAAATAGAGTTAATTGGCGTTTTCAGTTTTTCATTTCCTCGTTCTGTTGCCCCTTCAAAGGACTACAAAGTTTCAAAGGATAACATTTTTCAAATACTACATTTTTCGCATTCTCTGATACCGGTAAAAGTGTCAAATAAAAGAGGAGAATATCTGATCAAAAATAATTCGAATTTAGTTTATTTAGTTTTGTGTTGTTTGATTACTGATTGATTTGATTGATTTTCTATGTGTTTCGATCAAGTTAGAGGAGGAGGAGAACCATGTAGGTTATTTATTTAGTTTATTCATATTTTATTTTTAAGAGGGAAAACTTGAAATGGATGTTAATGCTGAACTAATAAGCGTGAAATTTGAAGTATTTTAGCAGTTATTCCCCTCTTTTATTTGACACTTATCCGGTTTTAGAGGATGCGAATAAGTATTTAACCTTTTTTTGAAAAATGTTATTCTTTGAAACTTTGTAGTCTTGTAGGATGAGAAAATGAAAAACGACAATTAACTTCACTTCTTTGCCTATCCAGCAAAAAAAATGGAAGTACTTCCGTAATGTTGATAATAATATAATACTTCCAAAATAGTGTATAATATGTTAATATCTCGTAGCATTTTACGAATAGCATTTTCACAAGTGAATGAGAATGAATTTTTAATATGGGGTCACAGAGGTAAGGTGTCCGCTTTGCAACCAGAAGGTCTCGGGTTCGAATCGTGACTCGGAAAAAAACTATTTTTTGTTTTTTTTTTTTTTTATTATTATTACTTTTATAAATAATCCATGTTTAATTTTGTATAATTTTAACAATTTAAAATTTTTTGGTAAAAACAAATTTATTGCTTTATTAATGTACTTCAAATATTCCATTTCTTATTAATTGTTAATACTAAATAATATCAGTAATGTTAAGTAGTGATAATTTATTTAATACTAATTTTATTTAATATTCATTTGCGTTATATATTAATTCATACTAAATAAATATTTTGTTAAGTTTCCTCTTGTCAGCTCTTACAAAAATGGTTTGCTTTAGTTATTCAGCACTCGCAACAGAGGACAGCTGAGACGATTAGAGTGCTGTATTAGCAACCAGAAGGTCCGCTGTTCTACCACCGATAGCGGCGGATTTTTTAAAACAGAAATGGAAACTAGTGAAAAAGTAGTTCCTTTGCAACACTTTAAAATAATTTTTAAGTCTTTCAAAATAAAGGACATCCTTCCTATGACAATTCCATGTTAAATTCATTGGTGAAGATCCTAATTTTCACTACTCACAATAGGAACATCTTTTTCACTTCTTTGGGTGCTCTCTTTTTGCTGGGTACAGCTTCAGAAGTATATCATCCTGTTCAAGTGTAATATGAACTGTCGGACAGTGTAATGGACAGTTTGTTGCGAAATTATTGAAAGATTGGAGCTTGGGTGTCTCTCAAAATACATTTTCTTCATTCTCATCTCAAGTTTTTCCTGGAAATAGGAGATACGAAAATCGAAAAACGATATCAAGGATTTTGGAATAACAATATCCAGATTAGGAAGAACCCACAAGTTACATCTGAATTTGTTTGCATCCATAGAAAAAAGTTTATAAAAAGGGATACCAAATTGTCAAACTGTTAAGAATGAGACAAAATACTAAAAAGATTGTAAATACCATAGATAGTTTATCCACTTCAAATTAACTCGGTCTAGGTAGTGCATGTACATACGACTTTTGAGAGACCCTATCGCTGTTGCGATCAACTCCACACCACCAACACATCTGCTCTCTCCCAAGCCCTTATATCCAGGGATCCCGATAAGAGTGTCTTCGGTATGCATAGCTCCGCAATGTTTTTCA
This sequence comes from Polietes domitor, assembly GCA_947397865.1. NCBI lineage: Eukaryota > Metazoa > Arthropoda > Insecta > Diptera > Muscidae > Polietes > Polietes domitor. The sequence continues at coordinate 93,948,432 of OX377622.1, forward strand.
TTTTCTCATCCTGGACTGCAAAGTTCCAAAGTATACAATTTTTCCAAAATTATTTTAAATACTTATTCGCACCATATGATAACAGTTAAAAATGCTTAAAACTTCATGATTCTATCTGTATTAGTTGAGGATTAACAACCATTTCAAGTTTACGCCTTAGTTTAATTAGTTTATTCATATTTTACTTTTTAAGAGGACAAATTTGAAATGGTTCTTCTAACTTATAGTTTCAGACGTATATCATCTGGCTCACGTGTAATATGGGCTGTCGGACAGTGTAATGCTTGTGTCAAGGACCACTAACCCCGTTTAACATTAATTTTTCTACAGTCGACCTGCACAAGTATACTCCTTCTTGATGTGTATCTCTATTGGCATGTTTTGTTTTTTATCAACAAAATTATCCAGTAACATAGACTGGTCCCAAAATCAGAATTGTGTATGGCATTGTCGATTGCTGATGTGTTTACATTATTAAAAGCCTCTAGGCATAGATATAACAGAGATGGTGCTCATCCTCGATTTTTATGTTTGTGAATGGCATATAGGTAAAGGTCACAAATTACATGTCTTAAATGTATTACCATATTTTAGTGGTATCCTTTTCTTTGGATTACTGGTAATCGTAGTTAGAGCATTTTCATACCTTCATATATTAATTAATCAAACGTTTAAAGGCGTTCCGGGTATACTATGTACTCTGTTATGAATATCAAAAAAGTCTTGTATTATATTTTCAAGTTAATTTTTTGCTTTAATTGATTTCGTGAATACGAAACATATTTCTGCAAGAATTTTCATAACCACGTAGACCATGTTTCTTAGTTAGAATGCCAGCAAAGAATCTTTTTATTTTTGCTAAAAACAGTTCGGCACTGGTTTTTTACACTGCATTTAATTATAGGCTATTATTATATTGAGGGAACGATATATAGATTTTCAAATGGTTAAATGAGCGGTGATAAAACAATATACGGTCGTAGTATGGTATTTTAGGACGTTTGAAAGCGATTTCAGATCAAAATTTGAAATGATTTGCGAAATGGTTATACAAACATGACTCAAAAAGTCTTACGCAGATTTTTTAAAAAAGTAAACATTCTATAACATTTATCCATTTTGTTTATTACTGATGCTATTGGTAATGACGACATGAAAAACCATTGCATGTGAATGAAAAAATCTTGTTGCAACTCCGATGATTTGTCAATTTCTGATGAATTTTCCTCCGTACTCGATTTTCGACTTAAAAGAATGTGATTATATCGACCTAATAAATGGATAATGACTATTAAAGATCCAAAATCTGCAATCCTCGTCCAAAGATCAATTGATGAGGTGATGATGATATTTCGATCTCTTCCAAAAATCAGCCAAAACATTACTAGGAACATCAAAAGTTCGCACTGAAAATACGAAAAGCTCAGACGACATATTGCACCATATAGATTTTATAACTTCACGGTGACGGTATGGATATAATGGGAAAATTGTTTTCAAATATGTATATAATCAAACCTGTTCAAATTGCCTGTTTTAATATCCTCTACCACAGGAGGGTATAAACACCTCGAAATAACGACATGAGACCCTATTAAGTATATATATTCTTGATCGCCATAAAATTCTAGCCATGTCCGTCCGTCCATCTGTGGAAAGCACGAACGGAGCCAGGACATTCAAATTTTCCATAAATGTGTCTTATAGTCGTAGATCGATTGGGATTGTAACTGGGCGAAATCGGCCCAAAGGGGAAAAATCCCTCACAAGGACTGAAAATATCCCCAATAACCTCTAATATTTAGAGTATTTATCCATGATTTTTATACCCTTCACTAGGGTATTATGTCTTTGTGCATTTGTTTGTAACACCCAAAAGGAAACGTTTATTAAATAGATCGGCTTAGAATCACTTTCTGTCTGTCCGTCCGTCATCTATTCTTGCAATCAAAGTACAGGTTGCAGTTATTGTCTGATCCTTACGAAAATTGGCAAAATTAGGTTTTGCGGCCCAAGGACGGATGCTATTTAATTTGAAGCAAATCGGTTCAGATTTAGATTTGACGTTTTGCGTTCTCGAAACCATATGTTTCGACATATTTTCTTCAAATTTAACACAACATCTTATATTTGAACTAAAAACATCTCTGGTGAAAATGAGTTAAATCGGTTCAGATTAATATAAGCTCTCATACCAATGTCTCTATCGATTTGACTTTTTTCCGATCTAAAAGCCATATCTTTTAACAGATTTTCTTCAAATTTGGCACAACAACTCATATTTCAAGGGGGAAGATCTGTGGTAAAAGTGGGTCAGATCAGTTCAGATTTACATATAGCTGTCATACATATATCGCTGCTGATTTGATTGTTTGTTCTCTAGAGACCAGACATTTTAACCGATTTTGTTCAAATGTAGCACTACATCTTATATCACAACTAAAATCATCTGTGGTGAAAGTGGGTTAGATCGGTTTAGATTTATATATATAGCTCCCATACAAATTTTGCTCCCGATTTGGCGTTTGCGCTCTCGAAAGCATATGTTCCGACAGATTTTCTTCAAATTTCACACAACATCTTATATTTGAACTAAAAACATCTCTGGTGAAAATGAGACAAATCGGTTCAGATTCATATACAGATCCAGTACAACTATTTCTCACCATTTGACTTCTTCAGGTCTAAGAACTACATAAATCAACTGATTTTGATCAAATTTTGCACAACATGTTGCATTTTAACAAGAAACATCTATAGTGCGCTCATAACAAGTTATATTTCACCTGGAAATATAAAAGTGAAAGGTATCATCGGTATGATATAGGACACTTTCCAAAATCCTCACCTAATTGAATTGCAATGGCGAGAGAGTGAAGGGTATCATATAGTTATACTTGTTTTAAATATGTCTGCTTATATTTACTTGATATTTGTCTGTGCATACCCCGTATAACAAAAACGTGCACTATAAAGTTATTCCTCTTCGTAGGGGGTGAAATGGGACAGAAAGGGATAGAAATGGTACCTATCAAACACAACACCTAGAAACGCCAAATTCGGTATGTACATTCCTCTATTTGAGTAGATCCATTATATAAAAGTACTTTTTCCAAATTCGTACTTTTAAGGGGTAAATGGGAATAGAGGGATAAAGTGGTACCAACCTAGAATAATGAAATTCGATGTGTCCGTTCCTCGGATTGCGTAGACACCTAAAATAAAGGGAAAGTCATAATTTTAAAGTAGTCGGAGCTAAAGTCATGAAATTCGGGGCATACATTCTTCTGAGCGCGTAGACACTAAAAAAAAAGATTTTTCCAAATTCATATTTTTCAAGGGATACAATGGGAACAGAAGGATACAACTAAACGGCTACAATTAAAATGATGAAATTCGGTGTGTACATCCCTCTAATTGCGTAGATATGTAAAATGAAGAGATTTTGGAAAGTCGTACTTTTAATGAGGTAAAATGGGGATAATGGTACCAATGGTCGGAGCTAAATTCATGGAATTCGACATATATACATTGCTCTGAGTGCATAGACTTTTTCTTTTACTGCAAAAATGGGTAGAATCATAAAGATAGGTTATCTTGCACTGTGTACGCGATAGATAATGCATTTTCAAAATTTGTACTTTTGGAATTAAAGTAGGATGGAAATACAATCAACCAAATTGATGTAGTTGAAAATACACTCACTATCCCCCAATATTTATGGTATTTAAGCATTTTTGAAGATTGCTGCCCTTTATATACTTTTTGAATTGATATGAAGTAGCCTTGCCTTATAAGCGTGGTTTAAAATAATTAAAATTTTTATTTATTTATAAAATTATATTTATTTCAATATTTTCATTTGTTTTGGTTTGGCTATGTTAAAAAAATAACATTTTCTTGTAATGTTACTGCACTTCTACGAAAATCGATAGTCTCTGTAGAATGCAATACATGGTGGAGGGTATACATATAAAGTTATAAACGCCTTTTTTACTTGTATTGTTTAGAAATACACTTTTGATTTTAATTGTGGCTAACCTTAGTTTTATTGGTTTTTGCGAGGGAAACATCGTAACCCTTCTAAGCAAAATCATCTGTCAAACGAATACATTGAGTAGCAGGGGAGAAGCTCTCTTCCTCGGTTGAAAATAAATTTAAATTTTGGTATGCATTTGTTGTAGCCTTTTCTCGTTTTCCACTGCAAATACATCGGCATGGCTGAGCTATTGTATGTAGGTAGTATAGAAACATATCGTTCTGTTAATAAAGATGATTCTTATCAGCTAAAAAGGCGACCGCATTTATATGGAAGTCTCTGGGTTATGATTGTGATGACAGTTTCTGAACAGTTTTTGGCTGTGGTGTCGCTTTTCAAGACCAGTAGTCTGTTGTTTATGTTCTTCTCCGCATTTATTGGTAGTACCGGTATGATGTGACAACATGCAAAAACATAGGAGCGTATCTTCCGATCGGTTCCAGTGGGGAACACACGGATAATACATCAGTATTAAACACAGCTAAAATACCAAAAATCTTAATCAGGATGGTATGTTTCAATATGGCTACTATCACCACAACAGGATGTAACTACTCTGACAGAACTGGTTGAAGGAATTTCAGAATGTAGTGGGGAAGATGAACAGTCCATCCCTGAAGATGGTATTGGCTTTAGTGGTGAGAATCCTCCAGATGACCTTTACCAGCTTCACCAAGTCTAAATTGAAGGCTTCAATTTTTTCGGAAGCCGTTTAGATAAAAGTAAGCAATGGGACATTCGGATCGACGAGGCTTGTACCTAAAACATAAAGTTGAACAGATTCAGCAATGATAAAGTGAGTGATCTAGGTTTCTTGAACTATAAATAAGAATATTAATAATATCTCTATATAATAACAATGAAATGACGTTCGTTGGCAATCGCATTACTTGATAATGGCCGAAACGAATTGGATAATTATTTTATCAAAATGTTCGTTATAGGCCGAATGAGGTTTTAAGGAAAAACTCTGGTAAAGACACCGAGAAAATTGGAAAATTTGTGGAAAAATTTGAAAGTGCCTTTGAATGAATTCACGTTCGTTCACGCTGGATTCACAAACCGCGTGACAGATTTGGATGAAGCTTTGCATGTTAGGTTCTTTTGGCCTGTGGAAGGTTATGGTTATACTAAATTATAATTGGACAAATGAACGTGCCCCACATACAACTCTAAATTTAATCGGTTACAGCGTCAAAAGTATATTGGTTTGCAATGTGTATTTGCAGTTTATAGACCTATTTGCAATATGTAAAAGTTGTATTGTGATATCTTTATATTAACTTTGTAGAACATGTCGTAAAAAGTTTTTGGGACAATTTGGCAATTTTAGCAGCGCATTTTTACGGATATATTTTTACTAAAATTCAAATTTTCGACGAAGGCAGCTTTCATATTTGTACTATATTTTGGCAGCATAAGTCCGATAGTTCCTGGTTATATGTTATATAAAAGGCAAAGACTTCTGAATATTGATTGGAATTAAAAATTGATTTAAAAACGAAAAAACTCATAAAAATAAAAAAAATCAGAAAAAATATATTTTTCCATTGTTACTCCTGGTACAGCCATTTTCATTTGGTTTCAACTGGAGTTCATCTATACGATGTCTTCAGGGCGGATAGAAAATACCTCGTCGCTGAGAATATGTGGGGGCACAACAAATATTGTGGATCATCTACAGGGATTTCAGTACAGTGGAGCACATTTTATAAAAATATTTTTTTTATGAGAGTCCCCTTAAGGAGTGGAGATGGGGCAGGTATGTTCGGGAAAAATATTGGTGTGGGGAAAAAATGTGGTCGGTCTTGCATATTCCAAAAGATTTTGCCGATATCGTTGCTAAGTATTGCATTTAAAGTTCATATATGTTAAAATAATTGAAAAGTTAATCATAATATAGGTTATTTTATTAGGATATATCTCGGAAACTATATATCGTATTGTAACTTCGTTTACTTCACAGAAAATATGAACTCTTGAGGTATTCTTTTGCATTTCATGAAGTGTAATTATGTTTTCGCTCTTCTTTTCAGACAGTGGATTACCTGAAGGTGGTATCTATTTAGTACTAGCTTTTTGTACCCGGCGTTGCACGGGTTTTCGTCTTCCTTATGTATGTAACTTTGTATGCTCGTAATTTTTGTTTAATATATTTTTACTTCTGTCAATTAGTTTAAATTAATACTTATTTATATAAATTCATAAGTTACGTTTTAAAAATATAAAAACTTCATGAAAATTTAAGTCATTTTTTCAGTGTTTCTTTAAAGAAAATGTAACATTTATTAGAGAGTTAATTAATTATGGTAATTATTTCTATGAATGTATTTTTTGTCTATTAGTTAAGTTAGTCAGTATTTCATTGGAGTGCTTCGGGATGCACGATATTTACAATTTTTCCACCTTGTTCAAGTACATTAAAGTTGTTGGGCTCGAGAGCAAGCGACATATAACTGACCATGTGAAAATACATGGATTTTCCAGATTCAATCCACAAACTTCAAGTGATTGTCCCTGTGCTTTGTTTAGGCGAATCAGAAACTGTAGTCGTTTGAAATCGGATGGTATATCGGTGGGAATCATCGGAATGCGTGGTATAGGGACATCTTTTCCCTTTGATTTTCCATTTAAAATCGTTGCTTCAATGACGTTGGGCATTAGTCGCTTGACAGAAATTCTAGTACAAATGCACAATCGAGGAGGACTAACATTCCTTAGGAGAATTATAGGTGAACCAATTTTAAGAGATAACATGTGCGGCGGAATTCCTGGAAGGTCCAAAGAATTTAGAAATTCAATTCTATAGTTGACAACTTCATCCGCATTCATGATACTGTCTATCGATTTGTAATGTGTGCAATCACCTAGAAATTTGTTCCAGAATTAAATTATTGATTGCATTAACATCGTTGTTTTTTTGCAGCCGATATAGCACGGACGTAAAACCACTCTTTGTTTCCATAGTTTGTGGTAATTTGTGGGAAGACTTTCTCGATTAATAGCTGAATTGATTCCTGAATGACATAAACTGATACTTTTCCATTACCAACATCCAGTAGATGTTTCGAAAATATGTCTGCTGAGTCATTGTGATGCAGATATACACGCATATTGGTGGTCAGATTCATTTTTTGTACATATCGCCAGAGATGCGGGTGCTGATTTTGGAATTACTAGAAGGGTCTGTCGGAAGTCTCCAGCTAGTAAAATAAGAGTTCCACCGAATGGTTGTGTATTTGATATTAAATCATGAAGTGTCCGACTAAGCGCTTGTAGGGATTTCTTATATGCCATGGTGCAGTCATCCACACAATCAGCTTGCATGTTTTGAGCATTTTCGCCATGCCGGAACTATTGCCAATATTACAGGTTGGAGAATCGACAAATTGCATATTCCATGGCAATTTCAAAGCTGAATGTGCCGTTCGTCCTCCATCCAATAATTTAGCAGCAATACCTTGGGAAGCAATAACTAAAGCTATCCCATTTTGAGAGCGGATGTGCGCTAATGCCAAACTGATGAGAAAGGTTTTAACTGTGCCTCCTGGTGCATCGAGAAAAAGGGCCGCCGCTGTCATTTGTTACTGCAGTTATAATTTGGCCACTTCTTGCATTGCAATTAATAGAGGTTTTTTGTTGCGACAAACAAACGCAAGTCTTCAACATTGAATTGCCGTTCTCTTAGCAAATCTCAATCAGTAATGTCAACGGTAGAACGTTCAGGCACCATCAATCCAAGTTGATTAAGAGTTTTGTTGCTAATGGCTAGGAATATGTCGTTGAAAATATTAATCGCAAATGATATAGAATCGTAACGGTGCGATAATGATGCAAAATGTCCTCACTCATATCCTCTTTGAATTTTTCCCACAGGTCTTTTGGGTTAGATGGCGAGCAATTTCTTAATATTATCGCAAACAAAGTTCGTATCTTGAGAGCATGACAGCTGACAGAAGCATTCATTAATATGGTCTCCCAGTTTCTGACACGCATCTCTCAACTGCTCTTAAATTTGAAACTGAAGTGGGTATTCTCACGTTAGCGTTGTTGGGTGTACCGTATAAACACGGCCCAATGCATATGAAGCGTAAACATTTACATACCCATCTACTGGAACACCTTGCTTGGTTCGAGTATGAGGAGACGCGCCAATTGTTCATACCATGATCTCTTATATTCAAGAACCAAACCCTTACCTGCAGAAAAAATCGGCACGTGTTACTTTATAATATTTTTTTTGGGTGGAGCCGCGACCATTTTGTAACATGACCTTTTTATAGTCAAGGGTCATCCTCTGTTCGTTACAATAAAATATTCAAGGGAATCAATGTATTTTGTTATAGTTTTAAAATATAGTTTTTGTGAGCGGTTTCATGCCCATTTGTCGTGTCTTCCCCTATTATAGCCAGAAAACATCCCATTTCCACAGGCTAGATACAGTAAAATTTGCAAGAGAATCCGCCATTCGTTACGTGTTTTGTGATAATTTTAATATATAGTTGGTGTGTGCAGTATTACGTCCATTTGTATCATGACCATTGTGTAGTCACCATTCAGAAACTATCCTCTGTTCAGAAGTTAGTCACAATAAAATTTTCAAGAGAATCCGCACTTCGGATCGTGTTTTATGATAGTTTCAAAATATAATTTGTGTGGGCGGTGCCATGCCTCTTTTTCGTATAATGACCTAGTATAACCATCCCTTGCCCAGAAGTTAGCTGCAGTAAAATTATCGAGCGAATCCACCCATCGGTATGCCTGTTGTGATACTTTTAAAATATTTTTTGTGTGGGAGATACCACCCCCCTTTGTCCTATCTTGACCTAGACTATCCAGGAACCATCATCTGTCTAGAAGATAGACACAGTAAAATAAAAAATCAGGTGAATCGGTCCACCGGTTTGGCGTCCTATACGCAACATACAGACACACATTGATTTTTATAAGTATAGATGATATTACAAAACTATATTCGCATAGCCGACCGATGCCTCGTCATTTTCAAATATTGTTAAACTATTGTCTTATTTATTCATTTTAAAAAGAATAACCGGCTTACATTGATTTAATTACTGAAATGGTAAAACCTTCTAAGCCAAAATTAAAGTAATACATTATTCGTTGTTCTCTTGTAATGTATTTTGGGAAATTTGTATAAAACATACTTTAGGGATGTAAGGTTTTATGGCTTGAGAGCGCATGTAAATGTTGAACCGATATTTTAGCTTGAGATATGTATTAAGATGTAAGAGCTGCTTAGCATCGATTAAAATATACAATAGTTTTTATCATAAATTTAAAAAATCTTAACAAACTAAAAATTTTATATGGGCGTTAATTTATATGAATGACTGATTGACTCAGGCAAAACGACTAAAGTCATGATTATGACATTTTGACAGTAGTTCTCTAAAGCGACGGAGACGCGTACTACGAGATTTTTTTATTGAATTTATGGTCTTAGGGTAAAATGGGGGAAATAAGGGACAATAAATAAAAAATATGTACAAAAACTTCAGTCATTTAAACCGACTTATATATACCCTCACTCTCAGAGAACATATATACGGAAATTATAAGGAATTAAATTTTATTTGGGGCATGGTGGATTACAGACACTAGTAGAAATGTTATGATGGATTTAATTTTACATAGGATAGAGACAATTATGTTGGAGGTACTAAAAGGGGCGTGGCTAAAGCATAAATATGTTTAAGGTCTAAAGTGATTATAAAAACATTTGACACATAAGGAAGTTATATCGGTTTTATTTTACCCAAAGCTTATGCCACTTGGTGTGGGAGATACCACAAAGGGTGTGGCTATATCGTCCATATTCCAGGTGATAGCAACGTCTATAAAAACATTTCTAAAGGCAAGAATTCAGAGTGTTCCGATCATCACTATATAATTTATAGCTGCTTTTTTTTAGGTAGGTTGTGGTGAATCGAGTGGGAGGTAGTAAAAGGGCTTGGAAAACACCCCACATTTTTATTTTTATTTAATATTTGTAAAAAATTATCAAATATGAAGTCATAATGGATTTCGGGCTCCGGTAAAGGAGTTATAGAGCATTAAATTTGACCTGGGATAGAGACAATTGGGTGGGAGCCACAAGAAGGGGCGTGGCTAAAGCGTAAATATTTTTGGTGTTTAAAGTGATTATAAAAACTTTTCCAAATATAAAATTTCAAATGATTTTGACTACCCGCGTGGATGTTATATAGGTTTTATTGTAACCAAGGTTTATGCCACTTTGTGTGGGAGGTGCCAGAATGGGTGTGGCAATATCGCCCATATTCCATGCGAATATAACCTCTATAAAATCTGAACAGGTTCCAACCAGTGTGGTGGCCCTGTTGGTCTCCCCTAGACAGAGTCTAGAGGAGACAATTTATTAAAAAACACAAATTTGGATTTTAATATTCTATTTCAGCACGTATTGCTGCTTCGTACGAAGAACACACACACAACTTTTACAAACATAAAAATAAACATAAACAAACAATAACGCCATCTGTATGTGGATGCCACAGTATGTCATACGTGCATCAGGTGACGTCGATCATATGGTCGATCTTCCACATGCCAGCATCAACTGATGTTCCAGCGAGTGAGTGACTAGAAATGGCATCTGTCAGATACCATAGCCAGCTTCTGTCTATAGCCTAGTTAAATGATTTATACGTCGCTTTTTTGTATGTACATATGTATGTATATACTTACAAAAAAGTCAGCTAATAGCAAATAATATGTGCTGCCTATCATCTTGTACTTTTTCTGATATTACACCAATTTTTCTGCAATAACAACAATCTTCTGCTTCAACATAATATTTTCAATAATTTCAACCACGTTATACTAGGTGAAAATAGATACCCGTTCTTGCAGATTCCTGTTATTGTTCTTACATATAGCATAAATCATAAGGACATGTCAACTCCTCTACAAATGATACCAGCTGGGTATTTAGAATATGCATATCCAAAAAAATGAAAAATTATTAATAATTAAAACTTAAATTGTTCATTGTCGTATGGTAATTTATTGCCAAATTGAGATTTGTAATTTTATGCAAAATGTTGAGAGGCGGAGGTGGAATTGAATCTGAATGGTTTAACAACATTCAGGAATATTTCAGGTTTTCATCAAATTCAAATTATTTGTCGGAAGTCCTAATGCCGGCAAGGTATTTGTTGTAGTTCGGAACTCGAGCCTAGCAAACTTGCTACGCTCGTGGCTTTGCGATATTTGCACAAAGCGTGTGATGAATCTAAACAGAGACAGTCGTCTCCTTGCTTCATTCAACAAATCATGACGAGTTCTGAGAAAATCATCGCGAACATGCCACAGTCAGTGAAGGGGGCTCTTGGGTTACGATCTGATACGATTTTCACCACTGCCTGCAATTCTGCGAAAGTGTTTAAAAGTCTAATCGAGTTACGTGAACTAATTTTTTCTATAAAATTGCAAAGAGCACCTGTCGGACAACATCACAGGCATACATTTCAGCACATCCATTTATGATCAAAGAGATCAATAACAGATCATAGTGCGACCATGCAACGCAACAAAACGACAAAACCACAAACCGATCATGCAACCAAACCAAATCGATCCGTTCGACCGGCAGTAGTTAATTAATGTCATACCGCAAATGCCGAAGAGTACATTGATAAATGCATTCGGCAACAGATCGCCGCCAGTGTCCACAAACGAGTTGCCACTCTGTCTAACTGGTTCACTTGCCGCATGGACACCGGCCAACGGCTCGCAGCGCACAAGACAGAACGCGGAGCCCACAGTGATCGATTTATCAACAGCCGCCAACAAAGTACAAAGTTTGCCACAAATATTCAACTCATTATTATCACGGCTTACTCTACTTTGACTTTCGCATATATCCAGCCAACCAACCAACCAGTCAGCCAGCCTAGCCATCACTCAAATCTGTGACTATTGTTGTGCTTAGTTTCCAGGAAAAGTGTAAATGCCGTACTTGCCACTTACAGTGAATTTTCTTTGCAACCAACAGCACCAATGAAATCCCATTAAACCTCCTGCGTATCAATAGGCTTGACGTGTATCCATCGATCGGCGATCGGCTACATGCGTCAGCAGAAATCTTGCGGAGATTAATACGTTCTGTGGTATGTCTGAAATTTGTACAATTTACGCAGTTGTTGACAGGTTTTCGCAAAAGCCTCACTCACTCGCACAGAATGTCAGCCAACGCACAGTGGTTCCAAGTGGTTCCACAAAAGTGGTAATCATTGTGAACATATTTCGAAAACTGACGAATCGGTTGATGTGAATTGTATGGGGAAGTAGTACCGGTAGAGCTAGCCCTTATTCTGAAAATGATCTGCAGCTTCAATACAGACTCAGCAAAAGAAAATTGGTATTTGTAAGTTTTTAATTATTTGAACTTTTTTCGTAGATTTTAATACTTAAGAGTCCTTTTCTTGATTTTCTCGAAAAAAAAACGTCAAATTGACCCATGAAGAGTGGTGCTAGAGGGTTAAGATCTTCCACAAAAATAATCCACATAAAATTCCACAATATAGTTCTGACAATAGAATTCTCTCAGACATTAACTTACAACACTTTTAGTATAATGACCCATTCGACCAAAAAATGAAAATTTTGATCCACTGTAAAAAGAAACTCAGACCAGTTTATTCTACAAATAAAAAAATGATGAGCTTTCAGAATTATAGGGTCGCTATTCTGTTCCAATCAAAAAGTCTAAATTTGATTAGAGGGATGAACAAACCAGATTTCACATTTCTTGCTGTGGTCGTTTGATTTGTCACATTTGATCCGTCTTTGTCCCATTTCACCCACAAAAAAATAAGTTTTTTGACACGCGTTCATGCTATATTTTACGGTATAATTTACTTTTATATATAAGCAATATTTGATTTTGTATAATTCTAACAAATTAGAATTTTTTGCTTAAAACTATAAATTTATTGTACTTCAAACATTTCATTTTTTATTAATTATTAATACTACATAATATAAGTGAAATTGAGTAGTGTTATTTTATTTAATGCCAATTTAATTTAATATTAATTTGGTTATATATTAATTCATACTAAATAAATATTTTGTTAAGTTTCCTATTGTCAGTTCTAACGAACAAAATGGTTTGCTTTAGTTATTCAGCACTCACAACAGTGGATAGCTGAGATGGTCAGAGTGTCGTAGTAGCAACCAGAAGGTCCGGTAAGGTAATGAAAGGGTGGTTCCTTCCTCCATCCCTCCTATGACAACACCAAGTTAAATGCATTGGTGAAGATCCCAATTTTCACTACTTCCGAATCACAAGATGAACATATTTTTCACTTCTTTGGGTGCTATCTTTTTACTGGGTAAATATTAGGGCATATTTTCAGTCCTTGTTAGAGGAAAAAATTTCCCTATAGACATATTTCGGAAATTGGAAATTCGCTCATAAGCTACTTTCAACAGACGGACGTACACGAACACCTCGTCTAGATCGAATTTTACCACATACAGTCGAACTTCCATATAGCGAATCTCAAGGGGACCAAAAAAAATTCGTTATATAGAAAATTCGTAATATAGAATTATTTTAAAAAATTTTTACACCACCAAAATCAGTTAAGAAATACCATCGGACTTAATCTTGTGTAACTCGAGAAAAAGCACTGAGAGCGGTGGCACATCTATACGGTTTAGTTGTCTATGATGTGAATCTCACACACAAAAACAAATATAAAATGAAAATATGTGTGTATGGTGAGAGTGAAAAATGTGTTTATGTAAAACTCGTTATACGGAGATCAAAAACGCATGAGCATTCGAGTTACGGGCGTAGAAAAAATTCGTAGTAAAGAAATATTCGCTATAAGGAAACTCGTTATAAGGAGATCAAAACATTTAACGAAATTGCAGTGTTCTGGAAATAAATTCGTTATATAGAGAACTTCGTTGTACGGAAGTTCGTAATAGAGAAGTTCGACTGTATATACACAGAAAAAGAACTTGGAGATAGTTCAAAATTAATGACATTATCATTACTCCTAAATCATGCATCCAAACAAATTCATTCTAAGTAGTTTCTCAAATGCAAATATATTTGTCATCTATTAAAGTCATTTTAAAGCACTTCAAAAAAAATAGTTTAACACTTATTCCCAGCAATAAAATGAAAGTATTTCCAAATGAATGACACGTTCATAGCTCCTGAATCATACATCCAATATAATGCATTCTAAATAGCTTCTCAAATGCGAATAAATAAATTATAAATTAGAATTTTCTTTCCATTGAATTAATTTAAGTTTTTCATTTCATATCTTCATTATAGAAAATGTTGAATAATGAAATATTGAAAAATAAATAATTCTGTTGCGTTGTATGTTAAATGGCTCATTGTTGTTTGTCTGATCGATTTTAATAATCTATCTTATGGGTTGGATAGAAATATTTAACAATCATCAATTTCGATCGCACTGTTGCTAGCGTTTTTAATTTAGGGAGTCACTGCTTATGTAGTGATTATCGAGTAATCGCTAGTAATAACATCACTAAATTTTAAAAGTGAAAATAATCAAAGAGGATACAAATTCACGCTTCAAAAGATTTATTAATTTTAAAATGATAATAATTTTGGTATGGACATAGATAATATAATAATAATAAATTAGTAGTAATGAAATAACATTCAACTAGCAAATGAGTTGCAAAAGACCATTAAAAATGTTAGAAAATAAAGGTCTAGAATGTTACAACAAGCATCAGTATCTGACCAAACTACTTCCTCTATCGACGATACTCCATATACGCAAACTACATCTCTTTTTCAACCTTAAATTTGGATGAATTGAATGAAGATCTTATTTTTAAAACGTGTTCATTTTTAAATCGGAGAGAGAAGTTAAGAATTGCGAAGAATTCGACAAGAGAAACAAAAACTACCGATCTGTCTGTTCCAGACAGAAAATACAACATGCGTTCAAAAACTACTATATAAGTACATAAATTAAAACAAAATATATTTTTAATAATGTGCTGTTTTTGAAATGTGATAAAAAATTAAATATCACCAAATACGCCTGTCCAACTAGAGTTTTATTAAAAGTAAGATTAAACCGAAGTAATGCAAAATCTGTTTTAAGAAGGATACCTAAAGGAGTTTGTTTCACTGCATTCACAGAACTCCCGCAAGGTATCCAAAAATTAATAAATTTCACCTATGAAAAAATGTCAGGTTAGTATCGAGCACTCATTCGAACGAAGTGAGGGAAATCTGTAAATGGACCCATTCCTCCCAATGACAACTCTATGTTAAAATCATGCCTGACTTGCCCAAAAAAGAATTACTTCCATATCATCTTTTCACCAGTTAAACCCATGTTTAACCACTTATCCGTCATGTTATTTTTTGCAGGGTAGTTTACGAATATTTCGAGGTGTTGCAAGGTGTTCATTTTGTCCACTCCGTCCTAAGGTGGAGGGTGTACAAATAATTTGATTTGAAATGGAATATTGTCCTGGCTCAAGACTTTTTGCATCTATATTTTATACAATGAATGAATTTAGTAACAAATGACATGGTGACATTTATTACTGGCTGCACACTACCTTCATCATTGGTGAAATTGCCTGCTAGACGTCCGAAATAAGCGATTCCTTACCTAAATAACGTACATGGACAGAGGCACATATTTATTGCCAGTCTTTTGTTTAGAGCCACTGTGTGTCTGGCTTGTTGTTCGCTGGTCCTCCTCGCTGGAGGGCGGAGGACGGAGGGCCGTCTGTGGCCAAATATTGCAGTGTGTTCGAGTAGTATTCATGTAGATGTTGACAAGTGCGAATTCTCTTGTTGACACAACATGCCTCTTTCAAATCATTCTGTTGGGCTCGTCTGTCTGTCTGCGGCAGCAAGAATGGTCGCTGTCGGTGTTGGATGGATTGCATTGGATTGATGGAGATAATCTGGCTGTAATTATATCAGCGGAAATTTTAAAGTGTACTTATTTGGCTGACATATTTCAGAGTTTCATGTCCGCTTTTTGTTTCAGTTTGTTTGATCGCTTTTTTTGTAAGCGATGTTGGCATTGTTGGGTGCAACCGACATGCACAAGTGGCTCGTTGCTAGCTGAGTGCTTAGCTTGCCACAGCGAAATAATTTGAAATATTTTGATTTTAAAAATTCGCTGAAAGAAATTGTTTATTTGAAGTAATTACTTGGCAATATTTTCTTTACATTTCCTCCAAGGACATGCTACTGTTGCATACACACACGTGCATGCATACATATGGACTTGTTCTCTGAACTGGATGTCAGTGAGCCCGCAAGGAAACTTTGTTGCAACAGATGAATTGCGGATGCAGTTCCATATTTAACTCCAATACAAATATGAAATGACAGGTACAGATGGTGAAACGATATGATAACGACTGTAGCTCCTATCTGCTATAAATATTTTTGGTGTGTGGTCAGCACAATATTTTTTTAAAAACTTGTCGCTGCAGAAACGTACTTTTTCTGAAGAACCCATGCAATAAATTTGTATCAGATGGGATTTAATGAGATCGTTTTCGATAAAATTAGATTTCACTATATTTAGCTGCTATCTGTTTTATCCAATGATATGAATTATATCGCCTTCAATATTTATATCTTGGGTATATCCATTATATCAATTACAACTGACGTATGTACATTAGTCTGGGTCGCGGTCCATACAAATGCAAAAACAATTTCCACTCACCCCACGAAAATAAAGTTTGGATTGTTTAATGATGATTTGCAAAATATTTCGTTCCTGGATCAAGCCGTCTGTGAGCTAAACGCTCCTTAAAATACACCTAAAAATCATATTTTTCCCGTGTAATTTTTTGTCAATTTTTTCTGAAATAATAGACCCTTGAAAGCACTATAAATATAAATTTTGATTCGTGTCTTAGAGTAACTTATACTGACAACTAAAAATTTTTTCGTATTTGGTGTTAGTATTTTATAACAAATAAATAGCGACAGTCAATACATTTGGAATGGTGCCTAAATGATGAATATCAGAGGGAAATTGACGCTGCAACACTCATTTTTGTAAGATGTGTTTGAAAACCCTGTATTAAATTATTTGACAAATATGGAGTCAGTGATGTCATTTTTCGTCCGATATTCATCATTTCTTTTTTGCCATATGATGCATAAATAGGAAGTATTTGTGTCAGAAAAGTTTCAGAAGCCCAGACAGAGGAAGTTCAAATATATGCAATTGTATCCGCAAATTTTGGATATTTACAACAATTTTTTTACTGAAACACCTGCAAATGTTTAAAAAGTATTCAATTTGTGTTTTTTGTTTAACTACCTCTACCGAATCTGTAATTACTTGCCTTGAGGCATTTTCCTTTGATTTGCAATTCTTAATTTAATAATATTTATTCAATTAAAGTAATAAAAACGCGAACAAAATTCATTTCTATATGCATATCTAGTGGTATTCTATTTTTAATCTTTCAGATGAGTTTTTGGCGGTATCATATAGATTTCTAACGATATATCGACTATTTATCATCCAACAGTATTGCCTACATATTTATAGTTCCTAAGAGGGGCATCGAATACGAATATGATTGTTGCCTCAATATTTTACTTATTCTATGCAATATGATTTCGAATCATTTTCGTAAAAAAACAAAAATATTCATTCATTTACGGATGTAGAATATTTTAATGAAAAGTATTGTTGAATAATATTTACAAAATTGTGAAACTACAATTTCAACAATATTGTCAGATCAATACGGTTTTGATATGAAAAAACAGTACTAGTTCGATAAGTAAAGTAAACTTTAGTACAAAGGTTGTCCAAAGACAATTTCAGAAAAATAATTCTGTAACTTCTATGAAATTTCACACAGACGTAGACGAGGTGTTTTCGAGAAAACCTGACCTTTTTGGTCATTTAGTCTTAATAGGCTTGAAGTTGGTTTATGTGACCACTCACTAACGCTCCAGTGAACGTTATGTGCCACTCGGAAGGGTGTTTTGTATCCAGCCTTTTTCATGCATACAACAGTCAAACTTTACTATGAAATGTATTGGAAAGAAATACGTATTTGCCTCTGAACAAATTGCCTCCAATCCAATAGCGTCCGTTCATATTCAAAAGAAATAACTTGTGCCAAATTTCATGACAATCGGATGGACTGTCAGCTGGATTATTTATTGGAAGAAACCTTGCAATGAATGCAGACAATGCTCAAGCATTCACTTTCAGATCGGTGACACTATGCTAAAGTATTTCTTAGGATGGATCTGTCCAATAAGCGCCACTAACAATCTGATCCAAAAGGGGACTTTTTAGGCCATGCCAAACTTCAGGCACCCTCTTGAGTTACATTCCTGTTGTACCTCATAGTACTAATCCATCAAATGTCATATTCGCCAATCTCCTCACAAATTCGGGACATTCAGTTATCTATGTCAATGGAGTGTACATAAATCCCAAATAACACCAAATCCATGTTATTATTAAAATATTTGCATAATAAATAATCAAAACTCCTGCCCTTGCTAATAGCGAAATGTAATAATTTATGCGAAATCTTTATTGTCCTTTTTGCAAATCCCCGAAATCTTCGGATACCACCAACTCGCGAAACAGACACACACACACACACCAACACACAAAAGGAACGTCATCAATCAGAAACCTCTTTACTGTCTAAAATATCACTCTGTGGTAGTAGTGATACATTGTAATGTAAGGCACATAAACACACTAATACATACATAGATATGTATGTATGCATCACACGCAGGCATCCCCGTGTAACAAACATTCTGAAGTGGCGGATATTCACAAGGAAGGAACGATGTGAGATACTCGTATCGTATTGACAACCGGAATATGAGTGAGGGAAGAACACTTATGAACGAACCTTTCATAAGAGTAAAGTAACGGGCAACGAAGTCACATTCCCAGCGTATAATAATGACGATGACAGAACGACGAATATAAACAAATCACGCTAATAATGATTAAGGTAAACATGCCATCATCCTGTGTCATCCAACCTATGGCCCCAGTTTAATTTTAGAGCTAGTTTATGTACATTAGAGTGGCTTCAAAATAAAAGTTGTGGATGTTCCCGACTAAAATGAAAGATTGGTTTGTTTCATGTGTTCTACCAGAATATTCCGCTTTTATCATTGTCCGTTCGTGAGCTGGACGCTTTCAAAATAACCTTTACAAATCAGGTTTTTCTTGAATAAAATTCACGGTGAGAATGGTATTTAGAAAAAACCTGCTAGAAATTAAAATCTGGTCCGAGCCTTATCAAAATATCAAAAACATGCATTTTAACCCAGGATAAAGGGTAGAATTTTAACATTTTTGTGCTATTTTGGTTGCATTTTTTATAAAACCGCAATAACTTCCATATTTTTAGTTCGATTTGTGTTTTTGTTGGATCGTTGAAGAGGTATTGATCACCAATTGAAATTTTTAGAACTTCCTAACCCATTAAGGGCCGACAATTTTTTTCTTACTGTTGGTTCTCAGTGGGTTAAATATGATGTAAAAACTGAAATATGGGGTATTTGCATCGCAAACACATTCTAGTCTTACAAAAAGCTAATTTTTGAAAAAAAACATCTGACATTTGATTCTTTCAATGGATAAATTGGGAGGAAAACTTCACATAAGATGTTACAATAAAACCGTGCGACATGATTTCCCTCCCAAGAACGAGAATATAGAAGTGAAACTTTAGGTCACTAATAGGAAGACATACTCAGTTTTTTATTTCGTGGTCGTTTGTCTTTTTTACAGGACTTTTAATTTCCAAAGGATGTAAATGTTTCTATAATTTAGTTTCGTACTTTTGAACATCTGCTAAATATACTTTTAATTTCATGCGTCTATCTATGTTAATTTAACATTAACAACCATTTCAATATTTTCCAGTGTAAAAAGTTTATATAGATTATTCATGTTTTAATTTTTAAGGGGGTTTTTATATAGGACTAGATTGTGTTTACGATGCAAATTACCCCATATTTCTGTTTTTACTTCACATTTAACCCACTGAGTATTAACAGTATGAAACAATTGGTTATCAATACCTCTCCAACGAGCCCCTAAATAAATAAATCGAACTTAAAATGTGGGAGGTATTGCGGTTTTTATAAAAAATACATAAAAAATTGCACTAAAATAGTATAAATCTTCCCTTTATACTGGGTTATATTGCACGTTTTTAATATGGTTTGATATGGCTCGGGTCGGATTTTAATTTCTAGCATTTTTTTGCTCAATACCATTCTCATCGTGAATAGTTTTCAAGAAAAACCTGATTTATGGAGGTTATTTTGAACGCGTTCATCTCACGAACAGACTATGATAAAAGCGAAATATTTTGGGAGAACACATAAAACTAACCAATATTTCATTTTAGTCGGGAACATCAACGACATTTGTTCCTTCCTCACAAAAGAAGCCACTCTAATGTATATATTAGGGCTGTTTTTCTTTAAGACTTTTTTTTTGAAAATTTGTTTTGATATAAATAAATGACGTTATTTAATTTATTATTCTAATATTTTTTAGTTTTTCTTAAAACTGCTATTCAGTGACTGAGTCCATTTCTATGTAAATGTTTATAAATGTCTGTTTATAAATCTGAAAATTTCGAAATCTTTGTGTTTTATTAAAAGTAAGATTATGAATGTCATATAGCAACCTTTCAACCACCGTAAAAACTTTTAAGGTTTTCGAATTAAAACTAATAGTTTTCTCTGTTGACATTTTATACCTCGTTGCTGCTGTTTTTGACCGCTTTAAGTATTTTAGAAACCTTATGATTCTATGTAAACTCAGGAAGATATTTATCATTCAGTTGCTGGGTGTGAATTAAATCATTTTCCACTTTACATATACATATCTTAGACTTAGGTATCGATTTTGATTCTAAATGGGATTTCATACTGATTACATAATGCCCAACCAATCAATCCAATCCCAATCAATCTACAACTATTAGGCACGTTCACAGCTCATTTCGTTCAGAAGCTAGCGTGCATTCAAGAGATAGACATGGCTAAATCGTCTTAGAATTCTACCAGGATACAGAATATATATACTTGAATATTTCAAGGTGTTACAAAGTGAATATATCCTAAGGTGGAGGGTATAAACAAATTTATGTAAATAATCGGCATCTCTACGTAAAATATACGAAACCTAGGAATTGTTCTTTTCTTCAATCAATTTGATTGCAAATTTTATCTTTATAATTACCAACTGAACTTCTTTAAGGCAGCTGGCCTCCCCTCACCATTAAATGAGAAAAATCCACACGATCTAACTTTATAAGTTATGAGATGGATTAAAATATAAATGTATCTTTCAAAACCTGACACCACAAAAATTTCATTTCTTCTCGATACTCTCTGGTACTAAAATTGAATGGAACTCGACTTCGTTCATATGGCTCGGTCACACATTTCGGCCGTAACGGCCGCTCTTTCGCGTTCAATGTTGGCTCTGAGTTCTTCCAACGTCGTCGGCTTGTTGGCATAGACCAATGATTTGACGTAGCCCCAAAGAAAAAAGTCTAGAGGCGTTAAATCGCACGAACTGGTCCATTTCTTGAGATAACACGCTCACCAAACTTACTCTTCAATAAATCAATTGTAACATGTGCTGTGTGGCTTGTGGCACCGTCCTGTTGAAACCACGTGTCGCCCAAGTCCATGTTTTCCAATTCGGGCCAAAAAAATCGGTAATCATGGTGCGATAACGATCGCCATTCACAGTAACGTGACGATCGTTATTGTCGACGAAAAAATATGACCCAATGACGCCGCCGGCATGCACACCACACCATTTTTAGTGGATGAAGTGGTGATTCATGAAGCACATGTGGATATTCACCAAACCAATATCGCATATTTTGCTTGTTGACGAACCCATTGAGCCAAAAATGAGCTTCGTCACTGAAGATGATTTTGTGATGAAATTCATCATCTTGGCGCATCTTCTCCAGAGCCAAGTCAAATGGTCCATCGGCTTCATTCAATCGCACAATGAATACGTAGACTCAAATTGTTGCACTAAACTTGTTATTGCTTGTCTACTAGGGCGAGAAGAACGACCGAAAATTGGAGTGAACGCTCTTAAAGTTGCGCGAATTTCGATAGTAGATTTCATTCGTGTACTTCACCATGATGATAAAGATGAGTTTACTGAAAAAAGGAAAGTAACAGTTACATGATCAGTGAAATTAAATTCAAAGTAGTCAAGTACCTATTGGAAAACCCTTTACAAAAAGATTTATTGTACTACATTAAAGTAGATAATGTCGAAAGTTTAAAAATGTAAGCATTTTCTGCTAACAATGGGGTCAAGCCACCCCCTTCCTACGCCTATGATGTTTGGTAATTTTTAGCCATTGCCAACGTTGGAAACTGGACAAAATCCCACATCTATCGAAAGCTCCAGGTTTGTTATTTTTAAATCCGGCCAGAAAATAAGTTACAGGCTTATAAGTACGAAACCCGGTTTTTACCCTAACTCAAGGTTTTGGGGGGTACCTGGCAAATTTCAAATACAGATTTTTATTCCACTCGACAATACCTACCAGAAAAATAATATCATTTCCCAGAGTTTTTGGACCGTCACACAGTGTTATACTTCTTTTCAGGTTCCTGAATGAATCTACATTTTTCTATTTTAGGAAACTTTAGATGTAATGGTACTATGTAAGGACTGATAAAAACTTAATATGCTCTGTCTTGGGAAATTATACCATTTGTCCAGCTACATATGTATATTCGACACATCCATAACCCATTATCTTGATATTCTCTCCGTTTACACACCACAAATCCAAGTTTGGCCATTGCAGACATAAATGCTCTACAATATTTATAATCATATAATGAATTGTTATTGTTAAAAGGACTTGGCAGCAAAAAGGCCACAACAGAGCAGAATGTCTGGGTAGCGTAGCATGTATCACACGCATTAGTAGACACACACACATTTGTACATACATATATCAAGAGCAGAGGATTTCCTTGAGGAAACCGAGAAATGGGCAAGTTCTTGTAGCCATCGTATGCATGTGAAGATTTATTGAGGGGGTGCACAGTTCAGTTCACTTACAACAACCCTCACCTTTGATGCTTCCGTTGCCGGTTGGAGTGCAAATAGTTCACATTCATTGAGTTGCGCGTAAATAACTCGTGCGAAATATTTTGCACTCCCTCCTCTCCGTTTCCCTTTTTTTGCGTTGCGTGTTCCTTCTTTTTATTTCAGAAGCTGACTGTCTGTCAGTCAGGATACCATAAGATTAAGTGCATCATTACTATATAAACTCGTTGTTGCTGTTCAAGTCGTTGGCATATAAAGGTTGTTTGCTTTTGAAAAAAAAAAACTCTAAATGGGGTCAAATTACCCTCTACTTCAAAAAAGAAACAACACGAAGAGACGAGGAAAGGACAGGGAAGGGCACAACTTAATAAAACTAACGATGATGGTGAAAATTTCCCATAATATTAGCAAAATATCATTTGTTTCAATTGAAGTGGCACACGACGAGTTATGCATCTTCTCCTGTGGCGAACATCCTTTTTAAATTACATGTTCCGTTTAATAGGTCCGCCTGCGGCCAACCTTCTTTCGGTTTCATTTGTTTCCTTTCAAATCATTTATTTGTGTTAAGCATCATTTATATGTGTTACATGCGAGTATTTGTTATAAATAATGATGACGTGTGTAAGTCAGACATTAGGTGTCTGAAAGCATTTCGTGTAGTTGGGCTTGTTAAGATCCAATAATTTGTTATTATTAATTCCATCACTCCCACGCCAAGTTTACAGGGAAAGCGAGACGGCCGGAAGTTTATCAATATCCATATAGCACCCGTACTAAGGAAGACATCCAAAGTAATTTGTCTACCCTTAAGGTGGCCAGATGTACTTCGTCTGCTTATTTCCTCTTTATTGGATGGCAAAATCAAATGAGTCGTTTATTTTGAAAATGTCGTAAGTCACAATCGATATACCCGCAGATAAATAGTAATATATTTGGTATCCATATTATATAGAAGCGATTGTATATAAAATAAAAATTATTTAAGCGATTATTTTGCAGGGTTTTGTGTGTTTAAAAATATTCAACATTTGAAAATACGTACGTAGTTGGCATCCCAAAGAATATCTCTAAAAATGGTGAAATATTTTCAAGTTTTCTGGAATCCTTAGTTTCTTAATAGTATGTATTTACGATGAATTACAATACAAAGTAAATGTATAGTCCAGGCATTGAGTCGGGTGACTAAGATCATTTGAGCTTGTTGCTGCAGCGACAGACCAGAGTCTCTGGTGAGAATCGAACCACGTCTGATAGCCGAGCAAGCTATCATCGCGACTACTGGGGCGCTCAAGGAAGAATCCTTAGTTTCATAGTATTATTTATTAATAACCAAGAGTAGATTTGAAAACATAGATCAGTGATATTTGAGAATTGTTCAATAAGTATCCAAAAACACATTTTTTTCATTTAGAGAGAGTGCATTTGTTTGTAACGCCCAAAAGAAAGGACAATGGGTCTTAATTATACCGATCGACTTGGAATCACTTTTTGAATCGATTTAGCAATATCCGTCTGTCTGTCCATCTATTGTTGTAATCACTAAACTTTGCACAACGAAGTTTTTCGGTACAAGGACAAACGCTATTTAATTTGAACAAAATCGATTCAGATTTAGATATATCCCCCATACGAATTTCACTCCCGATTTGACTATTTCCGCTCTAGAAACCACATATTTTAACAGATCTTCTTCAAATTTGGCAAAATATCTTATATTCCAACTAGAAAGACCTATGGTGAAAATGGGTCAAATCGGTTCAGATTTATATATAACTCCCATACAAATTTCGCTCCCACTTGACTTTTTCCGCCCGCAAGTATTTTCTTCAAATTTTCCAAACACGTTATACTTTAACTAGAAGCAGCTATGGTTCGTTGCATATTTGGATATAGTCCCGATACAAGTATTCTTCTCGATTTGACAAAGTGGGTCAGGTCACATCGGTCTATGATTAGGACACATAGACCAAAGATTACGATCTCAGCTTTTTTATCATTTTATTTATTTATCAAGCTTTTCTTGAATTCGTTTGTGTTTTTTTCACGCAAAAAATATATAAGCAATTTTGTAGGGAAAATAAACTTGGAATTTTGTGCCAATTCTAGAATTCTTCTCTAAAGTATAAATGAAAATATGGTTCTCTCACAGAATACAGAATACTGTAAATATTACAACATTCATAACTTATTGGTACCGATAAACTTCCCCCTCAAATTACTTGAGAAAAATAATCCTATTTACAAATTTTGAATAAATTTCTCAACTCCTTTCGAAAGTTATCGTGTACAACATTCAGCCATACAGATACGTGAAACGGATTTGGTCCAAACATACTTACGGTTATTGTGTTACCGTGTAATAAAGATATACATATGTAGATATGTAAAAAAACTAACATAGATTGATTAAATATATATTTTTTTTTGAAAATTGAGCTTATGACACTTTCCAAATAGATGAATTAATTGACGACAATAAATATAATAATATGTAAATGACGCACTCCGGAAAGACGAACAAAATGTACATATGACGTCGTAAAACAAAACTCCATGAATTTCGTCATATTCCACCAATGTGGACAACTATTCACGATACCCTCAACTCAAAATGTATACAACACAATCATCTGGCCAGCTTGGATGCAATTAACAACATTTACCGTCTTTTAATTAATACATCCCTACTGCTACATGTCAATTTGTACGCAATTAAGTCCGTGTGTTTGTCTTTTAATTTGCTGCACCATCGCTGTCTGCCTGTATGTCCACTGCATGGCTCTAAACTGGCTTTAGGGGGCCACCGACTACCAACCACACATAGCAACCGTAACTTCATATGTTGCATGTACTTACATAATATTACACACATTTAAATAGTCTGGACCATCTGAGTACACGTCTATCATCCATACTCCACACTCCAGACTTGCGACTAATAATGGCATGGGCGGACGGACGGACATGACACGAGTGGCACGCGTTAAAAGTCCCTCTTGTGTTGAGTCATCCCCCTCGAAGTTGGAAGTTGTATGCAGAAGTGGCGTGGTGCTAATTAAATTATACTACGACGAGTCATAAGAGTATGTCCGGTGTAGTTAAAACTGAAATAAATATCACACTGTTGTACTTGTCGGATGTAATGTGAAATTAGGATCATTTTTCAAAATGCAATTCCAACACAAAAAGACAAACACTTAAAATGAACTGCTGCAATGGAAAGAAATTAGACTTCCGAATGCAGAATCCAGTTCAGTCATTGAGATGTGCATGTCATAGTTGATACACTCTTATTATGAGCCAGGGTAGCTGTAGCTATGAATGTCGATGCAATGGATTTCACACAAACTTTAGATGCTTTCCACTTTTATTTGATACCAAAATTTCTGTTCTTTGACAAACAACCTTTATCTAGTCAACGAACACTTTTAGCAGAATTTCATTTATTTAACCCATCTTGAACCAGTGTTCGATTAATCGAACAGTAAACAGTAAGAAACAGCGAAAAATGAAATTTATTTATTGGAACGACACAAATAAATATATGTATATTTTATTTAAAGTATTTCATACACATAGAAAAAATGTCTGCTAATAACATAAGAGAATGTTTGCTACCTATCTGCAGACACTTTCCTGCTCTTAAAGCAGTTTTTCTGCCATAACAACAGTTTTTCTGCAGATTTGCTTCAAAATTCAAACAGTCGAGGAGTGTGCAGTCTGCTATTACTTATTAATTAATTAATTTGAAATTTAAATACTTTTTATACTTTTACTTTGAAATCAGTATGTTTAAATACATTTTTATAACCTTAAAACTTTAAATTCCTGTAAAAAGGAGAAAACATCGCGAAATCAGTAAACTGAGTTTAGAGTTTTTGATATCTAGATTCATAGCAAGTAAGGAAATGCTGAAGACGCCCGTCTTTATGGTATGGGCTTTTATGATAGTCTCCTCTTTCTATTCCATCACAACTCAAATCCGTAAAAAATTAAATTAGAAAAGATTTCTGTAAGGGTCCATATCAAGGGCCCATGTGACCCACTTTCTTTGTTTCTAGTTTAAATAAAACATGTTGTGCCAAAATTCTGTAAAGGTTTTGGAGTTTTAGAGGAAAAAAGTCAAATCAGGAAGCTCATTTCTATCGGGGCTATACCAAAATAATAAAGATAATGATAAAGATCTTTTAAACTATGTGGTTTCTAGAGCGCAAAAATTCAAACGGGGAGCTACATTTGTATGGGAGCCATATATAAATCTGAATCGATTGATTACAGACCAAAATAAAACAGGACAATTTTACTGCACAAAAACATCGAAAAAATAAATAACAGCATGTCAATTCTCTGAAATGTGATTTTGCGTAATGCATTATTTGTTATAAATTTAAGAATTTATACTAAATGCTTACATTAGTGTTGTTTTCTCGATCCGCTTAAAACGAATCCAGCGATTAATTGACAACTAGTGAGACGACGTAAAACAAGTTATTCACATTAACTGAAAATTTAGATTTTGCCCAAATACATATGTTTAATAAATCTGTTTTGTTTTGTTTATTCGATTACTCTCTTTTCATTGCATTGATGTTACTATTTACTCAGATTCGAGATAATTTTTGTTTTCTTAGACAGAAAACAAAATTAAAAAATTATTTGGTTCAGTTGCTTATGCCACCTTTAGATAATAAGATAATAATAAAAACTAGTAAATCAAAAAAAAAAAAATTTTTTCAAATCCATGCTTTATGCAAGCAGAATTCTATTGGGCCTAGAAATTCTTTTTTAGTTATCTTTTGTAGAAGGAAAAATTACTGCGTTATCAGGAGCAGAAATAATAGATTTTTAATTTGTGGTTTGTATGGGAGGTACCACGCTCCTTTGTCCATTCCCGCTCATATTTGCAGCAGCACTTAAAAAATGCACACCAAACCGACGTACCAAATTTTGTTCAAATACCGTTATCAGGAGCAGAAATAATAGATTTTTAATTTGTGGTTTGTATGGGAGGTACCACGCCCCTTTGTACAATCCCGCCCATATTTGCAGCAGCACTTACAACATGCACACCAAACCGACGTACCAAATTTTGTTTAAATACCGTTATCAGGAGCAGAAATAATAGATTTTTAATTTGTGGTTTGTATGGGAGGTACCACGCCCCTTTGTCCAATTGGTCAAATGTTTCCATTTCCTTGTATTGTCATCGAAAATGATTAAGTGTGCAAAATTTGAGCAAAATTGGTTGAGAAAAAAGCTTTCAAAAATTGATTTCAAATTTTGTGGCACACAAACATATATAGAAAGTAACCTTATATAAAGCATGGAACAATGGGATATTAAACGTATTCATTGATACACCAATTGAATTAATTACTTTGTTAATTGAAGATCTTTGCAGACTCAAAATGAATTAATGTTTAATTGTTGCAACTTTTGAATTGAAACTCGGTTTCCACTCATAATATCACTAGGACGGATTGTAACATCGGTTTGGCGTTGTGGTATCGGCTGAATGGTTTCGCTACTTCGTGCTGTTCGCTACTGTTGATTTATTGCTGAACCAAGGGATGATGATCGTCCTGAATACCTAAAACTTAATTTTAAGCAATTACATAAACGAGGAGAGATCCGCAGCCTTACAAAGAATATCTGACTTCATTCCTTCCATTTTTTTTGGGTAATTCGGATAATTTTGCTGAAATCTTAAGTTTTCCTCTAAGTTGATGCTATCAACTGAAAACTGCCGAGGTTTTGTCGCTCACAAGTATGAATTTTGAATTTGAATTCTGCAAATGAGGCATTTCCCATCAGACCTCAACACTGGCACATTGTTCCAGTTCCTCTTGAAACATCCCATTAGTGAGTGATCCCCTTCTTATGTGAGATCGCCTTGATAGATACTGTGATGAGAATAGCAATAATAAAGATCACGGTGAAATTTGATCTCCAACCATGATAGTGATGTTCCTCCGCCTCTCCTCACATACATGTGTACACTCATACTTACGAGTGCACACTCAGTTCGCGCAGCTTGTGTGATTAATGCGAGCGAGTACGAGCGAATTGGCAGCTCATTGTGAATCCGTGATTTTGTGAACAAATTATGCGGCAAAGGAAACGACGTTGCACGAATGCTAACAAGAAGCAGATACAAACTATTGTTGTCGTCTGTTGTCTTGTCTCAATTGTGCCACGGAACAATGTGCCCAAGGAGTCCAGTATTTGTTTTTGTTGTGCGGCAGGAGGATGTGTTTGTTATCAACTGGATTCACTCGTAGTCATAATTGTCTGTTGTTGAAAATTGTCAGTCGAACCACACCGCAAACCGCAACACATAGACGCGGCATTAGACGGGACAGGAAAACGGAGCTCCCAGTTGATGAAATGAAATGCAATACTTTATTTTGAGCTTCAACAATTCCAGCCTTTCGTAAGGATACCGCTATGGGGCTCATGAAAAACATTGGGCACCAATATTGAGCGGATTTAAGGTTTTCAGACAAACAATTAACAAACACTATCACACTTAGTATTGAAAACGAACGGTCGTGGCCGACCTTATAACGGTCTACGCAGGGGAGAAAGTCTTTAAGGCAACACACTAAACGTTTAATCCACGTAGCCGGCTTTGGACATAACAACGACTATCAACTAACATCTAAGGTTTTTTGGCATTATGACATTTGGTTTTGGGCGATATAACATTCTTTGTTATGACGCTACGTCACTGAAAACAATTGGTATTAATAGATGTCCGGATTAAGAGAAACGGATTAAGAGGTTGTTTATAGTATATGGAGAATTTGTCCAGGAGGGGTTAGAGTCAAATCCTAGTGCCGCTCAAAAAAAACTGTCTACTTTTTCACATCCCGATAATTTTGATATGACTGATTTTTGTTTTTTTCCTACGCCAATTTCTCATAAATTTATCAACAAAAAAAAAAACTATTAATTTATGCCGTTTTGGCCTGGTTAAATGATTTTCTAAAAATGTTATTGTAATTTCATTATTTCATAGACATATATAATGAAAGTAGATTTCGAATGCAATAATAATTTTTTTTGAAAAATTGCACATAGCTACTTTTGCAACGACGGGGACGATATATGCAGAAGTTATAAAGAATTAAATTTTACTTAGGGCAGGATGATTTCCCCAGCTTCCACATTTGTAAAATAGTTGTAAATATATGATCATATATCAAGTCATAGTCGAATCCATGCACCAGTATAGAAGTTGTGAACGCTTTAATTTTACCTAGGATATAGACAATTGTGTGGGAGGTACTTGTAGGGGCGTGGCTAAAGCGTAAATATTTTTGGGTTTAAAGTGATTATAAAAACATTTTCAAATATCAAATTAGAAATGATTTTGAAATGAAAGATGTTATATCGGTTTTATTGTAACAAAAATGTATGCCACTTTGTATGGGACGTACCAGAAGGGGCGTGACAATATCGCCCATATTCCATGCGAATGTAACCTCTATAAAAGCATTGCCAAATATCAAATCTCACAATATTCCGATCATCTGTATATAAGTTATAAAAGCTTTAAGTTTCGTCGTTTAGAGTGATTTGTGAGGGAGGTAACGGAAGGGGCGAGGAAAACCCCTCTGTATTTAGTCCACAATTAAAGTGATTATAAAAACATTATCAAATACCAAAATGGAGCTGATTCCGAAGAACCGTGTAGAAATTACATTAGTTTTAATTTGACATAGCAATATGGGTCATTTCTGTGGGAGGTATCAGAAGGGGTCCCCCCATCTTCGAACTTAAACAAAGTTTGGGAAAAATATTATCATGTGCAAAAGTTTGAATTGATTCCTTAGCTCCTTTCGAGAGTTATCGTGTACACCAGCCTGACAGATGGACGGACGGACGGACTTAAAAAGTCGTGAAACATATTTGGTCCAAACATACCTAGGGTCTTAAGTCACTCCTTCAGTGCGTTAAACTTTTCTCTGTCCCTACTCTGTAGCTTATATAAGTTTTTATATAAGGGTATTATGTCTTTGTGCATTTGTTTCCAAACCGGTTTTTAAGTTACAAAACATTTGCATTTCGTGGATATATTCTACAATAAAAATACGCAAAAAAATGTGAGAGTTTTGATTTGTTTACTAGCTGCGAATATAAACTGAACTGACCTCTTAATACCGCAGGTTTAATATTTTCCCAAAATATTGATTTGTGACGTTGAAAAAATCCAAGTAGGATATCAAATATCTTCGTTTGGAGTTTGACGTGTAACATCGAAGCCATTGACTGCTATTGCAATTTTTTTTATTGGTTTATAAATAAAAGAATCATGTTTTATTCGATCCAACATTCACGTCTAATAATACCGGAAATCTATTTGAGCGCAAAATTAAACGCTGGCAGTAAAAAAGAAGAGACTCGAGAGCATTGATGGAAGTGGAAAAGATACGAAATGTGTATTTAATAATAATATTCACAACGAATTTGTGAGCACCTCCTGTATATTTACATTAAAAAATTAATCTTCGAATATATGAATTTGTAAATGACATTATAAACACATATGTCTCATATTGAATTCGGACAGCTGATTGATACATAATGCATATTTGTATACTCGTTTGAGCAATTTTTTTTTGTTAAGATAGCATAGCATTCTCTAAAGTATTTCTTGCGGTGTTCAAAAGAAAGATCAAAACAAACTTCACTAATAATTAGGTAATTTAAATGAAGAAGTTCGGCGATTTAAGTGAATTTTCATTTCAAATATGAAAAGTAAATAGTATTTTAATTATTATGGTTTAATGTTCAATAATCTTAAAAAAAGTATAAAAATAATATAAAATGTTCCATTCTAGCATATTTATATAAAAACTCGGTTTGACCGATTTTACCGGGTTTCAAATTTTAAAAACCGAAACCCGTTTTTTTACAAACCGAAAACCGGTTTCCCTAAGCGGGCCGGTTTTTGGCATCCCTAGATAGACCCATCGACGATTTTATGGGAAAATGAAAATAATAGCGTAATGGCATTCAATTACTTAAGTGAAAACATATTTGGTTTTCAAGTAAGAATTTTTGTATTTGGGTACAATTTTTTATATGTATATAACTATATAAATTTTTCCAGACAAGCATATTATAAATATTGTTCTCCGTGTATTTCAATCATATCATCGTAATGTTTAATACCAGTTCATATTTGGAGAACGCGTCATTCGTCGAATTGGGTCTATGCGGACAAATCGGAAACTTTAGACAACGTTGAAGACCCTCATTACTTAAAAAAGTGGTCGAAAAGTATCACATTCGAGCCATCCACTGCCGCAAATTATATTCAAACGCTATGTCATTATATGAAATCCTAATAAAATCAATATTCATTTTGAAATTGTGTAATCTCATTA
Organism: Polietes domitor; assembly: GCA_947397865.1. Lineage (NCBI taxonomy): Eukaryota > Metazoa > Arthropoda > Insecta > Diptera > Muscidae > Polietes > Polietes domitor. Next base: position 93,981,020 of record OX377622.1, read on the forward strand.
TTCTATTTCGATTTCGATTTCGATTTAAAGTTTCACACGTCTAAAGATACACTAAAGAAAGGGAGATGTGCTATGGAGAAATTTGAAAATTGAAGAAGAACAGAACTTTAGGCGAATATGGATAGAAATTTCAAGAAGAAAGTTGAATATAATTGTTGCTGTTTTCATGATTGAAATCGACTTTTGACGAATGGATATTTGTTTTTTTGCGACTTTATTAACTATTGTGCGCGAAAAAGGCGTGTAATTTTACAAAATTCAATTCAAAATTTCTCCTCCCTGTAACCAACTAAAGTTCTGTTCTTGATATTTGAAAGAGTGTAAAGAACGTCTTGTTTAAATTAACAGTGATTGGTATAAACTAAAAAAATCGTTGCAAATGCGATTGCAAACATCATATGCCACACATTGTTGTGTAGGGGTCTCGTTTAGAGCAACCCAATAACAAGGATGGGATTTTTAGCGAGAATTGTAGGCGGAGGTGCTGTATTACATGTCAGCAACTTTTTTAATTGTTCAATTGTTTGCTAAACAGCCAACAAAACGCCTGTTTCCACGTCCCGGCCGTCCCTTCCTTAATCGCAATTTCTTCAATGTTGCGTGATGGTTGCATTCTGATATACATACATATGTGTGAGTATGGCTGTACGTGTGTTTGTGTGTACTCGCATATTGTTTGTGCCTGAGAGTCTCCGTGGAATGCGCGCTGCCAAATAAGGACGAAGCAACCTATTGTTGTTTGTCCTTTTCGCTGAATAATAGAGTTTGTTTTGTAGGGCGTAGTTGTGATAATTCACAAGACATCAACTGTTCAACGTCGGTATCGGGTTTCCACGTAAATAAATTGTCTTTAAAGTTGTGTGCGAAAGGATTCATTCAAATGCAGAAGTACTTCGCAGTCGATATGTGCGGTGTGAATGGCTGTATAGTCTACGATCTAGTATGCAAAGTGCTGAATGCAAACGAACGTAGCAAACATTTCCATGTCTTTCCCAAGAAGAAGAAAACAAAAAATTAACAATTTAGTTGGTCATGTAACCGCGGAATTTCGGTATGGCATGGCATGGTTGACATCAAATGTTGATTACCAAGCAAAATAAAACAAACGAAAAAATGAAATAATATCAAAACTATTTAAATTTATGGAAATGTTAGACGGATTCCAAATATTTGAAATTAAAAACAGAAACAAAAATATTATTCATATTGATTTGTTAGTATTTTAGTTAATATGAGACTTTATTGGTATTAAATGAACTAGAAATTAATACTCGACCATTGTGAAATTAATCCTTTAAAAAGAAGATTTTTATATCGCTCAATGAACGTTGTAAATATAATCAATATTTGTTGCTAAGTTTTATTATTATAACGAAATGGGATGCTTTCAAATATTAGAAATGTGGTGGCAGTCGTAGGGTATGCTGTTGTACGCCCCGTAGCAGCGATTTTTAATTAAATAACATTAAAATGAAAAATAATGAAAAGGTAATTGGCTCTACCTTCGAACTTTAAAATTAAAGAACATCTATCCATGGACGTGTTAAATGATTACAATTTGCTATCTCCCTGCTAGGATGCAAATGGCACAATAAATATAAGAATTTTGAGGTGTGTTTATTTTTGGTTCGAGAATTAGTGAAAAGGATTGAAGGATGCTTATGTTAATGCCTCAAATGACATGCAGAATGTTTGCGAAAAATGTTTTGTGCTTTATTTCATTATATGAAATTTGGAGTCCACTTTTTCCACCTTTTTAGGTAATACAACTTGATGATCTAACATTACGTCATGTCTCAAACTTCACTCAATATGTGAATATATGTTAGTACTTAGATTATAGTAGTATTTATTTATTACAGAAAAAAGTGAAGGAGTGACTTAGGACCCTAAGAATGTTTGGACTAAATCCGTTTCACGACTTTTTAAGTTGTTTGAGTCATGTCCGTCCGTCCGTCTGGCAGGCTGGTGTATACGATAACTTTCTAAAGGAGTTAAGCAATCAATTCAAACTTTGCAAATGGTAACATTTTCCCCAAACTTAGTTAACTTCGAAGATGAGCGAATTTTCCAACGCCCTTTCTGGTACCTCCCACACAAATGGCCCATCGTTATGTTAAATTAAAATCAATGTAACTCCCACATGGGTATTCGGAATCAACTACATTTTGGTATTTCAATATTTTCATAGTCACTCTAAGCGTATAAAATATGGCGTAGTTTGCCCCGCCCCCTCTAGTACCTCCCACACAAATTACACTAACCTGTGTAAATTTAAGGCTGTTATAACTCATATACGGCTGTTATAACTCATGATCGGAATACTCCCAGATGTGACATTCAACAATATTTGTATAGACGTTGCATTAACCTGAAATATGGGCGATATTGTCCTCCCACACAAATTAACATTAGCTTTTGTCAACATAAAACTAATATAACTTCCATTTGGATAGTCGAAATCAGTTGCAATTTGAAAATGTTTTTATAGTGACTTTCAATATATGAAATATTTATGCTTTTGCCACGACCCTTCTAGTACCTCCTACACAATTCGCTCCCGTATCGTAGATATAATGAAATCCTTACTATTGTTAATATTATTTACTAGGGCCTGGAATTGATACTCGATTTGATACCCGAACTGATTTGATACTTGATCATGTTTATAAATGTGGAAGCTGGAACCATGTTAGTGCATGGTCTATTACCTTCCACACAAATTATCCTGAGAGTGGGGGTATATATAAGTCGATTAAGCCGACTGAAGTTTACTTACACTCCACAAAAGCAAGCGAGATAGACCCATTGTTAATTATACCGATCGACTTAGAATCACTTTTTGAATTGATTTAGCAATGTCCGTCCGTCTGTTTGTCCATCTATTCTTGTAATCAGAGTACAGGTCGCAATTGTAGCCAGAACCAAATGAAACTTTGCACAACGAAGTTTTTCGGGAATAATGCTATTTAATTTGAAGAAAATCGGTTCAGATTTAGATATAGCCCCATACGAATTTCACTCCCGATTTGACTCTTTTCACTCTAGATACCACATATTTCAAAAGATTTTCTTCAAAATTGGTAAAACATCTTATATTTCAACTAGCAACACCTGTGCTGAAAATGCGTTATATCTGTTCAGATTTATATATAGCTCCCATACAAATTTCGCTCCCAATTTGAGTTTTTCCGCTCTAGAAACCACATATTTTATCAGATTGGCCTCCAATTTTGCCAAACATATTATATCTAAACTTGGAACACCTATGGTGAAAATATGTCTCATCGGTTCAGATGTATATAAAGCTCGCATTCAAATATCGCTCCCGATTTGACTTTTTCTGCTCTATAAACCACATATTTCAAATTGAGCATAACACGTTATACCCAAACTGGAAAAACCTATTGTGAAAGTGGGTCACTTCATTCAATGTTTGGATATAGCTCCGATACAAATATTCTTCTCGATTTGACAAAATGTTGTCAGGTCATATCAGCCTATGATTAGAAAATATACAAAAATCCTTCCCGTTTTCACTTTTCACAAATTTCAGCATCTTGCTTTATATTAAATCGTTAAAACATATACAAATATTTGAAGAGGTTTACTATCCGTGTTTGCTCCCGACACTAACGTAAATTACAAAGTGAATTTATATTGTAACTAGCTGAACCCCGCCCTCCTTTCCATTATCAAAACAAAAAACTTCATTCGTAAGAAGAAATTACTTAATCGAATAGCTGGAATTCGAATATACTACATTAAAAACACATATAAAATCAATCAAATCGTTCACTAATCAAACAACACAAAAACTAAAAAAAATACATAACTTCCGTTTTCTTGACTTATGTCGGCGTTTGGCGAATGGATATTTTTTGTAACCTTTTTTTCTATTGTACTAAGAAATTCCAAAGAAACCGTGTAGTTTTACAAAATCAAAATTTCCCCATCTTTCAAATCTCACCCATTTGTATATTGTCTAAGCAGATTACAAAAAAAAATTAACTCACAGAACAATTTGGGACTATCGGTGTCTAATATACTGTAAAACAGGGTTTTATTTTCGTATGGGAAGGGTCACGGCCACTTTCCGCCCATCTCGGTGTCGAATATACTCTAATTTCGTACGGGAAGGGACACGCCCACTTTCGCCCATCTTTGCACAACTATTCACACTGGATCTACTCACACAAAATTTCAGCACTGTAGGTGTCTATAATCGATAATAGGTTTTAACTTCGTATGGGAAGTTTAACGCCCACTTTTCCAATACCGTCCATTGTAAGCACAATTAAGCACATTGAAAATTTCAGTATTGTAGCTGTCATAGAACTGAATATATTCGATAAGAGGTTAACTTCGTATGGGAGAACTGAATTTATTCGAAATCTTAACTTTTAACTTAGTATGGGAGGAGGCACGCCCACTCAGTACCGCCCACTTTTTTACACAGCTACGTATATTGATGCTGGATGCGCTCACACAAAATTTCAGCAGTCCAGGTGTTATAGAACTGACAATATTCGATAAAAGGTTTTAACTTCGTATGGGAGGTGCCACGCCCACTTTTCCAATAACGCCCATTTTTGGCACAACTGTGCAGACTGAATATTAGTGAACTTTCACAAAAATTCAAGACTCTCGCTGCAACAGTACTCCGAATATGCTAATTTATAAAAAACGAATAAATCCCCAAACTGTGCCACGCCCACTGAAAATATCAAAAATTTATATAGCCTGTTTTCTCCACCGGTTCAGCATGAACATACTGTGAAAATTTCAAGAAGATCGGTTCAGTACTTTAGGCTGCTATAAAGAACAAACAAACATACAAACACAGATTCATTTTTATATATAGATTGTGGGTTCAGGGGTAGAGCCTAGAGACAAAGACCATTGTAGCCAGTTGTTTGCAATGACAGACCAAAGCCTCTGCGTGGAAATGAAACACATTTTAGTTGCATCCCAAAATCACAATAACTTGTGTCATGTTTGATAATTTACATTTGATAAGAAATGTAGTGTTTTGTTTGGATGTATCTGAAAATAGTGCACATATTTTTGGAATAATTGAGCATATTATTTTTAAATGTGAAAATTCTAGTGTGTTAAAATTATACAAACATAGTACTTTGATAGACATTTTTCCCCTACAGAAAAATTCAAAAAAAAAATCCTAAATGTAAAATTCATATCACACATTTGGAATTTGTTATATGGAAATATTAGTTATTATATTATACAGTATTTTAAAATAGTAAAACATTCAAAATAGTAAAACAAAGTTTTTGTAATGAATTTCTGTCAGGATAATCGAATACATAAAAATGTATTCGATCAACAAGTGGTCGCAATCCGGACTACCGAATTTAAAAACAACATATAACCAACAAATGATAATAACTATAGATATATACATATATCTGTGGTCACAACCCATAACAGCCTAAGTCTGTTTTTCAATATTTTCAGTACAGGAGTTTAAAGTTTTGAATCTTCACTGAAAATCAGAAGAAGGTGTTTTTTTGGAAAACTTTGCTACAGATTCCAAGGAAACGAATTTCTTTACTTAGTTGTTAACAAAAAATAGTTGTTTATTCTCGCAGTCAAAAGATATTATCGAAGAAGACACTTAGGCTCTTATGAATTGTAGAACGAAATTTGTATTAAGAACTTAACTTGACATGATATTTTAAAACTTTTTTTTTGTTTGGAGAAAGACCTTAACTCAATTTATGTTTATCAAAAAACGAAATTGTAATTCGGAATAAGAGCTTAACTCAAGTTAGGAAAATAAAATTGTTTCTTTGTTTTTTTGGATTAACGACTTAAGTTGATTTAGGCAATGATGAAAAAATAATGTTTATATTTGTTGTAATCCTAAATTGACTTAGGCAGTTATGCCAAAACAGTAATTTAGAAAAATAACATAAGCTATTAGGTTTTTTAGGATTAATTGCCTTCCTAGAAGAGATACAAACATGAAAAATTTAGAGCAAATAAATTTAGATACGCTGAATACGATGGTGCTAATAACTCAATTGTGTGCTAACTCGAGTTAGGCTGTTAAGGGTTGTGACCACAGATATAACAATTTAGTTATAGATACCGTTTTGATCGGTTATACTGATGGAATCACCCATGCAATATTGTGATAGTTCGTAGAACTACAAAAATGCCGTTAAAAGAATGTACACTTTTCTGGGATATGGTTTCAAAGTTTCCGAAAAAACTTCTTGTTGTGTTTCCATCATTCGTATTACCATATCCTGCCTGTTTGCTGTTTAAATGTATCTTGCTTTTTTCCAAAGACTCTCATCGCACCCATTTCTTGGGAGATTCTTTAAGTTTTTTCTTCATTGCCGCGTATACTTTTGTATATTATTTTGTTCTAAAAACCGTATTCTAGCATGTAGTGGGGATATTCCAATTTGAAGTGCATCTTTATTGATTATCCTACTGCTACTTGAATTAGAGAACTGGGATCGTGTTTCAATGCATTGGGGACATCTCCATGTAGATGTTGTATCTGTTAAAGCATTGGCGACTTTGTCATCAATCATTGTTAAGCTGAAGTCATATGATATATTTATTTGATACCTCTTAATTTTAATTGTAATATCTGCTAAACTTTTGATTTCATTCTGTATACTCTCAACTAATTCCCTTGTTCTGCTCGCTGACTCCTTGGTATATTCAAGGTTTATTGGTCTAAAAAGGCTTTTGATCCAGGTGTTGCATTAAACCATAAATTGTCGCGCGCATTTCCCCAATTGATCGGTGTTGACTGGTCATGGACTAGCGAAGATGATGTTATTATTCTTAATAATACAATTGATGGCATAATACGCCGCAACCTTGTTTATATTCAGCAGAGTGGATAATCCATCACAACCCCACTCCTTTAACTCCTTGGCTGCATCAATAGAAACTCCTGTATTTGTACTAACATCAATTGGATTTGGTAAGATGATTAGCTTTTGTTCCACTATTGCATCATATGATGGCAGAATTTCGCATCCTTTTTGAAGTAAAGCCTTTCGCAAGACTAAATATTTATTCCGGCTTGTACCTAGTTCTTCCTCAATAAAATCTGTCGATGATTGTGGCGTTGGAACACTTTTATAATACACCTTAGTCGATTCGGTGATGCAGTAGAAAGAAGATCTGCTATGTTTCTCGCCTCAATTGGTTGCTTCTCCTTATTCAGCATTTCCATCCTTCGGCATTTGTGTGAATAGATAATTTGCTCTTCCTTCTTGATTTAGGTCACAAATCATCGTATGCCTACTATAGGTTTGGTAGCTGCAATGTGGGTTTCTGCATCCAATCATTTGGAAATTAGACGTTGATAATCGTAGTTAGCGTCTTTATATTTGTTCAAAAAGGCTAACGAAATTATTCAATTTTACAATTTCTAATATGTCCACTTTGTTTTATGATGTTTCGCATCAAATTCTTTCAAAAAGTTGGCCTTATCTGCAGGAGGAAACTCTTCCTTACATCTCAAAAGAGAACACAATTCTTCGTGTTTGAATGTTAATGTCATGACGGATTGAATAATACACAATTTTATCGATTGCACAATATATGACAATAAGGCAATAGTCGGTACCAGCTATCTATGAAATAACAAAAGTTGCCTACTGTAAACTCAAAATTGAAACAGGCGTGTCTAAATATAGGATATGAGTTATGCGAAGCTGATGTATTCAAACCACTTGGTAGATGGTATATGGGGAATCTAAGTAAATTAAAGTAGTTGAACACTTCTAAAATATTAAAATATCAATAACATATTTGGTTATCCGCTGATTGGATTGATAAACTATAATTATACACTCCACGAGAGTATTAGACTTTGTGCATTCGTTTGTAACACCCAAAAGGAAGCGAGCTAGACCCATTGTTAATTATACCGATCGACTTAGAATCACTTTTTGAATCGATTTAGAAATATCCGTCTGTCTGTCCATATATTGTTGTAATCAAATTACAGGTCGCAATTATAGTCCGATCTTAACAAAAATTGGCACAAGTAAGTTTTGTGGATAAAGGACGAACGCTATTTAATTTGAAGCATATCGGTTCAGATTTAGATATAGCCCCCATACAAAAGTCGCTTCCGATTTGACATTTTCCGCTCTAGAAACCACATATTGAATCCGATATACTTTAAGTTTGGTAAAACATCTTATAATCCAACTATAAACACCTATGCAGAAAGTGGGTAAGATCGGTTCAGATTTAGATATAGCCCACATACAAATGTCGGTTCCGATTTGACTTTTTCCGCTTTAGAAATCACATATTGTAACCCATTTCATTTAAATTTGGCACAATATCGTATAATCCAACTAGAAACTCCTATGCAGAAAGTGGTTAAGATCGGTTCAGATTTAGATATAGCCCCCATACAAATGTCGCTCCCGATTTGACATTTTCCGCTCTAGAAACCGCATAGTGTTCCCGATTTTCTTTAAATTTGGCACATCATCTTATAATCCAGCTAGAAACGCCTATGCAGAAAGTGGGTAAGATCGGTTCAGATTTAGATATAGCCCCCATAGCACATACATTTACAGGATACAAAAATCCTTCCTCCGTTTTCACTTTATTACCGAATTGAATTGTATTCGGATAGAAAGTGGAGTGTATCATATAGTCGGCCCCGCCCGACTTTAGCCTTCCTTACTTGTTTAAACATTTGAAATATTCCTATAAATATGCACACAATTCCCAAAAATGAAAACAAAAATCCCAAAAATGGGAGTTTTCAAAATTACGCTGTATTTTCGTTATTTATGGATAAAGGGTAGCCAAACTCTGCACACATATTTAAAACATATTCAGTTACAAATGTGCATATTTACAATAGAGAAAAATCCCGTGCGCTTCAAGGTCTAGTATAAATACTTAACTTTGAAATCGATTATTTCAAAAATCTCATAGTTCAGCGCAAGCTGTGACCGCCCTGTAGCCGCTTGGAAGTCTTAGCTTGAATAATCCTATTATGCGTTATATTATCTTTCAATACAATATAGAATGATACATTTTCCCAAAAAAGCTGAAACATTTAGAAAATTTCACAAATTTTGAACTTAAACATCTGTAATTTTTTACATAGAAGAGATTTAAAAAAATCCAGTTAATTTATTGGTTTATTAGCTTTACAAAACTTTAGGGCTAAATTGTCCATCATTTAACTTTTCAGTGTAGAAAAGTCGGGGAAAAATAAAAAATAATCGCTTCTCCCAAACTATGCTAGATAATCTACACATGTAAGCATATTTTTAGTACACTTTTAAAAGACAAATCCCTATTAATATTATAAAACCTTAGTGTAAGTCTGTCTGTCTGTCTTTCTGTCTGTCTGTCTGTCTGTTTGTTTGTTCCGCAATCACGTGTAAACGGCTGAACCGATGTTGTTGAAATTTTCAGTACAGATAGATGTAGGTCTGGAAGGAACTATAGGCAATAGAATTTTTAAAAATTTGCTCATTTTGTGGGCGGAGTGGGCGTGGCAAAAGTGTTTTTGAGAGCTAGAAGGCAGAAAATTACTGACCACGAGAATGATAAATATGATGCAGAAATTGGATTTTCATTTTGTGGGTGGAGTGGTCGTGGCAAAAGTGTTTTTGAGAGCTAGATGGCTGAAAATTGGTACATATATATTACTGATCACGAGAATGATAAATATGATACCGAAATTTGGATTTTCGTTTTGTGGGCGGAGTGGGCGTGGCAATAGTGTTATTTGAGCTAGAAGGCTGAAAAATGGAATGTATATATTACTGACCAGGAGAAAGATCAAGTTGATGCCGAAATTTGGATTTTCGTTTTGTGGGCGGAGTGGGCGTGGCAAAAGTGTTTTTGAGAGGTAGTAGGCTGAAAATTGGTACATATATATTACTGACCACGAGAAAGATCAATTTGATGCCGAAATTTGGATTTTCTTTTTGTGGGCGGATTGGGCGTGGCAACAGTGTTATTTGAGCTAGAAGGCTAAAAATTGGAATGTATATATTACTGGCCACGAGAAAGATCAACTTGATGCCGAAATTTGGATTTATGTTTCGTGGGCTTTGGGCGTGGCAAAAGTGTTTTGGAGAGCTAGAAGGCTGAAAATTGGTACATATATATTACTGACCACGAGAATGATAAATATGATGCCGAAATTTGGATTTTCGCTTTGTGGGCGACAAAAGTGTTTTTGAGAGGTAGTAGGCTGAAAATTGGTACATATATATTATTGACCACGAGAAAGATAAATATGATGCCGAAATTTGGATTTTCGTTTCGTGGGCGTGGCAAAAGTGTTTTGGAGAGCTAGAAGGCTCAAAATTGGTACATATATATTACTGACCACGAGAATGATAAATATGATGCGAAATTTTGTTTTGCTTTGGGGGAGGAGTGGGCGTGGCAAAAGTGTTTTTGAGAGGTAGTAGGCTGAAAATTGGAAGTGGCTATAGTATTTTTTAAGCTAGAAGGCTGCAAAATTGGCACGTATATATTACTGGCAACGGGAAAAAAGTGGAAAAAAGTGGAAAAAAGTGTTTTTTTAGCTAGAAGGCTGAAAATTGGAACGTATATATTACAAACCACGATAATATCAATATGATAAGATCAATATGAAACCTGATTTTAATTTTACTATTTGTTTTTTTTTTTTGCCTGGCGAAGCGGGCGGGGTTCAGCTAGTGCACTCATATATTTTTTGTCGCAATCAGTGAACAAATACAATTTGGCAACACGATAAATATTTTTCCCCACTGTTTAGGACTCATTATACCTAGGGGTCGAACAGCAAAACGTAAGCTCATAAACACTTAGACTATGACGGCTATATGAAATTTTATCAGAATCGATTAAGCTATTTCGGAGTACTATCATTATTTCCTTTTTTCAAAACCCCCACTGTGCGGTAGAGGCGGATTTTTTAATAAAAATGGAATGTCGTTAAAAAAATGGATAATGTACCACTACTAAAAAACGTTTAAGTCTCTCAAAATAAAGGCATCCCTTCCATGACAACTCCAAGTTAAATTCAATCTATTTTTGCTAGGCAGTAAAATAGTGAGAGAATTAGTATATATATATACAAATCTTAACATATTTCCCTTAGTTTACATGGCATCCTTACCATGTCCAAGAAAAGCATGATTCTGATTACTAAGACCTAGTGCTTTAACCCTTTCGACCCCAAAGGTCTTTAAAATCAAAGAGTTATTTTTTATCTTTGCGTAAATATATATGTAACAAATATAATTCAAAAGAGAAACAAAAAACTCGGTAACTTGCATCTACGTAGGAAGGCGAAAATCAATGCGAAGTCTACAATATCAATTATTTGAATTCTCGAGTACAAAAAACTGTATTTGTTATTGGAAGTAATACACATTTAAGACTATAAAAATGCAGGTACATATCAATAATTTTTTATTTAACCAGAATCTGCAGGATAATGATTTTTGTAAACATAGCATAAATGTCATTAGAAATCATTTTAGACTCATTTACAATTATATCAAATTTTCTGTTTTTATCGCAGAAAGGTTAAAGGAATAATAACAGTGGAACCCGATTGTCCAGTAGATTTGTAAGCGATGATAGGCAAATCGGACATTTTAGTGGAGGCTTTATCATTTTCGCTGTAGGTATTTCCATATAGAATATCGTCATGTGGCAAATTTGAAAAATATCTGATTTAATATTTGGCTTCACAGAAAATCTGAGTTTTTGTATGGCGTCGATATGAAAACATCGACCCATATGATCTACTTTTGCACTATATCTTCCTAGGTGAAAAAATGCTTTGGTAAATTTGACTAAGTACCGATGTAATATGAAGATTCAGAGTGACATTTGCATGGGATCCATGTGAAGACGTAGATTCGTATGTGAAATACAATACGTTCTCAACATTTTACGTGAACATTAACACGTGAATCTATATTATATTACACTATTTCACGAAGTGGTATATTTCGAGTGGGTCAAAATGGTATAATTTCAAAATGTATCATTAGGTTGTCATGTTATTTAAATTTACTTATACTATATATTTTATATTGAAATAATTGAACATGATTTTTCAGAAGTCGAGATTTTTAAATCTTTATATTCTGGTACGGGAGGTCAGAAAAAATTCAATTTAATTAAGTTTAATTTTCACAGAAAAAGTGTGTTTTTTAATTTTCTGGCACTTTTTAAACGAAAGATCTGCAATACATTTCGTCGCTGGGTCAAACCGTCTGTAATATAAGCATTCCTGAAAACACCCCTAAAAATGCAACAAAAAAAAATACAAAGGGAAATATGAATTTTAGGGTTGTTTTCAGGAGCATTTAGCCCACAACGGCTTGATATAGAACGTAATATCATCATTAAAGAATCCAAACTTTATTTCTTGGGGGGATTTGAAATTATTTTCTATTTGTATGGACGGCGACCCAGTCTAACATATATGTTGCCACTTCTATCTGTTTTTTCGAAATTTTTTGTCTTAAATATTACCTATCATTGGCTTACATTTTTCGATTCTGAGGAGAAGAAAAAAATAAAATCCAAACAATTTTAAACCAAAAAATGTTTAATTTAAAAATATATATCAAATTTAATAATGGAACAACTTAATTTGTGCATGGGAGATGTGTTAAGGAATAGTATACCATAATATGGAAAGAAAAAGGTTTAGGGGAAAAATTAAATAAGCTCTTTTTCCTTGAATATGACTAAATGTTTTTTTAGCTTTCCGTTTATTTTGTAACTTTTTGTTAATTCATAGTCTACAAATCCTAAGCCACCATTATCCACACTAATACCTATTAGGTTCGTATTATGCGATTTAAAAGAAATTTAAAATGTGTATTTCTTGTTTATTTTTTTTTTGATATATTTCTGCGTATGCAAATGCACAGAAAAAAATATTTCTTTTTTACTACCGATTTTCATCTTTTTCAGATTTTTAAAATTGAAGAAAAAGCGTAATATCTTTTTTCGAATTTGTCGAACTGTTTCTCACATTTAAGATTTTTTAAGAGATTTTGCAATCAGTTTTTTTCTATTAGAAATTGAGATATCTTAGCTTTTTATTGCGCCAAAACTGTTTTATGCCGAATAAAGTCTGTTTCTAATGAATGTTTAAAAAAGCTTTTTGAAAAAATGTATGCATTTTGACTAGTATATGAAGGTAACGACAGTGTGCTATACAATACAAGCTACTAGGTCAGTTTATATGTTTTGCTTTCATATGAGGTAAAACCCTAGAATTAAAAAAATACAACAAAGGAGGACGAATTTGAGGGCCATTCAGGTGAATTTAACTGATATTTATGTATACGAACATTAAAACACCGTCAATGTTTAATCCTGAATGAGTTGTAGTACACATTACATATATTAATTCGATTTATCTGCAAGGTTTTTTGGACATAGTTCCGGCAAATTAACTCCGATTGGCATACAATTTAGGTAAATGATAAAGGAAATTACCCCATATTCACGTTTTCGAAATAAAAATCTTACTTCTTGTACTAAATATATCCTACCGTGGGTGAAATTTCGTGAAGACAAATCTTACTCTGCAAAAACGGGGAAACCTAATGAAATAATCTCTAACTGACTGACTGGACATTAATAGCAAAAGGCTGTGATATGATAAAAACTTAAATTTTACAGTACTTTTAGGTTAAAACTTTCAGATAAATTTAATTTAATTTATGTTTATAGTTCCATTACATCTATCTTGCATTAATTTTTCGCTAAAAAAAATATTTGCTTTTAATGGATCTCCTATCTTTAATATCTAATCAACCACAAATAGAAATATTGAAAAAATAGGTTTTATCACGGTGTTATCATTCAAAGAAAGAAAGAATTATATTCATAATATTTATGATTTTGTCATAACTCCAGTAAAAAATTTCGTTAAAAAGTCGCCAAAGAAGCACTACATAAAAAATATGAAATCTGTCTCATAAAGCACAAATCAATGAAAAGTGTCATACAATTTATGAAACATTTCTTAGAAACTATGAAATGCAGTTCTTCATACAATGAAATTTTGTCATACCAGTTCTTTATTTTTCATAATATAATTTATGAAAAGTTTCATAGATTTTATAATGAAACTTCATTATTTGTATGAAAAAGATTCATAAATATTAAGAATTTATACTGAAGTTTACAATATAAACAAAAAAGCAAAAGCAACTTGTTAACTAACCAGTCGATACACACCATCATTGCCGGAATCTTTGCATCTCTTCTTTCTCTTCTCTTCTTCTCTTCTTTGACCTCAATCAGGGTACATACTTATGTCAGAGTTAATATAGGACAAATGAGAATTGCTAACATTCAACCTAATAAAGTCGAATTACTACAAATCTATTTGTAAGTTATGAAACGTTTCATAACAAAAAAAACAACAAAATCCTTCATTATATTTATGACACAAATTTTATTGGTTATGACATATTTCATAATCTTTAAGAATTTTATTTTTATTTAATTGTATCATTTTCTTTGATCTTATGAAATTAAGTTTCACTAATTTAACAATTTTATTTTATGAAATATGAAATGTTTATGAAAAAATTGAATGAAACATTTTATTTGTGAATTTTTCATACATATTAAGAAAAAATTCGCTACATTTATGAAAAACCTTCTGTAAAATCGTTTCATAAATATTATGAAGGAAAATTCTTTCAGTGCACCAGTTATGTTCAATTTTATTAACAACCCTATTTCGAGGTGGGGTGAAAGTTTCGTAATTTCATCATTTTCACACTGAGGAGTTCGTCATTGTTTTGAAAAATGAAAAATTTTCCACTGAAAATAGTAATATATTATTTCTATCATTTCTCCATTCCTCCTCATTTTCTTACGACATGCATCACAACACATGGTTTATTTAATAATAATATAATATCCATATAATGTTTTACATATCAGTAGATAGAACTGTTACTGTAAGTGTTTTTGTTTTAATTTTAGTGATATCAAGACATTTAAATAAATACAAATAAACGCTGTGTCTGAATTTTTCCATGCTTTATATAAGGTTACTTTCTATATATGTTTGTGTGCCACAAAATTTGAAATCAATTTTTGAAAGCTTTTTTCTCAACCAATTTTGCTCAAATTTTGCACACTTAATTATTTTCGATGACAATACAAGGAAATGGAAAAATTTGACCAATTGGACAAAGGGGCGTGGTACCTCCCATACAAACCACAAATTAAAAATCTATTATTTCTGCTCCTGATAACGGTATTTAAACAAAATTTGGTACGTCGGTTTGGTGTGTATGTTGTAAGTGCTGCTGCAAATATGGGCGGGATTGTACAAAGGGGCGTGGTACCTCCCATACAAACCACAAATTAAAAATCTATTATTTCTGCTCCTGATAACGGTATTTGAACAAAATTTGGTACGTCGGTTTGGTGTGGATTTTTTAAGTGCTGCTGCAAATATGGGCGGGATTGTACAAAGGGGCGTGGTACCTCCCATACAAACCACAAATTAAAAATCTATTATTTCTGCTCCTGATAACGGTATTTCAACAAAATTTGGTACGTCGGTTTGGTGTGTATGTTGTAAGTGCTGCTGCAAATATGGGCGGGATTGTACAAAGGGGCGTGGTACCTCCCATACAAACCACAAATTAAAAATCTATTATTTCTGCTCCTGATAACGGTATTTCAACAAAATTTGGTACGTCGGTTTGGTGTGTATGTTGTAATTTTTCCTTCTACAAAAGATAACTAAAAAAGAATTTCTAGGCCCAATAGAATTCTGCTTGCATAAAGCATGGATTTGAAAAAAGAATTTTTTTGATTTACTAGTTAGTTTCATTTTATGTGTTTGTGTCCGTTTTTTGTTGACTTGTTTTACGTTAAGCAATACGATAACTGTAATTTGACATTTGTATACACTCCGCGAGAGTATTATATCTTTGTGCATTTGTTTGTAACACCCAAAAGGAAGCGATATAGATCCATTGTTAATTATACCGATCGACTTTTTATAACTTTTTTTAGCAATGTCCGTCTGTCTGTCTGTCCATCTATTCTTGTGAAATGAAATGAAACTGCACAACGAAGTTTTTCGGGACAACGACGAATTGTGTTTAATTTGAAGAAAATCGGTTCAGATTTAGATATAGCCCCCATACAAATGTCACTCCTATTGACTCCTATTTGACTCTTTTCACTCTCGATACCACATATTATAACAGATTTTACTCAAAATTAGCAAAAGATCTTATAATTCAACTAGAAACACCTGTGGTGAAAATGCGACAGATCGGTTTAGACGACATATTTTATCAGATTGTCTTCAAATTTGAAAAACAACTTATATTTAAACTAGGAACACCAGTGGTGAAAATAGGTCAGATCGGTTCAGATTTATATATATGTAGCTCTCATACAAATTTGGCTCCCGATTTGACTTTTCTGCCACATATTTTATAAGATCTTCTTCAAATTTGACAAAATATCTTATATTTCCACTAGAAACACCCTTGGTGAAAATGGGTAAGATCGGTTGAGATTTATATGTATGTATAAATTCCAATCCTGCCTTTACTTTTCCGACTCCAAAAGCACATATTTCACCGAATGTCTTCAAAGTGAGCATAACACGTTATACTTGAACTGGAATAACCTGTTGTGTAAGTGGGTCACTTCATTCCATGTTTGGATATAGCCCCGATACAAATATACTTCTCCATTTGACAAATTGGGTCAGGTCATATTAGCCTATGATTAGGAAACATAAAAAATTCCTATCCGTTTTCACTTTTTTCCTAATTGAATTGTATGCGGATAGAAAGTGGAGTGTATCGCATAGTCGGCCCGCCAGAATTTAGCCTTTCCTTACTTGTTTATTTTGACTTCGATGTTTTACATTCTTAGTGCAAATAGATCATGTGGTAACATGTACAAGTAAGATTTCTCAAAACAAAGCATCTCCAATGTCCACCCAATGGAGCCCCAGAAATTCTCTCACATTCCCGTAATAGGCACTTCACCTAACCGCCTAACTTTAACACACCCTAATGTACTTAGACGAATGCTCCAATAGTGCATTCGACACTTCCTTACATAAATACAGTCGCATGTACGCACAATGTGCTACAATGTTCCATAAAATCTTAACTTAGATAGGTTTCATACTGTTTACCATACATGTATGTATGTATAATATACACCCCGATATGTATGGCAGTACATATTCTGAGTGAGAGAACAATGTGAATTCGTGGCATACTTGGGTGGAGCCTAAACACACGAAGAACTTTGGGCGTTTTATGTTCACGTGCGTATGGGCAATGGATGTGAATACACAACCATGTACAATGTACATGGACATATGTATGTATGTACTATATGCTTGCCTTATGGCTTGCTATAGGCAGATACATACAACAGGCTAGTCTGCTCGCAAAGACACGATGTACATTCATCCCTACATACACTACTGACAAAGAATGAAATGGAATGGCAATAGCTTCTTAAGCAATTTTCCGTTAAAAATAAGACAGATGTGTTAGACCAAAATTACTCTAATCAACTTTTTTAAGAATGTTTTCTTTAAATTGGCAGCTTTGTCACCTACTGATATACAGTTTTCTGAATAAATAAGATCCTTTATGTTTGTTTTTGTTTATTCATTCTTGATCATTTTATATACATCGAAAAAAGAGATTCGAATATATTTCAATCTCCACTCATCCACCGCAACACCACGTACTTTCAAACATAGAATATTATTTGTGTTATGCTGGCATTCTTATTTTTATTTTTTTGTTTGAAACCCATTTCGAATATCGAGGGCTTATATTCATAAGTGGCTATGAACCATTTTCTCAAAAATGAGTTTTTGATGCCAAGCTATTCACAGATTTGGATGTCATCTGTCATAAAAAAATTGGAAAAGAAAATTTTTTTTCTAAAGTCACTTTTTTCAAAATTTTCTGATTTGGCTATCAACTCACACGTTATTTTGTAACTACATAACATAAAAATAATATAAATAAAATAGTTTAAAATTGGAGCAACATATAACCGAAGGTTTTAATTCGCTACAACGATTTTGTTTAAAACATTTTTCACATTTTTATAGATTTAGGGTATATCGTAGTATCAAATTCCATCATTTCGCCGTTAATAGCATTTTGCTTCCCAAGTTATTAGGATAAATAGTGGCTGTAAAGTAGGGTTTGGGGTCCGGGAATTCCCGAATCGTTTTTCCCGGGAATTCCCGTCAATTTCCCGGGAATACGGGAAATATTAAAAAAATAATTTATTTATTATGTTGATCAATAATTTAATATTACTATATAAATTGGAATTTTTAGATGTATTTCAAATTCATATATGTATTTACATTACTGACAATAATAAGTAATTGTTGAGTATTTGCTTATATTATATTACTACAAACAAAACTTTTTAAATTCGCTAAATAGACATTTTATGCGAAACCCAGCTAGGGGAATAAAGAAAGAAAGAAATGGTCTAAAAATAGGAATACAATAAAAATTGTTCGCCTGGAAACTTTCAAGAGAAATCTAATAGGAATATAAATATATGCTACGATGTATTTAAATGGCCCTTTGTAAGAATTAATGACTGGACTATTTCAATATTTTTATTTTTTATGAATTTATTAAATTAATATTAATTTTTTTATGTTTCTATTGTTTTTACAGTTTAGAATATTCCCCCCTGTTTCTAAAAAATATTTTTGTCTCCAGACGAATGAATATTCTAAATTAAATGCGTCATAACATTCTCCGTCATATGAGTTATTTGTTTCCTTAATCGTTTTCAATTTTGAATCTAGTGTAGGTGTCAGTCACTTCTACCTGCGATATAAATGTCCAATTCTGACGATTAGTCTACAACTTTTCAAGTTTATAATGAGAAAATGTAATTTATAATTGGAATATGTAAGTTCACGATGAGATGTAAATTCATAACAGGAAATGTAAATTCATTATAGGATCATGATAATTCATAATCAGCACTGTAAATTCGTAATGTGAAATCTAAATTCATATTGAGAAATATAAATTCATAATAAGAACATACAAATTGATAATGAGATATATAAATACAAAATGAGAAAATCCAAATTGATAATGAGAAAATGTAAATTCTTATTCAGGAATATATATTCATAATCAGGAACTCTAAAATTTATAATTGAAGCTATGTATGTACGTTTTTCTATGGATATTTTCGTAGAAACACATATTTTATCAATGTTCTCATTATAAATTTACATTTTCTCAATATGATTTTATATTTTCTCATTATGAATTCATATTTTCTGAATATGAAAACGTATTTTCTGATTATGAATTTGGATTTTCTGTTTACAAACTTGTATATTTCATTATGAATTGGTATGTTCCTATTATGAATTAATTGTTCTCAATGAATTATGATTTATATATCTCACTAGCTGAACCCCGCCCGCTTCGCCAGGCAAAAAAACAAATGGTAAAATTAAAATCAGGTTTCATATTGATCTTATCATATTGATATTACTACCTCTCTACTACTACCTCTCAAAAACACTATTACCACACCCCACTGCCCACCAAACGAAAATTCAAACTCCAGCATCATATTTATCTTTCTCGTGGTCAGTAATATATATGTACCAATTTTCAGCCTTCTAGCTAAAAAAACGCCTTTGCCACGCCCCACTGCACACGAAACGAAAATCCAAATTTCGACATAAAATTGATCTTTATGGTGGTCAGTAATATATATGTACCAATTTTCAGCATACTACCTCTCAAAAACACTTTTGCCACGCCCACTCAGCCCACCAAACGAAAATCCAAATTTCGCCATAATATTTATCATTCTCGTGGTCAGTATCATATATGTACCAATTTTCAGCCTTCTAGCTCAAAAAACACTTTTGCCACGCCCCACTGCTACCAAACGTAAATCCAGCATCATATTTATCTTTCTCGTGATCAGTAATATATATGTACCAATTTTCAGCCATCTAGCTCTCAAAAACACTTTTGCCACGCCCCAAAGCCCACGAAACGAAAATCCTAATTTCGGCATCATATTTATCATTCTCGTGGTCAGTAGTATATATGTACCACTTTTCAGCCGTCTAGCTCAAAAAAAAACACTTGGCACGCCCACTCCGCCCACAAAACGAAAATCCAAATGTCGGCATCAAATTGATTTTTCTCGTGGTCAGTAATATATATGTACCAATTTTCAGCCATCTAGTTCTCAAAAACACTATTGCAACGCCCACTCCGCCCACAAAATAAAAATCCAAATTTCGGCATCATATTTATCATTCTCGTGGTCAGTAATATATACGTTCCAATTTTCAGCCATCTAGTTCTCAAAAACACTATTGCAACGCCCACTCCGCCCACAAAATAAAAATCCAAATTTCGGCATCATATTTATCATTCTCGTGGTCAGTAATATATACGTTCCAATTTTCAGCCTTCTAGCTCTCAAAAACACTATTGCCACGCCCACTCCGCCCACAAAATGAGAATCCAAATTTCGGCATCATATTTATCATTCTCGTGGTCAGTAATATATATGTACCAATTTTCATCCTTCTAGCTCTCAAAAACACTATTGCCACGCCCCTCCGCCCACAGAGCAAATTTTTAAAAATTCTATAACCTATAGTTCCTTCCAGACCTGCATCTATCTGTACTGAAAATTTCAACAACATCGGTTCAGCCGTTTACACGTGATTGCGGAACAAACAAACAGACAGACTTACACTAAGGTTTTATAATATTAATAGGGATTATGAATTAACATGTTCCTATTATAAATTTACATTACCCATTATGAATTTATATGTCCCTAATATGAATTTACATTTCTCAATATAAATTTGTATGTTTCGAATATAATCTTGAAAAGTTGTAGAGTAAAATATTTGTAAAATGAAAAATTATTTGTAAAATATTTTAACAATAATATTCGTTTTTAATTTGTTATATGACAGTATTGAAAAAAAAACACACCAGTTATTAAATGTTGATATTTTAAACCATATTGAACATACCTATAAATAAATTACATTTTCCCGGGAATAAAATTTTTCATTCCCGTTTTCCCGGGAAATGAAAAAAGTCCGGGAAACCCCAAACCCTACAGTAAAGTCAAAAATTGTGAAAATTATCTTTAGAAAAACAGGCGTAACTTTTTATCAAATTGATAATACCAAAATATATGTTTGCTGACTTCATGGGGAATATTGTTTCAGAATCCTGGATGAAGAAAGTTAAAATATAAGCAATTGCAACCGCGAATTTTGGATTTTCCAACAATTGCAGCGATTTTCGCGAATGACTACTTATACGTTATAAGCGATATTGGTTCTTAATAAACAAACAAAAATTCTGCCGGATACGTTGGCTAGATCGCGAGAAAATCAAAAAACAAAAATGTCAGGTCATAAGCCATATTTCCCGCGAAAATGAAAATTTTCCAATAATATCCAATTTGTATTTTTGTTTACCGTGCCCGACCGCAATATACACTTTTTATAAAAACTTTGTGAAAACGTGATAAAAATGGTACCAATCTGTCGGATGAAGCTGGAATCTTTAAATTCGCTGTGTACATCACAGAAAATGCGTTTTCTATACAACATTGCCAAGATTAAGTATAAATCAGAGCTGTTAAATTTCGATTACGATTAGTAATCAATTACATTACTTTCTAAAAAGAATCGTAATGATTATATAATCCACTATTCAACAATTTCTGATTACTAATTGATTACGATTACAAATAATCAAAAAATAATCAGGATTACTTGCGATTAATAATCAAAAATAATCAAAAGTAATCAAAAATGAGTTCGACTACTTTAAAAGATTACTTTTGATTACTTTTGATTTTTTGTGATTACTTTTAATTATTTTTGATTTTTTGTGATTACTTTTGATTATTTTTAAAGGAGTCTTGTACATTACATTTATTGAAAAAAAACTATACAAAATTAAGTTAGGGTGAATCCGCTAAATAATTGAAAATCTGAATTAAGCAAGTAACATAAATAAATTAAATTCTGCTACAATAAAATGAATAAATAATGAATAATAATTCTCATTTACATAAAATTTGAATTGGCTTTCATTAAAACTAATTTTTCAAAAGAATAATCCGACAATGATTGCCGCCTTGGACTGCTTACGATCCCGGCAAACGAAAACAGTCGTTCAACTGGAGCTGAAGATGTTAAGGGTGTGTTAAAATAAATGAATGCTTCCTTGAGCAAATCATAATTTTGCCAAATGTCATCAGCACTTGAGTTATCATTTAAATAACTGAAAAACTGATGTTTTATATTGGATCGTCGGTCAATTTTGGTTTGGTCATTTGAAGATAATTTTGTGTTAATTTCATCATCTGCAAAGTGAAATCTTTAAAGTTGAAAATTCAAAGTAATGCACGCATTAGCTCACCATCATTACTGAAATCAAAAAAATCGGGCATAGTCGATATGTTATTATTTTTCGATTCAAAATTAAACGAATTACAGTTTTTGTCGTAAAAACTGTACAGAGTATCCAAAACTCTGCTGGTTATGCTGTCAATAGTTAATTCCGGCAATTGTGGGCTTAATCTCTGCAAAACATTCACCCATTTCGTTTTGATACTTGGCGTTAGCACTGTTGCCGTAATTGCGATATTTGCCTCAGGGTGCAACATGAAATATGGTTGAAACCTTTGTCTCAATCCATGTTCCATTCTCACCTATAATTTAATTTTTTTCAATTTTATTTATATTGAATTGGAATTTGTACTTCCGTTACCTTTCGGTTTTAGCTGGCAAAAGAACGAGAACAGAAAAAATCAAAACTGACATATATTGAAAAGTCAAAAGTTTTGACAAACAGACTACTATGACTCTCATACCGATTTCGCGAGCTGCCATACTGAAATAATCTTAAGTAATAGTTTGCTTAATTCAGATTTTCAATTATTTAGCGGATTCACCCTAACTTAACTTTGTATAGTTTTTTTTTTTCAATAAATGTAATGTACAAGATTCCTTTAAAAATAATCAAAAGTAATCACAAAAAATCAAAAATAATCAAAAGTAATCACAAAAAATCAAAAGTAATCAAAAGTAATCTAAAATAGTCAAAAGTAATCAAAAGTAATCTTTTAAAGTAGTCGAACTCATTTTTGATTACTTTTGATTATTTTTGATTATTTTTCAGTAATCGCAAGTAATCCTGATTATTTTTTGATTACTTGTAATCGTAATCAATTACTAATCGTATAAAACTGAATGTAATCGTATTGTAATCATTACTTCTATTTTTAAAAAAAGTAATCTAATTACTAATGATTACGATTACTAATCATTACTTAACAGCTCTGGTATAAATAAATCTTATTTACATAGTTGGGCATAAATGGCTATGTGCTTATTCAAAATTCATAGTGCTCAATTTTAAACATGCAAAAGTGGCTATATACCATAATACAGCGAATAATAGGAAAATTCGAAAACTTTTTAGTCGTAGCAATTGGTAATGTTTTTTGGATTAAAATGTAGAAGAATGATTAATAATTTCTCTTCATAGCCACTTATGAATATAAGCCCTCGATGAATAATTCAATTTCCAATCACTTTCTATCAGTGAAGTGGCTTGTAGATCTGGATTCATTTATACTTTTTAGATCTTAAATAACTAATTATTATGCCCAGCACTCGGATTAACGAACAATTGAATTGAGCGTCAAATCGGGAACCTGCTGTAATTAGATGTAATTGTGAGTTCTATTTTGAGATTTAAATATTTGGTTTCTAAAGGCGGAATATCATATCATTCTGGAACATTATATGTGATAGCCCTGGATGTTGCCGCCATTTGGACTTTCTGGGTAAAACCTTTCATTTACGTGTCCAAGATTCTCTGCAGTAAATTTGAATATGAATTCATTCAACATTAGTATCTTTATTTTTGGAAAACGCCTTCTCAAATTTTTTAAAGAAGACTTTTAAATAAAAGAGGGTTTGACAAAATAATTGTTAACATATGTGGCTAAAATATTGAATTTGTTCCAAATCTCAAACTAGATAATTGAGTTGAACCTCTGGATAGGGATCATTTACACATAGCTGATTGCATTGGAGCGGGTGCGACACTTTTGCTTAAATATGTTTAAAAATCTACTATATTTTGGTTGTATGTATTGTTGACCTTTTAATTACTATTTTATTTTGTTATTGTTCGACTATTAGGTCACACAACTAAAAGACGAATCTTCTTTTGATTTGCTAATTTTTATTTAAATTTTCCGATATTTTGAGCAACGTTAAATACACATAAATTATACATTAACATAATTTCAAACAAAATACAAAAAAAAATTATATATATAAAAAAGATAATTACATTTTTAGGTAAACAAAGAATCACTGTGATCAATACAATACAATACAGTGGGCTGCCGTCGGCTTTGTGTAAAACTATTAAAAAAACACTTTCATCTAAGATACATATTAACGACATCAGTTTACGGTGTTGCCTTACACTTGGAAATTTGTACTTTTGATGGGAGCGGGACAAAAAATATTAGCAAAGGTACAAACCAAAGTGTTGAAGTTAGAATTGTGAAATTCGGTCGTTACATTCCTTTGAATGCGGTGATGCAATATTACGAATTTCACACTTTTAATGGGAAAGCGGAACAGATGTGGATTTTTCGAAGTGTGTGCCTTTAAATTGGAAGCGGAACAAAAAGGGGTAAAAATGGTACCAACCAAAATGTTGCACCTAAAATTGTCTGACGCGCAACAAAAAGTCATTTTAAAGTCAATATGTTTATTTTTTAGAGGAGAATGGAGACATAAACTTACTCTCCACAAAATTACAGAGCAAATACTGAATATATCTTTGACGAAAATTAAAAAAGAAACATATCCATAAAAAAGTAATATCAGGATAAATCAGAAATGCTACACGCTGCCCTTCTATTAAAATTGACTGGAACTTTCTTATTTGTTATTTCCCACAGAGCTCTTGTGTTTTTTGTACGGAATGGTGTACTTAGTGTTCATTAGATTAAATTAAGATTGGAACATTTATAATTGTTATCCACCTGAACTTTTTGAAATATCGAGCCCTTAGCGCGGAATTATCGTAAGCGACATTTTCTGAAAATATTTTTTATTGTTGAATTTAAAATTTTATGGGCTGTTACATAAATAAAAATTGTCAAAATGTCAAAATTGTTAACGTTTATATAAAAAAATGGGGCTAAGATTTTATCGTAAGTCGCTGCTCACATTTTCAAAGAAAGCAATTTTATCGTAAGCGACAGTTTATGAATTTAGGCAAAAACTGTCAGATAATGTAAGAGATATTTATAAATGTTTTGAATAGGTCAATCAATCAATATATGCAATAATAAGTGTATTTTTATACCCTCGGCCATAAAATGAAGTGTTCGTCTGTTGGTTGAAAGTACGATAGGTTACGAACGAACTAAGCTAAGAGGTTCGAAGTTCAAAGATATTTGTTTTAAATATTTTTTATCGATCCAGAAGAAAAAAGTTTACCCACAAGAACTGAAAGTAGCTCTAAATTATTGTCTTTTGGAGAACACAAAGCTATATACATGGTTTTGTTATCATTTACCTACAATTGTGGGTAAACGTTAACATTTATTTTATCAAATAGTGGCAAATTTGATAAAGAAACATAATATTTAGCTTAAAATTGTGATGAAAATTGGCATATTGCCCACAGTTCTATAGAGTTAAAGAGTAAACAAGTAAAAACGGTGTTAAGTTCGTCCGGGCCAAACTTTATATACCCTCCACCATGGATTGCATTCCACAGAGGCTTTCGATTTTCGTAGAAAAGAAGTAATATTACAGGAAAATATAATTTTTTTAATATAGCCAAACCAAAAGAAATAAAAATATAGAAAAATAATTTTATAAATAAATATAATATTTTTATTATTTCAAACCACGCTTCTAAGGCAAGGCTATCAATACATTTACACTATATATAACGAAATAGTACTTCAAGTCAATTTAAAAAATAAATATTTTTATATTTATATTTTCAAAAAAGCTTACATACCGTAAATATTGATAGTGGATGCTACAGAAGTTTGTATTTCCATTATATTATAATTCCAAATGTACAAATTATAAAAATCCATTATTTCACGTACATAGTGCAAAATAACCTAACTCCATGATTCAACCAATTTTTGACGTAAAAGTAAAAAGTTAAAATTTTGAAATATTTTTGTATTTTGCGTGTCTATCAGTCAGAGCTATGTCTACACTGAATTCCACATACTCAATATCAAATTTAGACGTCCTAGCTCCTTTTGTTTAGATGCTAGCGTGCTTTCAACAGACGGACATGGCCAGATCGTCTTAGAATTTTATGACGATCAAAAATATATATACTTTATAGGGTCTCAGGTCCATATTTCAAGGTGTTACAAACGGAGTGACAAAGTTAGTATACCGCCAGTCTGGAGGTGGAGGGTATAAAAACTTCAGTTTTCGTTATGAACGTTATCATAACATAACTGGCAATCATTGCAAGTTGATTCTATACACTCTACAATTGAATCATTTTGTAAAGGAAGAATAATGTGGGCCCCTTTAAATATGGATATTTTGTAGATAGTAGGCTGGACGAAATTAATATCAGTTTAATTATTCGTTCAAAGAAAAATTCAATATCAATATTACCTAAAAACTTTTATATGAAATATAACTATTAATCATAGGAATTCAAATGTGTCCAAAATAGTTTTTATTAACGATTTGAAGTACTTTTCTGTTAATTTTCTCTTTCTAAAAGTAGTGTTATCTATTTTATTAAGTTGTTTTAATATTTTTTTATAATAAAAAGTGTGTTTTTACTAAAATTTCGAGGTTTAATCGAAAAAAACTTATATCGTAAGCGCCATAGTTTTTTCAGTATTTGTAGCCGCAAGTATAGGGTGTTTTTTATTGAGGTATAGAACTTCGAATTGATATAAAACACAAGAAAATCGTTTTAATGTCCATCAATTTGGCTTTATTGGAAGGATAATTTTATGCCATTAATGTTTAAATATGATTTCGGGCATGTGGCCGCCGCGGCTGGCTCGAATATAGCCAATTCTACAGGTCCAATTTTCAACCACTTTCTCCAATTGCTGTGCAGCTCCAATTGCTGTGCACGGTGGCGAATCGATTCATTCGGGTCCTCTTCAACACTTTGCTCTACAGCGGCAATTGTTTCTTCGGTGCGCACTGTTAACCGAATTAATTGCTCTGATGGACGATTATGTCGACCATAAAATGGTGAACTTCGCGAACTGAACCATTACTTTCGAAATAAATTTGCACGATTTGCAAGCGTTGTTCTTTTGTCAACCTGTTCATGATGAAATGGCAAACCAAACTAAATATTAATCACTTGACAGCTGACAAAATGGCCGCCAGTTAAAAAAGTGATGCCAACTTAAAGTTCTATACCCCAATAAAAAACACCCTTTACAATATTTGTATCGCAAGCGCCAAAAGTACCGTATGATGTAAACAAATGATAAATTTTTGATAATAATTCGTTTGGTGCGGCGGAAATAAAACATTTTGCATTAAAACATATTTCATTTTATGCAAATATTTCAAAATAATCAATAAAAACCTTCTCCTGTAAAATGTGTGTTTTGGCACTTGCGATCATTCCGCGCTAAGGGCTCGATATAATATATACTAATTTCACATACAGTCCAAAAGGCCAAAAATTGTGAACAATCGAAAACAGGAAAAAGTGTCTGCCGGTCAAATTTGTAATGAATGAAAAGATACATATCATACAGAAATAATGGAAAAATTTTGATATTACACATAAGAAAGCAAAAAAGGGGGGGTACCCATCATCAGTAATTCTCATCTCTCCAATGTGATTTAAATACTAACCCTGGCATACTTGCCTGCTGTTGCGAACACCGAAACTCTCCAGTCAACCTAGCAGCAATATTATAATTTTTACACACTTCACCTAAAGATGGGAAGAATATTCACTTTGTCATTCCGTTTGCAATACCTTGAAATATTCATCGGAGACTCCATAAAGTATATATATTCTGGGTCCTGGTAAAATTCTAAGACGAATTCTAAATGTGGCTTATGGTTGCAGATCGGTAGGGATTGAAAGTGGTTAAAATCGGCCCAGAGGGAAAATACGCTATAATATTTCGACTATTTAAGCATTTTTTCCATGCTTTATATAAGGTTACTTTCTATATATGTTTGTGTGCCACAAAATTTGAAATCAATTTTTGAAAGCTTTTTTCTCAACCAATTTTGCTCAAATTTTGCACACTTAATCATTTTCGATGACAATACAAGGAAATGGAAAAATTTGACCAATTGGACAAAGGGGCGTGGCACCTCCCATACGAAGTTAAAACCTATTATTGAATATTGTCAGTTCTATGACACCTAGAGTGCTGAAATTTTGTGTAAATGCATCTAGCATCAATTCGCATAGTTGTGCCAAAAAGGGGCGGTATTGGAAAAGTGGGCGTGGCACCTCCCATACGAAGTTAAAACCTATTATTGAATATTGTCAGTTCTATGACACCTAGAGTGCTGAAATTTTGTGTAAGTGCATCTAGCATCAATTCGCATAGTTGTGCCAAAAATGGGCGGTATTGGAAAAGTGGGCGTGGCATCTCCCATACGAAGTTAAAACCTATTATTGAATATTGTCAGTTCTATGACACCTAGAGTGCTGAAATTTTGTGTAAGTGCATCTAGCATCAATTCGCATAGTTGTGCCAAAAAGGGGCGGTATTGGAAAAGTGGGCGTGGCACCTCCCATACGAAGTTAAAACCTATTATTGAATATTGTCAGTTCTATGACACCTAGAGTGCTGAAATTTTGTGTAAGTGCATCTAGCATCAATTCGCATAGTTGTGCCAAAAATGGGCGGTATTGGAAAAGTGGGCGTGGCATCTCCCATACGAAGTTAAAACCTATTATTGAATATTGTCAGTTCTATGACACCTAGAGTGCTGAAATTTTGTGTAAGTGCATCTAGCATCAATTCGCATAGTTGTGCCAAAAATGGGCGGTATTGGAAAAGTGGGCCTGGCATCTCCCATACGAAGTTAAAACCTATTATTGAATATTGTCAGTTCTATGACACCTAGAGTGCTGAAATTTTGTGTAAGTGCATCTAGCATCAATTCGCATAGTTGTGCCAAAAAGGGGCGGTATTGGAAAAGTGGGCGTGGCAACTCCCATACGAAGTTAAAACCTATTATTGAATATTGTCAGTTCTATGACACCTAGAGTGCTGAAATTTTGTGTAAGTGCATCTAGCATCAATTCGCATAGTTGTACCAAAAAGGGGCGGTATTGGAAAAGTGGGCGTGGCACCTCCCATACGAAGTTAAAACCTATTATTGAATATTGTCAGTTCTATGACACCTAGAGTGCTGAAATTTTGTGTAAGTGCATCTAGCATCAATTCGCATAGTTGTGCCAAAAATGGGCGGTATTGGAAAAGTGGGGGTGGCACCTCCCATACGAAGTTAAAACCTATTATTGAATATAGTCAGTTCTATGATACCTAGAGTGCTGTAATTTTGTGTAAGTGCATCTAGCATCAATGTGCATAGTTGTGCCAAAAATGGGCGGTATTGGAAAAGTGGGCGTGGCACCTCCCATACGAAGTTAAAACCTATTATTGAATATTGTCAGTTCTATGACACCTAGAGTGCTGAAATTTTGTGTAAGTGCATCTACCATCAATGTGCGTAGTTCTGCCAAAAATGGGCGGTATTGGAATAGTGGGTGTACCACCTCCCATACGAAGTTAAAACATATTATCGAATAGTGTCAGTTCTATGACACGTATAGTGCTCAAATTTTGTGTAAGTGCATCTAGCATCAATGTGCGTAGTTGCGCCTAAAATGGGCGGTAATGCAAAAGTGGGCGTGGCACCTCCCATATGAAGTAAAAACCAAAATTACACCTACTGTAATTTTGTGTAAGTGCATCTAGCATTAATGTGCGTAGTTGTGACAAAAATGGGCGGTAATGGAAATGTGGGCGTGGCACCTCCCATACGAAGTTAAAACCCATTTTCGAATATATGCCGTTCTATGGCAGATAAAAAACTGAAATTTTGCAGTAATTTTTCCTTCTACAAAAGATAACTAAAAAAGAATTTCTAGGCCCAATAGAATTCTGCTTGCATAAAGCATGGATTTGAAAAAAAAAAATTTTTTGATTTACTAGTTTAATTTCTGCTTTATACGCACTTGAAATTTGTTGTGTACATTCCTCTTGTAGCATAAAAGCACAAAAAAGTAAGTAAAAGTTTTAGCGGGAAAAATGGGACAAAAAGGGATACCAAAGGATACCAATGATACGACAACAGCTAGAAACATGAAATTCGGTGTGTACATCCCTCTAATTGCTTAGACACGTAAAATACAGAGATTTTTGAAAATTCGTACTTTTAAGGGATACAATTGGAAAATAGGAATAAAAATGGTACCAACCAAATTCGGTGTATACATTCATCTGACTGTGAAGATGCGAAACAAAAGGGATTTTTCGACATACTTTTATGCGGAAAATGGGGCGAATGGGGATAAAAATGGTACCAACCAAACGGCTGCAGATATAATAATGAAATTCGGTGTGCACATTTCGTTGACTGCGTAGACGCGAAAAATAAAGAGATCTTTCGATATGCGTGCCTTCATGATCTAAATGGGATCAAATTTGGCACCAATCATTGAATCATGATATTCAATACTTGCACTCTGATTGCGTATACATACGTAGAAAATATAAGGTACGCATTTGTCTAAATTCGTACTTAGGGTCAACATGGAAAAAGGAGTGAAACTGGTACCAAGCACTCTGAAACATGTTGGATCTTCAATATTAGAACTTTTCCTATCAAAATGGTAAAGACAGTTAGGCTGTAGCTGGAATTAAGAAGTTGCAAATGTGGAAAATCGGGCTTGAAGTAAATTGTTTATATTTAATAACGACTTAACTTTTTGATTACACTTGAAGGTTTTATATTTATATATATTAGAGAACTCTTAATATTATCTATATAAAGCCTCTAATAAAATGAAAAATCTATTTCTTACACAAATCTTTACCACTTTCATTTCAGACGACAATTAAATGAAAATTTGCAATGCCACACCCAACGCTTATAAGCAAATATTTATTTTTACGAATTTGCCGCTGATAATACACTGTGCGGCGCACGGTAACAATAATAAAAAAATCCAATGAGTTATTTGGAAGATTGTTCAAACTGTAGGCCTCTATCTCTAATGGTATATGTAATAAGCACTGCCATGCGCCCGTAATTACCCATTTTCCCAAAGTGCGACGAGTTTTGGTGAAAGTTATATCAACAGAGCTGTGGAATTTTCTAATGCGCCGATCTAAATCCATTTAACTATTTAGTTAGTCTTCGGCAGATTTTTCCATCCCTGCAGAAGAACGTGGAGGTATTGACGCCTGGCGAGTGGTGCTGTACTGCAGTAAAAGTCATTAGTGGAAATGGGTACGATTTATAGACGGGCGGCAAGTACTGGTAGATTACTCGCAAATACTGTACTCGTTTTTTAAGACGGCAACACTACAAAAATATACATAGGTTGGCAACCCTATTAATAGCTGTCAACAATTATTTGGTTTGTGAAATTCATTTTTAGTTGTGAAAAAAAGTTGTGTTGGAAATTCCTTGGTTAAAACAAATAAAAAGTACGTAAGAAAAAACTATAAAAATGAATAAACGCACCTTCCAACGAACTTTTAACGTTGAAGGCGTTCAGGGGAAAAAGAGGTTGAAAGACTTTAAAAATGTGTACGATGCTATAACTGGTATGTATATGTTAAAAAAGCTTCCAATAGACTTTCATTGACTTCATATTTGTTTTTTAGATGCAATCTCTGATGAACGACCAGAAGAAAAATTTAAAGCGGCACTCCACCACCAAAAGAATAAAAACCACAAACTAAAGAGCAAGCAAAAGGCCAAAGAAAATCGCACTCAGCTAAGTGTGGATGACCATGAAGAGCCGAATAATAATAAATGAATTATATAAATTTAGTTTTAAACTTTAAAGCCAATGAAGTGCATTTTTTTAAATACTTATTTTATCGTCCAACGTTGTAAAAACAACATACTTGAAGTTACTTTAAGTTTATGAATTTTTTAAGTAGTTTAATTTTTTAACCTTCCAAAGAAAATCGCGCTCTGCAAAGTGCAAGACTGAAATAAATTAGATTTTATAACTTAAGTTTTTTGGTTGTGATAAAAAACTAATGAAATGCCTTTTTTACACTTTTTAGTTTTATATTTCAATAAATATTCAAAATAAACGTATACGTTTATACATACTGAAATAAAAATCTGCATTCTTTCATTTTTCTCAATACCAAGTAACCAACAAAGTACCTACTCGTGGATTGCTTCAAAGGCGATTGGTGCAAAGGTACTCCCAAAGTCTCCACTTGTGGACTACTCCGAAAGCGAGTGCTGGTTTTCGTATGACAGTCCAATGTTAAAATCAGCACTTGAAAGCATTAACGGGGAAATGAAGAGAGAGTAGTCACTATCGCTTGGAGACTACTCGAAGAGTAGTCCTGCACTACTATTTTTTTCTGAAGGGATATTTCTTCTTTATTTTTGCAAACTTTTTCCGAATACTGACTTATTTATACCTCTTTCGAAAAAGGAAAATCCAATCAAAATTAAATTATTCTCCGCCGACACTCGAATTTACTTTATTGTTAAAACAGGTGATAACGGTACAATCACAGATTGCCACAGAACAGATGCAAATACATACATACATGTACAAATTTATAATAGACTGGGTCACGGTTCATGTACAGGCGGTGCGTGTAAAAAATAGCTTACACGTGTCTTCGGATATAATCTTTACATTTTATTTGCAGAGTTAAAGACATTGCAATTTTCAAAGAAAGCACAGACTAATTTTAGTCTGAAACGTCCACAAATGCTTTTAAAGGCAGCTTAAAGTAAGTTGTTTTTATTATTTCTACCATGCGAATGTCGCACGCCTTAAACATGAAAGATCAGCCTTTTTAGTGTTCTAAAGCGCTTATAGAGTACACTTTAAAAATATATCGTCAGGATTTAGTACAATTTAGTACAAAATTATAAACAATTGTACATTGAAACGGACGCTACAAAAAACAGAATTACTTTTGAAGCTCTTATAGAAATATACAAAGTTCAGCGATTTTTTGAGAACTTTGGTTTTCCATATATACATGTAAATGAAGGTCAGAGGATATGTTTTGTTCGTAGATTTATGAAATATGAGAATTATCTCTTAGATTTGTTTAATTAGACGAAGTAAAAAAATTCTAATTTTCGTTATAACACTTCAACTTTTAATAAAAATAAAAGAAAACAAGTTAACTTCAAGTTTCATAATAAAAAAAGTTAAAGTCGAAATAAGGAAAAAATAAAGTTTGAAGTTATTAGTGTGGTCTGATTTCATTTCTTTGGGAGATGCCCATATGTGTGCATATTTTGTTTATGAGTTTTGTTGAAACATTTATTGACTCTCCAGAACTCTCCAATTTTGAAAATCCATTTTGTCCCACGTTGACAGCGCAAGATAACTTAATTTCACGTTTCAGTTTTTCACTTTTCCCATTTTTAGCGAAAAAGTAAAAAAGTACGAATTTTTAAAAATCTTCCTATTTTGCGCGTCTATGCAATCAGAGGAGTATATACGCCGAATTTCATGATTCTATCAGCGGCCATTTTGGTTGATGCCATTTTAATCCCTTTTCCCCATTTTAGCCCCTTAAAAGTGCGAATTTCGAATAATCCCTCTATTTTGCGTGCCGACGCAATTAGAGGGATGTACAAACTGAATTTCATTATTCCACCTGTAGCCGATTGTTTGGTACCATTTTCATCCCTCTGTTCACATGTTATCCCTTTGAAAGAACGAAATTTGGAAAAATCTATGCAGTCAGAGGAATGTAGAAATCTAATTTTATTATTATAGGTGCAGCCGTTTGGTTGGTAATATTGTTATCCCTCATGCACATTTTACCTCTTAAAAGTACGAATTTGGAAAAAATCCTTTTGAAAAATCTTTCTATTTTGCGCGTCTATGAGATCAGAGGAATATGTGCACAAATTTCATGATTCTATCCGCGGCCATTTGGTTGGTACCATTTGTATCCCTTTTTCCTATTTTAGTCCCTTAAAAGTACGAGTTTCCCTTTATTTTACGTGTAGACGCAATTAAAGGGATATACACACCTAATTTCATCTTTCTAGCTGTAGCCGATTGCTTGGTACCATTTTTATCCATTGAAAGCATGAAATTTGCAAAAATCTTGTTTATATTGCGTATTTTGCGTCAGAGGAATGTATACATCGAAGTTCATTTGTATCCCTCTATGTCGACTCTTAAAAGTACGAATTTGGAAAAAGTCATTTTATATTAGAGGAATCTACACACCAAATTTCGTGTCGCTAGCTGTTGTCGTTTAATAGGTAGCATTTTTATCCCTTTTTGTCCCATTTCACCCCCTACTAATAAGAATCACTTTTTGGTGAACGTTATGCTATCTGGGGAATGCGCATTCCAAAATATAAGCTCAAAAATATTCAAAAAACATTCTTAAATAGTCAAAATAGTTATTGGGGGTATTTTTAGTCCTTGTGAGGGAAACAGTTTTCGCTGTGGACCGATTTTGTCCACTTTAAATCCCAACCGACCTACAAATATAAGACACATTTACGTCAAATTTAAACGTCCTAGCTCATTTCGTTTAGATGCTGGCGTGCCTTCAACAGACTTTATAGGGTTCCAGGTCGACATTTAAAGGTGTTACAAACGGAATGACAAACTTAAAAATAGAGACCAAAACTAAATATAATTAAATGTTTGTAAAACGTAACTGGAATGGATTACTGACTCCCCCTCCAGAGAGGTTTCGAACATATACTTTTTTAAAGCCTTCTAGACTTGCTGAAGCAATAAAATAAAGAATTTTTAAGTTCTTTTTAAAATAACTCGTCTGAAATGGTGAAACACGAAAATTACATACAAAATAGTGGACACTTTTCTGAATTTCGGACAAAGGCTATGAAAAATACAAACAAACTAAACGAATTGTGCCAAATTCAAGATTGTGTAATGCTAATTTCGCCACTTCTTGACATTTGACTAGAGCAATCTGATGAACTTTTAATTCTGTACTACAATAAATGTTTGGAGATTTAATATATTTTTTAGTAATTTTAAAAAAGTGTAGATAATAATCACTATGATATCATAATGAAATCTAAAAGCATTCTTAATAAAAGCAAATAATTTGCTTGATGCTAACCCGTACTTGAGTGCCAAACTTTGGACAAATTTGTAGTATATCTAATTGGAATAAAAGTATTGAAAAACAATTTACCTGAAATTCTTCGTTTCTGCGAAAAAGTCTTGAAGTAACCTAAGAATTTTTTATGTAGACATTTTTTACTTATACAAAAGAAAGTACAATACTCAAGGCGTATTTACAAAGGTGATAGCAGGAGCCCAGCTGACTGAAATTTTTTTCATTCAAAAATAACCGAAACTGTCAAATCCCATATATTTTGCTTTGACAGTATGGCTCACCATTTAAAAAATTACTTGTATTTTATTGTTGCCGAATTTGTTTTTGCTCTGCTATATATTTATAAAAGAGAATGCCGTCCGTGTGAACACGCAAAACTTTATAACGGATCGTCTGATTTTCACGATTTTGGGCTTGATGAATTCGTGTTGGCCCAAGGAAGGATGTAGGACAATTTCCAGAAAAATATAAAATCCGGGAAGATTTTAACGAAAATTTTACTGTTTTTTTTTTTGTGAGTTTAACAAAACCAAATAATATTTCGAATGTTTTAAATTTTTTTTCATGTCAATGTCATTTCTTTTGTGATTTCATATGTCGGTAATTATGAAACTCAATTAAATTCTTCGAATATTATTACATATTTTGGGTTTTCATTTTAGTGATCATGCCGCCAATAAGAAGGTCAAACCTTTCACGTCGCTGAAAATTGGAACCTATATATTACAAACCACGATAATATCAATATGATAAGATCAATATGAAACCTGATTTTAATTTTACCATTTGTATTTTGCCTGGCGAAGCGGGCGGGGTTCAGCTAGTTTTTAAATAAAATACAATTTGCATTTTTAAATTTCTTTCAATTCAATACCCCTCTCTGAGTATAGAAATGGAGAGGGACATTTGTATAAGGGCTATATCAAAACATTGGCCCGCATATTCCACTTCCACAACAGATGTTCACAGGTCAAATGTAATATGGTGTGGCTATTCGTACATTCCGTTTGCAATGCGTGGTTTGGAACATTTGCGATGCGATATTTTTATGGTGCTGCATCTAAATCTGAACCGATGTGACCTATTTTCATCGCAGATAAAACAACAACGGTTTCTGTTACTTCTAAATGTTTTTGGAGTTTGTAATGGTAATACAAATCCATTTCGACAAACGAAGAAAACTGTTTGATATATCGAGGGCTTACATTCATAAGTGGCTATGAACAGGGAGAGCGAAAAACTGATTTTCTTCTTAATTTTAAGAGTAATTATGAGTCATTTTTCTACAGTTTAATCTAAAGAGGATTACTAATTGCTACGATTAAAAAGTTTTCGAAATTTTCTATTATTCGCGGTTTTATGGTTCATAGCCACTTTTGCATGTTTACAATTGAGCACTATAAATGTTGAAATAAGCACATAGCCATTAATGCTCAAATATATAAATTAGACTTATTATAAACTCGATAACATTTTTTATGAAATGTTGTGTAGAAAATGCATTTTCTGGGATGTACACAGCCGTCCGTCAGATTGGTACAATTTTTATCCCTTTTTCCAATTTTTTTACAAAAATTGGCAAGGCATGGTAACAAAGAAGACAAATTGGAAAATTTCCATTTTCGCGGCAAATATGGCCAAAATGATTTTCACACATGACATTTTTGTTTTATGATCGCGATCTAGCCAACGAATCCGACTGAATTTTTGTCCGTTTATTAAGAACAATGTCGCTTGTAACATATATGTAATCGCGAAAAATCGCTGCAATTGTTGAAGAATTCAAAATTCGCTGTTGCAATTGCTTACATTTAAACTTTCTCTGTTTAGGATACTGAAACTTTTCTTACAGAAATATTTGGTTTTCTTATTAAAAATATTTTGATATTCTCAATATGTTACGCGGGTTTTTCTAAAGATACTTTTCACAGCTTTTGACTTTACAGCGACTGCTTATCCTATTTTAGCCTGATAACTTGGGAACCAAAATGATATTAACCGCGTAATGATGGAATTTGATAATGTGATATGCCATAAATCTAGAAAAAGGCTTTAAACAAAATCTTTGTAGCGAATTACAATTTTCGGTTACATGCTGCTCCATTTTTGAACTATATTATTTTTATGTTCATAGCCACTTTTACAGTCACAAATTAACGTATGAATATCAGAAAATCAAATCAGAAAAATTTGAAAATAATGGCTTTAGAACAACATTTCTTTGACAGCTGACATCCAAATCTGAGAATAGTTTGGCATCAAAAACTCATTTTCGAGAAAATGGTTCATAGCCACTTATAAGCCCTCGATATGTAAACATATTTCTCTTTGCTCATTTTCAACAACTGATGACATTTTTACCGCCAACAAACTATTTTTCCCCACAAAATAAACTCAAAAACGACGTTCACGTGTCTAAAATTTCGTTTCTACGTAATGCATTTTTCTCTGCGTGTAGGTCTCTATTTTAAAATCTACTTTAAAGTTGCGAAATAATAAGAAATGAGTTTTAACTTACTGATTTTTTTGTCGTGTTTTTCGTCTTGCATTCCATCGAGTACAAAAAAACTGTATTTGTTATTCGAATTAATACATATTAAAGATTATAATAATGAAGAAACATTCCCAAATATTTTTATTTAATCGGAATATGCGTATAAAGATTTTGAGTAACTCCTGTATAAATTAAAAACCCCAAACTCATTAGACATCACCCATACTTTGTCAAAAAGCATATCCAATTTTCTGCATTTATCATAGAAAAAAAGCGGGACAAGCGCCGAGGAATTCGATCGCTATTTGAAAAATAGTAATAAAAAGCGGCGATTGTCTGCTGCCTATCGGCAGACACTTTTCTGCTATTGCAACACTTTTTTGGCATAACAGCAGTTATTCTGCAATCTTACATCACCATTCACAATGCTAAAGAGTTTGCAGTCTGCTAAAATTGACTGCTGGTAATTAAAATATAAAAATAGATAAGCGTTCCTTTTATATTAGCTTGGAACAATATGCGTATCATTAAAAAGACAATCGCAATATCTTTCCGTGGTAATAAATTGCTTTATAATAACTTCTATTCAAAAAAGTTTTGTTAACATGTATATTTAAGTGGTCATACTGTTCTGTACATTTGCTTAAAGTTTTTTCTATATTGCTCAAAAAACAGCAAACAGATGTTTACCATCTCAGCAGATCAGCAAATCTGTTGTCTCTTTTTCAGCAGAAAATCTGAACTTTCAGTAGACTTTCTGCTTTCTTTTACTGATAAATTCCTTTGAGTGTACTGATAGATGGATTACTCAAATGCAAATTTGCCGATGTATGTATCAAAATATTTCTCGAAGATCCTGATAATAAAATATGAATGGTTGCCAAACGCTCACGTAATCACACATAAGCAAATTAACGTCATTTATCGTTGCGCCATAGACTGACTAGACTTCACGAGAAAAATTGGACATTGATTGAAACTTGACTAAAATAATTAACAGAATTTTCACATGCTTTATTTTTTTTTTTCGAAAACTAGATGAAACACCGCCCCCCCAGGGGAAAATCCTGCGCACGGCCCTGATAACAATAATGACAGTTTATCTTACAAACGGGGTAAATTAGCACCGTAAGAATTATTATGGCTGTTTTCTTTAAGGATAACTAAGCTGTGATAACAAAATCCTAAATAAAAAGTTAAAATTTCACTCAAAATAGAAAAATCTTCTGTGTTTTTGAACGTAATACATTCCAATTCCAGCAATTCGTTCAAGTTTCTAACGAAGGAAGTTTTTGTTTTTTGGTAATGGAAAGAGGAGAACCACACTCAACCATACACACATTTGACCATGTACGAATTTCATTGTCCTGTGCAGGGACAAATCAT
Organism: Polietes domitor; assembly: GCA_947397865.1. Lineage (NCBI taxonomy): Eukaryota > Metazoa > Arthropoda > Insecta > Diptera > Muscidae > Polietes > Polietes domitor. The sequence continues at coordinate 94,020,363 of OX377622.1, forward strand.
CAGTGATCCTTCTGTATAGAGTGCTTGCGTTAACATGATGTTATCAGTTGTATTTTGGACTTAGCCTGGATAAATGTCAAAGTTAAATTTAGGGTTAGTGTTAAAAAAAGTCAACACAAAATATTTTTTGAAAATTTGTTTTAATACAATAATGTGATAAAAAAAAATTATTTTGTGTAAAAATTAAATCTTTATTAACTTTTTTGATTGAGGATTGAAACGGCAATCGACCCACTTTATTGTGCATGTATTCGTATATCGTGCCTAGTTCACCTTTGTTGCCACTTGATATTCTGAATTGAATTTGCATCCAAAGGGTCATTTCTTCATTTGTGCAACATGAATGCAGCAACACGTTAAATATTCATGTAATAAAAACATGGCAAACGTCGTCCTCATGCAAATTTCAAATTCTCGTCCGAAACCGCAGAATAATTTTGTAGGCGAACCCAACAAAACGGAAAATAAAGAAATCATATTTTTTACGCTTGTAGTTTGTGTGTTCGTTTGTGTATGAGTGGCATCTGTTTGGGTCTTACTGACGTGGCTGTCTGACACGTGCCCAAGTATGCCAATTGTTCGGTGAAACTATAAACAAGACTAAATTCAGTTAGATTTCATTATAACCTGAATGTGCGAATAACAAGTGGATGATAGGCCATGTGGACAGACAGATGGATGGATGGATGGAAGAACGACGGTTGGTGTGAAGTTGTGTTTGTTACAAATAAGACACAATAAAACCAGCGATAATTTCCAGTCTCACTTCACTCTAAGGTTCAACACATAAAAATATCTGGAGTACAAATAAAGGCTTTTACGAGTTCAGGAACATGTTGTAGATCGTCGTAATGGACAGAATTACAAATGTAACTCACACTCGCACACTTATGAGCAGGCAGAGACGCGATAGGTAACAACTAAATTATGATTAGATACCATTCGGCCTCAGCACTCGGTGAGTGCTGCAATTGTAATACACACCATAGTTCAAATGTCGAAAGTGCGACAATAGTGCGTGACGCACTTTCCTTCTTGCGACGACTATAATCGACCACGAGTGTGACATTATGCGCGTCACAGTTAAACTGTCGTAAAATTGCTCAGCGACCGTTCACAGGCATGAATTATCCATTAGCTAACACACATAATTGTCTAGGGCGCTAAAATTTTCTGTTTAGGGCGCCTTTAAATCTGTGTATAACGTAAGAACGGCGGTGTTACCATAGTTATTTTTCAATTTTTTTTCGATTTTATATACAAAATTTTACAATTTGTTAGTTTCCCACATTAAAAAGGCATTTTGAACATTTACAGTTTGATCATAATAAACGAACATCTTGTATAAAATAAAGAACTCGAAAATTTGCCTAATTTGACAATTTTATTGACATAAAACAAAGCTTTAAATTTTCACATAATAATCTACAAGGATACAAATACAATATACAACAAAAAATAATATTTTTAAGCGATATTTTTTTGAAAAATTAATATAACCAACATTTATATACCCTCCACCAATGGATGGGGATATACTAAGATTGTTTGTTTCCGTTTGGAACACCGTGAAATTGACGACCTGAGACCCTATAAAGTATAAAAGTCATAAAATTCTAAGACTATCTAGCCATGTCCGTCTGTTGAAAGCACGCTAGCATCTAAACGAAAGGAACTATGAGGTCTAAATTGTGGCATTCCGAAAATATTAATCCGACACTAGTTCACGTCATAAACGTGCCACAACCTCTTTGGAGTCATTAGTATACCCGCCAGCAACTTCATCCTCTCCTCCAAAACACACACATTAATTTTTCATTAAAAAATTACTGAATTACATTTATAACTGAATAACTTTTGAAAAATAAACTTCGAAAATGTCGGTCTTCTTAAAGTATTCAATGAAATCGTTGTAGAATATCATTATCTTGATTTAAACATATTTTTGACATTCATATCGTCATGACAGACTTTCGATTATTCCAAAAAGATGACAAATATACGAAAATAAATCGGTAAATATAGACTTTAATCTCTTTGTAAGTCCAGAGAAACAGGAAAAGAATTTCCTATTGCCCATGCATTTCTTAAAAAATATTTTGTCACATTTTCGTCAACTACAATATAGATGTGTGATTTCAAACAAATTATATTGACATTCTTGGACTTAGCCGCGATAGCCACTTATACTGGATTCCACTTATCCAGGCTAAATCGAAAAATTTTGTTTTTTCATTTAGTGAAATATTCAAATTTTATTTACATTACACCCAATTTTTCAGTACAGCCCAAACTCCACACCAAACATGTGGGTTCTCTGAACCTCATATGCGACAATTTTGCTTATTGTCATAGCCTCATCTGAAAACACTAAAAATGTTCACGTAAATTTCTTACAGTTTGCGTTAAATACTCACTACTTTAAAAGTAAGATTTTAATATTTCGTAAATTTTGTTCGAGTTTGCAAATGCCAAACATTAGTCATACTGTCATCTTAGGAAAATTGAATCTGGCTCTATTTAATGTACCTGCACCATATCCATATGGTGCAGGTACATTACCATTTTCAGACCAAAAATCTAATAGAGGAATAATTCCATCAAAAAGGCCCCTTGTAATTTTGTCGCCTAAGGCACGACGATAGCTGTTGCAACCCTGTTTCAGTCGAATGGTGCTGAAGTGAGATGTGGCCATTGAAATTCACAACAACAACAGCAGCAGTTCAGTTCTAAAGAAGTCATAAAAACCGGGTTAACAACTACGGTTACAATTACCATCTACGAGTCCACATATTTATGTATGTATGTACTTTCATACAGGCGCAGACGTTCGTACGTACGCTTCCACTTACTTACTACTTGCTGTAGTTTGTAGTTACAAATTATGATGGATTTTTGACCTCCGTGCGCCAACCGGTTTGTCACACTTTTGAGGCCAGGCACGTCCGCTGCAAGAGGTCACTCTTTCTGAAGTCATTTCATTACTTCAGTTTAAGTGCGAGGAGTAGCTATACAATTGGATTAAGCGCATAAACAATCACACGAATTTACTCGTACGCTCGGTACGTTACGATGGGCACATGGATTCAACAGGTTTTCCTCTTGGACCATGGCCCCCAGTCCCACATCGTGTAACGTATCATGTTTAACGGGTAACGCTCGTTGTGTGTCATGTTGGGCATATTTTTAGGTTCTGCTCTACGCAGAATTGCAATAAAAAGTGGCTTTAATCACAGATCCGTTGAAATGTTTCCATTTTAATTGTCTTTGGCTTCTTGGTTACGAGCGGGATACACGGTTTATGGAACAAGTTACCTTTTGACCACTTGTCCGCCATAGGTTGACTTGTATACCATACGAGTGAATACTTTGGGGATTGTTGAAAAATCATCGTTGCTCTTGTCATATTTTGACAATCTTAAAACTAACATATGATGGCAGTTTCCATTCAATTTCTTGGAAGATACGTAGACATCTGTGTATACTACATATGTATCTAAATACATACAGATGAGGATTAGGTCGTTTATTCTTTCTTCGTGTAATTGGGGTCATTGCCTTTTAAATTGTTCTTCAAACACGATCAAATTATAAACCGGATCAGGAGAGTTTTGGCTACTCATGAAAACACAACAGCAATAGTACGAAAATAGTTTCGGGAGTCTGGTGTATCAACACCCACAAAGTTTTGAAAACGGAAAATTTACACCCAGGACATCTATATCTATATATATAAAAGAGTTGCGTTACTGACTGACTGACTTATCATTGACCAGCCCCAGACCAAACGGCTGAAGCCAGGGTCATGAAATTTTCAGGGTAGTTCCCAAATATGACGCAGACGTCGACTAAGAAAGGGTTTTACGAAATTTTTTAGGGGGTAAAATGGGACAAAAAGGGATAAATATCGAACCTTCGTCCTGACCAAACTGTAGTAGCTAGAAACATGAACTTCGGTGTGTTCCTTGCAATGACCATGCAGACGAGATAAAAATTGGGATTTTTCGAAATTTTTACTTTTAAGGGAGGAAAGAGACAAAAAGGGATAAAAATGGTACCAATTTAAGAATTGCAGCTAGAATCGTGAAAATCGGTATTTACATTTATCTGACAACGTAGACTTGCAATATAAATTGATTTTTCGAAATTTGTACTTATAAGGGCTCACCCCTCACAAAAAGGAATAAAAATGGTACCAACTAAAATATTACACCTAGAATCGTGAAATTTGGTATGTAAATTCCTTTGACCATATAAAAGCAAAGTAAAATAGGATTTTTCGAAAATTGTATTTTTAATGGGCGTGCGGGACAAAAAGGGATAAAAATGGTACCAACAAAAGTATTACACCTAGAATCGTGAAATTTGGTATGTAAATTCTTCAGAAAATATAAAAGCGAAGTAAAATTGTACTTTTAAAGAGCGTGCGGGACAGAAAGGGATAAAAATGGTACCAACTAAAATATTACACCTAGAATCGTGAAATTTGGTATGTAAATTCCTCTGACAAAGTAGACTTGCAACAGAAATGGATTTCTTGATTTAGTATGTAAATTCCTCTGACCACGTAGAAGCGCAGTAAAATGGGACTTTCGAAATTTGTAATTTTAAGGGATGCGCGGGACGAAAAGGGATAACAATTGTGTACAGTCCTTAAATTACTTAAACGCGGAACATAAATGGATATTTCAAAATTTTTACTTAATACAGCGATACGTCCTGACAAGAAATAAATGCGTTACCAAATAGGGAAGCAAAAACACATGTTACCTATAGTGGTTTTTCAAAATGTGAACTTTTTGGGAAAGAGGTGCAAAGTTATAAAGTAGCTGGCTGCATCTAGAAACATGCGATCGAGGATATAAATGGTGGTAATTTTTTGTTCAAAACTTGGTAGAAAACGATAAAAATTATACATATGAAGGAGTTCTGCTAAAATAGTGCATATCGACAAGCACATTACTTTGACGGTGTGTGAGTGCTATAAAATAGGTTGTTTCCAAATTACTTTTTTAGATTTATCTATATCCACCAAAAGAAAATTAAATAAATAGATAAATAAATAAATATCAGAGACGGATAAAATTAACAAATAAAACCCCTGATTCACTATGAGATTTTGTCTGTAGATCTGTCAAAAAATTCGTGTGTGCAGACAAAATCGGAAGGTCTGGACAAGAATATGTATGAGTGGGAGAGAGAATCGGCAAAAATTTTGACAGGTCTGTTAGATTTTCTGATTTTTTGAAATTTCTCATAAAATATATGTATTCTTTGCGATCAGTGTTGTATTTTGTGATTCAGTGCAAAACAGATGAAAAAAAAACAAAAGAGGAATGAATCAGCTGATAAAATAAATAGACGCGACATTTAAATAATTTGAATTCTATTTGTCTGCGTTGTTTTGTATTTTCTGCTCTGCAAAATCAAGAAATTAATCAACAAAAATGGAATTTTCCCCAAATACGAAGGTAAGCGCACACTTTTCATATTATAATGAATAAAATATCATCAACGACGTCGAAAAGAACAGGAACATAGTCTCAGACCTGCTATCTTTCAACTCCGACGGTACCACCTCCAGGAAGCATGCAGCTGTATTCCTAGACTTTTGTTTTGATGGTGTTTTTATTTGATGGTAAATATATAATATTAATTAAGTTTTGTATGTCTAGGTTGAGTGGAGCAGGGAAGCCGTTCTATTACTCATCCAAGAGTGGCAGAGATATGAATGCCTCTACAATACGAAGAACCAGCTTTACCATAATAAGCATGCAAGAAATGCTGCCTGGGAGAAAGTTGCAATAAAATGAATTCAAAAACACATTTTCATTACAATCGGTTTTTATTAAAAATTGAATTTTTGTATGGCCTCATTTTGCCAGGGAAGTACATCAGTGTTATTAAAATAGAATGAAAATTTGCTTCTAATATCTGTGGCTTCACCAGAACTTTTATTGCCGGGACATTTTTCCATTGATGTCATCGTGCCTTCATCTTCCAAATATGTTGTTATTTCTTCACCCTCACTTATCAAAAAGTTATGTAGAGCACAACTAGCAAGCGTTATCAACTCAACTTTTTCTACAGAAAGACTTATTTGTTTTTGAAATATTTGAAATCTATTTGAAAGTATTCCAAATGCGTTTTCCACAACTCGGCGAGCTCTGGACAAACGGTAATTAAATATCTTATTTTCTACCGCTTGACGTTCACTGTATGGTTTCAGCATTCTACAGCTTAGACGAAAAGCTTCGTCCGAAATAAAGACATATGGAACCTAAGTGAAAAAGTATATATTTTATATGTTAGTACCATATTTTATGTCGTACACAGAAAGAAATGAATATCAGATTTAATTGCAATTTGTTAGCCAAATTAATATTTCATTGATTTTCATATTACAAATATGGATAATATCAGTTAAAATAACTGTATGGTGATTTGTAATTTGAATTAAAAATATTAATTGCCTAATTATGTTTTCTGTGTAATACCGTTATATCTGTTCCGGGAAGTTTATCATCGTCCGGGAAATTAAGTAGATTTTCTTTTATGACGTCTCCTACGGCAGATGTATTAAATGCTGCTGCGTCATTGGCTCTACCATTAGTACCCACGTCGATCATAATAAACTTGTACTCTGCATCTACTACTGCCAATAAAATTATGCTGTTGAAACCCTTGTAGTTATAATAAAAGGAACCATCTTTAGACAATGCTTTAATTGCAATGTGTTTGCCATCTTAAAATTAATACAGGGTTTATTATTGTATGTACCAAAAGTTTATTATTTCATGATACATACCGATAGCACCAACGCACATTGGAAAATTCCACATAGTTTGGAAGCCATTTGCAACGTTTTTCCATTCAGTTTGAGTCTGGCACCCCTAAAAATATGTTCAGGGTTTTACAAATTACAAGGATAAAATTAAATGTACCTTTAAGTACTGCTTCGACAATTGATCGTATATGGCTCCCAATGTTTCTGGAACAATAAATGAAATCGACTGTCGTGCAACTCTAAATCCATACGACAAATCTTGGAATGAGTTTCCAGTAGCTAGATAGCGTAAAGTGAGTAACAGCCTGAGAATAAAAAGTTTGCGAATAATTTTGGATTTAAAAAATTATATTGACTTACCGTGTGGTGGATGAAATAGATTCCCTAAATACCGTGTCCTGTTTTGATATCAACGGCCCCACGATTCCTAGCAGCTTATCAAAACTTTCTCTGGAGAGCCTTGTGAAGTTTTTGAAGCTTTCCGGGTCTTCCAAGCGAAGTTCGTTATCGACCATGTGGGTCAAATCCCTTCTACTATATCGCCGTAACAACCACTCACGACTCCAAAATTGTCTGGGTTTTCTTTTCTTATCACGTTTATCTTTTTTATATATTAATACTTGTGCGATAACAAGTACGGCAGACAAAATATTAATTTTTTCTTGTTTTGAAAAATAATTCATTGTTTTTTTGCCACTTTTACTTTTAGTTATTTTGTACAATATTGGAACAGCTGATTTTTATTACCTTCGCGAAATCAGATGTTTTTGCATCATTTTTGTGTGCTGATGTGGCGGTAATAACAGATTTTTTGTGCGATTTTTCTCAAGTGGGAGAGAATTCTTTCCGACTTTTTACAATCATTGTCTCAAGACTTTGTATGATAGTGAATCAGGGCCTTAACTGGCTTTTTCACGTGCGAAGCAGCGGGTACTGCTAGTTATATATACAATTGTACAAGTTGTAATACGAATATTTCGATGAAAAAGTTTCAGTCGGTTGAATCGACTCACATATTAACTCCGTTATTGAGCCATGATTGCCAATAACCTCGTTTGAATGGAATGTTGACTGAAGACATGACGGAACACAGCGTGCAGCGCGTCAAACAACCGGCATATAGAAGAAAACATTTGGAGAACGCGAAATTTACCGAGTGGACCGGTAAATTGGCCACAGAGATCGACGCGATTTAAAGAATCTCGATAATTTAACGGATCAAGCTGGAAGCGAAACATAAAAGGATTTTCAAAGTTATAATTTCAAGGGACAATCGAGGCAAAAAGGAATAAAAATGGTAGCAACCAAAGTGTGGTGATCAATACTCCAATTTAGTTTAACAATTTTATCTATTTACTCTAACCGTGTTAAATTAAATAGTTTATTTACTAGAAATAGGGAATTGACTAAGTTCTAAAATAATGAAGAAATTGCCAAAAATTTTACCTAAAATGTGTTTATTCCTTACATTAAGTTAATGTGTTTACTTAAATCTATCATACACTTAGAAAAAAAAGTCACTTAGAAAAAAAAGTCTGACATTGTTTGCTATCTATGAGCAGACACTTTTTCTGTTATTACCGACATTTTTCTGCAGATTATCTGCTGTTTGCAGGCTCTGGAAATTGTTGCTGTTAATTAAAATTAAAAAAGATTGAAATGGCACCGAGTATTATATTTTTATTAGTCCGAGAAAAATGCTAATGAAAAGCATTCGATTTTTTAAAATGCATGGCTCACATTGGGTTGATGAATCCGTTTAATATTTAGTCTCTAAATTATTTCCGATGATACCCATATTAATCCGATAGGTTAGAAAACATGGTAGATAGACTATAGTATGATAGACTATATCTTTGAAATTTTTGATAGTCCTCAAAATATTTTACTCCGAGTCCTCACAATGACAAAATAATCTGAATTTAGCGGTAAAGATCGGCTTTAGCTGTCTGTTAGTGTCACGAATTTAGCTATACACATATCCATTAGGCACACATACATTATACAGTCTGAAACTGCAGCACAAATAATGATATGCTCGCTGATATAAATAATATAAATGCATTAATCTGTAATAAAGTAATAAATAAAAAGTTAATAGTTTTTTTGTTTTTAGACTGCATTTTTTGCGTGATATGAGCAAATGGAGGGAAATCTTAAGCAGAAAGTATAGAAGTAAGCAGTCTTCTTGAAAATTATCGAAACTGACGAAGATAAATCACTCAATAGTGACATCAATAAACTATTTACGGAATTTGAAAGAGCATGTTTAGGACATAAATCAACTCCATTCGCCCAAAATGGTTAGCAGACTCAAAAAATTCTAAGCCGATTGTTTTTAGAATTAAACTTTTTGTTGCAATGGTAATGGAGCAGGTAAAATTTAGCACATAATTTTGCATTTGCACATTATCTCGCATTTTGTGCAATACTTTTTTGCACAAATGTCTAACCCCCTATAAACAATATATCTTGTAGTCTATTACAGAATTAGAAAGTTAGTTTTTAACCACAAATCAAAAATTCCGAACACCTTTAAAATGATATAACATAGCTATCGACGTCATCAACGCACATGTCGAGAACGCTCGTTGCCCGACGCTATTAAATAGTGAAACCCCCAAAATGCAGAAAAAAAAACAGAACAGAAAAAAACAAGTAAAAACGGCGTTAAGTTCGGCCGGGCCGAACTCTATATATCTTCCACCATGGATTGCATTCCACAGAAGTTGTCGGTTTTCGTAAAAGTGCAGTAATATTACAGGAAAATATATTTTTTTAATATAGCCAAACCAAAACAAATACAAATATTGAAAAAATAATTTTATAAATAAATATAATATTTGATTTGAACTGGGATATTGTCCTGGCTCAAGACCATTTTGCATCTATATTTAATAGAATGCAAATTTATTTACAAGTGGCATGGTGTCATTTTTTACTTGGCTGCAGACTACCACGATCATGATTTCGGCCATGTCAAAAGTGGCTTCGCAGCGACTTTTCAACATCAAACCCAGCCTTTATAAGGAGATGATTCTCACAATCGAACGAGAAGCACAACTCACTTGCCGAATTTGATGTTTAAAAAATCGCACCAAGTAATAAAGTACACCTGCCATCTTACAAGCATCTCATTGAGTTGCATATGTAAGTATGTGTATATGCAGGTATAGTTACCCAGCAATACTTCTGCCGTGCCAACGCTCATTTCTTTTAGTTTTTTCGTTTGTATTTTTTGGTCTGTAATCAATATTTGATTTGAACAGGGATATTGTCCTGGCTCAAGACCATTTTGCATCTATATTTAATAGAATGCAAATTTATTTACAAATGGCATGGTGACATTTATTACTTGGCTGCAGACTACCACGATCATGATTTCGACCATGTCAAAAGTCTTTTCAAGTGGCATCGCAGCGACTTTCAACATTTGTGCTGCAGTTTCAGACTGTATAATGTATGTGTGCCTAATGGATATGTGTATAGCTAAATTCGTGACACTAACAGACAGCTAAAACCGATCTTTACCGCTAAATTCAGATTATTTTGTCATTGTAGAGGACTCGGAGTAAAATATTTTGATGACTATCAGAAATTTCAAAGATATAATCATACTATAGTCTATCTACCATGTTTTCTAACCTATCGGATTAATATGGGTATCATCGGAAATAATTTAGAGACTAAATATTAAACGGATTCATCAACCCAATGTGAGCCATGCATTTTAAAAAATCTAATGCTTTTCATTAGCATTTTTCTCGGACTAATAAAAATATAATACTCGGTGCCATTTCAATCTTTTTTAATTTTAATTAACAGCAACAATTTTCAGAGCCTGCAAACTGCAGATAATCTGCAGAAAAATTGCTGTAATAGCAGAAAAAGTGTCTGCTCATAAATAGCAAACAATGTCTGCTGTTAATAACAGACTTTTTTTTTCTAAGTGTATGATAGATTTAAGTAAACACATTAACTTAATGTAAGGAATAAACACATTTTAGGTAAAAATGTTGGCAATTTCTTCATTATTTTAGAACTTAGTCAATTCCCTATTTCTAGTAAATAAACTATTTAATTTAACACAGTTACTAAACTAGAGTAAAATTGTTAAACTAAATTGGAGTATTGATCACCACACTTTGGTTGCTACCATTTTTATTCCTTTTTGACCCGATTGTCCCTTGAAAGTATAACTTTGAAAATCCTTTTATGTTTCGCTTCCAGCTTGATCCGTTAAATTATCGAGATTCTTTAAATCGCGTCGATCTCTGTGGCCAATTTACCGGTCCACTCGGGAAATTTCGCGTTCTCCAAATGTTTTCTTCTTTATGCCGATTGTAATAAAGGGTGATTTTTTAAGAGCTTGATAACTTTTTAAAAAAAAAAAAAACGCATAAAATTTGCAAAATCTCATCGGTTCTTTATTTGAAACGTTAGATTGGTCCATGACATTTACTTTTTGAAGATAATTTCATTTAAATGTTGACCGCGGCTGTGTCTTAGGTGGTCCATCCGCTTAGTCCAATTTTGGCATTTCCACGTTTTTGAGTAACAGAGACCCAATTGGTGCGAACGGCGACGAATCGAAAATTGGTGGTCATCATTAACACTGGCCGATACAGCTGCGATATTTTCTTCAGTTCGCACTCTACGTAAGCGTGTTGGTGGTTTAATGTCCAACAATGTAAATTTGGTGCGAAATTTAGTCACAATAGCCCGAATAGCCGCTTCAGTGGGTCGATTAAACTGACCATAAAATGGAAGCGCGCAATGAACTTTCTTAACAGAGCACGCATTTTGATAATAAAATTCAATAATTTGCAAGCGTTGTTCGTTTGTAAGACGATTCATGATGAAATGTCAAAGCATACTGAGCATCTTTCTCTTTGACACCATGTCTGAAATCCCACGTGATCTGTCAAATACTAATGCATGAAAATCCTAACCTCAAAAAAATCACTCTTTACAAACGAAAAAACTAAAATAAATATAATATTTTAATTATTTCAAACCATTATTTATTTCAAATCAAAAAATAAATATTCTTATATTTATATTTTTAAAAAGCTTAAATACCATTAATATTGGTATATAGTGGGTGCTACAGTTTGTTGTATTTCCATTCTATTTTAATTCCAAAAGTACAAATTTTGAAAATCCATTTATCAGACGTACATAGTGCAAAATAACCTAAATTCATGATTCAACCAATTTTTGACGTAAAAGAAAAAGTACGAATTTGAAAAAAAAAAACTTTTTTATTTTGTGTGTCTATGCAGTCAGAGGAATGTATACTCCGAATTGCATGACTCTAGCTGCGGCCATTTGCTTGGTACTATTTTAATCCCCTTTTTCATTTTAACCCCAAAAAGTACGAATTGCGAAAAATCTGTTTATTTTAATTGTCTACGCAATCAGAGGAGTGTATACACCGAATTTCATTATTCCAAGTGTAGCCGTTTGGTTGGTACCATTTTTATCCCTCCGTACCCATTGTATCCCTTGAAAGTACGAATTTGGAAAAAAAAACTTTTATTTTTTATGTCTACGTAGTCAAAGGAATGTATACTCCGAATTTCATGACTCTATTTGGTTGGTACTATTTTTATCCCTTTTTCTATTTTTACCCCAAAAAGTACGAATTTCGAAAAATCAGTTTATTTTCCGTGTCTACACAGTCAGAGGAATGTATACTCCGAATTTCATGACTCTAGCTGCGGTCATTTGATTGGTACTATTTTTATCCCATTTTTTCATTTTAACCCCAAAAAGAACGAATTTTGAAAAATCCGTTAAGTGTAATCCGTGTACTTTACTTGTCTATGCAATCAGAGGAATGTATACACCGAATTTCATTATTCTAGGTACAGCCGTTTGGTTGGTACCATTTTTATCCCTCTATTCCCATTTTACCCCTTAAAAGTACGAATTTGGAAAAAATATTTTATATTATGTATCTACTCAATTAGTGGAATGTACACACCGAATTTCTTGTTTATAGCTGTTGTCGTTTAATACCTTCCATTTTATCCCTTTTTTTACCCCATTTCACCTCCTACAAAAAAGAATCACTTTATGGTGCACGTTTTTGCTATAAGGGGAATACGCATACCAAATATCAAGCAAATATAAATAGACATATTCAAAAAACATGCTTAAAAACGCTAAAATATTAGGGATTATTATGGGTATTTTTAGATGCTAACTTGCTTTAAGCAAAACACAGCAAATAAAATTCGAAAAATATCAAAAGGGACATTTCATTGAACAAATTACATGTATATAATCATATGTTTTCATTTATTGCAGATAGTTTTACAGCTGGGACTAAAATATTTACAGAATTGCGGGAACTAATTGTGGAGTCCGGTCAAAAAATTTATTGGGTCGGAATGAATAAGGTTATAAGGATATTCCATCAACGCAGCATACTACAGCGTCTTTAGCAAGAATTCCACATTTTTCAAAGCAATCTGTACAACCAGACGTTGTTAATCAACCTTCTAGCGGAGACGTATACGAAGTTAGTGCAGATACAAAGTGTAATACATACAGTGGATAATAAAAACGAGTAAAAATTGTGGTGTTTGAACGAATCTGGATAAACCTTTTTCAAAACGGTGCCTTATTCAATCAATTTTTATTTTTCATAAGTGGCGAAGAAGGTATGTACAATTTAACTAATGTCAAATAATTATAATACTATAATAAAAACTAATTGAAAATAAAATTTGGATATGTGTTTATTTGTGAAAAAGGAGATAGGCTGCGTAATTCGCAAAAATTCGCTGGAAATAATTCGATTCTATTCAATAGCAGAAACATGCTGCTGAAACAGCTACAATTGTCTGCTGTAACAGCAGGAAAAATGTCTGCAAAAACAGCAAACATCCTCCTGCTATTTCAGCAGCAAGTCTGCTTTCTCTTTTTCAGCAGACAAAGTCTGCTGTAACAGCAGACTTTTCTGCTCTTTTTACAGTCAAATTCTTTTGAGTGTACATTGACGTATTAATGAACTTATAGAAAACACTTTTGTGTGTTTAGAAACTATTTGTATTTCAATAATTTAGTAACATATTCCTAAGGTTTAGTTAAATAGAACTATAGGCCTGTTTCTGTAACTTATTTTCGTTCGACTGAGGCGAACGGTCAAAAATCACTCAATTAATTCATGAATTCTATAAAGCATAAATAAGAAATATTTCAGCTACGAGCTCTTTGCGAATGTATAGACTTCAGTGGCTTATAGATTTCTCGTAATAATTGAAAGATTTTAAATTGATCGCCTCAGAAGAACGAAAATAATTTACAGAAACAGGCCCTTATTCTAAGCACACTTTTACTTGGTTTGAAGGACATTTTCCTTAGATTGAGTTGTATTTGTACTTGGTCTATTTCAGAAAATGTTCCTCTTATTGAGAGCAAATTTTCTTTGTTTGAGTAAAAACTTGCTAGGTTTGAGTGAAATTTTAGCAAAACTAAGACGATTGAAATTCCTCACGAACGTATAATACCCTGACGAACAACTCATTAATTGGGTTTTTATGACACGAATAAAAGTTGTTGTGCTTTGATTTCAAATTTTACAATCTTCCGTTTATTTGCCAATCAGAAAATCATAATTTTATGTGTAAAAGTTGGAAACCCTAATAACTGGCAGAAAAAATATTTGTTTACAAAATAATTATTTCAAAATAAATTTGCGTTTTACGCAAATTACACTTGTTTAATGTAGCTACGCTAAAATACGATAATTGTTCCGGTTGCCCATTTTTATACCCTCCCCTAGGGTATTATGTCTTTGTGCATTTGTTTTTAACATCCAAAAGGAAACGAAATAGACCCATTGTTAAGTACCGATCGACTTAGAATCACTTTTTGAATCGATTTAGGACGAACCTATTTAATTTGAGGAAAATCGGTTCAGATTTAGACATGGCGTATTTATAAAGGTGATAGCAGGAGCCCAGCTGACTGAAATTTTTTTCATTCAAAAGTATCCGAAACTGTCAAATCCAATATATTTTGCTTTGACAATATGGCTCACCATTCAAAAAATTACTTGTATTTTGTTGTTGCCGAATTTGTTGTTGTTCTAGTGCTATCACCTGTATAAATACGCCTTGAGATTTAGATATAGCCCCCATACAAATGTCGTTCCCGATTTTTGTCGATTTGCTTCAAATTTGGCACAGTACCACATAATTAAACTGGAAACATCTTAGATATAGATTTAGCAGCCATACAAATTTCGGTCTACATTTAGCTTTTTGCGCTCTAGATATCATATATTTTAACCAATATTCTTCAAATTTGACCTTGACAAAACCTTATATTTTAACTAGAAACATCTGTGGTAATTTCCTCTCTAGAAACCTCATATTTTATCCGATTTTCTTCAAATTTGCATTTCTTACGTATATGCAATCAGACGAGCTGCTTGATTGGTGCCAAATTTGATCCCATTTAGATCATGAAGGCACGAATATCTAAAGATCTCTTTATTTTTCGCGAATTTCATTATTATAGCTGCAGCCGATTGGTTGGTACCACTTTTATTCCCATTCGCCCCAATTTCCGCATAAAAGTAAAAATTTCGAAAAAATACTTGTTGTTTCGCATTTTCACAATCAGATGAATATACACCGAATTTCATGATTTCAGCTTTAGCGATTTGGTTGATACCATTTTTATCCCTCTTTTCCAATTGTGTCCCTTAAAAGTACGAATTTTGAAAAATCCCTCTATTTTACGTATTTACGCAGTTAAAGCGATGTACACTCCAAAGTTCATGTTTCTAGCTGTTGTCGTATTATTGGTACAATTTGTATACCTTTTTGTCTCACTTCGCCCGCTAAATCTTTTATTTACTTTTTGCTGCATCTACGCTACAAGAGGAATGTACGCAACGGAGCAGAAATTAAAAAATGCTCAATAGTCGAAATATTAGGGAGTATATTCAGTGCTTGTTAGGGAAAAATGTTTCCCTCTGGGCCGATGAATATTTCAAGGTGTTGCAAACGGAATGACAAAGTGACAAAAACAATAATGTTTTATAAAATCGTACAAAAGGGCCGTAAACGCAAAAAACGTATTTAAATTCAGAGTGTGCTTAAATAATTTGGAATGAGTCCTATATCATTAGTTAAAAATATACATACATTTTAATAATAAATTTATATTTATGCTGTTTCAGCATGGACAATCTTTTTCAGTAGAAAATTCAGTTTTTTCACCAGACTTTCTGTTTTCTTTTACTAGCAAATTCTTTTGAGTGTACTCGTTGTTAAATTTCAGATCGATTTCCTCGTTAGGCGTGTAAATTCCATACAAATATTAAGCTAGTAAGACAAATCGTACAGGCCTAACATTTGTATGGAATTTACTCGCCAAACAAGAAAGTAACTAACTACTCTCTTATAGCCTGACATAAGGTCGATTTTCAAATGTCAAATTTGTATGACATCTGACACCTTATCAAGTTTCTTATTTGTATGCTAGTTAGCCCAATCGAAGAGGCTTACTGACTACATATGTGTCAGTTTACATATATTACCTACGTTTTACATACGTTTCAAGTTCGATTGGGCTTACAATTAACAGACTTGAAAAGGTGACAACATTTTTATGCATTGGTTTTAAAGGGTGATTTTTTAAGAGCTTGATAACTTTTTTTAAAAAAAAAACGCATAAAATTTGCAAAATCTCATCGGTTCTTTATTTGAAACGTTAGATTGGTCCATGACATTTACTTTTTGAAGATAATTTCATTTAAATGTTGACCGCGGCTGCGTCTTAGGTGGTCCATTCGGAAAGTCCAATTTTGGGCAACTTTTTCGAGCATTTCGGCCGGAATAGCCCGAATTTCTTCGGAAATGTTGTCTTCCAAAGCTGGAATAGTTGCTGGCTTATTTCTGTAGACTTTAGACTTGACGTAGCCCCACAAAAAATAGTCTAAAGGCGTCAAATCGCATGATCTTGGTGGCCAACATACCGGTCCAGTTCTTGAGATGAATTGTTCTCCGAAGTTTTCCCTCAAAATGGCCATAGAATCGCGAGCTGTGTGGCATGTAGCGCCATCTTGTTGAAACCACATGTCAACCAAGTTCAGTTCTTCCATTTTGGGCAAAAAAAAGTTGGATATCATCTCACGGTAGCGCTCACCATTCACAGTTACGTTACGATTCGCATCATCTTTGAAGAAGTACGGTCCAATGATGCCACCAGCCCATAAACCGCACCAAACTGTGACTTTTTCTGGATGCATTGGTAGCTCTTGCAATGCTTCTGGCTGATATTCACTCCAAAATCGACAATTCTGCCTATTTACGTACCCATTGAGCCAAAAATGAGCTTCGTCGCTGAACACAATTTCTTTCTTTCTGAACTTTCTTAACAGAGCACGCATTTTGATAATAAAATTCAATGATTTGCAAGCGTTGCTCGTTAGTAAGTCTATTCATGATGAAATGTCAAAGCATACTGAGCATCTTTCTCTTTGACACCATGTCTGAAATCCCACGTGATCTGTCAAATACTAATGCATGAAAATCCTAACCTCAAAAAAATCACTCTTTATTTAAATAAATCAAAGATAAAAATCTGGCACCACCTTACTCGGTACACGCAAAGAAAAATCATACAAGAAAAGCGTTCAATTTACCTAAGTTTCTTGGGTGAAATACAACTTTAAACGTTCTTTGACAACTCATACAGAACACTTGGCTAATTTGGTACCAAAAAATACTACTGCTAGTTATATAATAAAACTTGTGTAAAATTACCTTGTATGTTCTGGCTGTATTTCAAAGCACTTTGTTCTCTTAAACAATTTGCATTTATCAGTATTTAAAAATAAATGAACATTAATAGAACATAAGTAATCCAACGCCATGTTTCATTTATCTAATTTGGAATGTTTTTTAACTAAATTTAATAATACGAAAGACCTAAATCTTTTTATTGATTTTTCTATTTCCCACCCAAATAAAAAAATGTTTATTTTAAATATTATACTCATATGATATTAAGGCTGTATATTCTTTGAAGCTTCTGTTGTTTTTGGTTGGGTCGCTGTTGTCGTTGCTGCTGGTGTGTTGATTGGGCATCGATGTACAGATGTGGCTGATGATGCTGTTGTTGTAGCTGCTGTCTGTTGCGATAAGTAAACAGCAACAATATGGATTTGTTGTTTCTGTTGTATATCTTTCTC
The DNA here is from genome assembly GCA_947397865.1 of Polietes domitor. Lineage (NCBI taxonomy): Eukaryota > Metazoa > Arthropoda > Insecta > Diptera > Muscidae > Polietes > Polietes domitor. The sequence goes on from OX377622.1 coordinate 94,038,368, forward strand.
AAACAACATTATTTTGTTGATCAGTATTATTGGTGTGGTGGTGGTTACTGCCGTGGATGGTGTTTTTGTCATTACTTAGATATTGTTTATATGTTTCTGAAGCACAACCACCGCCACCCCTACAGCATGGATTAAATTAATAATGACGAAATAAACTTTTAAAAACATACAGCCATACTTACGACACCACTTGTCGAGACTGCATAATGTTGCTCCGAAATGTAACTAAAATTTATAAATAAATTAAAAGATTAATCAATCTTCATTTTGCGAGTGAAAAAAATAAATAAATTTTAATTTCACCATACTTACTTTTTCGTCTGTTGTTTCTTCTGTTCTGTTGCTTTTTATTTTCTTGTAATTCTATTCGTCGAAATTCACCTTGACAAATTTATAGAAACCTTTGCTCGTATACGTATTTTTGCAAGTATCTGCTACAAAATTCATAAATTGGCAACTTACATATTCATACTTACACCATTATCCAAGTAACTAATTAATTTTAACAAAGAAACTTGTGTAAAAGCTGCAAAATTTCTAAATTGGGCAAAATAACATGGTTGAATATTTTAAGGTAAATAAGCACTGAACACCTACCAAGTAAACTTAGTTATTTGTACAAAAGACACATGTACGAGGGAAATTTAGCATTTACTTGTATGACTTCTGTCAACTCCATATAAAAAAGATTTACAAAGTTGAATTAGTAATCTGTGTAAATTCCATACAAAAATTAAGCAAGCAAGTCCAATCGAACAGGCCTGAGGTCGATTTACAAACGTCAGATCCCATACAAAATTGACATTTAAAAATCGACTTTTTAGCATTTAAGCTAGTTTTCGCATGCAGTGTGACAAGGCTATTAGATTTATTTGTTTTTATAAGAGATTTGAAACGTTGACTTAAGAATTTCGTTGTATAGAGGCCGCGGTAGAAAATTGTACGATTATAGTTGTATTGTCCTCTCACGGAATTTAATTTCCAAAAGAAATGCATGTAAAAACTCACGAAAATTTGAAGGCTGTCATCGCATAAATCCTTCACTCTGTGGAGCCCGCTTTGTACATACCCCATAGGAGAAATCTTTAATCCCGGCCGAAGGCCTACAAAGCGATAGATTTTTATTTAACATTAACAACCTGTCTCCTAATGGCCAAGACACAGTCAAAGTAAGCATATCTGGCATGCATGCGTTATACGTAATTTTGCTGTATGCAAGACTGATAGAAAGTATGCATTTATGATATGAAAACAACAAAATCAGCTATTTTTACGTATCAGCTTTTTAAAGCACACACAGAAGTTAAAAGTTTACCAACTTTTTGTACATATGTATGATACACACTTTTGGGATACATGCTTTTATTTTGTGTTGCTTGTGCCTTAAATGTTTTCATTCCTTTTTTTAATATTAAGTAATACTGCATTTATTTTACTTAAAAGTAATAATGGTATTTATGGCGTTTTCAAGGTGATCGTAACGAAAAGTTCACAAACAAATTATAAAACGTAAATTTCGTCATTTTTAAAGGCATTTCTTATGGAAAACCCCTAATTAAAGTCCACATTTGAAGTCAGTACTTTCTCACATGTTTTCCAGTGCGTAATTCTTTAGGTAAAGAGACGTGTTATATCTTCTTACTCCAAAATACCAATGATGACCGATGACTCGATTAACTGACTTGTAAAATCGATTACACATAATTGTTGTTGATGTCTGAAATCGATATACCACAACATTAAGTAATAACAATAACATCAGTATTGTAATTGTTAATAATTACAATATTTTTTCGGGAAACTATTAACAACAGCAGCGCTTGCAATGACTGCATTCAACACGGACTAATGAAGAGTATAAATAAGTGAAATTAATAGATCGAAAACGAAAAAGAATATATTGTGATATAGGAAAAATCGAACAGATTCCAGACGAAAAATAGTGCTAGATCTAAAAATAAATGGATTATCAAACTGACGACAACATGGACTATTCTTGGTTACCAAACTATGGAAATTTGCCCACAGAGGTATGAACAAAGGAACATTCGGTTATCTGTACCTGTTAACACCTTTCCATTCTGCTGAATACCTTCACGTGATAGTACATGACGTACATATTTATGATTGATCGCTGTATAATTCTGCATTCAATTTGCAGTTTTATCTATAGTATGTAATAAGTGAAGTTCTAAATGTTTGCCTAACAACAAGAAATAATGCATGAATCTGTATTGTCTGTTTACGTATTTAATGAATATATTAATTTATCTATAGGTAAAGAAGTGGATAACAAAATGAACTTTAAAGATATTTGACGTCATATGATACTCTTCAGATGTAACTAAAATGAAAACATTCTCGCCGTTATTTGAAGGACTTTGAATTATCCGGTCAATGTTGATAATTAGAAGTGTCCTAGGAAGATTTTATTTTTTAAATACTCGTAACATGACTGGTCCTTACGAATCGGTTTCTTTCCATCACAATCTGGAGAAATTACAATTGTGTAGAAGAGGTTCATGAGATGTCGATTGGAATTAAAAGAACAAATAATTATTCTAAGCCATATCATAATTTAATTCTATTTTAGGATGAAAACCTAAGGTGTAGTTTTAAGTTTCAAGGAAACTAAACACTTGCCACAGAGTTAGTTTAGATTAGTTTACATCAATGACAGTAAATATACAAAATGTATTTTTTGCTCCTTAAAAACGAAACTTGCGAACTGAAGTTTCGTTTGTCAGAAGGTAAATTTGGATTTGAATTTTGTCGTACAATAGGAAAGAAAAGACACCAAACACAAATATTCACCTGTGAAACTTAAATTTAAATAAAAACCGGCAATTAAATTCAGTTTGCTTTTTGATATTACTTCTCCTATTAGCCGCAAACTAAAGTTTTGTTCCTCATCTTCCCTTCTTTAGTGTCTTTGGTTTATACTACCAAAAAAGCAGGTTCAAAATTCACTATTGCTCCGCTATCTTATAGTAAATTCAATAAGCTTTCCAACGATATATATATCGACCCGATCGGATCAGGAATGATGACTATAGTTCAAATTATATATCCGAACTTTCAAGGCCCCAATCTCGGAAAGTGGACCTTAGCGCCAAAAAAATTTTTTTTTGTTGTGTTCAGATCAAAAAGTTCTATCTATAGTGAAAATTTGAAACAATTCTGAGAATCGCACTTAAACTAGATTTATGCCTAATTTTCTGGCCATATTTTAATAAGTTTATAGTTGTGTGTGTGTATTATTTTTGAAAAATCATTTCAAATGTTTCAACCAAAATTGAAATGAGAAAAAATGTGTTTCTCATTTAACGATTGGTGTCATAGATATTCAACTCAAGGATACGGTCATGGTCATTGCAGAAAGTCGAATTGTCATCTTCATTGTATGTCTGTAGGGCGCGTATTATGACAACGTCTTTACCTTGCTTCTTTAAGAATTTTCGATTCACTACGTTTTTAATTCATGTCTGGAGTCTTCGCTATAATGATACGATTTTCAACAGAAGATTGTGAGGCGTCAATCTGGGCAAGTAAAGCGAGATTAAAAATGCGATTGGATATGGAATCTATTGATTCAATGTTTTTCGCAGCCAATATAGCAAACATATTTTTGAGCAAGATTTGGGAAATCTTATGAGTTCGGTCTTTTGATCGGTGAACTGACAAAAAACTAAATATAAAGCTTATGGCAAGGCGTATTTATCAAAGAAAGTAAATGAACAAGAAGGTCCGTCCGTCTCATTTCAAAATTCGAGTGAGTTACGTTAGATTAAAATGTGAAAAATAAAATTTAAGAGCGTGCTGTCGTCGGTTTTGACAGAAATCATTCAAAATAAGATACAAATTTCAAAATTAAGAACGCTGGGAACAAAGAAGAATACTATAATTTTTGCCTTATTTTTCAATAAAATGTTTTGCAATTAGTTAAATAAAATAAAATAAGTAAAATGTTCACAAAATTCGAGTAAAATACGACACAGTTTCTTGTTATTTTGTTGTTGCAACATAACATATATTGCTGAGGTGGCAGCCCTTGGTCGAAGAATTCATCTTTGAGTCAATCCGGTACATAGAACCGGCTGCCGTGGGATTGATCTTGTTATTTTAATGTTGATTGTCGTTGCATTGTGCTGTTTTCTTTAGTTGATTCACAATTAAACAAAAACACGAAACATATTCATTTTGAAACACCCATTCTTCACCTAAGAGTGGGAAAAAGAGTGTCGCACTTTCATTTACATTTTAATCGCACGTAACTGTCAGAAATCAAAGAGTCGGACTTGAACTGTTCAGCTAAAACTGTCAGTTGAAACTGTATGTGTGTGGTATATAACTGACAGTTGTACTCAACTGTTCAGTTTAACTGAAAAATATAAAAATTTTATATTTTTAACTGACAGTTTTAACTGAAGTGAACGTGTGTGGGGGTTCGCTGTACTGTTCTCAGTTCAATTTGTGTCGAGCGAGAGTGCGTATCATCATGTCGTGTAAACAGAACCAAGTAATAGTTGATTTTATTGGAATATATAGATCTGAACCTTTCCTATGGCAAGTTAAGTCTAGCGAGTATCATGATCGTGCCAAAAAAGATGCTGCCTACAAAAAGCTGGCGAAGAAGTTACAAGAACTAGAGCCTGACGCGGAAAAGAAATCTGTTTTGGCAAAAATAAACAGCTTAAGATCCGCTTTTCGCAAAGAAAAAAATAATGTATAGTATAATGTATAGATATAATTAATGTATAGTATGTATGTATTTATCTTTAATATGTATTTATCTTGAGTACGTATTTATTTGTTTTTTAAAATGTGATTGCTTTGCCATGGGACTTTGCCATCATTCATGAAGTAGTTCATGAACTTATTTCTCATTAACATCGTCAGGCTGAGGAATATGTAAATTCTCCTTCACAAGCTTTTCAAAGAAACATGTGTTCTGAAGAACACCGCCATCGGAAATCCGTCCATTTGTTCCGAAATCTACCAGTAAGAATCGATATTTTGCGTCAACTATTGCTAGAAATCTCAATGTAGCAGCTAATCTTTCGTGTGGAGAAATTGCTCTCCTCATGACTGTATCTTTCTTCATAATCAAAGGGGAAACCAACGAAAGCAGTTTTTGGTACACTGATTGAGTCATGCGCAAATAATTGAGGAAATCTAATGGTTCTTCACTTAATTCTGTTAATAAACTAATGTGGGAAGATAAATTTCGTTGTAATAACCACTTCTTGCACCACTGTTTACGCTGTTTATTTTTTCTTTTTTGTAAAATTACAAAAACTAAACCGAGAGCGGCCAAACCGTCCTGCTCGTTCGAATCCATGTTAAAAACTGAAGTACTGAACTGGACGTGTGTGTACATCTCAGTTCACAGTTTAAGACCGGCAACTCACGTACAGTTATAACTGACAGTTTTAACTGACAGTTAAAACTGTACGTGAATGGGGGGCCTTAGATCCACTTTTTGAATCGAATCGGTTCAGATAAAGATATAGTTTACATACAAATGTCGCTGCCGATTTGACCTTTCGACTCTAGAAACCACACCGATTTTGTTAAAATTTGGCACAACACCTCATATTTCAACTGGAAACATCTGTGGTCAAAGTGAGTCAAATCGGTTCAGATTTACTACAGCTCACATACAAATTTCGCTCCCTGTTTTACTTTTTCTGTTCTACAGACCCCATTTTTCAACCGCTTTTCTTTAAATTTGCAAACATTATATTTCAACTAGGAATATCAAACATTTCAAAAACAGATTTCTTTCAAATTTGGCACAACGTCTTATATTTCAACAAGAACATATATAGTGAAAGTATCTAAAATCGCTCCATACAAATTTTGCTCCATATTTAACTTTTTTCGTTCTAGAAACAAAAATTTTAACGAATTTTCTTAAAATTTAAACCGAAACATCTATGGTGAAAGTGTGTCCGATCGGTTCAGATTTATGCAAATGGTGCGGATTGACTTAATCACTTATTTTAACAGATCTTGATCTGATTTGGACCACGGCTCTCATTGGTCCATTTTTTGTATGTAATTATTTTGCCTTGCTTTCCTCATTGGTGAAAGATCAAACGCCCATTAATCTGTGTACAGATTTAAATATAAAACTTTATAAAATTATTCAAGCAAATCCGATTTGAATCCGAGTAAATGTTGTCGGGGTGTACACTTACAGATTTATTGACTCAAAACTTAGAACTGGAGGAGAATAACACTGTCAGGGTAAGGAAATCAAATCAAAATGTTATGTGATGTCCAATATAACATTTGTGTGATGCATTTCTTCTGCGGCATTCATCAACTACATCTTTTTATGTTTATCTTTTTCATGAATGTCGGATTGAAGTGTCATGGATTACCAGATATTTTAAGAGTTTCTTTCACACATATCAATGCTTTTGACATTGTATTTTCCGCTTGAGGGGTAACAAATTGCAGTTATCCTGTTCGTTCTCTTACAGGGCTTTAGTACAGCGAGAAAAAAATTAAATGTTGATATTTCGTATTCTTTGTCCTTGTCATTGTATTCATAACACTACCTTTCATTCAGCACTTCACAATTAAAATTATGTAATATTATTTTCCAGATAATTCTACATATCTTCCGTTTTCTACATCACTCAGACCTCCAGGCAGCAGGAGCCACTTGTAGTCGATGGCGTGAGGCTCTCTTTGTAGGGGAATTTAATCGCAACATTCAAGTGCACTTTGCTAAAGTCTGTCTGTCAGATCGTCTTCCTCCTGCTAAATTCTTCCTTAAATGTCAAAGACCCTACCGATCATTTTGTTTGGAGGAGGTGACCTTCGGTCAAGCTCAAGAACTTTTGACGCACATAGGCCAGACAGCGATAGAGATAACACTTGATAACGCAGACATCGGTGACAAGCAATTTTATGCATTTATGCGTCAACTAACAGAACTACAATCACTGACAGTGACACGTTGCTCTCCGCTGTTTATGTCGGGATCCTTTTTAGATGGCAACAGCGACGTCGGTGGAGCATTCCTCAAGGTTCGTCGTCTTTCGCTGAAGGATAACCAGTACCTATCAGATGCGATACTGCTGCGATTAACATCCCTGATAAGAGGTATGGAGGCTTTGGATATGTCCGGATGCCACATCGCATATCACAATGCCATACATCGTCGTTTTTATCCAAATGACAGTACATCATCGCATCCCAGTGAGTCGATATTAACATTTAAATTTATAGCCAAAATAGCAAATCTTCATAGAAAGCACTTGAAGGAATTGAACCTTAGTCATACTATGATTAGCGGACCTGCATTACAGTCCTTGGCATCCAGTGAGAATGGCGATTCAGGCCTTGATCTGCAGAAATTGCATTTAACCGGGTGTCAACAGTTGAATACCAGTGGCGTGAAATACTTCTTGCAAACGCAACCTCATTTAGTTGTGCTGGACTTAGCTGATACCCTTTGTGTTAACGATGATTGCGTGGCTTGTATTGTGGACTCGCTTCCACAGTTGCGAGATCTAAATGTCGCCGGGTGCGGTGGAATTACGAATGCAGGAGCATCGCTGCTGGGGAAATTGAAATATTTGCAAAGCTTAAATATATCACGATGTGATGCTATAACCACGGAAGGTTTAACACAAGGCATTGCTCGTGTACCAAATGTTGTCTTAAAATATCTATACATGTCTAATCTGATCGTTTGTGAGGAATGCATTAAGTGTATAGCTCGAAATTGTATGGAATTGCGGGTACTAAATGTTGGGCATTGTGTTAATGGTGTAACGGACGCATCCGTCCAGTGCATCGTAGAAAATCTACGCTGGCTAAAGGAATTATCATTGGAAGATTGCTTCCGTCTGACCGATGCCGCACTCACAGGTATAAATATTTCAAAATTAGAGATGAAAAGCTCGGCCAACACAAATCCCGGTGCCTTGGAAAACTTCAACCCGACCGCTCCGTCATCTATGCTCGAACGAGAAGCGCTGCGTTCGTCATCTCCGCAGTTCATGAAGATTTCACTGCGAAGCAAAGCCGAAGACGACATTGTACGAGATGCCAATCGTAAACGAGCACTGTTTGCCGCTTACGAACTTAATCTTGTCGACGATGCCTCATTTGACGGTTTCAGCATTCAACAGCTCAAAGGTCTGCGTTCGCTCAACCTGAAGGGTTGTAACAAAATCACTGATGTCTCTCTAAAATACGGCCTTAAATTTGTCGAACTACAACGCTTGTATTTGTCGTATTGCCAGCAAATATCATCGATCGGCATGGAAGCAATGGTGCTAAACTGTCCTTCCATTGAGGAGCTGGATTTGTCCGACTGTTATAACATCAACGACAAGACGATACAGTTGGTCACCGCCAAATTAAGTCGTTTGCGTGCATTACACATTAGTGGATGCTCTCAACTGACCGATCATAGTTTGGACGCAATTCTTGTAAATTGCAAATGCTTGCAAGTAAGTTCTCGTTGAGTCATAAGTCCTCCACACTGTATTATTGTATTAATCCTATATCATTGTACAGACACTTTCCGTTTATCGCTGCCGTCGCATGTACGGCGATATTGAAGATCGCTTGGCCGATTTACCCACGTTGCGCAATCTGAACATGGATAACGCTGGAAGTTTGGACAACGCTGAAATTTTTCGCTTAAAGAAACGTCTCGATTACTGATATTTTGCGGCTATTTTTGTTGTTTTTATACTCTATTATTTTCAGTTGTACAATTTTCATTAATTGGCTATTATTGCCACAACACATTTCCCTCTTCCACCGAAAGTGGTCGGGACTTGTTGGTAGTAGCAGCTTTTGTTGTATGATTTTCTTGTTGCTAGCACTGCATTGCTTCAAAACAGAGCGAACTCATTGTAAAGTATACTATTCATCCATGTCTACTTCTCAGAAGTGTCCTAGTGTTGACTTAATTCGCTTAGAATCTATTAACAACCTATCTGTGATTAAACGTAAACATCTTTAAGCATTAGTTAAGAACCAGTGGCGAATAATTTAATTAAGGAAAAGTGCATTATTGTATTGTCGTTGTTGTTAACTTATAAATTATTATTGTTTCCATTATCGAATGCTCACTCTATAAGCTTAGATAAAATCATTGTATGTATGCTTTTATAGAAAAATGTTTAGATATTTTCTTGCAGTAAGATGCCCGATTGGCATGTGTTTTTAATGCCAGCTTTACATGTGGCTTCTAAGTAAGGCCAAAGACATTTTTTGTAAATAATTATGCATTCTGATTGTATTCGTTACATGTTGTGTGTATTAAATTTAAGAAAGATACACAATCGTTGAAAATAACTTTATTGGTGTGAAATAAAACAATATACATTAAAAAATAAATGGTTTTTTATCGTACGTATTTTAATTTGGAATCCTCTGATGTAATTGGGAATGCCGCCCCGAATTTTTTGCAGATTTTAATTAAGATTCCGACAATAATCGGAATATATGGCATGATACCTAAGTTCCAAATTTGTAATTGATTCATTAAAAGTCCGTGCAGTGGCGGGTTTTAATGATTGGTTTATTAAAGGTTTCAGTGGTGACCCCTGTTCTGTAACTCGATAAGTGAGTAAAAACTGTAGCTCAATACGTAAAACGTCATCCTATTATTGGAACCACCCGACCATAGGTTATTATAGATCGCACAACCGTTTTAAACCCCTAGTTCTTTAATTTATATAAAGCCTTTAGTTCCTTCCTCCGCCTTCCTTCAGTTTAGTTTCCGGTCTAGAATAAGACCGAGGTATTTAGCCTTAGAAGATAGCCTATGATCTACTTCATCTTCCACTTTACATTTAGGTCGTTATCCCTGGACTTATTGAGAGTTGAAATCTAGCTCTAAGCAATTTCGAGCAACATGTTATTTTCAAAACACTTATTTTTGTACAGCATTTAATTTCATGTATGATAAACATTTAGAATATTGCAAATCGATTACAATACATGACATGACAATTATTAAAGAGAAGAGTTATTGTTGTTGGCAAGTGTTTTTTCTTCATAGAGTATCAAATGAAACTAAAAAAGTAAGAAGGCGTTAAGTTCGGCCGGGCACTCCACCACGGAGTGCATTCCACAGTATTACCAGCAGATTAAAGGAAGTCGACTTTACATAGAAGCACAGTACCATATTATGAAAATTGTGATATTTTTATGCACATTACTATATTTGTTTACTATTTCAAACTATAATGTATACTTATGCTCACTGTTTAAAATCGACTACTATATATAAATAAAATGCTGAAATTGTGAAAGTGAACATGCCTAAATATTAGGCGATTGTCAGTCGCCATTAGAAAGAAGCATTTCCAGATACAGACAAAGTGATAAGAAAAGTATAAATTTTAAAGATATCCCCATTCGCCCCATTCTCCGCCCAATTGTACATATTTCGAAAAAAACCCTTTTTCGAGTCTTCATAGTCAGAATGTATACACCGAATTTCATGATTTCAACTTCAGCGGTTTGGTAGGTTCCATTTTTATTCCTTAAAAGTATGAATTTCGAAAAATCCCTCTATTTTACGTGTCTATGCAATTAGAGGGATGTACACACCGAATTTCATGATTCTAGCTGTTGTCGTATCATTGGTACCATATTTTATCCCTTTTTGTCCCATTTCGCCCGAGAAAACTTTTATTTTCTTTGTGGCGCTTCCAAGCTACAAGAGGAATGTCCGCAACAAATTTTAACTGTATGAAAATAAGAAATTTAATTAATAAGCCAAGGCTATCAATATTTGTATACTATATATAAAGAGTGATTTTTTTGAGGTTAGGATTTTCATGCATTAGTATTTGACAGATCACGTGGGATTTCAGACATGGTGTCAAAGAGAAAGATGCTCAGTATGCTTTGACATTTCATAATGAATCGTCTTACAAACGAACAACGCTTGCAAATTATTGAATTTTATTATCAAAATGCGTGCTCTGTTAAGAAAGTTCATTGCGCGCTTCCATTTTATGGTCAGTTTAATCGATCCACTGAAGCGGCTATTCGGGCTATTGTGACTAAATTTCGCACCAAATTTACATTGTTGGACATTAAACCACCAACACGCTTACGTAGAGTGCGAACTGAAGAAAATATCGCAGCTGTATCGGCCAGTGTTAATGATGACCACCAATTTTCGATTCGTCGCCGTTCGCACCAATTGGGTCTCTGTTACTCAAAAACGTGGAAATGCCAAAATTGGACTAAGCGGATGGACCACCTAAGACGCAGCCGCGGTCAACATTTAAATGAAATTATCTTCAAAAAGTAAATGTCATGGACCAATCTAACGTTTCAAATAAAGAACCGATGAGATTTTGCAAATTTTATGCGTTTTTTTTAAAAAAAAAGTTATCAAGCTCTTAAAAAATCACCCTTTATAATGGATATAATACTTCAATTCATAAAGAAAATATAAGGGAGCAATCATAAATACCCAAAATATTGGGGGGTACTTTCAGCTACAGTCGTTTGGTTGGTTATATTTCCATCCTATTTTAATTTCTAAAGTATAAATTTTGAAAATACCTTATCTCTCACGTACGCAGTATAAGACAGCTTCATGATTCTACCATTTATTGTAGTAAAAGCAACAAAATAAAGTACGAACTTGAAAAAAAAAAAAAAAATTTACGTGGCTATGCAGTCAGAGGAATGTATACACCGAATTCCATGATTCTATCAGCGGCCATTTTGTTGGTACCATTTTTTCCCCTTTTTTCAATTTTGCACCCTCAAGAGTACGACTATCTAAAATCTCTTTATTTTACGTATCTACACAATTAGAGGGACGTACTCACTGAATTTCATCATTTTAGCTGTATTCGTTTAGTTGGTACTATTTTTATCCCCTGTAGCCATTGTATCCATTGAAAGTACGAATTTGGAAAGTTCTATTATTTTACGTGTCTACGCAATCAGAGGAATGTATATATCGAATTTCATTATTCTAGGTGCAGCCGTTAGGTTTCGTGTTTCTATCTGTTGTCGTTTGATAGGTACCATTTTTATCCCTTTTTGTCCCATTTCGCCCCCTATAAATAAAAATCATTCTATGGTGCTCTTTTATGCTATAGAGGGAATGCGCATTGCAAATATCAACTAAATACAAGCTAATATGTTCAAAAAACATGCTGAAATACTCTAAATATTAGGGGAATTTTCAGTCCTTGTGAGGGAAAAATTTTTCCTTATGGGCCGATTTCGTCCACTTTCAATCCCAACCGATCTACAACCATAAGACACATTTAGGAAAAATTTGAACCTCCTAGCTCATTTAGTTCGGCCGCTATCGTGCTTTCAACAGACAGACAGACGGACATGGCTATTCGTCTTAGAATTTTACCACGACCCAGAATATATATACTTTATGGGGTCTCCGATGAATATTTCAAGGTCTTACAAACGGAATGACAAAGTGAATATACCCCCATCCTGGAGGTAAAGGGTATAAAAACGAACAATCTTCTTTTACAAATGTGTAAAATAAGGCAAAGAAAAAAGTAAAAACCTACAAGAACATTTAATTTAAGTTGGAAACTTATCTTCATAAATCGAATTATTCTTAAATCATGTAATTGAAAAGATTTGTTCAAAAACCAAGACGTTTTGAAGCCGTATCCAAATTTTAAAAAATTGAATCCGAGAAAAAATTCAACGTGAAGTCTGAACAGAAGACTAATCACGGGATTCGATATCGAGAAGTTACGATCGAAATCAATTTTTATTTTCTGTGAAAGTAGTATAAATTTCCAACAAAAATAAATGTCATCGTTTTAGAACGCTTTTTCGTACGATTTTTTGACAACTTCGAAAATGTATGGCAGTAGCGAATAAATCCCATATATTTTGCTTTGACAGTATGGCTCACCATTCAAAAAATTACTTGTATTTTGTTTTTGCCGAATTTGTTTTTGCTCTGCTGCTATCACCTGTTTAAAAACGCCTTGGTTGTTGCCGAATTTGTCTTTGCTCACCTATATAAATACGCCTTGATCTGATTTGTGAACACATTCAGAATAACGGATAAAAAATATTTACCTCCATTGTTATGGGTAAAAAATTGCAAATAACATCATTATTTTTTAAAATTGTAAATCATATAAATTATCATTATTATATAAATTATGTATAGATTATATTATTGTTTAAAAATGGATAGAGTAAAATAGTAAAAAGCAATTGTAGTAAAACTAAATACTTTAGAAATATTAATTAGGGGAATACATGGTTATAAATACTTTCTAAGAGAGTGTAGAAGGGAAGAAGAGGGGTTTCAATGTCGTGTGCATTAAACACAGTAAGACGCATTACTCCGGCGGAGATTTGTGAGTGCCCCAGCCATGAAAGCATTTCGTAAAACGCTTTGACTCCTTATTCTTGAGCGTTAAGAATAATTTACGAGGACGTTCGGATTGTTTTATGCGCATGTGCTGGATGTAAACCTAGGGCAAGCAAAAGGATAGTATGTTTATTATTTATTTTGAAGTCAACAATTTAATAAATTACTTGTGCGGATTTGTAGGCCAGTTTTATCTCCACCTCACTACAACGTGATCCTAACCAAAGGAATACTTGATCTCCATTGTCCAGAATCATAATGTCGTCGTCGGCTAAATCATCTTGGCAGAAGTCGGTGCATTTTTCTGCTACTGTAAAGTAGCCTTTTTCATTAGAACATCTAAACAAACGTGTGAAGTTCATGTATTCGGCATTTGTGTCATAAGGTTTACGGCCGCCCAATGCTACCCAAAAGAAGTTTTCCGGTTCTTCTCCTTCATTTAGAATTTGCAAACTAACCCATGGGCTGCTGAACATCTCTTCTGCTATTTCTTGAATTAGTTTCGCTTCCTCGGGACAGCTTTTCGAACCGAGCCACACATAAACTATACCAGATTGTGATTCATCACCAGTTTCAAATGGCACATACAAAATGTAGCTGTGAATATACCAATAATTATCGATTTAGATCAACTCACAAAATGACTATGCAACAACAACCACTTACCAAAATGACGAATTCAGATAAGTGGCTTCCGGTTGTATCTGTATTAGACGAGTAGTTAGAGCACCTCCATTGGACCGCAAGTGGAAAAACTCTACGGCTGCTTTAGTTTCAGGGGTCTTTATTTTGTCCTTGCGCTTACCGGAGTGTATAATGAATTTGCGTTTAAAGTGTGCCAGGAACTTAAGATTTTCTTGTTGCTGATGTATTCTGACAACTTCAAGCTCTTCGCCAAACATAGTTTTGAATTTCTTTTGCAGCGTAAACGTGAACGTTAGCCAGCCCATGTTGCCGGCATTACGCCCTTGCCAAAAGTATACAATACATTGTATTTCATCATCTGGCGGAGGTTTACTGTCATCAAGCTCAGCACCGTCCTCCTCATCGTCCACGGGTATGCAATAACGACAAAGGAAAACATAACATTCTCCGGTATAAAAATGACCCAGTTCTTCTTCGGGCAGTCTCACAAACTTTTTGCCTTCCAGAACAAATGCTTCCATTGCTTCCAAATCATAATTCCAATCCTCCTCCAGCTGCTCTGCTTCGCTTAATGGCATAGGATTTTGCCGTGGCATGAAAAGAGCCGCCAAATCCGCTCGAGTTTCCTGCTGCTTGGCCCACTTTGTCAAATCTGCTCCGGTTTTGGCGACGGAATTGGCTGTACGAGTAAAATCGACTGCCATGACTTCATCCCAGCCAATGAACTTCGATTTGAACATTTGCGTTTCAGAGCCTTCTTGCAATCTCGTGACTAGTGCATAACTCGGCCTAGAGATCATATTAAATAATTCACGGGACAATTTAATTGCTGCTGCTCTAACCAAGCGGGTCGACTTTTTCCCAAACCACACAAACAAATCGGTAAAGCAATCGAGAATGTAAACATTTTTGCTGACTAGTAAAGCACAGACCAATTTCTGCTCAGGTATTTCAACTTGAGGCAACTCCAAGTAACCCATACCCAGTTGAACTTGGTAAAGCCGAGGTATTGATGGCACGAAATTATCTTGAACGTGTTGTAAAACCTTTTGCTTGGACGCATCTTCGGGATCAGCGTTCAAATAACGCCATAGCTCTTCGCTTTCGTTACCTGTGCAAACAAACAAGAATGAAAACAGGTTGCCATGTGTATGTACATATATAAACGATAGTACCAACCTTGCATTTCCACGACGATGTCACATTTATTTTTTCGTTCGGTTTTGTTGATTTTTTCCGCCATTAAACGTGTTTTCGAATTGAGTGTATTTTTGGAACATCTTCCCAACCAAATGTACATTTTGATGCCACAGTCCAACATGTACGAATATCGCGGATCCAGCGAGTCAAAACTCACTGCAACTGGTTCCATATGTACTGAAGCACCTGCAGCGTGCACGCGATACAGGCGAATGGTGTATAACATGTCTTCGACAGTGTAGAACCCAGTGGCGGTACGACCTCCCTCAATGTATGTTACCTCGGTATCGAAGAGACCCAAAAATTCTTCCGATTCGTCATCTATAAACAAAACAATTATGAATCCAAATATTCAAGTATCGAAACTCAGAGCAGGAAGGCACTTACTTTGTTCCTCTCGGATAGTGCGGCAACGAGCTCCCAAAAAATTTCTCAAGTTTACGGCATGTATTGCAGCACAAGCCCTCTTATCCAAGGTTGCATCATTACCAATCCAGAAATAAATTTCCCAGTTGAGTTGACCCAAATCATCGAAGCAAGCCTTCAGAACAATATAACAATCTCCCGCATAGAATTTTCCATGGGCGACTTCCTCAATTTTATTGGGCAGAAAGTTTTCAATTTCCCATATTGTCAAACCCGGCAACTGACCATCTTCTTTCTCAAAGAATTTCGAATAGTCTAACTGGGGCTTCTCCAATGACTCATCCCAACGTTTAGGTTTTAAGGATTCTGGTTTCGCCTCGTCAGAGTCATTGCACCATGATTGGTTGGCCTCTGCTTCATCCTTGTCCTTTGCTACATCTTTCATACCTTTAAGTATCTTTGCCGAGTCTTGGGCGGAATCAGTGCGGGGTCCGCGTCGCAAACGAATTTTTCGTGCTGTTGAATCTTTCGGTGTAGAAGTGACAGGTACGGATGGGGGCACAGCAGCTCCAGCTAACCGTAGTTGCGTTTGCAGAGAGAAGTCAATGTTATAAAATTCTACGCCAGAACCCTTAGTGGCCTCTGTTGGCTTTGGTGGCATTATCAAATCGGGGTTATTGCGTAAGTCCAACTGATCCAAGCCATCTAAGAGATGTATGGCGTCCGGTAGAGTTATGAGCCGATTTGATGAAAGATTAAGACGTTTCAAAGATCCACAACGGCATAGTCCTTCGGGTACCATTTCCAGTAAATTGTTGGATGCTGAGAATACCTCCAAACTGCACAGTTTTCCAATACCCGACGGTATGCCTTCGAAATCAAGGCGATTATCATTGAGATAAAGCCTGCGCAATTGTGTTAGCTTACACAGAGCTGCTGGCAGACTGGTCAATTCATTTCGTGATAAATTGAGAACCTCCAAACGTTGCCAATACTCAACACTGGAACTAAGTTCCGTAATGGTATTTTCACTCAGATTCATTCTCTTCAAATTAGGCAAATTGTAGACACAGTCCGGAACTTTCGGCAGATTATTTTGGGACAAATCCAACTCTGCCAAATTAGACAAAGTATCCAGAGACGTGGGAAAGTTCAATAGTGTTCGTTGTGTATTTCGCATATTAAGAACTTCAAGATTTTGCAAAGAGGGCAATTGTCTCAATTGGAAAAGCTCTAAAGGATTATCGGCCAGAATAAGAGTTTGTAAATTGGCCAGTCTCCTCGTTTGTGGAGGAAGTGTTTCCAACTTGTTGTGCGACAAGTCCAGGAACAACAGGTCGGTTAGATGTATAAACAACGCAGTAGGAATGGCTTCGATACTATTATAGCTTAAATTCAATACCAGTAGACTCTTGGCCTTTTCCAGCCCTTCTGGCACTTCCTTCAATTTATTATGCGACAAATCCAAAGTAGTCAACTCTTCCAAATGAAATAATTCTGGCGGCACACCGCTGCTTTTGATACAGTTTCTCCTCAGGTTCAGAGAACGCAGGCATGTCAATTCGGTCAGCTCACCAAACAATTTCTCCAATTGGTTGTTCTTAAGACTCAGATGTTCGAGTTTCAGCAAGTTTCCCATTTCTTCGGGAATATCCTTCAATTGTGTTTTGTCCAAATTTAGCCATTGTACACGGGTCATCAACTTCACGGCTGGGGGAAATTTATTGTCCTAACGCAACAAAAGAACACCAAATATCATTTTCCGTATATAGTCTATGCGAAAATTTCATGACCATCCATGATTATGGTTAATATATCATGTAACCTAGGAGAATTTTCCATGCGACATTAACAATTTCATAACAATCGAAACAGTATTAGGATCGCTATAAGATCCAAAACCATATATACCAAATGTATATACAACTGACTGCGTGAGTGACGAACAGATCACTGCCCAGACCGGCCGGGACTAGAATAATGAAATTTGGGGTGCTCATTGATCTTACTGAGTGGTCGTTAGATATGAAGGGATTTTTGGAAATTCCAACTTTTGAGGGATAAAATGGAGTAAGAAGAGAAAAACTATCTTATATATAGTATGAACGCATATCAAAAAGTGCTTTTGTAAACTCACACTTTTTTGGAAGGAAATGGGGAAAAATGAATAAAAACGTTTTACCAATCAAAAACCCAGCATAGATACTCATAATAAAGCAATTTATTTAAATTCACACTTTTTATAAATGGGGAAAAACGGATTAAATCTTGAATCTTGGAATTTGGTACATACATTACTCTAAGGAGCACCAAAAAAGGATATAAATTATTTAAAAAGAGAAAGGTAAATATGAAAATGGGAAACGGAGAAAACAATTGTAGTAAAGTGGTTAACAATGAGACAACCTACTAAGAAGAAAGTTGTATAAAATATAAATAGATTGAAGTTAAATTATTCCGTGTATGAAATAGCAGGTAGTTCATAAGACCATTTAAAATTCGAGTTTCATGGGCAGTGCCTTTGTCACCTTTGTCGAGCTATGACTTTATATAGCCTAGGAGACATTTCCTGGAGTCAGTAACATATGGTTACGAGGGGTAGTGTGCCTCTGCCAAATTTCCCCAAGACGCAATTCTCTTTGCACCAACAAATGACGTCATTTACACGGATTTTAGCAAGGCGTTTGATAAAGTCAATCACGAGCTTTTGTTATATAAATTAGATAGAATTGGTTTTAGCTGTAATTTTTTGAAATGGATATCTTCTTATCTGAATAATCGTTCGCAGATTGTCAAATTCGGAAATTCTTGTTCTAGGCCAATTCTGGTTTCATCGGGAGTTCCCCAAGGTAGTCATCTTGGGCCTATACTATTTTTATTATTCATAAATGATCTCCCGGAGTCTATTATAAACTCTAGGATTTTGATGTATGCGGATGATGTGAAAATATTTTTGTCTTATAAACAGCTAGAATATTCTCATTATTTGCAGGACGACTTGGATAATTTTGGATGTTGGTGTGACATAAACTGCATGGAACTTAATTTACGGAAATGCAAGCATATGCGTTTCTTTAGATCGAATCCGAAATTTGTCAGATATGATCTTATTGGAGCTGAGTTAGAGACAGTTGATTCTTTTGTAGATCTTGGTATTCTGATGGATTCGAAACTTGATTTCAACAATCATATTATGGCCATGGTTAACAGGGCGTATGGTGTTCTTGGCTTTATTAAACGTTGGGCTAAAGAATTCTCTGATCCCTATGTGACGAAACAGTTATTTACTTCGCTCGTTAGGCCTATTTTGGAATATGGTTCTGTAGTGTGGGACCCTCAGTATGGCGTCTATATTGACAGAATTGAGTCAGTTCAGAAGCAATTTTTATTGTTTTCATTGAGACACTTACATTGGAATAGTGATTTTGTTCTTCCCCCCTATTCTAGTAGATTGAAGTTGATTGACTTGCCCTCCTTAAAAAGTAGACGAATTATGCTGAACACCGTGATGGTATTTAAGGTTCTAAATGGTGATGTCTCATCTGAATATCTTATTTCTAGGATTAAGTTTAACGTGCCATTTAGACCAACTAGATACTATCAGTTTCTTCATATTGATATTCAGCGTACGAATTATGCTTCTGCGCAGCCCATTCGTAGAATGTGTATTGATTTTAATACATTGTACCACATCATAGATTTTGGTGTCGGAATCGATACAATAAAGTCAAGGATTCTCTCGTACTTGAATGTTTAGTATTCTGTTTTAGTATTATTAAATGTAATGTATTGCTTCTATGTCAAATGTTAGCATTAACCTTTAATGTAGTTTGTCTTTGTTTTTTGCCGGCTGAAGATATTTAATCTGTAGCCGGTATTCCACCCTCTACTGCTTGTCCACCACAGTTCGGACTGTGGTGTGTACGTTGTCCCTACGTTATGGGGACGAGGCCCTCTCGGTCGGAAGGGGCGGGAGTGAGAGGCGTTGGGACCGTTCGTTAAAAAAAAAAAAAAAAAATGTTTTAAAATGTCAGTGGAAATAGTTGAAGAACTTTTTGACGTTAAACTGTAGAATATACTCTATCTGGCAGATATCTAGGGCATGACTCAAAATGAGAAAAAGTTTTGTGATAAACGCAAAACGCTCAAGTACAAGGATGTTTATTTTTTGTACATGGTACATATTTTTAATGGATGTTTGAAAATTAAATATAAAGTAATTTTAGAAAGTCTAAATGTTATTAATAGGAGGCGTCTAATTTGGGCCAATATTTTCCACCGCTGGGGGAAATTTATTGTTTAAAACAACAAAATATATAGCTAAACACATCGTACACCATAAAGCAAAAAACACATTGTTTGTAAACAAACAGTGGCAGAATTGCTCCGCGTTAAAATGTATGTCAACTGGCGATCCAGCTGATGACAAATTCTGATTTGACATTATTTTTTTTACTCTATCATATCGAAGTAAAAAACATCACCTGCATTTTTGATGCATTTTTATGGTGGCATGGAGCAGTTTTTCGATAGAACTTTATTGTTGCCAAATTGCTGATATGTTCAATGTTAGAATTATCATCAATTTGAAGGCTGTTTTACTTACACTAAAGTCATTTTTCGTAAAATCAACTCCTCGCACGAATGGGAGAACTCCAGTTGTATTGGCCATAGCGCAATACTACGATACGTATTTTGAAACACGAGAAAATCTTTGCGTTGCGTTGCACAGAAGTGGAAAGATGATGTTTGACTGATATAATGCGGTGACGACTTTCCCAGTTTTTCGTGTATATTTTATATATTATTTTATTTCAATACTTCACTTCAAACTATGACAAAACAAAAGGAAAACATATGTATTTTGCAGTATAGCCAGATCGGACGAAAATTTATTTTTGAGTGGGAGAATGAGATGCAAATGAGGGAAACAAACAAACGAAATGAAAACGAGAATGCAGAGTTGTATGGTTTTGGTATAAACCCGAGTTCGGATATGCTATCAAAATCTAAATACGAATCTAAACGCAAAGATTTCTTGAGAAAATCGCAAAAAAGCTTCAAATCAGGAGCAAAGATTTTGTCGGATTTTACCAGCCAGAGGATAGTAGGCCCGTTCGATTGGGCTTATTAGCTTACAATTAAGAGACTTGATTAGGTGGCAAAAATATTAACCATTAGTTTTCCATATACACGCAGAAAAAAATACCTAATTCAACTTTGTAAATCTTTTTTTATATAGAGTTGACAGAAGGCATACAAGTAAATGCTAAATTTCCCTCGTACATGTGTAAATTACACATGTGCTTCTTTTGTATAAACAACTAAGTTTACTTGGTAGGTGTTCAGTGCTTATGTACCTTAAAATATTCAACCATGTTCTTTTTCCCAATTTAGAAATTTGTAGCATTTACACAAGTTTCTTAGTTAAAATTAATTAGTTAGTTGGATAATGGTGTAGGTATGAATATGTAAGTTGCCAATTTCATGAATTTTGTAGCACATAGTTGCAAAAATACGTATATGAGCAAAGGTTTCTATAAATTTGTCAAAGTGAATTTCGACGATTAGAATTAAAGAAAACCAAAAGCAACAGAGAAGAAGAAACAACAGACGAAGAAGTAAGTATGGTGAAATTAAAATTTATTTATTTTGCACTCGCAAAATGAAGATTGATTAATCTTTAAATTTATTAATATAAATTTTAGTTACATTTCGGAAGTCTGGAATATAATATGATGTTCTCCTTCAATTAATGTCAATGAAGTTCATTTAGGAATTGTTGGAGCAATATTATGCAGTTTTGGCAGCAGTGGTATTTATGCACTACGCACAACAACATTTGGTTCTCCGCCCGGTGGTTCTGCGACATCGTTTGTATTTAGTAATGAGACAGCGGGACTCCATTGATACCAAAGCCAGCGCGTGTTTGGGGAAAGCCCAAAAAACGTACATTTATAACAAGGAAAGTGTGGTTGTGTGTGTTTTTAAAAGTTTCTTTCGCCATTATTAATTTAATCCTTTTATGATTGACAGTTTACATGCTGTAGGGGTGGCGGTGGTTGTGCCACAGCAACATACAATAAGGCTGTTTTTATTTAAGCCGGGATAACAAGCTGCGATAACAAAAACGTTAATTTTTTGCTCAATTTATATTGCTGTTGGCGACAATTTAAAAAAATAAGTTTTTATTTTGAGTGAAATTTTAACTTTTTATTTATTTTTGACAACAGCAACATCATCCACGGCAGTAACAACCACCACCACACGAACAACAACAATATTGATCAACAAAATACTGTTGTTTGAGAACGGTATACAACAGAAACCACAAACCCATATTGTTGCTGTTAACTCATCGCAACAGACAGCAGCTACAACATCAGCCTCATCTGTATGCCCAATCAACACACCAGCAGCAACAAAAATAATAGAAGCATCAAAGAAAAACAGTCTTAATATCATATGAGCATAATAATAAAAATAAACATTTTTTGTTTCCAGATGGAACAACAAAAAGCTAATCATCGTTTATATTTGGGTGGGAAATAGAAAATCAAAAAAAAAAAAGATTTAGGTCTTTCATATTTTTAAATTTTGTTAAAAAACATTCCAAATTAGATAAATGAAACATGGTGTTGGATTACTTATGTTCTATCAATTTGTGGATTTACTTCTTTATTTTTAAATACTGATAAATGCAAGTTGTTTAAGGGAACAAAGTGCATTGAAATACAGCCAAAATATACAAGTTAATTTTACACAAGTTTTATTATATAACTGGCAGTAGTTATTTTTGGTACCAAATTACCCAAGTGAGTTGCCAAAGAACTTTTAAAGTTGTATTTCACCTAAGAAACTTAGATAAATTGTACGCTTTTCTTGTATGATTTCTCACTTTTTTCTTTGCGTGTAGTCTTGTCACACTGCATGCGAAATCTAGTTTAAATGACATAAGTTCGATTTTCAAATGTCGGATGATATACCAATTTAACATTTGAAAATCGTCATTATGCTATTTAAACTAAATTTTCATGCAGTGTGACAAGACTATTAAATGAATCAACAAGAAAAATCTGGCAGCAACACTAAGAGAGTAGTAAGCTACTTTCTTGTTAAGCGAGTAAATTCCATACAAAATTTAGGCTAGTATGCCCAATCGAACAGGCCTAGTACCAGATTTCGAGTTTTCAACCAATTGACAGAATCTTTTATTTACTTATTTAAACTGCATCTGAAATCAAGCTGAACTTACATTAGATCGAATTACAATTGCCAGATCTCATACAAATTTAACATTTAAAAATCGACCTTATGTCATTTCAGCTAGATTTCGCAAGGCTATTACAGCCTTTTCGAAATCGATTTCCATATGTCAAAACCCCTACAAACTAAACGCAAAAAAATGTGAGAAATAGTGCAGAAAAAGATTACTAGTTACTTAATTGCCTTGATCCCATTAAATTTAACGTGAAATGGCTATAAGTTTATTATGTGATATACAAATATAAAAGTTTTTTGGAAGCTCATACAGAACACTTGGGTAAATTAGTATAAAAAAAACTATCTAAAATTATCTTTTTGTGTTATTGGTAACTTTTTATGAACGATATTCTCTTTAACAATTTACATTTTTGCAAGATTTCTAGTTATCTTACTAAAGAAGAATGTAAAGGTTCAAAAATTAATTTGGTAATATATTTCCCTCCCTAATAAAAATTGCTGATGTCTTCAATTTTATACATATTTATTCATATTTATATTAGCCTTGTTACATTGCATGTGAAATCTAGCTGAAATGACATAAGCTAAAAAGGGTGTTTACATTTTAGGATTTATTGTACAGACTGCATGTGAAATCGAGCTCAAGATCGATTTTCAAATGTCAATTTTGTTTGGCATCTGACATTTGCAAATCGACCTTATAGCCTTGTCACACTGCATGCGAAATTTAGTTTAAATGACATAAGGTCGATTTTCAAATGTTAATTTTGTATAGGATCTGACATTTGAAAATCGATCTTATGTCATTTAAACAAGATTTCGCATGCAGTGTGACAAGACTTTTAGTTCGATTTAGAAATGTCAGATCCTATACAAATTTTACATTTGTAAATCTATCTTGAGTTCGATTTCACATGCAGTCTGTACAATAAATCCTAAAATGTAAACACCCTTTTTAGCTTCATTTACGTTTTAAAACCACATTCAAAATTCACAACCGTTGTTTTGTGAATCCGAAAAAAAATCGTATGAATACAACTCTGTGGTGCTTTTCAAAAATCAGCTGATGTCACACAATTTTATTTACGCATTTTTTGGGTTTGACAAGCTCTAATCTTAGCAGAATTTTATAATTCTCGTAAAAATAATTTTTTAGTCGCAAAAAGCAAATGTGTAATTTATCTTAGAAGTACGGCTATAGACTTAAAGGAGGTATTAAGAAATATACGGGTACGTTTGAATTTAGCATTTGATTTCCTTTTGAATTTCAATGTTGGCAAGACATGTGCTCGCTGTTCATGTAGTCCGGAGGTGCAAAATGCAAACATTTGTTGTTAATAGTTGGTTGCGTTTGGTTTAAAATGTAGTGCTATGTTGTCTCTTTCAATAATAGTTCATGTAGGCAGCTGGCCTGACTAAGTTCCAATGGAATCTGTAAGGTGCTACTTATGCGATCATGAATTTGTTGATGGTGAGGAGCCATGGCTGATGTTTGAGCAACGTCTGCGGGAGGATGGCCAAATAGAGTGCTCTCTGGCCGAACTCTTGGGACTGATACTGGAGAAAGAATTGGAAGAAGCTGTTGCCCACTCTACAGTAAGTGTCATGTGTTGAACTAATAACGTTTTTAACTGTTTCAAGTTGGCCATTTTCTATAATTAGCTTCTGTGCGATTCATGTAATGCCGATGTCTTGGAATACGAAAGTTTGGACAAAAGATTCGTGCAACTGAGGGAACGCATTCTAAATTCGTACAGGGAAAACCTGACCATACAGGAATTGAACAGCATCACACAAATTCTGAATAACGAAAACAGTATCGCGTCACCATTAGAAGTAGATACGCTGAGATTTGATGATTTGATAAGTCAGGGTACACCTGAAATGGTTGGCATTTGCGAAGCGGATTTGGTTGAGGAAGTCCAAGAGGATGATATTGGTGACATGGGCACAATTGAGAACCCAGAAATATCTGAGGGAATCAAGCAGAAGGTTATAAGTGAAAACTTTGACTTTGCTGCTTTTAATGAGCACGTCGCCCAGAACTCGTTGCCGCCTGGTGTTTTGAATTTATCCGATGGTCTTGTCAACTTAACCGTTGCCGATACGGCTATGGATGTACAGAATATACCATTAGACGGTCAAGGTCAGTTAAATAATTGTAGTAAATAATATATGCCCATATTATTTATTACAATTATATATGGAATTTTTTTCAGATATTATAATTTATGATGTGACAACAAAGCAAATACTGGAAAGGGATATAAATGGTCAAGAAGTTTCTGGAGATAGGCAAGACTTAGAAAAATACAAAAGTGATGAAGGTAAGACTATTTTTTAACTAACTTAAGCTTAACTTTTATTTAATAAGGAAACTATATGTAGGAACGGTTAAAAGAACTAGACACAAAATCGATATGCTAGACTTGTGTGTACTTTTCGTTCTGTATTAGGATATATTATATTGCACATCCACTCGGAAAACCTTTGCATCCATTGTGAGTCCACTCGTAGACCGCTCGTACTGCCGGTTATTTCAATGTTGTCAACCTCTTCCTCCTGCTTAATTTTAAATATTTTGAGACAACACATTAAACAAGCAAAAGAAGGTTAAGTTTTCGACTATATGTGACGTCGCAGTTTGCGAAAATTTCACATCCTTATAGAAGACTTTGCCAGAAACATTCTAATATGAAATGGAATAAAAATTCTCCATAAATTCCTCAGTATTCCATAAATTTTAACAACAGGAGTAATAGTGTGGTTGGTCCATGATAGTGTGGAGTTGAAAACTACACCCAGATTGCGGCAAGTGTCAATACGTTCAATCATATGTTTCCAATATCAATCAGATTTCTTTTATATGTAGTGAAAATGTAGTTTTTTGGTGGGTTGAGACACAGCCTATTTTTCATAGCCCATATGTAAATTCAATCTAGATCATTATGTATACTGTACATTGTCCACATAAATTTTAAGGCTACATGTAACTGGGACATCAGGAATGCCATTGACGTATAAAGAAAACAGTAGTGGGCCACGGATGGACCCTTGTGGAACACCTCTGGGAACAGACGTTCGAGTGGAAGTGGAATTTTAAATTCCTAAATGTGAATCTTAAATGTAACCAATTTTGTTAGTGTAACCCATTACTATAAGCAATAAAGATAGACTATCAACAACGTATTTGTTGCCCTCCGGTCCTGACTACTATTCTTTCCTATTGTTGAGTTCCTATTTTATTCATATATTTATATTTTAATACCCATTGCAGATGCAGATCTGAATTTCATAATATCAACGAGTGTTTTCAAGGGGAATGATGACAAAACTGCCCTCAAAACGGAGTTGGCGATATCAAATTGTAATGAAAATACTTCCACTGAAGAAGTAAAACTTCCCAAGGCTGTCTGCAAACAAAATGGGCTGGAATGCATATGTCTTTTATGCGAAATTTCACCCAAGTATACACTTGAAACTCTCAAAGAACACTTCCAAACATTTCATAACGCCAAAATATACATGTGTGACCAGTGTCACGAGGGTTTCAGCAAGAGACTTGATCTAAAAAGTCATGCTGAGTTCGAACATACGATACAGTGTGATTTGTGCCAGCGCATATTTAGCAATCATCGATTGTATCGCATTCACAAACGTATGCACTACAGCGGCAGCAAGCCGTACGAGTGTTCTGTTTGTCTGAAGAAATACGGATCAAAGGGAATGCTGGATGAACACATGAATACACACACTGGCTATCGGCCGTACAAATGTACTGAATGTCCAAAGGATTTTGCCTCCAAGTATACACTGCAGACACACATGAAGATCCACAAAGAACGGCCACGACCTTTCCACTGCGACCAGTGTGGCAAACAATTCTTGAATCAGCAAAATCTAGGTCAACATAAAAAACTGCACGTTACTGTTAAAGCCTTCGAATGCGACGTCTGTAATAAGACATTTACTACGCAGCACAGTCTTCAGGTCCATCAAATAGTACATTCCGGACAGAGGCCATTTATTTGCCGCATTTGTGGAAAGTCTTTCGCTAGACGACCCGAAATTAAAGACCATGAGCGTACCCACACGGGGGAGAAGCCATACAAATGTGATTTGTGCCCGTTGGCGTTTGCGCAACGTTCCAATTTGACTAGCCACAAGAAATCCACGCACCTTAATGAGAAACTTCATAAATGTGTGCACTGTTTGCGATCGTTCAAGCGCAAACGACTGCTTGAATACCATATACAGGCTATTCACACTGGGGAACGGCCTTACAAATGTGAAATCTGTGGGGCAGGATTCGTTTATCCGGAACACTTTAAGAAACATATGCTCATACATAGTGGGAAAAAACCATTCGCTTGCGAGGTGTGCGGAAAACAATTTAATAGTCGCGACAACCGAAATGCTCATCGTTTTGTGCATAGCGACAAAAAACCCTATGAATGCATGGAATGTGGTGCAGGTTTTATGCGGAAACCACTACTATTGACGCATATGAAACAAACGAAACATGCCAACGACACCATAATTGTAAATCAGCCGCAATTTACGCAACAATTTTCCATAGAGGAGCAGGTTGCCACTATGGTTTCAAATTCATTAGAAGATGAAGAAGATGACATCGACGATGATCTACAAGCTGAAGGCTCAGAAGAATCTCTGGAGAAAATTATATTCAAGCACGAGGACCTATTGGCTGAAGATCCATCCATCTCGAATGTTGAAGACGAGGTCGATGATGACGTGATAACGGTCGAAAGCCATCTAATAAAAGACGAATTGGGAGTTGTAAAATATTTACAATTTGAAGATTTGGAACGTGATGGTAATCAAACATTGACTTGGGTCGATATAGGGGGTGATAATAAGCTTTAATTTCGATATGTTTCTTGAAAGGAAACTGTTCTATATTATGAAAAAAACGAATAATAAATAGTTTTATAGAAAAATATAAGCGCTACCTTGCATTTTAACTATTTCTTATTTGCGATAGTTTTCGCTTTTGAGAGAAAGTGGAAGAATATCACGAAATAGGTGTGATGATTTCCACATTCACGTCATTTTTTTGCTTATGCCCCAATGAATGCAAAAGTAATGCGGATTTACAGTACCAAAAATTCATTGTAATATAAAAACACAGCACGGTCAATATTTGATATGCTTTTCATGAATTTCTCATGTAAAACCTGTAATTGTACGAAATAAAATTAATTAAAAATACTTCATTTTGTTGCCTAATTTTAGTTCCAATTTGTTATCGCAATGGAATGTTTTTTGTGACAATTAACATATTCTAGGTTCGAACTTGTGCATTTAATGTTGTTTCAACATGATTGTGCAAGAAAACATCTCCTACCGGAGGTAACAATCTTGTCTCGATGTAGGGGATTAAGTGCAGTCGAACTAATTAGGGTGGTAGTCCGATTGTCCGTCTGCACGACCAAAGGTTACCTCTCTCCTTCCTACACAAATTGGATCAGTTTTACATCCCTAACTGTTTCCAACGACCGGGAAGGTATAACAACCTTTTTCACTCAGTTCGATCCTCTGGAGAAGACCGTACAAACCTGAGGGTAATCTTTTACCCGGTGTTTTCCTGTATGCGCACCGATACTTGTACCTATCGAGCCCTAGTCACCTAGGGTTCACTTACATAGGTCATGTACACACAAAAAAGCATACATAGGGAAATTTAATGGGATGAACAGTAATGAAAATTCAAAGTCGGTGGTGGTAATATACACCCCAACGTCGGAAGGAGCAGAGGCGGCGACTTCCGGCGGGCACGGTGGAGACGTGTCGCCAGCGGCCTCAACAGTTTAGATAAAATGACCACGGAACGCCCACTGACAACTCTACGCACTAACACGGAACGGCAGGTTACGACTTGTAAGGGAACGGACGATTTTAGATCTCGGACGGATTACTGGCGCCATTTTGGAGCAGCAGACTGAACTCCAGCGCCAATTGGAGGCAGAACGAGAGTTTTCCTTAGGATCTTTCAGTGATCTTAGTGACACCATAGGGGGCTTTGCCCAGCTATGGATTCTCTCTGACGAGCTTGATGTCACATTGACTCAATCTCCAAGAGAAATTCATGGTGAGCCAGAGCCTACTACTGGGGTCGCTGAAATCAGTGAGAACTCGCTGACGGCTCTGGTTTTGTCTCCTTTTGATGAGTCGGCACCCGCCAACCCGGCCACTCTGTTACGTCAGGATGCCGTGGACAAGGAATTGGCTGAATTAAGTTTCAGTGAATTCACCGGAGGTTCTCCCAAAGAGTCTAAGGCTCTACTAGGGACAGAGCCTAAAGGTGATGAAGCGAAGAACGCCTCAGTTAGTTCAGAGTCCCCGAGCACATCGAAGCAGAGCAAAGCCATGGAACAGAAGGCCAAAAGCAGCTATAGGCGCTCCTGTCGTATCCTGAAAAGGTTTGTGGGACGCGACTTCGCTCTGCTCTCCGACAAGGAAAAGGCACTGCTCAGAAGACATCGACAAAGTGTGTCTAAATTCGAATGAAATTATCCGCATGAGTTTGTCGATCGTTTTCTGATCAGTAGCCTTTCTACGTACAAGACGGACAAGGCTTCTCGATTGCCGGCAGACAACACAAAAACACGCGCACCTAAAAACGACACCAACAAATACGCTACAGGTACAAGAACGACAAACACACACAAAAACATGGCAAGGATAAACCTGCTACTTCTTCCCCTCCAGCTGAGGCCAATAAAGCACGTGGCTCTCTCGAGGGTCCTTCCACCAGCCAAGCGACTCTTAAGCCCTCTGCTAATGGTCAGAACCTCAAGAGAGCCAGATCGGGTGATGAACTGAAATAGTGAATAAAAAAATTAATTTGTTTTTATTTTTTTTCGTTCACACAAAGTGATTACGAAAGTGGCGCAGTCGGTAGGATCCGCGATATATGTATCGAACATATATACGTTTTAACGTTTAGTCGTGGAACCAAAAATAGAAGGACTTAAAAGATAAGATCCTTCCGCGAGTTTGAAAAAATAATATAATAAAGGACTCTAGATCCTTAGTTCAAAAAAGGGAATTTATCCTTGTGAACGCATATTTTTTTATTTATATAAAAGGGACTTTAGATCCTTCGTTTAAAAAAGGACTTATCCTTACGAACAATATTTTTTTAATAAAATGGACTTTAGATCCTTAGTGAAAAAGTGACTTTAAGAAAAGATTCTTAAACAACATTTTTGTTCCCCTAAAAAGACTAGGATCTTTACGCGGGTTTAAATTAACAAATTTTCCAAATTTATGGACAAAACGGAATTAATATCATTAGTAAAAAAAGTGACTTTAAGAAAAAAATCTTAAACAACTTTTTGTTCTCCCTAAAAAAACTTTAAGATCTTTACGACAACTAACTTAAAAGTTACAAAAAAACAAGTGGCAGAAACCGGAATTGCATTTAAAGTTTGCCGAGAAGAAGAACAGAAGCCGCACAAAATTACATCCAACCACCAAGGAAACCATCTACACCACCAGAAGGAAGAAACTGTAGAGTAAGATTGCATAAGTTATATTTAAGATACATAAGAAATTTTGTGGTTGAAAATACGTTTTTTTTTGCGTTTAATGAGCGACACTGAGTCAGTTTCGGATTATCCTTCTGATTTAGAATTGGGAATAGAAGTGGAAGTAATAGAATTCACTCGAACGCTTGACTCAGGTTTCGAATCGAACGGATATTCAACCGACGTTAACGAAGACATCGTACTAAACGACAACATTCGCCCCCGAAGACTTAGTAGGAATAGACGGATTAATAGAAGACGGGGACGTCGAATTCACTTGTAACAGAGAAACTATTGACCTAGTGATCAAGGAGAAATGGCAGAACCAGTCGCCCCTCTATCTGTTAGAATAGACCCTCTTAAGTATCTGGATCGTCTTCCAGAATTTAACGGAGATCACCGGGAGCATATGATGAACAGTTGCAGTATTTATTCAGCGACATAATCAAAAGTAAACTTAAGGGAAAGGCTAGGGAAATAATAGAAATTAATTGCAAGGCACAATCTTGGGCAGACGTTAAGACAATCCTTATTAACAATTTTGGTGAAAATGCAGTTTGGATGAACTTTTCGACAAACTGAAGAGTACTACCTTCAGGACCAACTGCGTGGAGTTTTATAACGACATAAAATAACGTCTTAGGAGCCTTAACAACAAGACTATTACCCTAATAGGAGCAGACAAACGAGTGTGCAAGAAATAACATGAGGACAGCTCTGAACGTCTTTAAAGAGAAAATGCCCGAACCCATGAAAAGAATACTTACTTGTAGAAATCCGGACAATTTGAAAGGAGAAATGGAGATTTTGTTTCAATCTGGGTAGGCTTACTCCACAGGCTCCAATGGAATTTTTGGACATAATGGAAAACAACCAAATAAGCAGAACTACCAAAATAATGAAAAAGGAAAACAAGATAATAACAGAACTCAGCACAACGGACAAAGGAACCAAACTCCTCAATATAACATTCAACCAAGACCCAATATTAATAATCAAGGAAACCAGATTAGATACAACCAACATAATATATCCCAACCGAACGGACGCAATTGGAATAACCATCAACGTAATTTTGCACAGCCTAATAACAATTACCACCAACCCCGACCTGAAAATTATGGACAACGACCATATAACTTCCAAATGAACAACCGACAAATTCCCGAACCCATGGAAATAAATATTGTTGAAGACAACTTCCGACCAACATGTTGATATTAACACTTCCGAAAATTTTCTTATACAGGCCTCACAGGAGAATTACCCCATATAATAGTAAAGGTAAATTAAAATTCATCATAGACACTGGAGCTACACACTCCATAGTAAATCCCGGATTATGTAACCCAAATTGGAGGATCAAATCAGGATCACTGACACTCAAGACCCTCCAAAACCAGATAAAAAACCACCATCATATATAGAGTACCTCTTTTCTCTGAACTTGGCGACGCCAATGAAAGATTCAATTTGATAGAGTGCAAATTTCATGACTTCTACGATCGAATAATCGGGAACGACGTCCTTAAACGTTTCAAGGTAAAAATAGATTATACAAATAATACACTAACCATTGGCAACAAACAAATTCCTCTTTTTTATGGTAAAACTCGAACAATCCAATTTGTAGTGGCAGAGGAAAATGGACTTGTTCACCTCAAGGAACAACGTAACAACACAGGCGATTTAATTCTCCAAGAAGGACTATATGACGTCCAGAACTTTAAAGTCGAGATGCAGACTTCCGTTGACAGTTTGGACATAGTACATATTAATAAAGCAGATCTGACAATAGTCGATGCAAACAATTTCTGCGTAATGGATAAAGAATTTCAACAGTCTGAACCAATATTACAACAATATACGTATGTCTCACATGAACTCTGAAGAAAAGGCAGAAATCCTGAAAGTGATAAAACGTTATCATAACATATTTTACCGGTCAGATTCCAATCTAACGTTTACTAATGCAGTAAAACACAAAATAATACAACAAAATTCCAATTTATTCTAAATCGTACAGGTACCCTTACATCCACAAGGAAGAAGTACAGAACCAAATTCAAGAGATGTTAGATAATGGAATAATACGACATAGTAAATCCCCGTATTCTGCACCTATTTGGATCGTACCTAAAAAGGAGGATGCAAGAAAAAAAGAAATGGCGACTCGTAGTCGACTATAGGAAATTAAATGAAGTCACCATAGACGACCGTTATCCTATCCCAAATATTGAAGAAATACTTGATAAACTTGGAAAGAGCATGTATTTTACCACACTAGATCTGGCTAAAGGTTTTTATCAGATAGAAGTTGACGAAACCGATGTACATTAGACAGCTCTCACCGTCGAGGGAGGACGTTATGAATTCTTGAGAATGCCGTTTGGTTTAAAAACCGCTCCCGCAACATTCCAAAGATTAATGAACACAGTTCTGCAAGAATACATCAATAAAATATGTCTTGTCTATCTCGATGACATAATAATATTTTCTACCTCCCTCCAAGAACATGTACAATCAATAAAGCTAATTTTTCAGCGATTAGAAGAAGCTAACTTAAAAGTACAACTGGATAATCAGAATTTTTCAAAAGAGAGACTGAGTTCCTCGGACATGTAGTTACCCAGAACGGAATAAGACCCAACCCAAAAAGATCGAATGCGTTATTAATTTTCCTTTACCCAAAACTCCAACGCAAATTAAACAGTTTTTAGGATTAACAGGTTAATATAGAAAGTTTATTAAGGATTATTCACTGATTGCTAAACCAATGACAATTTTCTTGAAAAAAGACGCTAAAGTTATACCCTCCGAACAAAGATACCAAGACAGTTTCAATACAGTTAAAAAACTCCTGACTAATGACCCAATTCTCGCATACCCTGACTTTTCAAAGAAATTCACTCTCACGACAGATGCCAGTAATTATGCACTGGGCGCCATACATTCTCAAGATGATCAACCAATTTGTTATGCGAGTCGGACACTTAATGAACATGAGATCAATTATAGCACAATAGAAAAAGAACTATTGGCTATCATTTGGGCCATCAAATATTTCAGGCCATACCTTTTCGGACGAAAATTTCTTATTGAGACCGACCACAGACCGTTGACATGGCTATTCTCGATTAAGGAACCAAATTCTAAACTCGTTAGATGGAGACTCAGACTATCGGAATTCGATTATGAGATCAAGTATAAGAAAGGTACGAAAAATAGCAATACCGTCACATTATCAAGAATCAAACGGGAACTCCCAGATGTGAACTTACTAGAATCCCATGAGTCCGTCATAAAGGAAAGCAACTCACCTATCAATATGTTTAGAAACCCAAATTATTAAAAAAAATAACATCGGGTTCCGCGAGAATAAGGAACGAGAAAGCATTCCAGAGTACTAGGAAAACCTTGTTGAAGACCCATTTTGACCCAGACCGCATAAACGCAATTATGATAGACGAAGAGTTCTATGATACATTCCGCAATACTTACTGTGAACTATTTTCGGAGAATAAGAATTTTATTATAATAAGGTGCTCTAAAAAATTGGAGGATATAGAGGACGAACTCAAATTAACGGAAGTTATTGAAAAGGAACATTTAGATAAGAATCATAGAGGAATACAGGCTGTATTCGAAGAATTGAAGATCAAGATCTATAATCCAAAATTAAAACTAACGATAACCCAATTCATTAATAACTGTGAAATATGTAATCTCGAGAAATACGACAGGAACCCTCCTAGAATTCCTTTTAAGATCACGGAAACACCGAATAACCCACGTGAAATAGTGCATATAGATGTTTTTTATTCATTAGGAAAAACTCTTTTTA
This sequence comes from Polietes domitor, assembly GCA_947397865.1. NCBI lineage: Eukaryota > Metazoa > Arthropoda > Insecta > Diptera > Muscidae > Polietes > Polietes domitor. Next base: position 94,072,578 of record OX377622.1, read on the forward strand.
TGACAATGATAGACAAGTTTTCGAAATTTGCTGTGGCCTACAAAATAATTGGAATATCATGGACAGAATTCAAGACCATACAACAAAATTCTCCACATTGTCAACATAACTTACTATACGGAAAACTCGACTCGACCACCGTCGAAACTAAGACCCTATTGGATACGACAAATAAGAATTTTGCACTGCTAAAGGCAAGATAGAGAACCTCAACCCACATTTCAGATCGAAACGCGGACTGGTGAACGTATTAGGGAAAGGACTGAAACTCATAGCAGGATCAATGGACAGTGATGACGAAAGACGGATTGACAACTCACTAAGATCATTATATGGAAATGAAAGAACCTTGACAGACAGAATAGACAATTTGACATACGTTAACAATTTTATATCTGACCAGATACGTAACATTACCGAACACATTAATCAGAATCAGATCCTGATAGGAAACTATCTGAACATGTTCAAAGACTTCTTACAGAATAAAATATCGACCTTAGAGGACGAAGTTACATTCTTGGGACAAATATATCAGATAAACCCACTTTTACGGGACCATATAGATGACATAGGACTAATTGTATTTTCTAGCTAACTCGGAATAATCCCTACAGACATACTGACAAGAACCGAACTAGACTTAATTAACGACTTTGACAGTTATACGAACATAAAATTGGCCGTAGGACTTGACAATAATAATATCGTGATAATTCTACTAATTCCACAATATTCGGAGAACGTCTATCAAAAATAGTGTTTGAACCAATTCCAAATATTAATAATCATGTCGATTATGCACGCCGACGGATTTGCTGCGGATCGGATTGACTCGATCCGCACTCGACTCACTTTGTGAGGAAAATTGTATTATGTAATCGGATGACTGCATTACCAACATAAAGTCGATATTACATTACAGCTGTCATATTGACATTTATAAGCAAATGACAAACAAAAGTAACCAATAAAGTGCGCTGACATATTCTTAGATTTGAAATTAAATAAAATAATTGAAATTCTAACATTTTATAATGTATTCATCAATTGGTTTTTTTTTATAAATTTGGAAGAAAAAAGTGGCAATAGAAGACAGGTACGGAACAGGGCCGTAAATGTTTTCAAGTTAACCGATGTAATGTAAGTAGAAAAATTCCTTAAGTGAAAAGTGAATAAATTTTATATATTTCCACAGGTTTGTGAAGCAATTTCGGTTAAAACAAATAAAAAAACAACCAAAAAGTACTTTATCCGCATCAAATCAGCGATGATTTTCTGTCGGATATTTTTGTATGTGAAGTGAGTCGCATGAGGAATACATAATACGAATTTTTCCGCAACGGCATTACCATCGGCTTATATAATACCAAAATACTCAACTGCGGAAAAAATCCGATCCGCAGCCATCCGTCGGCGTGCATAATCGACATGAATAAATCAATAATTCTCGATACTTATGAGATATTAGTGGACTTGAACAACACTATTTATGATATCGACATCAAAGATAATCTAAGAAAAAACTTAGTTAAATTAAATGATAGATGTTTAACACAAACATACTTAATTTTAAGGAAGCATAATGTAATAAGGAAAAGTTAAATCAAACAATTGTAACAGAAATTATACCCGGTATACTCACATTTAAAAACTTTTTTAATGAAATGTCACATAACTGCAACAAAATGGATATAAAAATGAAAGGAAATTTTCTACTGAAATTTGAAAATTGTGAAATTAAAACACTTAACAAAACCTTTTCAAATATAAAAATCAAAATATATGATAAGTTAATTTTACCAAATGTAATAACCAAAATAAAAGAAAAATCTAGTTCTATGGCAAGTATAAAATTGGAATCTCTTTATATCAAGCAAATTAAACACGAAACAACAATTCAAATGTAATAGACATAAGCATAGACATAATAATAATATTGATTATCATATTAATAATAATTTTTGTAACAAAACGAAAAATGCCAATCTTACAAATTTCGTCGGAGCCTCATGCTAACGGTGGGGGTGCTATAGTGTCACCCAATATTCTACTTACACCTGCTAATATAATTTAACGTAACAATGTTATAGTGTCACTCGTTTTGCACTTCCGTTACCACAGACGGGAGAACAAACAATTCCAAAGAATTGTTTGCCAAATAATTTATACTATCAAGTTTTCCCTTTTCTTCATTTCCGTTCACGCTTTGGCAAGAACTTCAAAACCAAAGCAAAATTCAGACCAGAAAAAATTCCATGTAATTTTGGGCCACACGAAAAAGTGGTAAACAGTTCCAACGAACTGTTAGAGAGGAAGTACTATATTTAACTTTGACTAACATGGATAGTTCGTTTATCACAGAGTGGAGAGTATCAAGTGATCACTCCTTATCTGATCACAAGAGAGTACACTTCAAGATTAACCTTGAACAGAAGAACATAGAACCATATAGGAATCCCAAAAGAACGAACTGGTCAAAATTCCACCATCACGTGGAATCAGACCTCATGGATCTCAGGATCGATACGTTCACGGGAGCTGATATTGACAAGTATGTCAACAACCTGACGTCGGCACTGTCAAACAGTTTCATTCGGTCATGTCCTAAAACGTTCCCAGGAAAAAGGACTCAACCGTACTGGTGGACCGCTGAGCTTAGAAAGCAAAGAAAGAACACCAGGAAACTGTACAATATGGCTCAATGGACAGGTAGCAATGAAGATTGGGAAAACTACAAGTTTAGTTTTAACAATTACAAGGCAGATCTTAAAAGAGCAAAGTCGAAGGACCCGAAACCTCTAGGACGGCATCGGGCCAAGAGACACTCGGCCTCTTAGCAGAGACCCACTTTCCTAATTGTACAGAGGATATCGGTGAGGTCACAATGACCACTCTCTCTCAATTCGATGAAGTCAGCATAGATAACATAGTCAACGAAAATAGAATAAAATGGGCAACATCCCCGGGTATGTATGGTATCTTTCCAGCCATGCTGCAACAGACGGATGTGATTGTAAAACATCTCGTGCGTATATTTAAAGCAAGTCTACGCTTCAGATTTATACCAAAGAACTGGAGGGAGGTAAGGGTTGTTTTCATACCCAAAGCAGGCAAACCCAGTCTAAGGACTTCAGACCAATCAGCCTGTCATCCTTCCTCCTTAAAACAATGGAACGTATCTTAGATGCATATCTAAGAGATAGCATAGATAGCAATCTGCTAAGTGACGCTCAACATGCCTATCTTAAAGGCAAATCTACTGAGAGCGCACTTCATGAGGTTGTCAGCTACATAGAAAGAAATCTAGAATTGAAAGAGTATACTCTTGCAGCGTTTCTAGATATAGAAGGAGCCTTTAATAATATAGAGTCCGACACCATCAGTAGCGCTCTAAGGGATCTACACGTTCCGAACTTTCTCGTCGAGTGGATAGACTCGATGTTAAGGCATCGTATTATCAATTCGACTCTGGGGATCGGAATGATAAGGAAATTGGTGACTAGGGGAACACCACAGGGAGGGGTCCTATCCCCACTTCTGTGGCACCTCGCTGTGAATAGTATCCTCAGATTCCTTTCTGATGATGGCAATAAGGTAGTTTCATATGCCGATGACGTAGTCATCATGGTAGGGGGAAAATTCTTACCAGCTATCAGCGATTTAATGCAAGGTGCACTGAGGGAATTATCAGGATGGGCTAGTAGTAGTGGCCTAGGCAACAATCCTAGGAAAACAGAACTAGTCCTTTTTACAAGGAAATACAACATAGATCCATTCAAGAAACCAGTACTGGATGGTACCGAACTTCTACTTTCACAGGAGGCTAAATATCTTGGAGTGATTCTAGATCGCAGACTGAACTGGATCAGGAACACTGAGGAAAGATATAAAAAAGGCCTATATGTGCAGGAACTTCATAGGTAAGAGCTGGGGTCTGAAATCGAAAGTTGTAGATTGGATCTACCGGTCGGTAGTCAGGCCCATTACTACCTATGGTTGTTTAGTCTGGTGGAGTGCCATGAGAAACGGGAGATTATTAGAAAAATTAACTAAGACACAGAGACTAGCTAGCCTGAGTATCACAGGAGCCCTCAAAAGCACGCCGCAGTTAGCATTGGATGTAATATTACACCAGCTACCTCTGGATCATTTCACAGAGATGGCTGCTGCAAAAAGCGCTTTAAGACTCAAGGAATCAGGCTACTGGAGGAGTAGACCATACGGTCATGCGACTGTTTTTCAAAGAAATGTGGAGAACTTTCAGCCAGAACCAGTCTTCATTGAAGGTACCGACTATTTGGTACCGGTTCTGGACTTATCAACAGTACCACAGATGATTATACCGAAAAGAGCAGATTGGGACAATGGCGAGCCCTTTACAGGCTTGGCTGTCTACACTGATGGTTCTAAGATGGATATAGGCACAGGTGCTGGTTTCTACATTGAATCACTACAGATACGTAAATCTTTCAGACTCAACGATAACTGTAGCGTTTATCAAGCTGAAATCCTTCCCGGACATAGCAATATCAGTGGGAACGAAATAGCAGATGAACTGGCCAGAAATGGTTCATCCATGGAAATCTCGCAAGCCGAAAACTCAGTAAAACCAACGATAGGCGTTTTCTATAGACTGATTGAGTCACGCAGATGGGCAATGATGAACTCAACATGGATTAATTTATCAACCTGTAGGATTGCTAGGCCAGGTGGCCAAAGGCAGACAAACAGAAAACCAGAACTTTATTAAAGTTAGGCAAAGTAGAGTTGCGTACGCTCATAGGAATCTACACAGGGTACTGTAACATTAGAAGCAGGCTCAGCAGGTGGCACATAGGTACTGTGGACTATTGCCGACTGTGTGAGGACGAGAATGAGGTTGAGACAATCGAGCACATTTTATGTATGTGTCCCTCTCTCTGTGTACGTAGGAAAAAACACCTAGGAGATTATATAACATTGATGAAATCGCAACCCGCACCATCCACGACCTGCTGAGATTCCCGCTTTTCCTCCATCCCTCACCTCCTGTCCCTCCTTCTCATCTAATTCGCATTTACATATATACATTTCAGGTACAAGGATATGTACAATGGATCCAATAGGGTCTCCGAATGCACATTACATTCTTTTTGGCGATTTCGATTTTCTAAATTTCGCATTTGTCTTAAAACAACTTTTTTCAGTTGTTTTTCTTTTCTGACAAGGGAATGAAGAGGGAAATTTAAAAACTCGAAATCGCAAAAAATGCGATTTGAAAAACTTGGCTGAATATAATTTTTTTACTCCCGCCCTTTCGGCCGAGAGGGCCACGCCCCTTAGGGAATAGTTGTGTTCCTTTCGTCCCATATATAGGTGATTTATATACTGCGCTTAACAAAATCTGATAAAATACAAAGTTGTGCACCCTTCTTAATTGAAAGAGTTATGCTTAGGTTAGGTTATAAGGACCAGATGCTCCTGCATTCTGAACACCCGGAGACCCTTTTGGATCCATTGTGTACACCCTTTGTTCCTGTAATGGAAGGAAGGAAGATTTAGAGTAGTAGTAGGTGGTGCGGGTGGCAATTTCTTCTATGTTCCTAATGAAGTAGCCTCCTATGTATTTGTTTCTGCGTACACAGATCGAAGGGCATCTGCTGATTATCTCTCTCACAATCGACAATAATCTTCGATGCCTCTCTGTCATCTTAAAATCCTGCCTCTGATGTTACAGTGCTCTGTGAAAGCAGCAGAGCAACAACATATTCGAAAAAAATCAGTAAGCTGAGCTCCTGATATAAATTCACATTGTTATATGTTTTCAACATAATACTAAAATCCAATGACTATTTTTGTTGAAAATATGTTAGCATTCCAGAAAAAAAAACAAATTTTTAAAATGCTGAAATATGTCTGTATACATACATATGTAAAGTATTGTTGAATGAATAGTTAAGTTAAGAGGAAGCTTCAGCCTTCATCATCAACCCATCGAAATTTATCTTATACGTTAAAGATATTAATATGAAATAGTTTTATTTTAACAAGGAAATGATAAGGTAGGAATTTCACGGTGAAAGGACTTCAGTTTTGAAAAATTTTCTCTAAGTTTATTTTTATCGTCAGATTTCCTGTGGAAGATGAATGTATCATATGCCAATGTATGTTTTTTGTAATTACACATTCATTCATATACATACCAATTATGCTTTTGGAATAAATTAGAATATTTGAAGGTGTAAAAATACACTTTCCAGTTCAGACATAAGCAGTAATGCATTTCAACACAGGCTGTTCTTGGATTGAAGGTCTTATTTTTTCCTCACAATCTGCAACAAAATTTACACGAATATCTTCCTATTTTGTTTGAATTTAAAAATTTAATTTCTGTTTTCATTCTTCATTTTTGTTGAGAGAGCAAACAAGTACGTTCTGCCAATATTCAATTATTCCAACTTTTATTTTGGTACGCATTTTCATATAAAATTATTTTTTCTAATTGTTTCATTATTTATTGGTGCGTAAAATAGTTTGATGTTTTTGATCTGGTAATTATAAGGAGAAAAGCTTCCTGGGAGTGTATACAATCTGGTACTAACTTTCCACCAACTCAGGGCCGTGCGCAAGAGGGTGGGGTTTTGGGGGTGAAGTTTCGATCATATACATTTTAAAAACTTCTTTCTGAAGCAATAAAATATAGAATTTTTAAGGTCTTTTTAAAATAACTCGTCTGAAATGGTAATTTTGCAGTAAAATCATGAAAACACGAAAATTACATAAAAAATCGTGGATACTTTCTTGAATTTCAGACAAACGTTATGAAAAATACAAACAAACTAACCGAATTGTGCCAATTTCAAGATTGTGTAGTGCTAATTTCGCTAATGTACACCAAATTCTTCGGAAAATTTTAATTTTCATTAACCGATACCACTAGAGCTATATCTAATAAACTTTTAATTGTGTACTGCAATAAAAGTTTGGAAATTTAATAACAAAATCGTTTAGTAATTTTAAAAAAAGTGTAGAAAAGAATCACTATGATATCATAATGAAATCTAAAATATGCTTAATAAAAGCAAATTATTTGCTTGATACTTGTAGAGCGCTAAGATGTAACATTTGCGATTGGACATTTTTAAGGAGCTGTATCTAAAGCTGAACCGATGTGTCCTATTTTCATCACAGAAGCAACAACAACGGTTTCTGTTACTTCCAATGTTTTGGGAGTTTGCAATTATAATACAAATCCGTTTCGACAAACGAAGAAAACTGTTTGATATACATAAACTTATTTCTCTTTGTTCATTTACAACAACCGATGACATGTTAACCGCAAACAAACTAATTTTTCCCACAAAAGAAACTCAAAAACGATGTTCACGTGTTTAAAATTTTGTTTCTACGAAATGCATTTTTTCTCTGCGTGTAGGTCTCTATTTTAAAATCTACTTAAAGTTGCGAAACAAAAAGAAATGAGTTTTAACTTACCAAAAATTTTTGTTATATTTATCTTACTTACTTACTTAGCAGGCCTAAACACAAAAATTTCGGTCACAGGCCTGATATAGAATAGATTTACATACGCTTCGATCTAATGCGCTAGTTCGCCAGCTTCGTGCACCAAGTTTTGATAGGTCTTCTTCTACTCGGTCTTTCCACCGGAGCTTCGGTCATCCTCTTCTACGTTGTCCATTATATTTATCACTTATGTCAAATATTTTTCAAAGTTAGTATTTTTTGTACATATGTAACAAGTATTATTCAAAAGAGAAACAACAAATTCAGTAACTTGGATCTGCGTAGGAAAACGAAACTCTAAAATACCAATTATTTGTTTTTTGGAATTAAAATTTCTAGTTGTTTCTTCTTGCATTTCATCGAATACAAAAAACTGTATTTGTTATTCGAATTTATACATATTTAAGATTATAAAAATGAAGAAACATTTCCAAATATTTTTTATTTAATCTGAATATGCGTAGAAAGATTTTGAGTAAACATCCTGTTACTCATATCCTATATAAATTAAAAGCCCCAAAACTCTTTAGACATCCTATTTATCCATCCATCCATACTTTGTCAAAAAGCATTTATCATAGAAAAAATGCGGGACTCGGACTTTATCGCCGAGGAATTTGATCGTTTTTTGTAATATTTCTTCAAAATATATATCGAGGGCTTATATTCAAAAGTGGCTATGAACCATTTTCTCGAAAATGAGTTTTTGATGCCAAACTATTCTCAGATTTGGATGACAGATGACATAAATTTGGAAAAGATTTTTTTCTAAAGCCATTTTTTTTTAATTTTCTAATTTGGCTGTCCCCTCGCACGTTAGTTTGTGACTGCATAAGTGGCTATGAACATAAAAACGGCGTTAAGTTCGGCCGGGCCGAACTTTATTTACCCTCCACCATGGATTGCATTCCACAGAGGTTGTCGGTTTTCGTAGAAGTGCAGTAATATTACAGGAAAATATAATATTTTTAATATAGCCAAACCAAAACAAATACGAATATTGAAAAGTTAATTTTATAAATAATATATCAGACGTATATAGTGCAAAATAACCTAAATTCATGATTCAACCAATTTTTGACTTAAAAGAAAAAGTACGAATTTGGAAAAAAACTTTTTATTTTGCGTGTCTATGCAGTCAGAGGAATGTATACTCCGAATGTCATGACTCTAGCTGCGGTCATTTTATTGATACTATTTGTATCCCCTTTTTTCATTTTAACCCCAAAAAGTACGAATTTCGAAAAATCAGCTTATTTGCCGTGTCTACACACTCAGAGGAATGTATACTCCGAATTTCATTATTCTTCATTATTCTACAGCCGTTTGGTTGGTACCATTTTTATCCCTCCGTACCCATTGTATCCCTTGAAAGTACGAATTTGGAAGAAAACCTTTTATTTTTCCTATCTACGTAGTCAAAGGAATGTATACTCCGAATTGCATGACTCTAGCTGCCGTCATTTGTTTGGTACCATTTTTATCCTTTTTTTGCCAGATTTCACCCCTTACAAATAAGAATCACTTTATGGTGCACGTTTTCGCTATAAGGGGAATGCGCATACCAACTATCAAGCACATATAAACAGACATATTGAAAAAACATGCTTAAATACGCTAAAATATTAGGGATTATTATGGGTATTTTTAGTCCTTGTGAGGGAAAAATTTTTCCCTTTGGGCCGATTTCGCCCCATTTCAATCTCAACCGATCTACGACTAATGACGTATTTATGGAAAATTTGAACGTTCTAGCTCCTTTTGTTTAGATGCTAGTGTGCTTTCAACAGACGGACAGACGGACGGACGGACATTCTTAGAATTTTATGACGATCAAGAATATATATACTTTATAGGGTCTCAGGTCGATATTTCAAGGTGTTACAAACGGAATGACAAAGTTAGTATACCCCCATCCTGGAGGTGAGGGTATACAAATGTTTAAGAAAACAAAAAACTCGTAAGGCTGAGAATTTTATGACGCCTTTAATTTAGAAGATTCAATCGTCTAGACAGGAAAATATTTTACAGAAACGGGGAGAAATATTCTAAACTGTAAAATCAATAGAAACATTAAAAATGTTAATATTAATTAAATAAATTTATAAAAAATAAAAACATTGAAATATTGCAGTCACTAGTTTTTGAACCTTTCATTTAAATATGCCGTAGAGTATATTTCTATTCATATTAGATTTCTCTCGAAAGTTTTCAGGTGAACAATTTTAATTATATCTTTTTTTAAGGTCATTTCTTACTGGTTTCATATATGAAGTAAATATGTACTTCTTTAAGAACATTTTCAACTCTTATTTTGTCAATCCTTCTGGGAAAACAAGAAATTTAAAGTTGAACCAGATAACACGAGTGGTTGCACGAGTATTGACACTATGAGAGCCATATATATTTGTTTCACAATAAAGATCCTGCAAATATCCTCACAAAAAGTTTGTTTTCCCTATCTGGTTTTTGCAAAAATGGCGACATAGTAAATTTAAATTGTATTGTTTGTAGTAATATAATATAAACAAATGGTCATTATTGTTGTCAGTAATATAATTATATGAATTTGAAATATGTCTACAATTTCCCATTTATATAGTAAAAACTAAATTAATAATCAAAATAATTAATAAAATATTTGTTAATATTTCCCGTATTCTGTCCCTGGAATTTCTGTCTAAATTATAATAATATAATATAAATAAATGGTCATTATTGTTGTCAGTAATATAATTATATGAATTTGAAATATGTCTACAATTTCCCATTTATATAATAAAAACTAAATTAATAATCAAAATAGTTAATAAAATATTTGTTAATATTTCCCGTATTCCCGGGAATTCAAAAATTTTTCCCGGGAATTTCTGTCTAAATTACATCGGGAATTCCCGGGAAAACGATTCGGGAATTCCCGGACCCCAAACCCTACATAGAAGCAATACATTACATTTAATAATACTAAACAGAACACTAAACATTCAAGTACGAGAGAATCCTTGCCTTTATTGTATCGATTCCGACACCGAAATCTTTGATGTGGTACAATGAATTAAAATCAATACACATTCTACGAATGGGCTGCGCAGAAGCATAATTCGTACGTTGAAAATCAATATGAGGAAACTGATAGTATCTAGTTGGTCTAATTGGCACGTTAAACTTAATCCTAGAAATAATATAGTCAGAAGAGAAATCACCATTTATAACCTAATAAACCATGACGGTGTTTAACATAACACGTCTGCTTTTTAAGGATGGCAAGTCGATCAACTTCAATCTACTAGTATAAGGGGGGAGAACAAAATCACTATTCCAATGTAAGTGTCTCAATGAAAACAATAAAAATTGCTTCTGAACAGACTCAATTCTGTCAATATAGATGCCATACTGAGGGTCCCATACTACAGTACCATATTCCAAAATAGGCCTAACGAGCGAAGTAAATAACTGTTTCGTCACATAGGGATCAGAAAATTCTTTAGCCCAACGTTTAATAAAGCCAAGAACACCATACGCCTTGTTAACCGTGGCCATAATATGATTGTTGAAATCAAGTTTCGAATCCATCAGAATACCAAGATCTACAAAAGAATCAACTGTCTCTAACTCAGCTCCAATAAGATTATGTCTGACAAATTTCGGATTCGATTTAAAAAAACGCATATGCTTGCATTTACGTAAATTAAGTTCCATGCACTTAATGTCACACCAATATCCGAAATTATCTAAGTCGTCCTGTAAATAATGAGAATATTCTGGCTGTTTATAAGAAAAAATATTTTCACATCATCCGCATACATCAAAATCCTAGAGTTTATAATAGACCCCGGGAGATCATTTATGAATAATAAAAATAGTATAGGCCCAAGATGACTACCTTGGGAACTCCCGATGAAACCAGAATTGGCCTAGAACAAGAAGTTCCGAATTTGACAATCTGCGAACAATTATTTAGATAAGAAGATATCTTTGTCTCACGCCTGTTGTGGCCGTTGCTCTTTGCCGAACTGTACATTGTGTGTCCTGATATAGATCTATTACGAGAGTAATGATTGTTTCGAGTATGCGTTTATCCATCAACGCCGACCAATTGAACTGCAGCAAATGTAGGACGTTGGTATTCTGAAGATTGTTCAATAATTGTTCGCAGCGTATTGATATGATCCTCACACGAACGTTCCGGTATAAAACCAGCTTGTTACCTGCACTATGATTGCTCCACAACTGATTGGATCTTCTGTAAGATTAGAGATGCCATCACAGTTATTTCCTTCCAGTTTAAGATCACCCTTTTTTGGAATTGTGAAAATCGTGCCTTCCTTCCATTCAGATGGTGTGTTATTATTACTCCAAGCATTTCTTATTAGTGGGGTTATGTACTCGTTGGGGAACCATATTTTAAAAGTTCTGCGGTAATGTGGTCTGGACCAACTGATTTGCTTATGATGGTGCATAATGGTGGCTCGGTTGAAATTTCCCTTCTCGGGTTTCGTCTCGTGGTCTGAGATTTCCACGTACATTTCTTTGGAGGACTTTGGTCACCGTTATTATTGCTTGTAAATTTAAAGTATCACAAACAACTTGAACGTTGAAGTCATCCAGAAAAAAATGTATATCACCGACAGGTAAGTATCCACATTTTCGAGTTGACTGTAAATCTCACCTTTACATTCGTCAGGCTCGGTTGGGGCGTAACATTGTATGTCGGATATTTTGCGAAATTTACAGTGAAATCTAGCCGTAATAATTCGGCCAGAGATTGGGTTGTACTTAGGGTATCCAACCAATTATATCTTATTCGATTAATCGAATATTTAGTATCAAATATTTGTTCGAATAATCAGAAATGACCGATTTTCGAATGAGGAATAATTCGATTAATCCGTACCAAATAATCGAATATTCGAAAGTCTATTTGAAGTTGAAAACGTTTCAGAATATCCTGTCACTGAAAGAGCACATTTGTCCGAATAAAAATAGTACAACTTCCAGAAATAAACGAAAAGTAGAATCGAATGCCATACAAGATGTTTTTTTTATATTTAGATAAATCGAAAAAAGAACTCAAAAACTTAATTACATGCTCTTCTTTCTACTGCTCCGACTTCAACAGTAAGTGAAAGAGTTTTTCGAAATCGAACTTTATTAAAACAAAGGAAAAATCGCCTTAAACTTGACTATGTATTTTATATTCCTATCGAAATCTAAATAAATTTTATTCGATTTATCGAACATTCGAATAAGAGTTGTCGACTTTATTCGGTTAGAAATTTTGTATATTCGAATAAACGATTAATAGAATAAATTAAAAGTTCGAACAATTAGATACCCTAGTTGTACTCTATGAGAGCTTTCTTAGCTATATACGAAATCAACATTTCCACTCCGTTAATTCTGTGGTAATTTTTTCTGCCCACTGTTGAGCCCCTTACCTCACTGATACCGAACTTGCTTCAGTCTCGATGTTTCAGAGAACGTTCTTACGTTCCAAATACCAATCATAAACTGAGGTTTGAAGCCAAAAGTCGCCACCATAGGGTTATTGTTTTTTGAATTAATTACCGTCTCTGTAATCAGGATTTCCAGAAGAATTTTTTTCCTTGTCCCAAAAATAGTCATGAAAAATCCCTAAATACAAAAAGTTGTTTTATTTCAAAGAATTCGACCAAAACAAAAATAAATTATGAATGATTTGTTGATTCGTCAACAATCGGAGAATATTGTTTTTAAATTGCAGTACATTTCGTTCTAGTCTAGTCGTCCAGTCATATTGTCGACTGTTTTTCTGAAACTAAATAATTTTTTTCACATTGTTGCATCTACCATACAAATATTTGTATCAAAACAAATTCCCACAAAATATTTTAAGTTGAGTTTTTGGACTTATAACTATAAATTTTACTTACACTGGATAATTATCCGGTGTAAGTACAACATTTTTAACATAAAATATTTTTTCAAAATTTGTTTTCATACACACTTATGCAATTATCCTCTTTTGTCGATGACATTTTCATTTTCCTATCTTTACTGACTTAAAGTCAGCAAAGCTTTCTGAAGATGGTCGTCTTCGATCAAAAATCATGATTAAGGTATTGAATAGGGTTTGCATCCCGGGATTTCCCGCGGGAAAATTCCCGGGAATTCGCACATTTTTCATTTCCCGTATCCCGGGAAATTCGTACGGGAATCCCGCGGGAATTCAGTAGAAACTTTTACATATTTTTTTTCCATCATTTCCGCAAAAAAAATAAAAATGTTGATAAAAATTTAGATCACATCGCTTTTAATCAGGCATGTCAAATATTGCAGTTGGATGACAAAATATTTTTAAGCTGCGTTCGGATATAGACTTAAAATCCACTTTCTCGGAATTTTTCTGTCAAGCTCCATTTGAAAAAATCTGGGAAAAGTAAATTTTGGGCGAGTATGCGAAGGCCAAAAATAAAAAATTAAAGTTTTCGATGCGACAGGACAAAGAACAAACATTTCATTTAATGCTCTACTGACTATTAATGTGAACGATCTTTCTCCGTCGCGTCCACATTTTCCAATAAAATAAGAAATATCAGTCTATAATTTTGAAAAGATGTTTGAATTGATCTCACATTGCTCTTTATTATATGAATTATGTGAAAGGTTCGTTGTAAAGTATATATTTATTTTATGTTAATAAAATTTGAATGTTTCATTGTGAAAAAATAAGCTTAACTCATGGTAAACAGTATGTTGACGATTTCCCGTGCTTTCCCGGGATCCCGGGAAATTGAAAAAATAATTTCCTTTTCCCGGGAAATAAATAGTACGGGAAAATGCAAACCCTAGTATTGAACAGTCAAATAAAAAATGTGGCCGCGAAATTTGTAAATAAATTTGCATTTTATAAAATATGATATGGTCACGAGTCAGAACGATTCCCCAGTTCAAATGAAATACAAAATATTTTTCAAAATACTTCGAATATCCCCACAAAATTGTCGAAATTGACCATCATAAAATCCCCACATCTGACAAGCCTGTCTGTAACGCAGCTATCGATCCTGCCAACTAACTCTCAATGTAATCTAACTCAATGACTGTTAATTATTTGCTGTCACCTATTTTCCAGAGACGCAACAGTTCTGAATATGCCACTCAGGATACTCCGTCGCCCGACTTTTCACATTTGCTAACAATTGACGGATTGCCAATATGGTATTACCTGCTGCTTGGGAAATTCAGCACATGAATCACCTCTGGCTATTCCCAAGTGAATACCGGTCAGGAAGCTTTCCGTACCGGAGTAGTGCACCCTAATACAAAACTAATTTTTTTGGTGTGTATATTAATTTTGTCATTCCGTTTGCAACACCTTGAAATCGGAGACCCCATAAATTATATATTTTCTGGGTTGTGGTAAAATTGTAAGACGATCTAGCCATGTCCGTCTGTCCGTACGTATATACGTTCCTCTGACGGTTGTGCGTGTGTGGACGGTTCATAATATGGTACTACACTTCCACGCCTCCGATCTGCCGGTAATACTGTGGTGGGTATATAAGATTTGGCGCGGCCTAACTCAACGCGTTTTTATTTGGTTATTTTCTTATTTTTCAACACAATGATTTCTGGCGGAATTCAGCCCGGAAGGGCCGGTCTTTCGAATAAGTTGTAATCGGGTCGTAAAATAAGTAAAATTTATTTAATAAATCGTACAAGTTCAATTAACAATATGTATGTATGTATGTAAATAATCAAATAATCAATTTATCAATTTTCTGATTTAGATCTGAGTTGTTTGTTTTGTTTTTCATCTTTTTTCGCTTCTGGGGCGGGTTCACACTTTAGGACTAATAACAGAATTTTACAGTAACGGTAATAAAGTGTGCTGTGCGGTTTGCTGTTAACTATTTTTGTATTTGTTGTTGTTGTTGTTGATTTCTTTGGTATATTAGAATTGACTATTAGTTGAATAAAGTTTAACTTACATAATATATATGTTTGTATATATTTAATAAAAATTGATTGTTTTTTTACGAGTTTTCAGTTAGATAAAAAACAGTATAAAAATTGTCTAAAAAGGGGTTTGTGGTTGTTGTTGTTATTTGATCCACCGGTTCCGTCAACATGAATTGGTGATGGCAGGGGATTAACCGCCACCACCACCTGACAGTTCATCTTCATATTGTTTGCGGAAGCAGTCACCGACTGGGAAGAAGTCCCAGCTACGTTGTTGATACATATTCCAGACGTAGGTCTCTTGACCTGTGTACTCGGTGTCGGGTTTGTTAATCAAATGCATAAGGAAGAACATGTAGTTCGCCAGATTGTGCTCTTTCTGGACGTGGGTATCGAAACCATGCGGCACTATGTCGAAGAAGTCTTTACCCATGCCACATATAAAGCAATTCGACTCCATATTCTCCTTCACCGATTCCAATTGATCACGAAGCTCACCGAAGGCGTCGATAATCAAACCTTGAATGATGGCCAAGAGAATAACGATGACAAAGAAGAAGAAGGTTATGTCGAAAATGATACGGTAGACTTCGTAGTCGTCCCCGACGGGGTCGCCGATCTCGTCACCAATACCACCGCCCGCTCGTACACCTTTGTACAGATGGAATACGAAACAGGTTAACATGTCATGACATTTCTTGTCGACTTCGTCGTCCTCTTCCTGTATGTAGAATTTGCGGAAGAAATTGAAGGCGATAACCGTGTAAATGTACACGATAATCGTCAGCAACATCACCGTGAGTACCAATTGTTTGCCATTGTGGGTGACGGATTGCAGGATGGTGCGCAGGGTCTTGAAACCGACTGCAACATCAAGCAAGTGAGCGGCGAAGAAGAAGTTGTTGAAGTTACCCATTACAGAGAAAGAGAAGTACCACAGCGAGTAGAGAAAAGCGTTGTCCGTAAAAGTAACTCCGGCCTTCCAAACCTGATAACGCCAATCGATGTTAGTGATGTATTTCACGAAACCACCTTCTTCACTCTCCTGGGCCATGAAAGAGCTCTTCTCCATACCCAGAAGATTTGAAATAGAATCGAAATCGTAGGTTTCGCTGTACTTTTGACGTACTTTCTTCTTGACGAACTTGTCCCAATAATTGACTGGGAATGATTTGGCTGATATTACCAATTTATCCCAATGTGATTTGAAATCATCATCTTCCGGCTGTTCGGCTATAAAGAGACCGTCGAATTCCAAACGTCTGGCAATTTCCTTCTCACGCTTGAAGATGGCCAATGGGACTTTTAGATGGTAGTAGGCGATCAACATAGCTAAAGACACTAAGCTGTGCATAAAGGCTGCCATACGTATCACATGCTCCATGTAGAAGAAGTCTTCGTCAACATGCACCAATTCCGGTATATCGTCACTCTCGTCTCCGCCATCACCTGACCCGTCGCCTGATCCCATACCAGAGCCCGCCAAACCAGCACCTGAACCTGAACCCAATATTAATACGTCGTCGCCGGATGATTCTTCGTCGTCAGTAAATGATGTCACTTTGTAGAAGAGCAACATGAAATTGATGCTGAAAGCTAAGACCAAAGCGACGTATTTCAAATTGTAGAAGTTGCGAGCTAAGAAGCTGACAGCACGATGAGTATATTGAGAGAAATCAATTTGGTTGACAGCCGGTGTTTCTTGAGGAGCGGCAGACGATTTTTTAGCCTCAGCTTCGATCGATGCCATCGCGGCTTCTTGGGCTTTCTGGGCCTCTTGACGTTCCTGGGCGGCTTTCTTGGCAGCATCTCCTCCGAGAAGATCAACAATCGATACTGGTTCCGGATGATGGGTTTCTCCTTCAACGGGAACTTCTCCTGGTACACCGCCATCTTCGGGACTAGATTCGCCAGTTTCTTCAATCGATGATGTTGGACTGCCACCGGAGGACTCGTGTACCGTAACTTTGTATTGGCCGTTCTCTTCCTTGTTGATATCCAAACCAAACGCCTGCACCGGACCTGTTGGCTCTTCGACGGGCAGAGGGGGTAACGCTCGACCAAATGGTTCTTCCTCCACGGGGGGTTCTTCAACTTCTTCGGGAGCCGGGCCACGCATCAGGTTCATCAATATACCGAAAATATAGCGTACCACAGCAAAGTTGGCATAGCCAGTGTAGTAGAACATGTAGAAAATGATTTTAAAGAAGCCAATGATTAATTCCGGAACTGTTTTCGTTTGCATGACACCAATTTGATGTTTAATATTGGCAGGACTCAACATGTGAACACCGAATTTCAAGCCATCCTTTACAGCAGTAATGGTTCGTCTGATGGGATCTCTTGCCGCTCGTTCCTCTTCTTCCTCACTCATGTATGAAGTGTATGATGTATCACGTTTAATGTTACCGCCACCATCATCCGTAGCCATGAGACCGGAGGCATGAGTCATTTCAAAAATGGCATCTTCACAGAAGTTTACGAATGCCTCCAGTTTTTCTTTGTCTCCGCCTTCCGTCACAATAGAATAGAAGAATGCGCGTTTCGATTCCTTAATCTGAGGCTTCTCCCACTGCTCGATGTTGGAGTCCTTAATTTCGAAGTATACACGTTCGATTTTCTTCGAACTGCCCAGGATTTCGATACGTCCTAAGAATGGTTCGAAATAGTTCAATACAGATCCAGCCGTTTCCAAGAAGCGCGCCAAGCGCGGTTCATTGGGCATGTGTTCACTTAAGTTGGTCAAAAGTACTGCCAAATTAAAGCCGATTTCCTTGGACGGTTCATGGAAACGGTCGACAAAAGCAACATAATCAATTTTGCCCTCGTGGTTACGTTCACAGCATGCCAGCAAAAAGTCAATTTCCTCCCTGAAAGCAAAACCAATAGAATATATATGTAGCTATTGCCTACTCTATATGAATGAAGTAAGACGTACGGCGTATAGTTCTTAGACTGTTCCATTTTTTCTCTGAAATCTTTAGGTGTAACCCAGCCTTCGCTCTTGATATCGATTTCCTGGAAACTGGGGGATTCTATGAGATCCTTCAATTTCAAGAACATATCGAAGTATTTCAAGATCAATTCTACGTTACTGGCAGATTCCACTAGAGTGTCCACCATCTGTTTACCGATTGTACCTACAATGAAAAGATAATAATTAATAACTATTTCCAGATACTTATTTGGCATGATATCTACCGTTTACAACGTTGCCTTCCAACATGGAGAGCATCATTGTGATCATATCCTTCTGTAAGTTCAAAAGTTCCTTCAACAGGTCCACTTGACTGGAGTGTTTCGATAGTTTTTCCTGCATGTGTGAGAATAGGAAGAGGAAACCTCCTACGGCATCCCACAATCTGGAGTGAGCTAAAGCCTGCTGATTGAGAGTACAAGGACCTTGGATGACTTCAGTGAGGGTGTTAAATACTTGACTAGCAACACCAATGGCTTTGAAGAAGTTCGCTTTTCCGGCTGGATCAATGATCTCCTTGCTGGAGTAATGCCAATAAAAGTCCATAATGGATTCCTGGAGACGCAGTAGGTAATCGACCGTACAGATGACCACATTCACCGTTGTTGTGTTACCAGCCTGGGTACGTAAGTAATTCTGCCAGTCTGCAAACAAAGTTTAGCATTAAAGATGGCCTAGCAGCCCGAGTGGAGGACTTACCCAGATTGTGGCCTTCGCAAGTCAGCTGGATGAAACGGAATAGCGCACATGTGAATTCGGCATCATGCATATTCTTCTCGCCAGCAGCACCCTCCGAACCGACACCAAGACCTGCACCCGCACTTGGAATGTATTCTTTGTTTGCAAAGTTTACAGTATTGTGTGGGAGACAACAGGATATTTCATGCGGAGTGGTTGACGATGGGTGTTGGGGTACAGTGCAATTTAACAACAAAATCGGGAGGTATGTGGAAATTTGGAAAAACAAAAGCGTGCAAGGATAATGGTGAAGTTTTCAAAATTAAAACGAATTAAAATCAAAGAAAGAATAATACTACACACAAAAGAAGGAAATCAAAATACACAACGACAACCAGAGGATTGTGGGTGGGAGGGGAATGGAAGGGTTTGTGTATATTACTAATT
The DNA here is from genome assembly GCA_947397865.1 of Polietes domitor. Lineage (NCBI taxonomy): Eukaryota > Metazoa > Arthropoda > Insecta > Diptera > Muscidae > Polietes > Polietes domitor. The sequence continues at coordinate 94,092,130 of OX377622.1, forward strand.
GCTAAACAACATTACCTTCTGCTTTGGTGTTTCTCTCAAAAGCGTCCAAATCCAAGACACTGCACGAGTTCATCAGACCGGCAATCGAGGTAAAGAAACCAACGTCTTTCTTCTCCTTCAGATGATTCAACATTCCCATCTGAATGTCGATGTTGCCTCCACGCAAAATGGAAATGCCCAAGTTGAGAGTGGTCATAACCATTTCCGATGGCACGCCTTTAGAGGCAGAGATATGCAGCAGCACCATTTCGGCCACACCACGGTTCGACAAGCGAGCTTGATGGAAGAGTAATTTTTGCTTTTCCATTTCTTGTTCCTGAGAATATATTTGAAAATGTCATTAAAGCAATTTAGAGAGTACACATGCATATGTGTACCGAGGATGAGCTACCAACCGAAAAGTTAAGGAATACAATCGATTGATCGATTGGAATTAACTATTTCTCGGTTTAATTATTATTCAATACAATAATGATAGTATAAAAGTATTATAATATTTATGCGTTACCATTAGTTTACCCATGGTATTCTATGTTAGCATGTGAATGGAATAGAACTGAATTGTGGTCATGTGTATCGTTAAATCGTGCATTGACTTACATGAATACTGGTGCCTTCGCCTTCTTCCTCGCCACCTTCTTCATCGCCACCCTCCTCCTCTTCTTCGCCGCAGGATTTTGCAGCTATCTGGGCATATGACATATACAAAAGGTCCTCTTGCAGTGCTCCACTTCGCTCAGTCATGGCACCACGGCAGAAAGTAGTTACCAGCTGTGTAAGTGGATCCGGTTTTGCCTCCGTTTCGTCCTCGTCCTTCTTCGACTTTTCGAAATCTTCGAAGGTTTGCGTCAAATCTTCGATCATAACTTCTTGACCTACATTTTCCTCTTGCAGCCACTGTTCGTAATATGTACGCGCGAATATGTTGCACGCACGATGTCTAAATGGATGAATAGAATCAGATAAGTTTTTGGATTTGCAATTGGGAGAGCTAAAAACAATGTTTTGATTTGTTATCTTCAATACGAGAACATGCGTTCATTAGTTTAAGGTTAGTTTCCAAAACATACGTAAGTTAGGGCGCATACAAAACAATGATCTCTGGCAAAATCATCCTTGTAGTGCGCGATCATTGAAGCTGACAAACCAAACATGCCCCACCTGCTAACGCGATAGAGATGTATGGCGCGCAAGCTGGAAATGACCGCTTGACGGCGGGCCAATGTAATTTTTGAAGTCCGGTTTTTAGACTTGTGCTTAGAGCGTGATGCCTAGAGGAATCGAGGACACAAAATACAAAAAATCAGCCATAAGCATTACAGTTAGTGATTTGGCATCTTACAATATTACAGTTGGTTGAAGAGTAAAATTAGACAAAATTAAAAAAAAGTTAAGGAACAGAGGATGATGGCGATGACGATGACGATGACGATGCAGTGTACAAAAAGCTAAAGACGGATGGATGAGCGATGAACGGACGGGCGGTTAATTATTCGTAAGAGCCGGAAACGATTGCATTTGCGCACGCACTATTAGAAAGTATGCGAAGAGCATAAAACAGGTTCAAACATTTCAATAAAACAAAGAGCTTTTAACAAACAACCAGAGAACACTTAACGACAACACACAAAAATGCATTCCTTTACAGCTCTCCAATTAAGAGAAACTTTTTGACAGAAGGGGACAGAACGAGCGAGAAATATTTATATACATATATATATAGAGAGAGAGAGAAAGAGAGAGCGCGCGAAATGTTAGTAAAGGAAATTGGTGGTTGCACTATTAAAAATGAGTATCGTTTAAAAACCTTGGAAGAGAATGTAACGATGTCTGACGGAAACACGCAATAACAGCGCGCTTCCTTTGTATAGAAACGACGCTCCTGTAGACATTTTTGCTTTGCTGTTGAGGATGATCGATCTGTAATTGTTGGTGTAATTCGGTGTAAATAAATGCGAGAAAAATAAGGTAAAATTAATCGTAAGTACGTAAAATAAAAACTGTTAAAAAGAGATTGAAAATAAATCAAATTAAGATTGGGAGAGTGATAGGTAGACAGAAAGTAAAAGTACGTGAGAGAAAGTTAGAAGAGAGAGAAAGAGAAGTTTTGAACCGAATATTCGAAATTTGATGAAAGTTGTTTAGATTTTCAAACAAATCTGGTAGACAACTTTAGGCAATTTCGAACATTCTGGTGAAATTAATCATAGACCTGATGACTTACCATGTGTAAACCAAACAACACTTTGGCCATCGCCACTATACGATCCACCGTTTCTTGGGTTTTGTCTCTGCCTTTATCATTTTGATTGGCTGCCTTTTCTATGGCGTTTTGTTCTTCAGTTGGTTCTTCTTTTTTACCCAGCTTTGAGTATAAATAGTGCTGCCATGACATTTCGTCCGAAGGATCTAGTTTGTCGGGCAGTGTCAACTGGTTACGGGCAAACTCAATGACATCGTATTCGGGCATTTTCTTAAGATAACGATCCTTACAATGCTGAACGAGTTCCTGTTCGCGGCCAGCGAACAAATTGAGTCCGACGGGTAGTAGACGTTTCAGACAAGCAACCATCAAACTGGCTTGGATCTCCTTGTCCTTGTCACGTTTCTTATCGCGATTCTTCTTCTTCTTTTTCACCTTTCCTCCAGTAACGGGAACGCCTTCGGAAATTGCTGACCTCCTGGTAGCTGTGGGCATGATCAAGGCCATGTTATCAATTTCATTGGCCGATATGAAGTTTTGTTCCTCCTTGAGGAAGTACTGACTCTTTGACCAAATGTTGAAAATTTCCGCCACATGATTGTAGAGCTCTTCGGCTTCGGGTATGTTGTCTTTTAACCAATGGTTACGCTGCAGGTCAACGTACTTGATAAGCAGTGGGTAGAATGAGTAGATATCGCGAACCAGCAGTTGCCAATCTTCTTGCAACTGGGTTTCAACTTGGGAGGTATCATCCGTTGCTGATTTAATGAATCCACGCATGCTCTCTTCTTTATGGAACATATTCTCTGTGCGCTTCTTGACTCTCTCAGCCAGTGGCAAGAATGGATCTTTGAGGAGTTCTTCGGATGTATTGATGATGATTTGTTGAGTGTATGCAGCGATTCTAGTCATCCATGGAGCATTATCGTTTCCGATATTCTTTTTGATCATCTTTAGAACGTTGCGTAGCAGGGAATTCATATGGTCAGCAGTGACCATAGTCACATGATTGCCACTGGTTGGACTAACGTTGTCCGGTCCCTGAGACCACCAGAATGGAAGATAAGAACAAAGCAATGGTAAAACAACGTCGATAATGTGGGAGGCATCGCTATATGTCTTGTCCGATTCGACGAATTGATCGACCTCTCCCAAGATGGTTTCCAAGTTCGGCATACAGCTCTCCATCTTAACCATAATATCTTGAGCCTCCAGCGAATGATCGGCTATTCGATTCAACAGGGAAAATTGATTGTGCTTATTTAAATGTGGCTCGAAGAATGCAACAGGGAAGCACGAACTGAAAGCACCCAAGCAAGAGCCTAAAGCCGGTCGATGTCTTTCAATTTCAGTTTTCAAGTATTTCCGTTCATGTGTTAATGTAGCATCTGTTCCCAAATGATACAGAGCAGCCAATATCTTGTATGAGGCAACTTGGATTTCGTCCAATAACAAATCGCTGCCATAGTCGCAGGCAGCCAAGTGATCAAACATGGCTGTCAAAACAGGCATTACAACTTGATTTATGTAACCCAACGAGGTGGACGTCTTCAGATGTGTACCCCTCAAGTGACTATATTTTCCGTCTTGTAAGTTCAGAATTGTATTGCCTAAATCATCGGCAGTTTGATTGAAGAACGTTAACATAGAGGTTCTAATGAACTCAGGACAATTCTTAACCAAAGTTCGAGCGTCAATGCCCTTCACCAGTACTTGAAGACAACGCACCGTAATACGAACATCAGGACCGAATGCGGTCAATCGATTGCGCAGCAACGAGGCCAATTTACAAAATATTGCTGCCACCATTTCCTTCTCCTTTAATGACGCAGCTCCCACATTGTTGGTAGCTGTGGCTACAGCAATGAAATAATTGCGATGGGTAGAGAAATACTTTTCCATTAGGGGCAAAACCACTTTAGAGAAGAACTTGATGTCTCGCGAAGCAGTCTTAAATGAAGTACGTCTGCTAAAGGTCGTTGATGGCTTCAAAAGTTTCATGTTAATGGACGCACGATCCAAATATTGGATAAGCTTCTCCAATAGAGAATATGAGAATCTTAATTCTGCGGCAGTCTGTGTAGCACCACCTTCTCCTTCGAGAGCTCCACCCTTGGATGGTCTAAAAAGGGAAATAATTCAGTGAATCACAAGCTCGCAATTATTCTCATTTACGTTATGCGAGCGAGTCCTGTTATCTGTCTTAAGATCGTTCGACCTGATCACATAACGTAAACTGGATATTATAATATTATCGGACGACCAATGAGACTTCGCAAATATAAAGTGATCACGCTGATCCATAACTCACTTGTGTAATTTGTAGCCTTGGTATTGCATATATTTCAAAAATTCTTGAGATCTTTCGCGATCCTTGCGCTTCTCTTTGTCGGTCAACAAATCGTAAGGTACTAATTGTGGATGAATGACTCCACCGCATGAAGTGAGCTCTTCCTTCTTCTTCTTAGCCCAGATGTCATGGGAGTTTTCAGCCAGGCGCTCGGCCATATTTTGCATTTCTCTGCTGAGTGTAAGATTGGTCATGTCCACAGGGTGTGGGTTATAGTTGAACGGGCTGCCTTCATTCTGTAAATCATTCTAAGGGGTCAGAAAATGTGCACACAAAGTTGTTGCCGAGAGGGAGGGGTGAAATAATTTTGACGAGATTTTTGAAAGACATGCAATTGTAAGAAAGGAAAAGAAGATTTTTAACAAAATGTGGAATATTGTTTGCCAAAAATGTGGGACATCTCTAAAACTTAAAACTAATACATACAATCTGGGGCTTAGATTGACGCCTCGTTGAACCGCGATTGTTTTGAGGTACTTCGATTTCGGAGTGCTCAATGGTCCAGCCAAGAGCCAACAAAGCCTTCAGGCACTCTCTGACGGGATCTCTATATCGTTCGCGTTCCTGTAAAAATAAATTGGAGTTGAGCAAAATGATTCAGTCAATCGCATGTAGTACATGTCGCTCAACATGGTGGAATGTGTGAACACTGTTTTGGCCGATTTCGATTTTACATTCCACTATGCTAACGTTGCAATCGAATCGAAGGGACATACATATTCACTTAGCATGTTGCAAGGTTTGAGCCTAGGATGTTTGCGATCGTTATCCGAACGTATTTCACCATAGGTCCAACCACTTTCCAAACGACGACTAGCCCAAGCATCGTGGTAGTGTTCACTGAACTTTTCGACGAGTGAATTGTAGTCATGAGTCAAATTGACGCTTATCGTTTCAATGGGATTGGGGTCGTATTGTGGCTGATCGGGGGCGCCCGATTGGCGGCCGTAGTAGTCCTCGTCGGTGTTTTTGGACAAACTGTAGTCAGGTGGCAAAGCACAACCGATTGCAATCAAACATGGCAAAGCTTTGCCAAACAACTCTGGGTCATAGTCCATGTTGCTGAGTGAGTCAAAAATGTTAGAGAACAAAAGCATAGTAAGACGTTTTTCTTCGTCAGACGATGCTCCGTACGAGCCTTGGCCTTGACTGGAGCCATAGTATTTGGCGCAACGATCGAAGTGCAGTGTAAGGAGCTGTGATAAAAGAAAATACATTGTTACATTCAGTGGGGGAGAAGTGTTTAAGGGTGGAAACTTACTCTCAAAGCCACGGTTGTGTACTCGGATAGTTTGGAGACATCCACAGTCAACTTGCGCAAAAGTTTCAATAACATAGCAGGTTGCATTTGTGATGTCAGTGCTACCAAAAAGTCAGATACAGCTTCTCTTTGGCCCTTTGTGAGCATACGGTTCTTAGATAACCTATAGACCGTGTGCAATGTTGCATCTAATAGACTGGCATAGTTTTCTGCCTCATTGTAGAATTTCGAATGCTTAATGAGCAGGGGCAAAATGGAATTGCCAATGTATCGATTCATCGAAAGGGCCATGTCACTTTCGGAGCCATCACTCTTATCAAGAATAGTGGCTGTTCTCAGATCGGGCAGGAATGCGTCTTCCAGCAGGCGGTAGAAGAGCTCCTGGGTCTCAATGCCGTATACACGTTCCAAGAAAAGGACAACACTTTGTTTGTTATTAGGCAATAGACCCGATGGCATATCTGACTTGGGCTTTTCTTCTCCTGGAGCAGTTTGCGTGAGTGTGAACTTTAAGCTGAGGACGCCTTGAAGATCCTCCAGTGGCACAAGAGATCTCAAAATAGCTCTAGCTCTGAGTGATTCATTTTTACCTTGTTCTATTACCGAAGCATCTGGCGCACACCTACCGAGAAGATCTACTAAGGTACAATAGAAGTTCAGGATAGCGGCACCGGTATCAATATAATCCTCGTCTTCTTCGCCCTCTGGCAGAGGATGTGTAAAGTTAAGGCCAGCAATAGTACCTTCGGCTTCGTCTTGCATTTTGCATCGATCGGTAATACGTTCAGACATGCGATTGGCCTCAACTATAGCTCGGAATAGACCTTCTCCTTCTCCTCTTAGAGCCGGCCCTAAACATTCTGGACGACGGATAAGAAGACGAATGACAAGGTTGGCGTTCTCCTCGACACTTTCGCCATTTACCCACACGCAGTAGCGTAAAAAGTCTAAATAACGTTCACCTTCGACTGGGTCCCATCCCAAGTCGGGATAGCCTTTCTCAACCAATTCAGAGTTGCTCTGCAGACCGCAACGTGATAGATAAACAGCAATCTTTTCCAAGTAGTGTTCTCGTAAGGCCAGAGCTAGTTCTGTGTTCTCCATCAAACTCGAGTATGCCACATCTAGAGGAGTAGATCCGCGTAAACTGGGTCTCGCTAACAGAATATTGGCATTGTCCAACAAAAAGTCAAAGTGATCAAACATGGCTTTTTGATTCTGTCGTCCAGTCCGACAGAAATAGCAGAGGAAACGGCAGCAAGCCACCACCATTTCATGTGAAGTGTCCTTTTCCTTGGGTGGCGCGCCTTCGACTCCCTCTGGTTGAGCTGGAGCATCACTTTGGGCTTGAGCTCGTCTCCCAAGAGTATTCATCATAACTGCCATCACATTCTCGTGTATTCGGAGAATACGTATCAAATCGGGATGTTGGAAGAATGTAGCATTGTTAACTAATTTCCATAATCGCTTCCTCATCAACTCTTCTTCTTCTTGACTCATCTGGACGGGAAGCAATGCACGGATTTGGCTCAAACCAACCCACATTTCAGCCACATCGTCACGGGCTCTGTTATTGATAACGTACGTTTTTTCAAGAGCTCTCACCAATTCACCCACGGTATCGTATTGCCTTACAAGCAGGCTAAACATTTCACGCACCAATTTCGGGGTTTCAATTTGTGATTCCTCCGCCCAACTCACTATCGTCTTAATCAACACTTTGCGGAAAACTTCTTCGGGAGTCTTCTTCTCAGGTTCCTCAACTTCTTTGGGGCCCTCTTCAAGTTCTTTCACGGTATTTATAAAATTATAAATCTTCGTTATTGGTCCCGTTTTGATTTCTTCGATCGCATTGCTATCGGATTCGTCCGGCTCCTGTAAAGCATTCAATGACACTTTCTTCATAAGACTGTCATGAAAATCGTACAAACTTCCACGCAACTCCAGACCGCAAGTGCAATTTTCATGATCATCAACTTCTAAATTTTTAAAGCAAAGAATCTGGTTCATTTGTTCTCTAGGAGGACAACGGAACTCTTTCGTTTTTTTGGCTGCTACAGCACTTGGAAGGTCAGATTGCTTGATTTCAATATAACGGCGCAGCTGATCCGATTGCAGATCGCCGACAAAGTCATGTGAGAATGCAATAATGCTTTCCACACGATGCCTCAACTGGATGTCATACAAATGATGCAGTAGATAGCACATCTGTAACTTGGCACCTTCGGCCATTTTCATTGTAAGCAAACCTTTGCGGTGTTCATCTTTTCCATCTGAAAGAGCGAATGAATCTCCCATTTAGTAGTTTATCGAGACCGGCTGACTGTCTACCGAAACTCACCTTTCTCAAATATCGGATCCCACGTCTCTGGATCGATCATGACCAATAGCTTCTGCACGTCATCATCGGTCATAACACCAACCAGCAACAAACGGTCGGTAAGCTTCAACAAGGGCCTACGGAGCATGGAAATGTGTAAGGAGTCAAGTACAGCCTCCACGGCAATTTTATACAACTTACAAGAATAGATTCTCATTGGTCCAACCAATTGGATCTCTGTTGTGCACCTGATTGATCTCCACCGCCTCCTTTAAAGCTTCCATGACAAACTCACGCACTACTTCTAGGGGGAACTTCGGGGAATACAGATGATCGATGTCTGGTATTGGTTCACTGGAAACATTGGCTTGGATACTCATAGGTGTACTACGACAATGATGCGCATACGATATGGAAGGGTGTGGAATGCGTAGTGCGTGCGTTTGTGTAGGTCGATCGTAATAGAGTTAAATATTGTTGTTATTGTATTGTGGTGAAAGGCATGCAGACGGGAGAGAGAACATAAAAGAGAAAAATTGGCTATTGGAAATCGAAGTGAAGAGCGGATCGAAGATTCACATGTGTGTGTGTGTGTATTTGTAAATATGATGTTTGTGTGAGGACTGATAACACTATGCCACAGAAAACTAAACAAATATGACCGGAATATAAATATTAATAAACTTCCAATTTACGTCGAAGACACCTTTAATATTTCTGCTATAATTTTGGGAATAGTTGCTCTCACGCTTACCTTTAATTTAACGTATAATCCATATTTATAGTACGCACAAATATTATGGACACCTTCGATGAGAATTGGAATTTTAATATTGTTCTCGAGTTTTCGACAAAATGATAGTAAACTAGTGTAATCGCGTCACTGTGATAATTTTCGAATGAGCAGTAATTGAAATGTGAAAAGCGGGACACATGATCTTGACATATGTATGTAGAACACCAATTATACTCTTGGAATGGGCCACACGCACTACTGAGTGTCTGATCCATGCCAGGAGTGATTGCAAGTACTCACGTTATTTCCGTCATTCGCATGTGCGGGCGAACTGATTCGGTGATCAAAGACCTTAACGAATGGCGCATTTCCTCGTCGTCGTAGAGGAATTTCAACTCGGGACCTAAAGGAATAATGTACTCCATTTTACAAACCTCCATAGTGGTGGCATGCGATTCCAAATGTAAGGCAATCAAGAGATCGTAGAATCCCTGACGCAGTGGGCCACTCATGTACTCGGAACGTATGGCATACAACAGTTGTTTTTGGTCGACATGTTGACACAGCGCATGTGCCGCTCTGTAGTTCGATTGATAGCAGAGAGCCGCATACAAGGTGAGCGAATGGGCATGGAAAGACAACAATTTTTCCATTTCGATGAGTTCAAGAATGTCGATACAACGATCTTCCTCTGGTATGTGGAGCGCTAGCATTGATACGGGGTCTTCACACAACATAGACCAACCTCGTATGTCGGAAAGCTTGAGGGCATGCACTTGAAGTGATGTATTGGGCACACGTGCCCACTGATGTGGACGCAGACATTGTACCTTCAGACGGGGTGGAGACTGTGGATTGATATGCTTGTCACTGGTAGGCAGTACAGCAGCAGAAAGTGGCAGTGTTGTTGCAGTGCGACCCAGTTCGATTTGCAATATTTCTTTGCTGGTAGCTTCGACAAATATTGCAGGGAAGAGTTTTGTGTCGGGTTCCATCTTCCAACGATGCGAAGTTTGCTTTCCTTCGCAAGTGAAACTTATCATGCCGGTGGCGGTATCCACGAAACAGCCGACAAACATGCCTTGTGAGGCTCCTTTACCGGAGGCGTCTTGTGTGACTTCATTGAAGAGTTCATCGGCACGAACGACGTAACAACTCTGGCGGTTAATGCGTTCGATGGGCATTTCATAGTCATCCTCAATAATGACAGAACCACGACGAACTTTGTCCTTATTAAACTCCTTACTGTGGAGATGATACTGAGTTGTAACCCAGCCAACATATACGTGAGTGGGATCTTGACCGGGGAAAATGCGAACGCCATAAAAATATTCGTTGATTAGTTTCAAGCATTCAGCATCAAACATTTCGTTGCCCGACGATTCCACAACGGGTTGTCCCAAGTTGCCGCCACTCAAGGCTTTGGGACCCTGAGTAGGAGTTTGAGGCATTTCCGTCTAGAATACATAGTACGGACATATATTTTCATTTAACTTCTACAAAAAGGATAACAAAGCTACTTACATTATTCAAGCGCAAGGAAGGAGCTTTAGTGGTAATTTGAGAAGCCACGACATTACGACCGTGGGTGACCGTGTTGCGTCTATCTGGACTTACTTCCGGTGCTCTTCCGGTGATTTTGTCCTTACTTTGGTCTCGTGACTTCTTCGAGAAGAACTTAAACGGACTACGACCACGCTTTTTCTTATCGTCAACCATACCATCATCCATGCCGTTCATATCAAGCGCAGACGTGGAACGTTGCAGTTCCTCTGACATTCCCAAATCCGACTCGAAAGTGATGTTACGAGTCATGGAAGCTCTACGCGTTGGTCTGGTTGGGGCTCTGCCCATATTCTCGTCGGCTTCGGCCGTGTCTTCATAATTGCGATTTAGACCCTTGATGTCATTCATCGAGAAACCACTCTTCAGCATATGATCCATATGAGCTGAGGTCTGTTGTTGGGCCATTTCCTGAGCCTCGCGCATCAGGCGGTATTGCCGTATTTTGATCTCCTCCCAACGTCTAGCTTTCTCTGTTTCGCTGATAAATTCACCCATGCAAGTAACTGGTAAAGACAGACGCAAAAACTCCCAATTGGCCTTTTCCATCGTCTCGAACGTGTTGTGGGAAATCTTCAAGTGAGGCGGCGTATCAGCACCGCCGGGAATACGAGTGACATCAATACGACAATCGGGCATTTCCTCCGTATTTTCAAATATTGGCTGGTCCTTCGTGTACCAGTGTGTGACTGGGCGACGCATATTCCTGCAAGTAGTTGTACAGTATAGTCGAGGCCCTACAAAGAGGCTCGTAAAACTTACACACAGAATGGCTCATAACCCTCCTGCAAACCGCAAGTAGTAAAGAATTTCAACGAATCCACATCTTGGCCGTATATCAGGCGTGCCTTTTGACCCACTCCCAACGTGCAGGCCGGAACGAATCCCACACCCTCGGAGGTGACCTCGGCAAATGTCGTCTCACCACCCAGTGCGTCCATCAGCAGTTCACCATTAAGTGAGAAACCTACGATTACCAACATCAGTTAGTCTCCGCCACTCACACAGATCAGGTCCAATAAAACACTATATGTATCTAAAAAGTAAGTATGTATATACAAGTAACGAAGCTGTGGATGCCGTTAGTTTTGATCATGCGCATATTTTCTGGCATTGGCAGTTTCTATTTGTCGTGATGTATCCATTTAGATACGAGTAGTTGTGTGTGACATTTCTAGTTGTTTGGTCTGATTTTGTTAATTATAATTTAGCATTTGCTGTGTTAGTTGGCAGTAAGTATGGGCTAAAGCAATAAGTTAAGACATGCTCTAAAAATAAATAAGGCTTAAATAAGGTTAATGCTTGCGAATTGAGTTAATCATTGATCATTGTTAGCTATCCGGGAAATGTATGGTATTTGACAAGCGTCGTCATGGGCCAGACCGCGATGGAACGGCGTCAATCGGCGGTACGGTGTATATAATCTGGACGGGAAGCACTCAGTGCGAAGCTAATTAAACTTTGAAAAGGACTATGAGGTGGCAACTTTGATATTTTTTTAAATAATTCAGTGATTTACTAGTTTTAATGGAAGTTCACAAGCCATAGCCTGACTAATGTTAAGTTTCTGAATTGGACCACGGGGTTCTGGCGTTGATCTCCTACATTTATTGTCAAACTTTCACTTAAGGGGTTGTAGGTTAAGGGGATTTGTTATCCTTCCCTGAAACTTAGCCTGACACATAGTTCTATTAAGCTGTCATATCAAAAGATATTAAATTTCTACCAGAGTGCAGTTCTTAAAAACAAGAATAATGGTAAAGAATGATTATATGAAAATATAACATTTTCAAGTTGATTTGAACTGGGATATTGTCCTGGCTCAAGACCATTTTGCATCTATGTTTAATAGAATGAAAATTTATTTACAAATAGCATGGTGACACCCGGCCTCTTTAAGGAAATATGTGAGAATCATTTCCTTAAAGAGGCCGGGTTTGATGTTGAAAAGTCGCTGCGAAGCCACTTGAAAAGACCTTTGACATGGTTAAAATCATGATAGTGGTAGTCTGGAGCCAAGTAATAAATGTTACCATGCCATTTGTAAATAAATTTACATTCTATTAAATATGGTCTTGAGCCAGGCAATATCCCAATTCAAACGAAAAAACTATTTTCATTTTCAACTATTTTCATTTTCAAACTATTTCATTTTGTTTGTGAAAAATATTGTAAAATGTTATCGTATTATACTGCACATCTCTTAGAATTTTGTTATCATAACCCTAGAGGCTCTATGCGAAAGTATTTGAGAAATTCGAATATAAATGACACATTGATCAATTGGTTGTGGTTTAGAAATAATAGTTTTATTTTTGAAGCCAGTGGACTCAGGAATTCATATGTCATCCTAAAAAGCCTTCTGTGCCATGAGGCACTAAACAAGCCATAAAATGCAAAGCATACCGAGTCAGTACATTAATATCGATAAATATTCCAAGAGTATTTCAAGCATTTCAGTTATGCCCTCAGAAATAATTATGGATACATTTGTGGTGGATGCCACTTGTACGAGCAATAAAATGGGAATTGTATTTTCCCACAGTATTAGTAGTAGTTTTCTGTGAATGGATAATAACTAAACAGCCAGGCTATCTTCTAAAGATCAGCCGCAATAAAGTAATTGTAACAATGTGGATATGTTTTCGATCGGTGGTGGGGGAATTGATTTAGTAAATATCAAAAGCAGGGGAATGGGGTGGTGTCAGGAGAAGGAGGAAGATACACGTTTGCTACACTTTGTTGGTTTACGGAAAAAATTCTTACTGATTGTGTGATCGGCGAGATCTAAGAAAACGCCAACTATATCACCGGGACCGCACTGTTTACCAAACGACTCACTTACGCCGCCAAAAACCTTCTCTTCCTACATACACATACACAAACACAAAAACAATTTCGCTTTCTTTAGAAGTGCTGATCAATATTAAATCAGAATAATTATAGAGTAAGTAAATAAGTGAGTAAATCATAAATCACAGACATATCGATGCTATGCCAAATGGAAGCGATCAAATACGACTTCATGGCACCATTACCGGCAGCAGTGTCATTGTTTTCTAAAAATGCGCGCAAAATCGTAAAAAACAACGGAAGTTTAATAAAAAAATTCATAACACAAATTAGTCAAACGCAGCATAATTTAAAGTTGAATCGAAATTAAATAAACGTTCGCAGCAATAATGCGATAGTTGAGGGATGAAATGAATCCTTACTGATGGTTTGTTCCTTGACATCGATAAAACAACCGATGACATCTCCGGCTTCGTAGCGAACACCAAAGTGTTCCACGGACCCAGCGTGCATTTTGGTCACCTGTATTTGTTCGAGCATAAATTCGTTTTTTTTCGTAATAAAAACAAAACAAACAATCTGCGCCTAATGAAGGGAACATACGTCTGAGGTCTTGGATAAAATAGTAATATATATTATGTGGTCTGATCGGTGTGGATGTTTATTTTTCCATCGCTTAAATTTGATTTGATAAGATTACTCAACAATTCCATTTTTCAAAATGTTTGTCGGAACAACGTTCAAAAAGCGTTGCTTTTTGGCTTATACATTCTTAGTACGAACTGATTACGCCTAGGAGTGTTTGAAAGTGTTGGAAGAGAATTCCAAACATAATTTTCCAAAATTGGATTTGATGGAGGAAAAGAAGTCCAAACACGTTTTGTTTAGTCTACAGTAAATTACGTTATGATTAGATACGGTGTGAGATCCGCTTAATAGTCGTTTTATTCGCGCTGACAGCGCCACGAAAATGCATGGCGCCAAGTTCACCTCATTAAGTAGACCATCAAGACCATTCGCAGACCTCCAGAACTATAATCCCTTCATATGGCTCTTTAATATCATGGGATTACGTACGTACATACGTAAATATATAAAAGATTTAAGATTTAACCAAATCGAAATTAAAGAATATATTTCGCAAAAGCACCCGAATTTCAAGTGATTTTGTTCCACCAGAGCATACTTACATTGTGGCCATCGAAAGCCCAACTGGTGTCCTCACTACCCAACATGGCACCGGGATTGCAATCAGCTCTGGCCCAACCAACTCGCATTGGTCCTGAGGTGAGGACTTCGAATTCGAAATACCATTTACCCGATGTAACGGCATAATTACGTTCCACGCGGTAGGTTCGGAAGGCGGCGAACTTCAGCCTCAAGGCTTCAGCTAGCAGAGCTTCATTGCCCTCACCGGTGGGTGGATCTAAAACGTAACCGTACACTAAGAGAGTGCGTACAGTTTCCGAAGCGGTATCGCGATTGGCTTTCTTGATGGCTTCGTCCACTTTGGAATAGGGTACCAAATGAGGACTGCGTAGATTTTCAGAGTCTTCGTTGAGACCGTAGGTCCAGCCTTGCTGAATGCGTTCTCTGGCCCAAAGATTGTGCGTATTTTCAGCTAATTGATCGACGAGTTCTTCAAGTTTGGGCGTCAAAGTGACTGCACTCAAGTCCAGAGGTGCAGGTTTATAGCCGTTGCCTTGCATGAAGATCTCGTTTGGTAACCGTATGGGTCTTATACGTGCCGGGGGCTTATCCATGGTTATATAGTAGCCCAAAGCTATTATTGTTCTGTAATTGAGGAAGTTGTCATTAGCGGATGTTGCAGTATGCGATCGTTAAAGGACTCACTTCAGAGTTTGTACTGCCAGTTGGTTGTCGTAACGTTTCTCGGCAGCAGGTAATTTCTCGAACTGCGTCAAACATGGATGAATACGATGATAGTCATCCCTGTGTTCACCCCAAGACCAGCCGGCCTCGATTTTGTTGAGTGCCCACATTTCGTGAATATTTTCAGCTAGTTTCTCCTTGATTTGATCTACCGAAGAAGGCAGAGACACGCCAGAAGTGTCCACTGGATTGGGTACGAAGGCATTATCATCCTCTATCATCCAAGGACCGGCTAATACGTTTTTGTTTAAATTGCCAAAATAGAAGCAAGGGTCCAAACTCAAAATCTGATGAGGCATTAGACACTGCACCAAAGGCGAAAATCCTGGAGGTGGTGCAAATTTCATGCGACCGTGATCACCGCCGAATAGGAAACGACAACTGCAATGTAAAGAGAATGTAATGATATACGTTTCAATGCTCCCTACGAACACACTGCTTACCTCAATTTTGAAGAACAGCTCATCACAGGGAAGAACATGCCATCCAAGTTGAAGTCTCGGAAACAACCTTTCACTTTGAGGCCGTTGAAGGTGAATGTGATGATTGGGACGGACAAGTCAATAGCTACGCCGACTACATCGCCCTTGCGAATGTAGGGCTCCTCGGGTACCATGTCCGTGACCAAGGTTCTACGGCCACCAGTCCACAAATAGCCGCCATCGAAGCCAAATGAATACAAGTCATCACCAACACCGTTTCCACCCCATTTTTTGCCACCACCGGGATAAGGGACATAGCTGCAGATATAAAATGTAGCATTGGATAACCGGTGACGGCTTCGGGGAACACAGTTCATTACTTACCCAGAAGTGTTGGCCCAACCAATACGCAAGTGAGGCATCATATGAGTGGTTTGCTCAATGTGATCCATGGTTACTTCAAAGTACCACTTCTGGTACATCGCCGAACTGTCGACACGTCCGACGAAAATATTTGGCCGAATACTGGCAACGTGATCGACCAGCTGAGTCTGCAGCAACAGATTCTTTCCGGGCAACAGGAAATCGCAAATGTTATTTTGCGATGAACGCACGGCAACCCCATTACCCACACAAAGTGAGCAAAGAACATCCAGGACTTTCGGATCGCGGCCATGTTTCTCCAATAGCGAGATAATAACTTTAATATGTTCGTCTCTCATCATGTTCAAGGCTTCGGGCGAGTCAATCAGCACGCAATGCAATACATCCAACATGCCGGAACCTTCACTGGAAGCCTGAGAACCCAAACGGGAGAAGAGCCAATTCAGGCGGTTGCTGTTGGCAAATTGAGCACAATTCGTGTGATTGCCCTGGATAATGGCAGCCAACAGCTGATAGAGGTATGTGGAAATCAAATCCCAACTCTGTCCCGTTTCGTCACCGGCCAAGAAGCTGGCCAAAAAGCCTTGCGATGTGATGATGTTAATTTTATCAATTGCTTCCAGAATCAGATTCAGAACACCCTCCTCCTGGAAGAGATCCTGACGATTGCGCAAAGCACGGAAACGGTTCTGTTTTTCTTCATGTTCTGTTTCACAAAAAAAAAAGAAATGTTGTGAGGAAGATTCTATTGTGCTAGAGAGATCACCTACCCATATCATCTGGTGGTTGGGAGAAGTAGTTGATCAAATCTTCAAGGCACATAACCATTTCGTTGAGATTCACTTTTTGGAAAAAGATCGAATGACGGCGATTTGATTGCAGAGTTTCCAAGGCACTGTCGATCGATGTGAGCGGAAGAAACAAATTGGAATCGTTGCAATGATGGGTTGAACAGTGGATTGGTCATAACAATAGGTATGATTCCACAAATAAGAACAGATATATTTAAGAATTACACAGGTTCAGTCAACGGATTCTGTTAGAGTGAACCAAAATGTATCGGCGTTGTGAAAGTTAACGTCTGAAAATATGCCTCCCTTTTGTTCACTCTTCTGACATAGGGAACTAAGTTATCCTCTAGAGTGCGTTCAATTTAACTCTTCAACCATAAGCATCATCATGCGTTTGGTGACATTCGTGAAAAGGGTAAACAATACCCACTCAAGAAAAATAAGGCTAACATGGTTTCCTATGCCATAAAAGAAGGTGGCAGCTTTAAGCACTCATTTACATAGTTTCAGATCTAAACTTTTCAAACACCAATACACGTATTCCGTTGACCGAACCTTGCTATTTTTTTGGTGTTGGACAGTGCTTTCAAAGTAGCAAGTGGCTTATCTATCAATGACTCAGTGGAATTATATCTATGTGCTAATTATTATTATTTGTTATAGAGTGGGCACAATGTGGTACAGAAATGTGTTTATTTTTACAGATTTCTCTCAGACTGATCGATGGTAGGTAGTTAGGACTTCATTGTGCCCACTACACCCGACGCAACGTTCGCATCAACGTACTTAATAAATTGTGTAAATAGACTGCTGCATTTACGAATGACGCGAGCAGTTTTTGATTCTTCCTCCTGGGAGCGCGAGAAATCGAGACAATCGTCCATTTTGCCTTCTTCGTGCAGAATGGCTTGTTTCTCCTCGACCTTGCCAACACCTTTCTTCTTTGTCTCGTAGCTCTTGTAACTGAGCCATAGGCATGTTTCGCAGTGCTGCACAATGACGGTGGTATCACCGTATTTGATGATCGGCGAGCCGATAACTTCTAAATCTTTATCTTCGAGTACTTTTTTCTCGTCGTCCTTTTCCTGTCTGAGACAGAAAGTCGTTGTAGCAATGGATGCTTCATCCTTTTTGACCTGCAACGGAGAAGGGTGTTATTCGAGAGTTCGCTTGCGCAGGAGTTGCATAAATACCAAAATCAATTCGTTATTATCGTTGACGCCCAAATAGCGTCCCGTTGTTATGTGTCGAATTCGCATGGGATGGAACCAATTGATGAAACCGCCGGTCCACTTGGTGCGCGCCAACTCCAAGCGCCACAGAGAACGGGCCTGAGACATGACTGAGCCACCCTCGTACACAACAATGCTGAAATTATATTACACATGAAATTGTTGTAATGTATATAAATTGTTGTAATGTAAATTTAATCATCTGTTTCATGTCGAAGTGAAATACCGATGGAAATCCGAAACGAAAAGATGCGAAAATGGTAATCTGATAATAGGTAAACCGAGGGTACAATTCAAATTTTTGTAAAGCGAACAAATATATATGTTTGCGAATCTAGAGACTCAGCATGACAATACTTTCTGCTCCTCTCGTTAAAAGCTTTAGGCTATGCCTAGATCGTCAGATCCAAGTTTCGGAACTCTATTCATTTTTTTCCATTTGAAAGCGACTTCAATTTGATGGTACGTAGCATTTGTGAGCGTGAATATCAAATACTATTCACTGCAAATAAGCTAAACTTCCATTGTTGATAACAAATGGCTGATAGTGGTAGGAGTATTAACTACCACTGGAGATGGTGCTACTTACTTTTGTCCTGCTTCACGTCCCCACGTACTTGGAATGGTTAGACACTCGTCGCCGCCGTGAAAGAAACGCAGAACATCGCCACCGAATACATAGCCCACATACTTCATGCGGGAGATGCCGGTGCCATAGGGTTGCACCGACCAGTGCGTCACATGGAAACTGGCATTCACAATTGATTGTTCGTTCTCCTTGGTCGTATGCTGCACTCACACAGAAAGGAGAAATTTAATAAAGCACATGGCTTGACTTACACGTAATCCCGACGAGCTTAGCTTACCAAGTAACGTTCTGTTGCCACAGAGACCAAAATCAAGTCGTCACCCACACGCACCTTCTCACCCTCGGAGCGCTGCTTGCTGGCCGGGTGCACAGTCCACCAGCATGCCTCACCTTGGCTGTGCTCCTGCAGACCGACATCGAAGGATAATTTGTCGTTGGACGATGATGTCGAAAGGCAAGCTAGATACTATTGTTGCCGTTGTTGTATTGCACATCGCACACCGCACCCAAGAAGGACCACGGGAAAACAAACGACCAAAAAGATAAGGTATCAATTCAATTGTCAAGGATTGTGTTAAACTGTCTGTATTTGTACGTATGTGTGTGTGTGTTTGTGATCTTACCATGTCACTGTTGTTGTGACGCAACAGTATAGCATTACCATAGAGCAGAGTTCTATGACCGGATCCAGTACCTTTGCCCTGTTCCAAATAAATTGCAAATGTAAAACGGAAAAGGAAGAGAAAAGGAAAAATTCAATGTTATTGCGGTTGAGTCAATCCTGCGACTATTGCTGAAGGAATTTCCACTTCCACTTCAACTTCAATTTTGATTTTGATTTTATTTCATTCATTCGATGGCGTTCCGTGTAACGACAAACATTCTACGTAAACAAGAAGAACAACTGACAGTGTCTGTGGGTGAGAGGGTGTGAGTCGTGGTAGATGGTGGATGGTGGAGATGCGTCGGTGTGTGTATGAAAGTCATTATGGTGTCACTGCGTTGTACGAGTACAATCTCATCTCGGTTAGTCATTGAATTCTATCTACTCTGCCCCATTGGGGGTTGGGGAAGGGTTAATGCTTCCCGGGTTATCAACTTGAAAGTCTTTGTTACACATCGTATTTTAAGCGTTGGCTGGGTTAATGGAAACACAAAATAGACGAGAAAAAAATGAAGCTAGTGCATCTCGAATGTTGTCACTGTCAGCAGTCAGTGTTAAATGATTCAGGATGTTTTTGGCGGTTCGAAGGTTAACTCACTTTCAAATAGTTCGAAATGCTAAGCATACCAATGTAGTATTGAAATTGCCCTAACACCAACGTAATTCGTATATCACGTCAACGGTCCCAAATCGTATGAAATTATAGGAGCAGCATCATATTGGAATGTAGATTAGTGTTTTAACAATTTAATTGACAATGCTCGGATATAGTAGTGACTTTCTCGACAGAATCCCGGAAAAGTGGATTTTGCTAACATATCCGAACATAGCCAAAGTGTGGAGTTATTGCAATTTACAAAACAAAACAAATCAATTTGGATGATTTCAAGGAACGAATTCCAACAACAATTGAGGCATTTCCCGCTGCAACTATTCAGGCAGGATTGAATAATTTTTGAATAATATGGCACACAGTTCATTGAAATTCTATTATTTTTAAAACCCCTGTGATCCTTAAAGGACCTAAAGGAAATTATAATTTGAACTGGGATATTGTCCAGACTCAAGACCATTTTGCATCTATATTTAATAGAATGCACATTTATTTACAAATGGCACGAAAAAACTAAAGGAAATAATAATTTTTAAAAACTATAAAAGAGATAAAATAAATCTGTATGAACAAAGTTAAATTACTTATGCATATTAATTAAAAGAAAACATATTTGATTCTCCTAATGTAGCAACATTCATCAGACACCCTGTATTAGATGTTCAATAGTTATTTTACTATATGATAATCACTAAAATTATGAAAAATACCAAATCTGCTGTCAGTTATTGCCAATAATACTCTCCGACAGAAAAAGGAGGGAGTTCCATCGCTCGCCACTGAAAGTGTAATGGACATGGCATGTCAAATGCCACTATCGACATTGGCGCAGTATCAGCATCAGCATCAGCATCAGCAGAAGAACAACATTATTTCTCAGAGCTAAAATTATTCATCACTGTTACTTCGTGATAACTTCTACATTTTCCCTTTGGCGCGCAATTTGTTGTTCTAATTGTTGGCCAAACGGACGGAAGAAGATTAGAAGCAAACTGTTAGACCTGTTTCAAGTTTAAACTCAGTTTAATATGAATCTGTGGTTTACAAAGGTGTAGTTTGACTATGAACGCATTTAATAGTCTTAGGACACAATTAAATGTCAAGTTGAACCTAGGGCGGGAGGATGGATGTTCAGGTGATGTGTTAGTTGTACTGAGACGATGGAATACTGGCGGTTAATGTACAGTCGTGGACACAAAAGATATACAGAAAGTTGTAGAGAAAACGCCACGGTTACAATTACATCGGTTAATAATTTAGAGATTGTTCTTAGTTCTTTCAGCGTTACATCCAAAACAACGTCAACGTGAACGTCAAATCAAAGCAATGAAATGCGCCGAACTTTGCCAAGATCAATGGAAACATAGATACGAGCAGATAGGTGCACACTTAAGAAGAGATAGTCAGTCACAGTAAAAAGTAGAACAGAAGTTAGCCAAAGTCAGAGTCAAAGAAAGCAGAGTAATTGCGAATCAGTGCGTGATTCTGTAGAACCTTTCTGTATACTTACAAATTGAGGATCCTGGTGAGACACGACACATGTTTCGTTTGGGTTGGGAATGCATTTGATTGATTTTGAAATAATTTTTTGTGTTTTTTTTTTGGGTTGGTTTAGATATGTTTGGTTCGCAATATTTCGAAATAGAGAGAAGGAAATATTGACACGATTACAATAAATGTTGTTACGATATTGAACAAGTGCAGCATTTAGTAGTAGTGGTGGCGGCGAAGGCGTTGGCGATGTTACAGGCGATTGGGGGTAGCAGGATGTGTGGATGAATAGGAGGGGTGGGCGGAGTATGCGAGGTGGTTATTGACATAAATTTTGAATTGGTTTGGGTTTCAGTTGTTGTTTTGTTTTGTTTTCCGGTAGTTCGGTTTTCAATATTAATTTCCGCCAATTTTAATTCCGAAATATTTATAATTGCAGATGGATGTGGATACGTTATCGTTTTAAGGGAAGTTGGTTGGTTGGTTGGTTGATTGGTTGTTTTTTATTGTTTTATTTTTTGTTGGTGTTTTAAGCGCCAAAGGATATGCAAGGATACACAATTTGTATGGAAATAAAGAAAAGAGAGAAAAAGAAACATGTTAAAGTGGGTAAGTAAAGGAGTAATAATGTACACACACGCACACACACGGAGAGAGAAAGTGTACACTCAGCAACAGCAACAGAAACAGCAACAGCAACACGAAAGAAACTGTTAAAACGGATTAAATTTAATTGTGCGGCATAAAAGGATTGTTTTTGTTATTTTTCCGCTTTTCCTTGTTGTTATCTTTTCACTCTGATGAGGAGATCTGTCCAAGTGGAGGGGAGTGTCGGCTCGGAGGAAAACATCTACTGGCTTAATAGTTTAATATGATTTAACCAAAACCACAGTGCCGGCACGCACTACGTATATACAGACATACATACACACATTTCACATTCCTGCAGCCATATGCATGGGTGTGTGCGTGCGAGTGTGTTGTGTGTGTGCGTGTTGTTGTTGTTGTGATAGGGGCAGACGGACATGCAGCTGGATATGCGCGTATTGATGTGGTGCTCGTAAACTATGCGCGTATGGATGTGTGTATGAGTGAATATGTTGATGCAGCAGACATGTTTATGCATGAGCCGCCACTACGCGCCACTTGCACAAACCATTAAACAACACCCGAGATTGTTGGATTATTGTGGTGAACGTAGTAGCAACTTTTTTGCCACCGTCCCAACGAAAAATGGGGAGGTATCCCCTTCATATAAATACCAGTGCAGACATTACTGCATACATACGTACATATTACCCTATGTCTGTATGGATGCATTTAAATAGCAAGTTAGTTTGAGTCGGTTACACGCCCACCATTGGAGGCAAAATCCCCAGCATCTGTATGGACATTGTGAGGTCCTCAATTTAATTTACATAATTGTGTGGGAGGCACTCGACCGGTCTTGGCAAATGGGCCCGATTGTCATATTTTTAAAACATGATCAAATATTAAGTTGTAAGGAGCTTTCTGGATTATAATGGATTTAATTTTAACTGTTGGATATACAAAAAAGAGGCGTGGCAAAAGCATAAGTATTTTGTTGATTTAATGTAATTATAAAATCGTTTTGAATTATCAAGTTATGTTGGTTTTATTTAAACCAAATATTTGAAATTTTGAATAAATCCCCCCACATGTTTTGAAGGTTATCGTGTACACCAGCCAGACAGGCGGACGTACGGAGGACGGGCAAACATACTTATGCTATTAAGTCACTCCTGCAATGCGTTACTCTTTTTTCTTTCGCAAATGATATATACTCTCCTACTCTGTAGATTGAGGTTATACTGAGATGCATTGCGATACTAGAATTTAAAATAATTGCAGTGTCTATCGTTGGGATACCTCCCCCGTTGCGTTTGTTGGGGGGTCGGTGGCATTTGGGACAACTGGGGACAACACTGCACAGAATTATTTATGTATGGGGGCGGGTGGGTTTCTCTTAAAGTTATTTCATTTAATTTATGCGTGTATGTTTGTATGTATGCTGTTGATATGCAAAAGCCCATACATTGCATAGGACGGTCAATACTTACGGTCTCTGATCCGGCTGCTGTCACCAACTCCTGCAGGGCGCGTACGGAGAGTGCCTGCTCAATGACGAAAACACATTGTGATAGATCGGGTGGTACGTTCTTATCGGCGATGTTTTCCAGGAAACAATGACGGTTGCCAAAACCCTCAGCGGCCAGACATACGCGCTCTCCCGTTGCCGTGCACGAGAGGCACACCATGTCCTCCTGCAAATGGAAAGTGCAAAGAAAATATAAGATAAGGAAACTCATTTCACTCGAAGGTATGAAATATAAACGTCTGTCATCAGTATCATGTCAAATCGATTGTAATCGAATTTAATTGTACTCGCTCTGGCACTCGCATTTACGATTTGACGATTTACGCACTTATATTTGACCCCCGCACTGAAATTACAAATGGACGTTTGTGTTGTGTAGGCGTGTGTGTGTGTGTGTGCAAAATACTTGTGGTACTGGTTTGATTGATCGATTGATTTAACGGGTTTGCCTCTGGCCATCCACCTGTATGCGATGCCAACCACCTTCCTTCCGATTGTCAGACCGCCGTCAAAAGTGCGGCGTGATGATGTGGTTTTTGGTCAGGCATGCTGTAGCTATTGATGTCTTTGAACATCAATGCAATGCGTTGGACACCACGTCCGGCTGTTAAATTGTATAATTGCCGGCTGTAGTTGTTGTACGTCATGCGAGCAGCCACACAATCAATGAGCATTAATATCGCTGACAGTAAAGAAATTTGTGCCGAATGCTTTTTTACATCTCGAACGCATTTCCAGTGGGACTGCACCCAAAGGTTAATTGTGTCATGTACGAATATGTTCATAAGGCCGGGGTGGTATTAACTTTTGTTCGAAATCACTTATAACGTCATGTCGGTTATAATAACAAAAGTTGCATGTCCCATTCAATAGAATAGTATCGTTTTTAATGACAATCGGTTATAATGATCGAATATCGGTCATATGGAATGCTCGTATATTAGCATTTTTGACTGATATTCGAAATGTGAGGTGTGGTTCTCATTCGTTTGGGAGAATTATAAACTTAAAGGGTTCGGATATGTTTTTTCAATCACTGCACCGACTTCTGTAGACCATCGTCGCAATCTAGAAATCAGGATAAAGTTAGTGTGCAGCCAAGTAATAAATGTCATGTCATGCCATTTGTAAATAAATTTGCATTCTCCTCCGGGCTATTGTATATTTGTGGATTTGATAGATGCAAATGCATGATTATTTATTCCCTATTTTACATCCTAGGTTTAGTTGGCGATTTTTAACATCTACAGGGATACATTTTTTATTCGAATATTTAATCTTTCGTTATTATACCCTACACCACTTCGTGGTCTAGGGTATTATAAGTTAGTTTCGCGCCAAATGTTTGTAACACCAAGAAATAATCGAGCTAGACCCACCTTTAAGTATACCGATCGGCTTAGAATCACCAGCTGAGTCGATTTAACGATGTCTGTCTGTCCGTCCGTCCGTCCGTCCGTCTGCTGTCCATCTAAGCTTGTTCGCACTCTACAGGTCGCAATTGTAGTCCGATTGTCATGAAACTTGACAGAAGTTATTTTTTCTGGCCAAGGACCATCGGTATTGAATTTGGAGGAAATCGGTTCAGATTTAGATATAGCCCCCATACAAATGTCGGTCCCGATTTGACATTTTCCGCTCTAGAAACCACATATTGTACCCGATTTTCTTTAAAATTGGCACAACATCTTATAATCCAATTAGAAACACCTACGCAAAAATTGGGTAAGATCGGTTCAGATTTAGATATAGCCCCCATACAAATGTCTCTCCCGATTTGACATTTTCTGCTCTAGAAACGACATATTGTACCCGATTTTCTTTAAATTTGGCAGAACATCTTATAATGCAACTAGAAACACGTATGCAAAAATTGGGTACGATCGGTTCAGATTTAGATATAGCCCCCATACAAATGTCGCTCCCGATTTGATATTTTCCGCTCTAGAAACGACATATTGTGCCCGATTTTCTTTAAATTTGTCAGAAAATCTTATAATGCAACTAGAAACACGTATGCAAAAATTGGGTAAGATCGGTTCAGATTTAGATATAGCCCCATACAAATGTCGCTCCCGATTTGACATTTTCCGCTCTAGAAACGACATATTGTACCCGATTTTCTTTAAATTTTGCAGAACATCTTATAATCGAACTAGAAACACGTATGCAAAAATTGGGTAAGATCGGTTCAGATTTAGATATAGCTCCATACAAATGTCGCTCCCGATTTGACATTTTCTGCTCTAGAAACGACATATTGCACCCGATTTTCTTTAAATTTGGCAGAACATCTTATAATGCAACTAGAAACACGTATGCAAAAATTGGGTACGATCGGTTCAGATTTAGATATAGCCCCCATACAAATGTCGCTCCCGATTTGATATTTTCCGCTCTAGAAACGACATATTGTGCCCGATTTTCTTTAAATTTGGCAGAAAATCTTATAATGCAACTAGAAACACGTATGCAGAAATTGGGTAAGATCGGTTCAGATTTAGATATAGCCCCATACAAATGTCGCTCCCGATTTGACATTTTCCGCTCTAGAAACGACATATTGTACCCGATTTTCTTTAAATTTTGCAGAACATCTTATAATCGAAGTAGAAACACGTATGCAAAAAATTGGGTAAGATCGGTTCAGATTTAGATATAGCCCCCATACAAATGTCGCTCCCGATTTGACATTTTCCGCTGTAGAAACGACATATTGTACCCGATTTTCTTTAAATTTGGCAGAACATCTTATAATGCAACTAGAAACACGTATGCAAAAATTGGGTACGATCGGTTCAGATTTAGATATAGCCCCCATACAAATCTCGCTCCCGATTTGACATCTTCCGCTCTAGAAACCACCTATTGTACCCGATTTGCTTTAAATTTGGTACAAGATCTTATAATCTAACTAGAAACACCTATGCAGAAATTGGGTAAGATCGGTTCAGATTTAGATATAGCCCCCATACAAATCTCGCTCCCGATTTGACATTTTCCGCTCTAGAAACCACATCTTGTACCCGATTTTCTTTAAATTTGGCACAACATCTTATAATCCAACTAGAAACACCTATGCAGAAATTGGGTAAGATCGGTTCAGATTTGGATATAGCCCCCATACAAATGTCGCTCCCTATTTGACATTTTCCGCTCTAGAAACCACATCTTATTCCCGATTTTCTTTAAAATTGGCACAACATTTTATAATCGAACTAGAAACACCTATGCTGAAAGTGGGTAAGATCGGTTCAGATTTAGATATAGCCCCCTTACAAATGTCGCTCCCGACACAGGCCTCAAGTGTTGTTATAGGCCCCTTTCAAATGTCCGTACGATTCATCCTATTACGGCTGTATAATCTGTATCTGTCTTTGGATCTTGATCAATTTTTCCAGATCATGTTATATTTACATTACTCGGAATATCTGCTCAAAAATTGGACTAATTACCTTATTATTTACCATACTCATTAAAATTGACTAAAGATGAATTTATAGTATAATTTACAATATAGTATACATACAATTGCTCCCATGAAATACCTGGGTTTA
Organism: Polietes domitor; assembly: GCA_947397865.1. Classification (NCBI taxonomy): domain Eukaryota; kingdom Metazoa; phylum Arthropoda; class Insecta; order Diptera; family Muscidae; genus Polietes; species Polietes domitor. The sequence goes on from OX377622.1 coordinate 94,119,111, forward strand.
GTAATCAAAGAGAGGTATATACGCAGGGAGTGGTGTAGGGTATTATATAGTCGGCCCCGCCCGACTTTAGCCTTTCCTTACTTGTATTTTTACTAATTTCTTGATTTGTATAATTAAAACGATATTGGAACAGCAGGGCAAAAAACTCACAGTGTATAAGAATTTACACTGGGAGTTTTTTACTACTATCTCAGTTCAAATCAAACTTAAAGCTTAAAAATATTTCATGTTTCAAACTTGGCTAATTTCCAAATTTGGTTAATATTTATTACTCCACAACCCAAAGGTGTAATTTAATTTCTAAACTTATTAGCATTTGAAAGTTGCTGAAATAAAGAAGAGTTGCCCCCAATTAAATTAGGTATTGGAAATAGGCCAACATCGATCCGGCCTAAGGTAAACTCTGACCGAACTATATACACACGTATGAGCTTTATACAAAAGGGAGTCCCAAAATTTACGCAAGTTTTGAATTTGATATAAAATACCATTTTTCCAAGTATATTAAACAGGATGGGACTATGTATGGGATATAACATTGGGCAAATGACACGACATCTTTTTTCCCTGACCCTTTGTATACATTAAAGGATTAAAGGAAATCGATTGATTTGAATCAATCATGAGTACACTACCTGGAAATGCCTCATGCAATGTAATCGAATGGTTTCATCTTTCGATTTGTACCACTTTAAATTAATACTTTTTTGTGTGCATTTTGTTATACCCTTTATATATATATGTGTGTGTGTGTGTCATTGCTCCTCGTATTGTCATACCGCCATGTTGTGGTGCATTCGTCCGTGATTGTAAATGAAAACATTGGTGGCATTGACGCTACAATTGCAGTTGCGGTCGCTAACATGCAAGTGATACGGTCAGTCGACCAAGCGTTTGTTTTTTTAGTCAAGTGGACTCCAAGACAAACACTTACATAGCGATGCATTCAAGTGTCGCCGAAGTTTCTCATCAATTTGAGAATTTAATAGAACAATAGTTTGGAAATCAGTTGTTGAAGTATCGAATGGAGTGTTAACAGAGGGGACAATCTTTGTCAGTGTAGGCTAGTTAGCAACTTAGCTTATATACCATTGCATTCGATTTTACGTAAATTTACAAAAGTGACACACACTGGGTTACACACCTACCCCATTGAAAAAAATCTCGCCTTTTTTCCTCTGGGATGTTTTAAAGTACATGCGACCACAAAGGACCCTACTTCGATAGTTGTCATTTAAAATCGGACACTATTTTCGGAAATAAATACGAAAAGTTCTAGCGACATTTTTATAAATCGAGACTAAAATTAAAGATAATTAAATTAAGGTACTCAATAACGCCTACAAGTCTGCAACTACAATTTTAAGAAGGATAGCTCACGAATTTTTTTAGAAAAAAATACAAATAAATAAATAATAAATACAACATAAATAAATAATAAAAAACGTAAATTTAATTAAAAATCCAATTTCAAATGATAAATTGTGTAAGAATGACATTATAAAGATATTCAAATAACACTACGCAACAAGAAAAAAATGTGTCCGAGACCTAATGTATGCAGACCTGAGTATGCATTGGGGCGTACTGAAGCATAAAATTATTATTCGACATTTTTATGAATTTGGGCAATTTTTTCGCAGTTAAAAAATAGAGCAAAACAATTCTTCGTATTTTTATACCCTACACCACTTCGTGGTCTAGGGTATTATAAGTTAGTTTCGCGCCAAATGTTTGTAACACCAAGAAATAATCGAGCTAGACCCACCTTTAAGTACCGATCGGCTTAGAATCACCAGCTGAGTCGATTTAACGATGTCTGTCTGTCCGTCCGTCCGTCCGTCCGTCCGTCCGTCTGTCCGTCTGCTGTCCATCTAAGCTTGTTCGCACTCTACAGGTCGCAATTGTTGCCCAATTTTCATGAAATTTGGCAGAAATTACTTTTTTGGGCCAAGGACCATCGGTATTAAATTTGGATGAAATCGGCTCAGATTTATATATAGCCCCCATACAAATGTCGCTCCCGATTTCACTTTTTCCGCTTTAGAAACCACATATTGTACCCGATTTTCTTTAAAATATGCACAACATTTTATAATCGAACTAGAAACACCTATGCTGGAAGTGGATAAGATCGGTTCAGATATAGATATTGCCCCCATAATAATGTCGCTCCCGATTTGACATTTTCCGCTCTAGAAACCACATCTTGCATCTAACTAGAAACACCTATGCTGAAAGTGGGTATTATCGGTACAGATTTAGGTATAGCCCACATACAACTGTCGCTCCCGATTTGACTTTTTCCGCTCTAAAATCCACATATTGTACCGTTTTTCTTTAAAATTGGTACAACATCTTATAAACCAACCTATGGTGAAAGTGGGTAAGATCGGTTCAGATTTAGATATCGCCCTCATACAAATGTTGCTCCCGAATGTTTAACCGATTTTGGCCAAACTTTACATATTATATTTCACCAATAAACATGCATGGTGAAAGCGGGTCACATCGTTCCATGTTTCAATATACCCCCATACAAATGTCCTTTCCGATTTAAAATTTTTTGTCAAACACATACATTTACAGGATGCAAAAATCCTTCCCGATTTCACTTTTTTACCGAATTGAATTGTAATGAGATAGAAAGTCCGTCCGTCTTTAGCATTTCCTTACTTGTTTGGGAGATGCCCATATGTCCATACTTTGGTATAACCCAAATGGGGTCCCATTCTGATCTACTACAGCTCTAGAAACTACATCTTACATCGGATCTTCATCAAATTTTGCAGATCATTATATTTTTCAAATAGGAATACCTACCGTGAATGAGAAATATATAGGCCCATGTTTTGGACCAGGCCCAAAATGTAGTTATTGCCCCCCTTTTGAAATGTCGGTCCGATTCATCCTATTACTACTGTATAATTTGTATTTGTCTATCGGATAATTGGATCAATTACCATATTATTAACCATATTCGTTAAATATGACTAAAGATTAATTTATACTGTATAATTTATATGAACTACATAAAATTGCTCCCATGAAATAAATGGGTTTAGTAATCAAAGCGAGGTACATACGCAGGGAGTGGTGTAGGGTATTATATAGTCGGCCCCGCCCGACTTTAGCCTTTCCTTACTTGTTTCTATTTTTTATGATTTTTTTCGGCCACAAAAAAATAATAATTTTATGGAGACTGTGGCTAATCCACTGTTTCTGTGTGAAAGTGAAATTCGCAGTATTTATAGCCATCATAATTGACATTAATGACATATACTTCCAAAATGAGAGTACAAATCTTAAAGGTACATTGGAATTTTAGTTAAGAATAAAAAATTAATACATATAAAATTTTTTCTAATATCGTTATGTTATACATAGCATATAGATATTTTAGGATTTTTGAATTTATTTTAATGTAAACATTTTTTCGTTTACATTTCCAGGTGCGTTTTTTCTGGATGATTAATAAAGGAATTGATTTTACCCCATCGCTCAAATTGCTAAATATATTTCTCAAATTATTAATTCTGTTAAAAGGAACAGCCAAACAAGTTTGCGTTGTAAATGTTGCCAGGCAATAGATGTTATAATCTCATATAAAAATATGAGAGATTAATTAATTGGCTTTTGATATACCCGAATATATATATGTACGTACATATTTGAATGATTGGATCGTTATCAGCAGAGTTCATTCTTGTGACGCTGTCTCAAATATACATACATACAAATGCGCATACATACACATACGTAGTTATCTCCTGAGGTCTCAATGCTTATGATGCTTATGATTTGTGTTTAGGCCAATGGGGGTATTAAAATCGAGTCCCTAATATGAATTTATTTGCAGTCACCCCAAACTGCAGTCGCCCCGGCTGTTGGCGTGTGGTAACTTTGATGGGTAATAAATTGTAGCCACCGAATTGGATTTATGAGCTATAATTCATAATACATTTGTCCCACCTATTTATGCCATAACACAAAATTGATGCTGTTGGTGCTGCCAGTGGTCGCTTGGAAGGTGAACCTGTGAACCTGTTAAGGTGTCCGAGTGCCTCCGTGTACAAATTCGCAGACTTCTGACAGCGACAGAATTCAGCTGACGTTTGCTGTGGTCTCTCGGTCGGGGTACGAGCAACTAACTGGCTGTGTAAGTGGATGCTGATGACATTAATAATAAATTCCGGGATGCCTTTGAATGCTGTTCGTCGTTCCCTAGCTGTGTATGAGCATAAGATGCGGTACCGGTGGCATCCATACCCACCGGAAATGGGAAAGTCAGTGGCATTGAATGGGGGAGTTGTTTTTAGCTTTCTTGTTGCCATTTTGGGTCATCATATTGTTGTTATGTCCCCCAATAATGATGTCGCCTTTTGTGGTTATTATTGCTGGTTGTGTTGTCGTTGGCGATGGTGATGGCGGCCATGACGGTGACGGTGACTGTGATGGCCATGACACCACCCACCATGGGCTGCCGTAACACAAATTGTTTTTTGTCGACGAGAGTTTCAATAAAGTTGTTATAAAATAATTGGCACGTTAATCTGTTAATGGCCGTTGTATGTAGCCGTAGTCCTTAGTACTTGCCTCTCCTATATCTCTGATAGGGACGGTGTTCACTGAAACCATGTTCCCCAATATATTTTTGGATTTACCTCAGAAATACATACAAACTTATGGTGCGGAAGGGAAACGGCAACATCTGCTGGACATACATACATCTTGGCATTTGTGTGTGTGTCCTTCTTGAGGCTGTTATCACGATGCGTATTAAATAAATTATGATTGAGATTTTTATTAATAAATTCAAGAGTTTGCCCTGTTTTCTCCTGAGTGGTTGTAATTGTAGTAGTCCCATTTAAATCAATATGATGCAGAATAAATCATGACAATATATATATATATATATATATATATATAGCTTTTTATATGACCACCCCAACCTTGTTTCAATCAATAACATTGTTTATCTATTGGATAACGGTAACGACGAAGTTCAACAATTATACACGTATGTTGTAATACATACATATGTATGTTATAATACATACATATGTATGTATGTATATTCATTGTTTAACAGTTTATTGTTTATTTACTTCGTACAGTGTACGATTTCAAATCGACTTTCGGAAAATAATAAGTATCATTGTCCTGTCTTGGCGATTAAATTTTGTGGACTGACCAACTTTGGGTATCAGTGGAACCATAGTGACTAGTAGGCTATGCGCATCAAATTACGGTAAAATCGAAGGAACACATTGTTTTTCTATTGGACAACGGTAACGACGAAGTTCAACAAATGTACATGTATGCATGTATGTTATAATACATATGTATGTATGTGTGTAAGTATATTCATTGTTTAACAGTCTATTGTTTATTTATTTCGTACAGTGTACGATTTCAATTCGGGATGGTTTTTCAGTGCATAATACTTGACAGTTCTCTTGTAATTCGTGCCATGCATCCGAGTCAAACATATTCAGTTTGACAACTATAGCTCTTGCGATATAGCTCTACAGATAATAGCTCACTTGGGCCTGTACGTCCCGTTGAATTGCCACATACAACTATGAGCTAATGAGAGGGGATCCTAAATTCGATGCAGTTTTTCGGCATTTGAATCAATTAGTTTCCCGTAGAAAGCAAAAACAAATGTTTGATACTGAAGCATACTAAAATTAGTAAATAAAAGTCATTGTGAATAAATTTTACTTGATTTGAGTATAAACGTACTACATTCAAGTAAAAAATAAACTTAAATTGAGTAAAAGCATACTGGGTGCCAAACAGATACCATTTTCCTTAATTTAAGTACATTTTTACTTGAATGAGTGTAAGCTGCTGTGACATGCAAGACACTCAGGAATCCGTTTGTATTCATCTACGTGACAATGATCCGGCGGTCATTCGACACGTTGAAGATGTTTCTAGTAGTAATCGCCCTGCATGATTTCGTAAAATGATTGATTCGAAAGGAGGAAGTCCTCTTCCAAGATAGTCGATATTATCGGACTGATTGCCTGTGACACTGAAGCCAAGCTGCCGCTGAATCTACGATCGAAAAGTTCTCACATGAATCACTTCCAACAAAATCGTGGTCAACAGTCACACGAAGTAAAGGTAATCGAACGATTTATCGACTTAAATAAAAATGTCTGTGCATTTTTAATTAAAAAAAAACTGAGCCGACGTAATTAATTACTCTGTCCAACAATTAAGTCTCTTTGAATGGAACAGAATAGCGACCCTATAATTCTGAAAGGGCATGTTGAGTAGACCATTTTTGTCCATGTCTGAGTTTCTTTTTACAGTGGATCAAAGTTTTCATTTTATGGTCAAAGGGAGCATTATACTATGTGAAAAAAGTGTTGTGATTTAATGTCTGAGAGAATTATCGGAAAATTTCAGTGGGATCACCGAAGACACCAAAAATGTAAATAATACTCTTTCCGATTAAATAGCAAAATTATACAACAAAATTACTAGGGTTAAAATTGGTCCATATTTTTTTGGAAGATCGATCTTTTTCGACAAAGTATGTGGTTACTTCAGTAGAGCGCGGTAATGAAAAAATACAAATTGAATATTTTTGCAAAATGTTCATATTCGCGGTAGATATGGCTACAATGATTTGTATGCATAACATTTTTGTTTTGTAATGTTCTCGTGATCTATCCATGATCCTCATAAAATTCCACAATATAGTTCTGACAATAAGAATTCTCTCAGATATTAAGATACAACACTTTTGCTTAATGCCCCCTTTCACCCCCAAAGAAATTCAGACCAGCTGGACTATAAGTCCACAAATACTACAAAAATGATCTACTCAACATGCCATTTCAGAATTATATAGTCGCTACACTGTTCCAAAAATGCTGTTGGGCAGTGTTATCAATGCATGGGTAAGGATGAAAAAGAGGGTTCATATCAACCGGAATGGCTGAAGGTGCTCATACCCAGTCGCACACACTTAGGCCAGCAATGCGGCATGTTGTGCGACCTAGAAGGAATCATTTTCTAATTCAGGAATTCTGTGTCGTTCTTATCTTCCCTAATTTAGCCCACCTGTGCCTCTTAGGTGCTCCAGTTCAGGTAATATCGATCCTTAAAGGTGAAAAGGTTAAAATGTCCTGTGAGAAGTTCCATCGTGCTACTGAGTCCAATTTAACTCTTATTAGACCCGTCCCATAAGACTTTGGTCCTACCACCTAAGGTTATCTCTATCTCTATTTTTGTATTACAGTTTGTGAGAACTGTTCTTTCTAGATCTGAAACCCGTCAGTTTGGTCATTATTTTTTTTATGTGGTTTGAAATAAAACCCGACTGGATCCATTCACCACCGCCTGTAACGTTTACTTGAGAGCTCCGCTTCACGCTTGATTGGGCGCAGTAAGAGTATTGTCTCCATTACCCAAGGTTGATGTTGTTCGAAAGCTCCCCTCATCACAAGGCAGCACATTTATTGAACCTCTTTGAGCATTTTTTTGTTGCACTTAACTTTTATCGATGTCCAGCAGGCTACAAAAGCATAAATCGGAATAGGTCTGATTACGTTTGTATAGCCAGCGTGCCATAATTGCATTCAGGTCCATTTTTAGCCCATGACCCTTCTGCATAACGGCTAGCCCTTCTGCATAAAGTATCTGCCCTGCTGTTGATCATTATCCTCCATAGTACTTAAAGGTAGAACCATATTTTGGTACCTTTGGTCCCAAACATGTGCCACCGTAAGTATTGTGTCCAGAGGTGCTATCACCTGATCAATGTTAGCGACATTTAGAAACATTTGGTCATTTATATATATATATATATATATATTTAGTGGCCATTTTAAAAAATATCGTTTACTTTTGTTTAGTTTCGGTTGAGTTTGGCCATTGGCCATATGTGTTTCTAACAGACGCTTTGTCGGGATTATTGCACTCTGCAATGTGATGATTTAAGACGATTTTCATTCTAAAGTGGGAAGGAACACCCTTTGGTCAGAGAACAATGTAGACACCGGCTTGCCGCCTTACACACATATACAGTCGAAAAAGTGTTCGAAATTCTAATATTTTGTCGAAACTTGAACCATTGCAGCTGTAGCTGTAGCCTAAGCTTTTGTTTAGTGTGAAAAATTGTGAGCTGCAACAACAATCGTCTGACAGGAGTTGTTGAATGAACCCAAGTCCATTAGATGGATACATAGGTTTACATGCGTGTGCGTGTGTGTACAAGTGCGGCAGCAGCACCAGTTGGTGGTTGGTAGTACATGGCTGCCTGGTGTAGACTCTTAATGTTGGCAATTATGTAACTTCTTTGTTGCGTCAGAGCACATTTGCATCTGATTTACTAAAACAACAAATGTGTATCCACATGAGGATATGTGTAGGTAGGTCCTGCCCATACACACATACATCCATACATATGTGTACGTGAGTGCAATACATACAATGGTGCAACTGTGTATGTGTTCGGTCGTGTACAAGTTGCCAATTTGGAGGCATGAAGGTAACAGTTTTTAAGGACATCTGCTGTTCATCACCAACAAAGTCAGTGTTGCTGCTACTGCTGCTGCCGTTGTTGTAGTTGTAACTGTTGTGATGATAGTGGCGTTGAGTGGTCTGGTCCAGAGGCTGGATTGTTTGAAAAGGCCTTTTGTGTTCATGAAATTGAATTTGGCCGGCATTGTCTTTTCTGTTGAGGTTTTTAGAATTTTGATAAGCACATCGACTGGCAGTAGCAGTCAGTTGACGCTGCCACAGGCTGTCGCTATGGCAGTGGCCGTGACAGTCGCACGACTGGAGAATGAGTGCTTTAGAATTTTGGATTTGTATACTCGTCGTTTATTATTTTCGTGCTTAACATTTCAAATGACGGAGTGAACATTGTGTGTCCTTCAGTGGCCATTTCGTAAATAAGCTGCGTATGTGTCATGTATCCAACAAAGGGGATTCTTGGTTTGCCTCCAGTTCAGAGTTGGAGTAACACTGCCATGTGTTTGTGTGGCCAAATGTATAGAAGTGTGGATGTGTGACCTAGGCACATTCAGAGGTGGAACCGGAAGTTTTACGTGTTCCTGAAACACAATCTTAGTTTGTTTCTATGCAAACGGCGGTTACTTAAAATATTTCCATGTGGCGGACATTCATTCATCATTATTTATCCTATTCACATTATGTGGAGGCCATAGCAGACTTTTAGCAGAAAATAATAAAGACAACTTTAATAAAGTACGATTGTCCTGTCTTGGCGATTAAATTTTGCGGCCTGATCAACTTTGGGTATCAGTGGAACCGTAGATTTCAAATTCCGGTGAAATCGAAGGAACACGTACATACGTAATGTCAATATATTACAATAGTATTGGTAGTTCGAACCACCATTGTATGACGAGAACAAAATAAGTATCAAATATTCATAAGTCCACTATTTTATGAGATATGAGGATAAATCGTGATCTTCAGGCCGCAAGGTAGACACTTGATCTCAGCAACTCACCACGAAAAATCTCTTCGAAATTGCTATCGGTAATAGGTTTTCTTGTGAAACAGCTTGGGCTGCTTTGATCTTTGGAAGTCGCTCGTTTTGATTGACCAAATATGTCCACCATCCTGGGCTGGGAGGTTGGAGGCCCATTTTGAATAGAAATTAATCTTCTTTCGGCCCTACTTTGCACAGGTGTATCGAAATTCATGTATCTTGTGCACCTCCCATAAGTACCTACTAAACAGGATTAAATATTTTAGGATATTAAATATTGTTTTTTTTAAGGGGGGTGGGGGGTGCACAATAAAACTATTTGAAATGGAGCGTAATAATATTTTAATATTGTTATGAAAATATTAACAATTCCAAGTAGGAGGATACACATGAAAATCCAACTCAAGCCTTTTTCGTTTATTAATATCTAACCTCGGGTTCTTCAATTTAACAACGGTCTACTTGTCCTTGTGGAAAATGACATTCTCTGTCTCTGCGTCCCAGTTAATACGCATAAAATTGATAACCCAAGTTATCCAAACACACTGATACTCTATACCAACATACATACACATTCCCATAGATATACCCACATGCCTACGGTGCCCTGCCCCTTTAATAAGGGAAGGCAATACAGGCGAAAACACAAACGAGACCATATAAAATCAATTACGTACGGACGATAAAATATTATGAGATATTTCCCTGTCTTTTTTATGAAAGCAAAATGAATATCACAATAAAACTGCCTAAGACAGATGGCAACGGACGCATATGGGGCAGGACACAGTGGTGGCAATCACATTAGTCCATCGTCCCTTCCGTTTGAATGGTGCTTATGAAAAATTGAGTGAGATTCGATGTTGCTGTCGCAGTGAATGGATGTCTTGTGTTCGCTGCACAAAATGATAGATTCCTCTCGGTTGTGCCCGACTTATCATACCTTACAGTACACAGTCTATGCAACTGAGGCCGAGGCCATTGTTATTTGAGTGACCATATTATAGACATAATAATAGAGAAGCTTTTGTTTATCTGCTCTATCGGGTGATTTTGTACAGTTTCCATTTTCCGATAACTATTACAAGTTGGTCAGATCTGGTTTATAATTTCATCATGAATAGACTAATGACAGAAGAACACACGAAAATTGGGCAATTCATGGTTCAGTTCAGGAATCTGAATATTCAGTTTAATGATGAGGCGCATTTTTGGCTCAATCGACGCTCCAATAAACAAAATTGCCGCATTTGAAGTAAAGATGATGTACGAGAGATTCACAAGACACCGGTACATTCACAAAAAGTCACTGTTTGGTGTACTCTGTAAGATGGTGGAATCGTTGGTCCTTACTTCTTTAAAAATGAGAACGCCATGGTCAGAGAGATTTTTCGAGATTTTCTCGCTTGAACGCATTTCCACATATCGATGGATATCGATGCAACCTCAATTCTATGTTCATTCTGCCTGGTTGGTGTGTGTGAGTACTGATTATTGTGCCGTCACTGTAGAGCGGAAAGGTATCACAGAGACCGGTTAGTTTTGTTGGAAATGGTTTTTTTTTTCGAACAGGAACCGAGAAATTAAATCATAAAATTTAAAGTTTCATAAAATCATCATCATGTTGAAGCGGAGACACGTGTGTGTGAATGTGTATGTGTGTGCGTGTGCATATCTGCGAAGGCAAACTTACAAATGCTAAAGGAAAATAGAATCAATTCAATTAAGTTTTTCCTTTTGACCCCAACGAAATTTATAACAATATACACACATTATCCGGATATGGTAACATATACATACATACGTACATACACACACACACTCACGGGCATTGCCAATAAGGATACATGAGTATGTGTGGCTCTGATGACTCCGATAAAACTTAAAGCAACAGGATGTGGTCGCAATATGATACTTTTTGCTCTGCAAGTTATTGGAGTGTGTTTATGCCCTTCCATTCGAAATTCTGGCTTTGCTTTTGCTCTCCATCTTTTGCTCTATTCACTATGTCCTTTCGCAATAATAACTAGGTGCGTATGTGTGTGCGTATGTCTGAGTGAGTACGTACATATGTGTGCTGATTGCCACAAGAGACAGATACAAAATCAAGGTCTTTGTAGCCTCAGGACAGTAAATAACGAACGAGTGGGTATGTATATGTTTGCAATGTTTTACATGTGTGTGCGTGTACATGCATACGCGTAGATAGTGTCCTGCTACAGAGACCTTGAAGAAGAGTTTGTTTACGATTACAGAGGAAGAGGCCCCCATATCGTCGCTTAGATGGCAAACGGATATAATGGGATAGCAATTATGTCAGTTGGTCATCCAAGATCATCATCGATGCATTATTAGAGTACTTGTTTGAGTATATCATACATTAATACCAATCCAAAAATAGCCCTCAAATACAGATTGTTCCTTAAAGATACTTGAACAATCTCTGCATGGCGGGAATTTGCGATATTTCAGTTTAATCAAAATAACACAGAGTGACGAGTTCGTCCGTGAAAATTTTCATATTCCACTACCTACAACCAGAGGGAAAAGTCAATCCTTTGAACTCAATGACAACGTCTGAAATCGGCTCCATTTGAATCTCCGACCATTAGTACACTTTTATTTGAGAGTAGTTTGTTCAAATGACTTACAAGGGCGAAAGGATAAAAACAGTTAATAACATAGAACGAGTAACCTAATAAAAGGAAGACATCGGAAGAAGTGTGATCGCGGTGTTGTGAGAAATCGGATCATCACTCATGAATCAAACAGGGATGCCATTTAACGTTCGGCAGTGCTATTAGAAAGACCTTGTTCAGGCCATTTAAAATTTTATATTTGAACTGCCGATTACTTTGACTTTGATAGTTAGAATAACAATCATTTTTAATTTTATTTTCAGGTTTATGTTTGACATTTGCCTTTGCGCTCGAACAAAATTGGGAAATATTAAAAACTTACTTCCAAAGTAGTGACTCATTAACGCAAACTGCAAGAAGTTTACGTGGACGATTTTCGAGAAGAGATCGTCTTTCAGTTCAGCCTTCATGAAGCTCATTTTCTTCTCGGCGGCTATGTCAATAAGCACAATAGCTTATTCAGAGAACCCACTTGAGAAGCCAATGTATCCACAACGATTCACTGTTTGGTGTAGATTTTGGACTGTACTGAAAAATTGGGTTGATCGGATGGGGTACTACTGAGACAGTCGTGGTTGTCATAAGAATGATATTGTGTTCCATTATTAAATGACAAAGTTCAACGTTTCCAATAAAACCAGACATTTGAGAAAATAATCAGTATTTTTTATAGCCGATTCTCCTTTAATCTGATGGGTAGAAAAATTTAAATAAATTTTTAGAAATATTAAAATCATGAAAACCCCCTGCTATTGATTAAAAACGGAACTTTCTGGATGTAAAGCGAACGACTTATGTCATTGACTGTACATGGAAAAATCGGTATTATTCGCTATTTGTACATGCTGCGGGAAGTTGTTTGAAAGAACTTCGTTATAAAACGGGTAATATGTATATTCAGATTTTGAGATACGACTAAAAGGTCTTCCCTATGGAAGTACTGCCTTGTTCTAGGCTGGGAAACAGTGCAGATAATGCAACGCATCTATATATATATATAAATGAGTCTGTGTTTGTTTGTTCTTTATAGCAGCCTAAAATACTGAACCGATCTTCTTGAAATTTTCACAGTATGTTCATTCTGAACCGGTGGTGAAAAGTGGGCGTATTTGGGGACTTATTCGTTTTTTATAAATTAGCATATTCGGAATACTGTTGCAGCTAGAGTCTTCAATTTTTATGAAAGTTCACTAATTATTAGTGTGCACATTTGTGCCAAAAATGGGCGGTATTGGGAAAGTGGGCGTGGTACATCACATACGAAGTTAATACATATTATCGAATATGGTCAGTTCTATGACACCTAGAGTGCTGCAATTTTGTGTGAGTTGATCGAGTGTAAAGTTGTGCAAAGATGGGGGAAAGTACCAGTTTTAGAGTATATTCGACACCGAGATGGGCGGATACCCGCTTAGACAATATACAAATGGGCGGGATTTGGATGTTGTATTTTCGATTTGAAGTTTGTAAAATTACACATTTTCTTTGCACAATAGTAAAGAAATGTCACAAAAAGAGATATATTCATTCGTCAACAGCCGACTTAGAAAGACATAGAAACGGAAATTACAGTGGCCGGCAAAAGTCAACATACGACGCACATTTGTGCGTTTTAGCGAGTTCCAAAAAATATTTGAAAAAAGTAATGATGCGGTTTTGTTTGAAATCGTTTTTTATTCATATAACAATAACAAAATGCTTTACTTCAATATAAACTTAAAAGATATTGGCAAAATAAACAAAAAACACCTTGACAAAAGTCTACATACGACTAGCATCCCATGCTTTACGTCATTTTTTATAATGTACTTTATAGGAGAATTGACGAAATTTGTGTTGTCATTTGTCTTGTGCTTGCTCTTCTTTAAATAAATAGAATTCAAGAAACATTAGTCCGCGAAAATTGCTTCTCGTAATGAAATTGCAACTGATATTCGAAATTTAGCTATAAAATGCAGAAACGAAAGGAAATCTTTAGGCTAAATAGCTAAAATGGTTAATTTATGTAAATCAACTGTCCAAACTATATGGACGCCCAGAAGTGGGCGTCCAAAAAAACTTAGTCGACGAGATGAAAGCTTTATTTTAAAAGAAGTTAATGAAAACCCGAAAGTGAATGCTACAATGTTGTCCAAACAATTCGCAGAAAGGTCGGATACTATTGTACATCCAAGAACAATTCAAAGAAGTCTGAATAATAATGGTTTCCGAAGCAGAACGCCACGCAAAAAACCTCTTATAAGTGAAAAGAATCGTAAGCTTCGCCTTGAATTCGCCCAGCAACACTTGGACAAGGGATTAGACTTCTGGAAGCGGGTTTTATTTACGGACGAGTCGAAGTATAATATATTTGGAAGTTACGGGAGAGCCAAAGTATGGAGAAAAGCGAATACGGCAATGAATCCGAAGAATTTACTTGTTACGGTAAAGCATGGTGGTGGCAACGTAATGGTTTGGGGTGCCGTCGCGGCGTCTGGAGTTGGAAATCTTGCGTTTATTGAGGGTAACATGGATCGCTATCAATATAAATCCATATTGGAACAAAATCTGAAGGCATCGGTCGATAATTTAAACCTCGGAGAGCGCTGGATTTTCCAACAAGATAACGATCCGAAGCACACAGCCCAATTTGTTAAAGATTGGCTGATTTACCATGCTCCAAGACAACTTTATTCGCCGCCACAAAGCCCCGACCTGAATATTATTGAACATGTGTGGGAGATTCTGCAACGCAGGATCCGAAAACATCACATAAGTAGCGCCCAAACGCTAAAAAACAAGCTGGAAGAGGACAAATATCACCTGCGGAATTGGAAAACTTAGTTGCATCAATGCCCAGACGATTGCTGGCTGTTGTAGATGCTCATGGTGGACCAACAAAATATTAAATTATATAATAGTATTATTTTGTCACGTTAAATTGAATTTTTATGTCTCATCTCAAACCGTATGTAGACTTTTGTCAAGGTTTTTTCTGCGTATTCTGTTAATATCTTTTGTGTTTATATTGAAGTAATGCATTTTGTTATTGTTATATGAATAAAACACGATTTCAAACAAAACCGCATCATTAGTTTTTTCAAATATGTTTTGGAACTCGCTAAATCGCAAAAATGTGGGTCGTATATTGACTTTTGTCGGCCACTGTTTATTAATTTTTTAGTTTTTGTGTTGTTTGATTAGTGAACAATTTGATTGATTTTCTATGTGTTTTGAATGTAATGTAATTTCTTCTTACGAATGAAGTATTTTGTTTAGGTAGTGGAAAGGAGGAGAATCACACTTAACAAAAAATCAATTTGATTTTTGACATTTCTTCCATTATTCAACGTAAACTAACGTTCTCCATATCAAGTTCTTTAGTATCTCAGGGAAGTACCTTGATTACAATTGGTACATATATTACCGACCAGCAGAAAAATATGAAAGCAGATTTCAATTTTACCGTTTGTTTTTTTGCAAATATTTTTCAAGGTCTACTGATCGCTTGAGAATCGAATATGTCGTTATTTTTCTGCAACGTGGGAGTAAATAGAAAACATTAAACGAGTTTTCTGCTAAATCGAATATTACTACTTGCATAGTCAGAGTCCGTAGTAAAGAAAAACATCTGCTATTTAAACATTTGTTCTCACTAATTGAATTCTATAGAATGTCGAGCAACTATTGATACCAAGGGAAAGTGAACTGACATGGAGATTCGGACAAAAATGCTTTCCACAATTTCAAATTGTAATAAATAAATCTATTTCTCTGGGCAAGGTGAGTTTTTTTTATCAAAAAAGACAATTGATTCCACCTAAAAACCGATGGTTTAGATGTACACATACGAATATGTATGTATGTAAGTGTCGTGTGAGTAAGTGAATATTCACACACACATGTATGTGTAGACAATAGACCGGACTATGAAAATGTATCCACTGAGTTTGGTTTATTTTATGATGACTTCAAAGATGGCGATAAATATCCGTACTCTCAAAGGTATATGTTTATATGGGAATATTTGTAGTTGGAAGTCGGGGATTTACTGTCTCAGGGATTTTCAATTTGTTCTTCTTTTGAAAACAATCATTTGAAAGGCTGGACGCTCCAGGCTACTGAGAACCAAAATATATCTTCAACGCCTAGGTTATAGTTTGGCATAATCACAAGTAGTAGTTCACTTCTTCACAAGTAGTAGTTCACATAAATCACTTTGTATGGAAAATGAGTCGACTTAATATTCATATGATGTATGTATGGCTTTAACCCAATGAGGCGTGTAGTCCGTCAGGTTGTTTGCATATTTCAGGTGCGTGGGTGTGCGTGTGTGTGTGAGTAGGCGCAGTGGTCCTTGTAGTTTAGAAAAACAAATCAGAGCCATTCATACGTTTTAATATCAAATGTGACCATGATCGTTGAGGGCAATCGCCTGTAAATCAATGTTTCCACACAAATAAACAATTCACAGTTTTACACACGTCCACACAGACCCACAACCATAGCATTACACAGCCCGACAAAGTATTACATTTCGAATGTTCGTCTGGAAATTGCCCAGCTGGAGACTGTAATCACATTTTGAGTATATCAGCCGGCGATGTATTAGAAATGTATGTAAATGTAATAGAATTGATGAGAACTACAAAAAAAGTTCAATGAAAAAAGTTGATTCTAATGCCTAGTTTTTGGGAGGGTATTTCAGTTAAATGACTGAAAAAATCATTTAAATTTAAATAACCACGCAAAAATGGATATTAATCACGATCGTTTTTCCGACTACCCATGTTTTTTTGTCGGAGATCTGACTTTTCCTAAACAGTCCTCAGCAAGTTTAGTGTTGGGCAGTGTTATATTTTTTATTTATCATAGCATATGATTGTAGGTGTGCGTGTGGGTTTGTATTTCTGCACATGTATATATGTATATTGGAATTGTATTTCATGTAAATGCGAAAGGGAATACCATACGTTCATCCACCTCATGGGTCATGTTTACATAAATATGTCCGTGGTCAGGGCTGACTGGAGGTTGCCCGTGGGCCCTTTGTAAGTGCATATAATTCAGGCCCGATTCAAAAGCCAATGAAACAAGTTTTGTCGATCTAAAACCTCCTGATTTATAATGTATCTAATTAGCTTGTTGTGGGCGGAGATCTAAGGTTTTTATAACCATTCAGTTCTATGAGTATTTCCTGTAACAACAGCGGAAGTTAAATATCTTCGGTTCCAAATGGGTTAAAGTGTTGTAATATAATATGTTGACGTAACATGGCGTATCCTTATATCAAAAATATTTCCACTTCAAAATTCTCTATTTATGACATGGGTTCATATAGATTTAATAAGCTTTTCAATGGGATATATCTCGATTTGACCGGATATCCCGATCTTCCGGGGACCTTCCGAAAAAATCTATTGTTAGATTCAACACGCACTGTTCTCTAGTGAATCTCTAGCGATTTGGTTATTAAACGCGTTTTACTGCGAAGATTACGCTACATGTCCGAAAGGAGATTCAAAGAGAAGAAGTTTTGGGAGACAATTTTATGTTAACACTGACTTGTCTCGATCAGTCTCGTTGAGCCACCTTTGTCAATGAAAGGATTTTATTGATACATTAACTACTTTCAACTTTAGAAGCGGAAAAATTGAGTTTTTTAATTCAGTTCGATGTTTTGACGACAATATAATGTTCTCTGGTATTTCTTCATCGTCTAAATCGAATAGTTTTTCAACTTGAGAGAGTTCTTGGTTCAAAGTTGATGTTACGATTGGCAGTATTTTCGTTGATGCCAGGAGTATACGAATAGTTTTGAGAGAAGTCTTTCTGATGTGGCCACCGATTTCAGTGGAGAATCGGCCCATGGCTGCTGCGATCCCAGACAAATCCCGTGTGTGGTCATATGGCAAAGCCTTGTCAGTCCTTCCATTTGCATTTGCATGTATGTGTGTGTCTGTTCATGCATTTGAAATATACATACATACATATCGACACACATACTACGACCGTGTGTGTGTGTCGATATGTACATACATGTTGGTCAACGGCAATACATAGTTGGGAGCTTGTTGTTCCCTTTGATTTTGAAATACTTATCTAAACGTATTAAATGGGATTATTCAATTTACTTTAGATTTATTTTCATTTAAAGGTAAATTCGACACAAATCATATAGGATTTGTATTGTCGACTGCCAATGCCACTGCTGTGTTTGTGTGTGCTTAGGTGTGTGCGTATAAATCTGCATACTTACACACAGATACACTCACACACATACAAGCATGCTGCATTTGACTTCAATTCATAATAAATAATTTAGAAAAAGGACATATGTCAATAAATATTAACACCACATTATCAGGAGGAATTTATTTCTCTTTTCTTAGCAAAAAATGGAAAACATTTTACGATGGACATACATTTACTAGCATTTGTGTGGAGAGTGTTTGTTGTGTTTGTGATTCGGTTCATATAGTGAATTATATCTGTATATATTTGATCCATAGATAACCCCACTGGTAGAGTTCTGCTCGGGTGTTTTTAAATTTTCCTCTAAAGTAAGAACATGAATGGAATGTTTACCAATTTAAAGGGCATCGTAAATAATTGAAGAAATATTCATTAAAAATGCTTTGACTCCAGTGAAAATTTCTTACAGTTGAGTGAACCCTTAATTGAGTTGGGTGAAGTTTTATTGATTTTGAGGAAGAGCAATTATGAAAACAAGAATAAAGGGAAGGTGAGCTAAAAATGTTCCCATTCCTAGGATTAAATTAATTTTGTCCTGAAACTTGTTTCACCTTCTTACTAAGAGGTCCTGTGAAGGACCTCTGTAAGAAAACAGACGAAAGATAGTGTCGTGCCAAAATGTGCACACTTCTTTACGTACACCGATCGCAACAAAATTTAACACTGCTCATTTTTGGATCATGGAAATTGGCTAATACTTAGGCATAGTTCCAAGTTCCTTCAAATTGACTTTTTTCCATATTTTTCCATAGTATGTTGTATTTGTCGATAGAACATAGCCTAAATCTTGAGTCGATTAACTTTTGTTTAATTCAAAAGCTATTAGTTTTTGATTTAATGCCGACTTCCGATTTTTGAGTAAATGGTTCTGAGTTTTGACAAACATACAAACTATCGGCAAACCCGACATAATGTGAAGTCGTTTCAGACATTTGTAATGGGACTTTGCGGACTAAGGACGAACCCTACTTAGTTTGAAGTAAATCGGTTCAGATTTAGATATAGTCCCCATACAAATGTCGCTTCAGATTTGAGTTTTTTCGCTCTAAACCCCAAATATTTTTTAGATTTTAGATACAGCTCCCATACAATTTTCGGTCTCCATTTAACTTTTTGCGGTAGAGAAATCTATTAATCGTTTTTCTTCAAATTTGTCATAGCAACTTGTATTTCAACTGGAAACATTATGGTGAAAGTGGGTCGAGCCCTCACAAAAATGGTGCTCTCGATTTGACTTTTCTCTCTCAAGGTATTACAGAATTGGATCATCATTCCCGATTTCATTCACCCAATTCACCCAAATATTAAATTCACCCAAAATATTAAAATCTGCAAAGTTTAAATTTGGATTTCTTAACTCCTTTCGAAAGTTATTGTGTCAGTCAGCGAGGGTGGGCGAATTTGATATTAAAATTGAGCCAGCGAACCCGTTGCGTTAATACAATGATTTTTCATTCATTTCTGTCAGTTTAGTTTAGAGTTCAGCGAATAACAATTAAAAATTTACTTTATTTCTGCTCATGGACGAGATTGGATTGGGAAAAGGTAGTTTTCATTGAAAAGTGAAAACGATAACGTTGACACAATTAGTTAGTTAGTATTTTGAGCCGAAGTGGAAGTTTCTCAATGTAAATGCCACCGAATGTAATTGGATTCGGGGAGTAACATCCCCAGCGTGAATACCACTTCAGTTCAGCACAATTTAATATTTTATACCAATACCAATAACAATAATAATGTGTTGGATATAGGAATAATAATATGTTTAACAAATTGCTATGTATTTATTTAAATTGGCAGGCTCCCTCTGTCATTACGGCGTATTCAAATAGCAAATAATTCTGTTGTTATATTTCGACACATTCAATTCAATTCAATAACAGATGAAAAATCACTTTTCACATGTGGCCAGCATGACTGGTCGAATACAACCTTTTCTCCGCATGCTTGACAAAGTAAACAAACCCCAAATCTACGAAGGAAGTGCCATCGCAGTGCCAAGCACACAACTGTGACGATGTGGAAACATCATAAATCAGGCAAATAAAGAAAAGGAGATATTTAATAAATCCGAAAACATAAAATCAATATGGGCGCCTTCGAATGGTCAGAACAGCCAGTTTATTTAAGTGACAATATATTCATATACGTTCCTCTTCCCACCACCATCCGTTCGGTCTTTCATATTTGAATTCATTGGACTTTTCATATGTTAATAAATTTTGGTGCTAGTTAGTGCACAGTAGGGTGTGACGACATTTGCATTCTCGCATAGTGTGACAATAGTGACTAAAAATAAAGTCTATCTCGGTATAAATTTGCCTTCCGTATTCGCTCGAAAAGTTCAGAAGATACTAATTTTGACGAAGTTTTATTTTTTTATTTTTAATACGCCAGAGTCGCGAGCTTGCGAAATAATAAAAATAAAATGCAAACGAAAAAACTAAGACAAATGAGCGTTGGCACGGCAGAAGTATTGCTGGGTAATTATACCTGCATATACACATACTTACATACGCAACTCAATGAGATGCTTGTAAGATGGCACGTGTGCTTTATTACTTGGTGCGATTTTTTAAACGCAAATTCGGCAAGTGAGTTGTGATTCTCGTTCGTTTGTGAGAATCATTTCCTTAAAGAGGCCGGGTTTGATGTTGAAAAGTCGCTGCGAAGCCACTTGAAAAGACTTTTGACATGGTCGAAATCATGATCGTGGTAGTCTGCAGCCAAGTAATAAATGTAACCATGCCATTTGTAAATAAATTTGCATTCTATTAAATATAGAAGCAAAATGGTCTTGAGCCAGGACAATATCCCAGTTCAAATCAAATATTGATTACAGACCAAAAATAAAATGCAAACGAAAAAACTAATTAAAAAATACATTTAATATATTAAATGTCAAAATTCATTAGTCTAACTAGCAAGGTGGAGTAATTTTAGAGCGATCAATTCAATTGTAACATATTTTGGTTATGCCGCCAAACGATATATAATTTTGTTTAATTTAAACATAAATGGTCGCTCAGAAAAGTGTCATGCAATACACGTGGCTAATTTATCCTCACTGAAATTATTCGATGCGATTAATGGTTGTATTTCGGTCCATCCTAGTGCACACTTACACAAACACACACGTATATGTACAACTCAATACAAATAAATATTCAAATATTTCATTTCCAATGATGTTATTGGTACTTGTGTATGTATTGATGTGTGTACGTGTATAGGTGCATGCACGTTATACAAAAATCAACGAAAGGTCTCCTTTGGGGATACATATTATATACGTACATACATTAGGGTGAGTTTTTTGGGGGGTGCTTTTAGTCTCACCTACTGCGTGATAGTCAATATCTGAGACTGATTTGTCAAAAACCCGTTCCATCGGAAAGGGAAGTCAGTCTATAAATGTATTCCTTTTAAAGGTTGTTAGTTTGAAATGTTTGCTCCTTTTTTAAGGAGTTAGAAAACTTAGTAGAGATTTTATATGGAATACTATTTAAAAATGTACCTAATGTAATTTTTAAGAAAATTATTATTTGCATGGCACTTGTGTGCATTTATTAATTTTTTAAATTTAGTAAAATTCAAAAAAAAATACAGAAAGTATTCACTTGGACATGAAATGTTCTAAAAGGAACGACACAATAAAATGCGCTTCGTGTGTCACAATTAATGTCGGTGATATTCCGATTTCATACAACAATTTGAGAATTTTGACACACGTCATTGGTCGAGTTCCACCAACTTCACAATTTTTTTTGTTGAGTGTATTTTACTCATTTCATCTTAACATCCACATATCGATCAGTCAGGTGGACGGACTGATTTTTCTAATTAATTGTACGGATCACATCCACACATTTGTTAGAGGCGAGTAGCAATTTTTAACAAAAGTTAAACAATAAACTCACCCTAATGTTCATATGTTCGAGTGTATGCATGGATATGTGTTCACAACATTTCATAGGTTTGTTGTTTAAACAAAATTCGTTATTGTGCCTCCGGATTCCCAGTTTTGTTGGATCCTTTGGCGTCAACATATGCGAAACATTCGCACACGTTTGTCCCCCTGCTCTGGCCTAAGTACATACTTGTGTACGTGGACGTGGATGTGAACGTGAACGAGTACACACACAGGGACATTCATTCGAATATGTGTGTCTGCATGTATGTATGTACATATAATATTTACTATGTTATAGCCACTTAATTCCCTGTGTTTTGTCGAGTGGAAAATTCGTTTTGCAATAAAATTTTATTTTGCATGTCCTTGGTATAGAGGAGAACAAAAAAGTGTACACTCACACACAGTCACCTTTCACATATCCGCTTAGCCCCTGCTGCACATCCATACATACAAACACACATACACGGCATGTGTTCGGCCTTATAACCGCACAGACGTTTGTACACGCTGCGGTACCACATCGAAGCCAAAGTTTATTTTTTCGCAAGCGCCTTTTTAACAGTACATTATTCAAAAAGCATAAGCGCCCTGAGGCAGTTCCTGCAAACAAATAATAAACAAAAAAACCTTAAAATTTTATGACACTACCGTCTCCGTCTGGGCTTGTGCTTGTGCTTGTTCCTGTGCCAGCGACTGTGACTCTGCTAACCCACCTACGGCCATCGTGCTCGTACACAATGCCACACATTTGTTCGATGTCCTTTTTTGCATATGCATGTGTGTATGTATGGGTCTGCCTGTGTTGCTGTGCTCTCTCGCATATGTCAGTCAAACGTTGAAATCTCGATTCCTTTAGGCGGGTTTATGATGTCGAGAGGGGATTTCGTTGGGTTGCTGTTTTGCTTTGATGGTCGTATCGTTTATAGTTTTTATTGATTTCCATAAACACGTTGCTATTGCTAATAGAACATTTCGAGAGAAAGTTTCGATAGTGAATGTTATCAGAAAAATAAATCCAAACACGCTAGAGTGCGAGTGTGCTCGCATAGCTCGTGAAATTGGATGGGATCGCATTTGAATGAATTTCCCATTAGATTGTCAAATCTCGTTTGAATTTGATCGCAAATTTGTGGTGTGAGTGCCACAAGAAACAGGGATATTGCAAACAATTTGCGTTTTGGCAGATTTTCAATCTGAAAATGAACGGCTGGATTTTATATCGGGGCTGAACCGTTGGATCGTAAAATTGAATTGGCTATTGACGAGAGATTTCCACTGGGGATGGGACATGGCGGAACTTGGTGCTAAATGGTGTTATGAATATGGGGGTGATCAAGAAGCCAGAACAACACGCGCGAAGAACGGACATTGGATAATTGTTTTCTAGAAGAAACGTGGAACTACTTCAATGTTGAGAGGCGAAGAAATAGACTGAGGAACGCGTATCACTCACTTTCAGCCTAGTTCAGGATTCTCCGATGCAGATGTATATTATATTGACTCTGTGTCCATACAAAACTGTGGCTCATCGGCTTTGAAGAGAAATTTAAAGAGAGGCGCAGCGTAAATGCAGATGTTCCAGATTTTTAGTGGACACACCTAAATGAAATTTTCTAATTGTAGATATGCATTCGGATTAATAACGAGACAACAAAGAGTTTATCCAATAACTAATATTATTTGCGTGCCTTTTTCATAGGAAAGCCTTTGTTATCGAGTTTTTCACAATTAAAAACAATGGCCACAATGTTATTGCATATAAACCGAACCATTTCGATCGGTTAAATACATACCCGTCGAATATACATCAAATATAAGATAATACGTAAATTAGATTGAGTTGTTGATTTTGTAGTGATTTCCATTCCCGGTCAGATCGATAACTGTACGAATGAGTAATATTAAAACCCCAATAAATATAAGTCATACGCCACCATCACACAAAATTATAGGACGACCAAGAAATTTGTAATGAATTCGTCCATATGATTCGAGAAAAAGTTGATTTCGATGTTCTTGTAGCCGTAACTTAAAATTGCAAATACCTCAAATACAAAATCTAACCTAAAACAAATAAAAAAACATTGTGGCAAATTTGAAAATCATGGTCTGCTTTAAAAAGAGATGTTCCTAAGAGAGGTATAATGTTATATAGCAAAATCGGTGGTATGATGTGTGTTCTAGGACGGCATGAAGGAAGGGACATTTGAATGGTCCCAAAAGCAGTTGTGCCAGATTTCATTGGGATCTGTAGAACTGCGTCGATGTTCAGCTAGAAGGCGATAGCTATATTGAATCAGAAAGTTTATAATCAAATAGCTCTATGCAACAAAAAATACAAAAATTATAAAACTAACACACAAACATTATGGATACATTTTTTAATATTTATACCCTACACCACTTCGTGGACTAGATCATTATAAGTTAGTTTTCCGCCAAATGTTTGTAACACCAATAAATAATCGAGCTTGGACCATCTTTAAGTATACCGATCGGCACTCTACAGGTCTCAATTGTTGTTCGATTGTCATGAAATTTGGCAGAAGTTATTTTTTTGGCCAAGGACGATCGATATTGAAATTGGAGGAAATCGGTTCAGATTTACATATAGCCTCCATACAAATACACCTATAATTTACTCTATTACTGCTCTAAAATACACTGTTAATGCCAAATATTCGCGATCCTTAACCGCAGGACCCACGCATGCGCAAGTTCTAATAGTTTTGATTGTGTTCGTTATTTTCTAGTTCTAAATATGGCTACAATCCCTCCTATGTACTCTCTCCTTCCACTTTCTTCGTACAACATTGTAAAATAAAACTTCACTTGTTATCCGAAGCTCAACACATTCTGTTTATCTTGGTAAGATTCCTGCTAAAAATTGTTCCAATTCCAATAAAGAAAGAAAACTTTCATTTCAAAATTCTAATTACTTGGTGTTTTTCTTTTATCTCCTTTTATTTCGGTGGACAATTTTTGTGAGAAAATATTCCCACGTCCTTGGTAATATTTTCTGACTCACAGCTTAACACCTACCAATTTCTCCAGGAAACAACAACCAACAAATCTTTGGCGGTTTCATACACACTTTACATAGGATCATGACAAAGTTTTCAGGATTGTGTTATATTTGAACTAGAGACAGTTAATGGGAAAGTGGATCACATGGGTTCATGTTTTGATATAGCCCCCATACAAATGTACCTCTGATTTACAATATTACTGCTCTAAAATGGACATTTTACATCGGATCTTGATCAAATTTCCCGCACAATGTTACATTTAGGGCCCCAATTTCCGCTATATTATAGCTCTAGAACCCACATCGTGCTCTAGAACTCATCTCGATACAATTTTGCAGATCATGTTATATTTCATCTAAAAATAACTACATTGAAAGTGATCTATATGGGTCATTTTTAATGCAGAGCCCTTACAAATGGCCCCAATTTTTACTATTACCCCTCTATGACCCAGAAGTTTTTCAAATTTTGCAGATTTATATATACATACATATTATTTACCATATTCGTTAAATTTGACTAAAGATGAATCTATAGTAGACTGTATAATTTATATTATTTAATTACGGACCAGCCATTGAGAACAAATGAATTATTTCTTTAGGAATTTCATGGAACAATCTGATATTAATTGATTTTCTTCTCGTGGTATCTTGTAAAGCAAAATGATAACAGCCTCTGTTAAGAGATGAATGTTTTTCAAATAATACAGTTGTTGAGTTTGATCGGCAGAGAATGAAGTCAAAAGGATGAATCAATTAACTGCCAAAAGGTTCCCAGTCCATAAAATTTACGATTTTTGAACGGTGTTCATATACGTTCACAGATGTAGGGGGCAATCAGGACAAAGTACTAGACTATGTGGCAATTACCAAAGATCGCCATGTCATTACACGCGAGCAGTGAAGAAGGAGGAGAGTTAAGTGAAGAGGAGCATCTCAAGTGGCAAGGCGGAGATGCTGTTACCAATTGAAAT
Source organism: Polietes domitor (assembly GCA_947397865.1). Lineage (NCBI taxonomy): Eukaryota > Metazoa > Arthropoda > Insecta > Diptera > Muscidae > Polietes > Polietes domitor. The sequence goes on from OX377622.1 coordinate 94,145,389, forward strand.
GTTGAGCACGCACACAATTAGTGACAGACAGGCTGACGGGCAGATAGTCAAATGGATGAACCGATAAGCATATGAATGATAAATATTACATACTAATGCTCCCACCCGTACTCGTACTTAGTTAATTATGCATGTGTGTATGCAGTAAAGAAGCCACACACCACATAACAAATACCAAATACTGTCCAACTGCTCCATTTCCCGCACACACTCTCACTCACGCAAAAACACGAATGTGTCTTGTGAGCTGTGCAAGTGAGTGTTTTAAGGAAGTCAAATTACCAATACATTTAAATATGACTGTCGTGGCGTGTCTATGCATCAGTGCGGGGGAGTGTGCACGGAGAGGAATGGTCCGAAATAAAAACGAGGAAGAAAATGTTAACATATCGTCTATAAAATAAAAATTAATGATCCAACAAATATCGTATCAGTATCAGTATTAGCATTTAGAATTACAATCACAATCATACTCGCATAAAACAAAATGAGAACAGGAGAACCTTTCTCGAGTTGCATGAAAGTCAAGAGGTGTGGGGGCTGTCTGTCTGTGTGTGCGTGCCTAAAAGGACGAAAAAACAATACAACACGTTTAAGTTAACATCAAATATCATTAGTATTCAATGTTATAGATATCCAACAGACAGACAGTCAGGCGGACTTACATACAGTCGTTTGGAATGCGTGCAATAGACATACTAAAACACACACACGCACGCACGCACGCATTCCCACTTGCCCATTCACACCGACACCCACACCTACTGTGTGGACGGGTGTATTTCTATCCTTTGGCAATTATCCATTTTTCAGGGTAACATCCAAACAGACGAACGAACACAACACAATCGAGCTTTAAAAATTCAAAACATGCCAAAATGCTTAAGCTTTTTCCAATTAATTGGCCCATAACAAACAGCCATATTGAGGGGACAACACAAACAACAACAGCAGCAGCAGCAGTCGTGCGACTGGCATCGGGAGCAACAACAAGCATTAGGACAACGACCAAGGGCATCAAAGATGACGATAATACACCAATATGATGTTTGTTTGGCTATTTGTGTCGGCTTGTGTGTTTGGAGCGTGGACAATAAAGGACACAGCATTCGACCGTTCACTTTTCACATCATTGGCGAACAACATCTGGCACGTCGCAAACTCACCGTCCCAAATGCAATTAACTTTTTAGTTCTGTGAAATCCAACTGTAGTTGAGGAGGTATTCGAGGCTTTGAGATATCAATACGACATTTGGATATATTTCAGAGATGTTTTACGGATTAAATGAAAACAGCTGATGTCCTTCATTAATTTTTAAAGAATTAAGTTAACATTTTAATTTTCTACGCTACCGAGATTCTGTACCGAGCTCTGTATGCGAACTATCTACAGATTATTCCTACATTGATTCCAAAGAAGTATTCTTTGTAGCTTGTATTATTAACTAAGAAGAAAGAGCAACGGCTCATAAAGCTTAACAGAGGGTTTTCTGATCTAGTGGAGCCTCATGGATCACCCGTGGATTCTCTACACTTCAAGTGCATCAGTTGACATGTCCAATAATCCAAGAAGGAACCTAGTTTACAGCCGCTTGGCCGAACGTCATTCTGTGTAAAATAATTCGGTTTTAAATTCCTAAAAATCACAAACTAATTTATAACCGTTTAAACGTTGTCGGAAAGTGGAACCTTTATCGGAATGGATCCCACGATATAATTCCATCATCTTGTTCTACAGAGTTATAGAAATCGTATTTCGCTTTGGCTATGCTCCCGATAGTTATTTGTATTTATTCCAAAAAGATTGTACATCCCTACGTTCGAGATAAAACTTGACCTTTTATGTGGAGCGAATGATTCACGTACGCACCTGAATAGTTTACCTGTATTAACCACCTGTATCATCCCGTGCATACTCGAGCATTCGCCCTTAATGTGCTTAGTGTGTTCGCCATTACACAGCTATACATGTAAGTGCCTATACGCAGTGGTGATCAAATAAATAGCACTGTTGATTAACCGCACTCTTTTCTCATTCAAAACATAGCTTCAACGCTATCTTCTGAATGTGCTAAATTATGAGCCTTCTGGTTCCAAAAGAATAATGACCACTCGATAATAATAACAAGTATGAAAACGCCAGTCGGCTAAACCGACTTATGTATATATACCCTCACTCTCAGAGAACATATCTATGGAAATTATAATAACTTAAATTTTACGTAGGGTCGGATGATTTGTGTGGAAGGTATTTGGTCCTAGCTTCCACAGTAGCCATCATAATTATCATTAACTGATCATATAAACGAACGTATATTTCCCTAATGAGAACACAAACAAATCATAAATAACAAAATCACAATAACAAAAAAATGAAAAACAACCAACAACAAAATATCGCGCCGCGCCAACCAAAACAACCATCCAACTACCAAACAATAACAACTACAGCATCAGCGGAACAACAACAAAATCTCAACAGCAGCCACGCACAACTGACCACACAATTTCTGTCCGCTCCATAGTGTGTGCGTTGTCCCCTTCCCTTCCCTCCCCCCATCCCATTCGTGCAGTGCAGTTGGCACTCTTTTCTTCTTGTCGTTGTTCGCCCAATGCTTAAGGCATAACACTGAGCATTGGGTGAGTACAGCAACGGCAGGGAGAGGAGTTTTGGCAACTGTTGCTGCATATTGACTTTGTTTTGTTTTTTCTTTTTGTCTGTTCTAATGGTTGGTAAGTTTAAAATACAATTTGCCAACATACGAGGGCTGAGAGCAAATTTTTTTGCCGTGTACGCTCATGTACATTTCCATCGGCCTGATGTTTTTGCTCTTTGTGAGACCCAGGTGTGTGAGGGTTCTGATCCACAGGATTTTCACGTACCTGGGTATCACACCCTATCCCTCTTTATCCCCCACAGAGGTCTTTTGGTATACGTACGTAACGACATAGTGTTCCAGAGCCAGCAAGACTTAAACTCAGAAAATCCAGAATTTAACTCCCTTTGGGTTAAATTCAAGATTGGAACACACGTACTACATTTCGGATTCGTGTATAGAAGTCCAAACGCGGAAAGGGAGGTATCCCTAAATGGCTTCGACGCCCTTTCCGATTCAATTACAAAAATTTTAGAGGATTGTCCTGACAGTGAAATTGTGGTTGCTGGCGATTTCAATGTCCATAATTCCTCTTGGCTTGCCCATTCGAGTCACTCAACACCGGAGGGTCAATACGCCGAGCTTTTTGCCGCGCATAATGATTTGACGCAACTAGTGAATGAACCGACTCACATTCCGTGTGTCCAAGGGCAACACTCTAACATTCTTGATCTTTTTTTAACATCACACCCTGAAAAGTATGAAGTTAACGTTCTAGCACCTCTTGGTAATTCGGATCACTGTATTGTTTCAGCATCCTTTTCGTATTCCGCTCTTCGTGTCGCTTCGACCCCAGCCCCAAAGCGGACAATATATATATACGAAAAGGCACGTTGGGCCGAGCTCAACAACTTTTTCCAGCATTTCAATTGGAAACTTTGTTTTCTAAATAGCGATATAGATGCTGCGGCTGAAATGATTCAAAATATTATCTTGATTGGAATGAAATCATTTATTCCAATTAAAGTTATTTCGGATAAACCATCTAATAAAAGTTGGTTTAACCAGACATGCAAGACTGCTGTCAGATCCAAAGAGGAAGCGTTCAGGAAATGGCGTTTAAATAAAAATGCCACAACTGATCTGCTACGCAAACAGACAAGAACCATGTGTGCCAAGGTACTTAGACGTGAAAAGTTTCTGTACGAACAACGTCTTCGTGCCAAAGTTCTTGCTTCTCCTAGGGGAAGTAAGAGCTTTTGGTCATTTGTGAGAAGAGTAAAGGATAACTCCTCATCTATCCCAACTCTTGTTAAAGATGACCAGATATTCACTAACCCGGTTGCCAAAGCTAACCTATTGGCTGAAATGTTTGCAAGGAATTCATCTTTGCCGGAAAGCAATCAACCACTCCCCGTGATCGAAAATGTATCTAGTTCCATGCCTCAGATATTTTTTCGAACACGTGGAGTTAAAAGGGTTCTCGCAAATCTCGACGTAAATAAATCTCCAGGCCCGGATGGCATTTCAGCACTTGTCCTATGTAAGTGCTCTTCGACGCTTGCCCGTCCCCTTCGCAATCTTTTCAACCTTGCATACCGTGCAGGAGTTTTCCCAGCGTGTTGGAAGATTGCGAACATCCAGCCCATCCCTAAAAAAGGTGAGGCTAATAACCCTGCTAACTATCGACCGATCGCGATTTGCTCAGCGCTCTCGAAGGTTATGGAGAGTATGGTGAACCACCATCTTGTGAGGTATTTGGAAACTAATGACCTACTTAATGATCGACAGTATGGCTTCCGTAGGAATCGATCTACGGGAGACCTGATGACACTGCTATCCGAAAATTGGAATCGTTCTATTCACCAGCTTGGTGAGAGTAAGGTCGTTGCTCTAGATATCTCCAAGGCCTTTGATAGAGTTTGGCACGGCGCACTCATATCAAAGCTTATCGCTTTTGGTGTTGGTAGTGACTTCTCTCGATTTATATCGAGCTTCCTCAGAGATCGCAATATACGTGTTGTTGTAGATGGGTTCTCATCCGATGAGCATAGGTTAACCGCGGGAGTACCACAGGGCTCTGTCCTTTCCCCCTCCCTTTTTCTTATTTTCATCGACGACCTCTTGGATCGGACTTCGAATCCAATATACTCATTCGCGGATGACAGCAACCTCTGTCATTCATACTCATTCGATCATAGACCAAGTCGTCAAGAAATTGAGGATAAAAGGCGATTGATGGATGAGTCACTTAGCCAGGATTTGTTGGCCATTTCTGAATGGGGTCGAGTGAATAGAGTAGATTTTAATGCACGTAAGACCCAGTGCTCCTTGTTGTCTCACAAGCGATTCACTGATCCAACGGTGTCGTCGATTTTAATGAACGGTGTAGATATTGAACAATCAGATGCTCTCGATGTTCTCGGCATGAAAATACAACGTGATGTTCGTTGGACAAAACATGTATTTGATGTGTCGAAAGATGCCTTCAAATGTTTAGGCTTTTTAAAAAGATGTAAAAAATATTTCACACCCTCTGATCTTCTCAATATCTACACCACCTACATCAGACCAAAGATGGAATACAACTCCCATATATGGTCGGGTGCTCCAGCTTCATCACTGGAGCTACTTGACCGTGTCCAGAGGAGGGCGATGGTGTTGATAGGTGATGGTAGGATATCCAATTCTATTGTCTCCCTTGAACACCGTCGTAATGTTGGTTGTGTGTCATTGTTCTATCGATACTTTCATGGTGTTTGTTCTTCGGAAATTCGTGATCTCATACCGCCCGTGAGAACGTTCGGTAGAGATACGCGTCTTTCCAGGAACGCTCACCCATTTGTTGTCGATTGGACAACCGGCCGCACTACACATTACAGAATAAATTCGTTCTTCGCCCGTACTATCCGTATGTGGAATCGACTTCCGGCAAATATCTTTCCCTCCAATTACGACATTCAGAGATTCAAAACAGATGTCAACAGACACTACTTCCTCTTTCCTCCTTCCCATACCTGATCTTCCTTCCACCAACGCAATGCACTGCATTTATAGGGGACATCCCCTGAGTGTTGGTTCAGTAGAAAAAAAAAAAACAGATATTGTGACAGAGGGCATCATCGGTCCATGATGTAGGACAACAAATTAAATTGCAATGGGTACGACTTTAGCCTTTCCTTACTTATATTTAATGAATAGTGTAAGAGGCAGATGTTGGCTTTCAAAGCTTAATTGTTTTAAGCATGGCTTGGAAATGTACGATTTTTCTTGCTTCAGCCTTACAATGTTTGAATGACAGTGTAATTAATTTCGAGATGGACACTTTTAGTGGCTAGGACAATATTACAGTAGGCTACATTTGCAGCGGTGCTATGGCAATGCCCAGCACTGTTGAACATGTATGCGGCTATGTGTGCATGTACTTGAGCATTTGTATGGGCGTGAGAATCGGCGTCCTCTGCCAAATGGCCGTTTATGTTGGGTTTCGCTGAACGAACGCAAACACTTTTGTGTTATTTGGCTTTGCCATTAGAAACCTATTGGCCAAGTCATTCCATGGCCATCCATACATGCCGCCGTTACGATATTGATTCGATTTGCGAACCATTGACATGCCATTTTTATTCACAGCACAGAATTGTCATTCCGTTGAATGTCCCAGTTGCTGGGAGACAAATATAAGGATTTTATCGGTATTTTTACGCTTTGCCAATAAAAGATCACAGCGTTTTAAGTAAGCCCGGCTAATATGTCCCCGCCCGTAGTAATGGCGTTGACAATGGTCGTGGCAATGATGACGTCCAGGAGATGATACTGGCAATGGTTGACAACATTTTCGTGAGTTTTTTTTTTTTCAAATACATATTTCCAATAAAATGTGTTCATTGTGAAGTTGTGAAAAATATTTAAATTCTTTTGCTAAATTTAAAATAAAATCAACACATGTTATCCATCGGACCAAGCCTACATCTGTAGCGTTTATTGTCATCTCGTATACAAAACGATTCATATGCTAAATTAAACTCAAATGGACGACAAATAGGCGGAGGGATTAGCAGAGACAGTTCCGCAAGGAACCTTCTTTAAGGCCTTCTAAGGGAACAGCCTTCCTACGCTTTGGAGAAGGTGATCTGCTTTACGAAGGGACTCAGAAGCCGATAATAGGTGTAGGCGGCGATGTTCGTATTACGTTGTCCAGAGTGTGGTGTGGTTCACTTAAATGTGTTACAATCATTTAATAACACAGTGAGTATGTGAAATGGACACACCATAACGTCGAGACACAAAAACATAATTTTGAGATGTGGAATCTAGTGTTATCTTCTGGTCAAATCACGAGATATTATGTCTTTTTGTTTAGTATTGTTTTGCAAGGAAAAGACTTCGCGAACTGTTTACCTTATTTATTGTACACCTGTCGCAACTTAGCTCTAACAATGATGACCGCTTTACATTTGTGCCACTATTTTATGTTTGATAAATTGACAATTTTCCTATTGCGATATTGGTAGCGTATGATTTATATATATTGAAGATAATGTTACTCATTCGCATATTTTAGCAAAAACTTGATTTTTCCAAAGAACGTGTAATTTTTCTCACGGCCATATCTCGGAACCCAATTCGAACGTTGTTTTTTGTCTTCGCCACAATTGTAGCTAACCCGAAAAACTGAACCTTTTCGATTTTTAAATTTTTCTATCTTTTATCACCATGTTATAATATAATTCATAATTCTGGAAAAAAGATTTTTTTACATTTTCTGGGGAATACGGCATTGCTACACCTGCAGTCCGCTCTTGGGAAAATACCATTCAAAGACACATACATTTGTTGTATGTATGTATGTATGTATGTCTGTACATTGTACAATTTTATTGTGGCCGACAATAATAGAATTTTTAACAATTTCAGCACTCAAACCCTACAGCACTACAACAACTGTTGTTGGTCAGTTTATGATGTACTAGCAGTACGCTCTGGAGTGAGCACATTATGTCGGTGTATTAAATATTGTTTTGAGTATGTTTAATGAAGTGTTTTATTCGATTGCATGTATTGTTGCTGTAGTTAATTGTTTTGCTGCAGGGAGTGCCCCAGAGCATAATAATTCTATCGACACCATTTCGTATTGGTGCCTGCAGCCAAACTTGGTTTCATTTCCATTTGATTTTGTGGGAAATAGAAACTAATCTGGCCATCCATATGTTATATACAATATATACTTGTAAGTACGTACATCCATGTGTTCATAATGTGTTTGCAGTCAGTGTTGTCAATCATGGATATGAGACTTGATTGACCGATAAAGTCCAATCACTATCAAGAGTTTCGGTTCTCGCTCAAATAGATAAAATGTACTCAGAAAGTGTTAGGGAGTAATTTGGGTAAGGATATAAATAAATGTTTTGTGAGTGTCTTAGTAATGTGACCTAAAAGTGTCATTTAGATGTTTGAAATGCTCTTGTATTTCACTTTCCAACCATATATTTCCATTTAGGTAATTTTAGAAAGCATATTCGAATGTGATGATTGATTTTCATTTAAAAATTCCTTATTTGACCGAGAAGAATTATGTTGTTGTACTTTCGTGCTGTTGTTGTACTTTCGTAAATCTTTCTGCAACTATGAAATAATTGTAATTTTGTTTTCCAAATTACATTTTTAGATTTTAGCTGCATTAACTCACTTGCATTTTTGCTATTTTTGGGTTCAGCTGAAAACTTCGACTCAACCTTTGGCTTAGCCCAAAATAAATGACAACACAAACATCATAACAGACTAAATATGCATACAAACAAGAAATGTAATAACTTTGTTGTTATTGTATGGCGTATAATGGAAAAATAAGACAAAGTTCCTAAGCCGAATAACGATTCGGCTCGAAATGACAATTTTTGACCGATGCGACAGCAGAAGCCGAATATTCGATTGAATAATTCGAACAAGGGGAATATGGATATGAAATAAATTCGATCATATCGACTTTCCTACAACCAATGTACGTTAGGATGGGTCACGAAAATAAATTGCAGTGGTCACCACCCAGAAATAAAGATTGGATTGTTTAATGATGATCTGCAAAATATTTCGTGACTGGGTCAAGCCATCTGTGAGCTAAACGTTCCTAAAAACACCTCTAAAAATAAAAAATCACCTAAAAAAATTACACGGCTTGATCTAGGAGCGAAATATTTTGCAAATCATAATTAAAGAATCTCAACATTATTTTCGTGGTGTGACTTGAAATTTTTCATTTGTATGAACCGCGACCCAGCGTAATGTACGTATGCGTAATATTAAATAATTTATTACGAATACGCACCAGTGGTATTACAGCACTTATTGAGGCCAGGTTTGTCTGGATATTGGACAAGTGTCTAAGTTTTTCCATTAGGTAGTTCATGAAGATACCACAATCGATTTGCGGCTAACTCCGTAGCGAAGCGAAGTCCCAGATCCACCAAAAACCTATACAAGAGTGACTGCAGACAGACAACTGAATTGGACAGCTCATCAATGCACTAACCTACTAATGCAGATGTTATATGGTTAGATCTACCCAGCAGACAAATGAATGTCATTATCGTTACTCCTAAATCATGCATCCAATCTAATTCATTCTATATAGTTTCTCAAATGCCAATATATTTGTCATCTAATGGAGTCTTTCAAAAACTTATTAACAGCAATAAAATGGAAGTATTTTCCAATGAATAACACTTTCATTGCTCCTGAATAATAGATCCAAGGCAATTCATTCTAAGTAGCTTCTCAAATGCGAATAAATAAATTATAAATTTGAATTTTCCCTTTCGAAAGGATTAAGTTATAAATATATATTTAGTTTTTCATTTCATATGTTCACTATAGGAAATGTAAAATAATCAAATGTTCAAAAAAAATAATTATGTTGCGTTGTATGCTAAATGACTCATTGTGGTTTGTGTAATCGATTTTAAAAATCTGTCTTAGGGTAGGATAGAAATATTTAGTTGTTCAATTTCGATCTCAAATATTTTATTTATTGGATAATGTTGTTGCGTCATAAAAATATTGTACTAATGGTACCATTTTTCGTAGATGTTAGAATTATGTACGATTCGCCCAAGAAAGAATTACTTCCATATCATCTTTTCACCAGTTGAAGCCAAGTTAAACCACTTCTCCATCATGCTATTTTTTGCTGGGTGCTTTCCTCGCACCAGTGTAAGAATGCGTTATATTAAATCATTTATTATGAATACGCATACGGGTGGCATAACAATACGTGGGCGTTCTCACGTGAAATCTTAAAATTTCAAATTGAGTTTTTAATTAATAGTAGTTCATTACACAAAAATGCACATTCTCATAAAATGTGATCTATCTATTACCACAACGGAATTCAAAACCACCAAATTATTTGAAAAACAAAACTATAAAAAGCATTTTCGGCTCAGTCAGGAAAGCCAACTTACTTTATAACGTATTTGTACTGTGGTGTATTGAAAGTATCCTGGGAGACTTCTACCGCAATCACAAAGTTTTCATGGGCAAACGTGTTCGAAGATTAATTCAATATATTTAAATCTGCAATTTTTTTATTTTTTTTTATTTGAAACTAATTTTTTTTAGAAAAATCTTGCGACAATCGGCAGGTGTTCCTCAAGTTCTGCAGAGTATCATGTAGACTAAAATTACACTCTGTCATTTAAGAACCAGTCCTTTCCTGGCTGTACTGGTGATATTAGTTCAGCTTTTTTTCAAAATTTCGTTTCAGTTCAGTTTCAATACAATAAAATTAAAAAGCATCACTTACCGTCCTCAAGAATGAAACATCATCCTGCTCCGATCCTCCTTCAGCTTCAGCCATTTTTGCTCAAATCCGAAAAATGACTTCAGCTTCCGCAACAATTGAAAATCCAAAATTAAGGCGTGTTTTCTAGTTTTGCTCTATTTTCACTTTAAATAAAATCCACTCAAAATTTAATTACCATTAAATGGCGTTAATGTTCAAAATAACCAACAAAATGTCCAGGTTTTCATGCAACAAACTCTGCGTGTAAGTGCACGCAGTCAGTTTGTTGACCTCGTTTAGTTTTTCTATGCGCCGCAAGTTTCCTTTGTTGGCTATAGAATGGATGTCAATGAAAAAAATAATCTGAAAAAAAACGAAATAAAAAACACAAATTAGTTTATGAATTGAATACAATGATCATGTAAAGTCATCCACTTAGGGATAGGTGGGCGCCTGGCAAATGGTGCAAAATCCACACGCGATAAAATCCAGACAGACACACACACACCCACAAACCGGAAGTGCTGTGTCCACTTTACAAGGCATTCATGGCATGGTGCTACATATACTCGGACGTCATACGATTTAAGTCGATTAAGGGGATAAAAATAACAGAAATGCAGACAACCGAACAAAATGCTATTGGCAGGCAGTTGGCAGCCGTTTGTCTGGCGGGGATGATTCATTGTTTCGTACTCGTTTCGTCGTATCTCATACGTATGACAAGAGCCATGCAAACGTCGTCATACAGTTTGAAAGTCACCGACGATGGTCGTCACATCACACAGACAGGCCCACTCACGCACCCGGTAATGTGGGGCAACGACCATAGAGGAATGTGCAAAAACATATGTCTTCACTTGTCCTATGCCGTGCCATGCCGTGCCGACGTCAGATAACGGGAACGTCGAATAATGTAAACAAACCACAGAGACACAAGGCTACAAAGCTTTCGCCGCTTTCATCGTGATTCTCTGCGCATGTCCGGCGGGCGGAGGTGTGGTGGTGGTCGTTTTCTTCTTCTTTTTTTCTCGCTAGTTTACGTTTTGTTTTGCTTGCCACTTTCGTTCCATTCGCTTGCTCGTTGGCACTCAGCTCAGCTGTTGGTTGGCAAACATTCCTTCGATTCGCAAATTGCTTCCCGTCGCAGTGGAATGTGAGACCATTTCTCTTCGGCACTCGTTACACATTCACAGAGGCACAAGTTCGTGCCCACAATTCTCTTCGAGTAAGCACTCTTCTCTGCTCTTCCGATAGAGCGGCGTAGTGATGAGTGTTTTGTTAATGGATGTCATTTGAATGGAAAACTTTATTAGAAAATTTAATTTTTACTTTCGCAAAGAAGAACGTTGTTGGCTGGCAATTGGCCAAGAATACGAGGTGTCTGCCGGGCAATAACAAAACTGAGTCATTTAATGGCATTTTGATGATTGTGTTCGTATATATTTGTATGTGTATGTGTGAGTACTCGTATGCATGTATGTACATATGTGCATTCATATCTGCTCGCATGTCTGCAATCACAGCCGTCTGATATCCAAGTTTTTGATGTTTGACACAGATTTTAATCGAGTGCAATTCCCAGCAAAGAGGTCAGTGCCCATGTGCTAAAGTTCAATTGACTCTTAACATTGATTTGGGTTCATGCATTGGCAGGGCTCAAGTGATTTATTTGAAATGGTGAGGACATAAAAGGACATGTGAACCATGCGGACAAATGCCTTTACAGTAGCCTCAAGTACCGTTTTTAGTTTAAATAATGCAGGAATTTAAATAATAGACAGGCTATCACAAATCTTTAGGTTTTGATTTTCTGAATTAGACTTTATTTCAAGGAACTATTCTTTACATTTTGGTAAAGACTCGCGCACATCCAAGCGTTTTGTCGGCGACGCTATAAGTACTATTCCAGCGAGCTCCTTATAACACTAATTGGAGCAAAACTGTGGATGATATAGCGGATTTTATAAAAAAAAAAAAAACAAAACAGTACTGAAATCATTAAAAACCGGCTAGATCACGAATGGACAATGATAAAGCCTAAATATTTTGGGACAACACGTAAAACAAACCAAAGAACTTATTCGGATTATTTCGAAGCCAGTTTAAATAAATAGTATCTTTTGTATTGTATAATTTGTTTATAAGGATATGTTGATTTTTTAATCAGAGAAAGAGATTTCGGGAAAACTATAGATGTTATCATTTTTTAAATCAAGACCAAAAATAATTAAATGTTTGTAAAACGTAGCGTCAATGTAATAATCAATTCCTGAAGGTCTTTCTTGCAAGGCATATAGCTTTAAAATCAGTTAAACAAACATTTGAATATATGTACACATGTCAACAGAATTTTCAATTTTTGTGGAAATTTCAAATACAAATTTTAAGAGTTTTCCCTAAGACTCGTATAAAATATTTTTTTAAAGAAAACTCTTTTCTGAGATTTTCGGATAAATGGGAGTGGTGTGAACATTTTGCTGTCCGGTTTGACATGTAAAGACTCATTTGTGTCACGTAATTTATTTCAATATATATATATGTATGTCATTTCAGTAGGAGGTAGAAGAAGAAATAAAACAATATAAAAATCCATTTTGGAGATGGATAGTTAGTCGTGAACGAAACTACTTATATTATTAGAGCTAAAAGAGGGCTATCTTGAGGAATGAAATGACATTGTCCCATTTTTCCTTGCTAGATCGGTTAGTTATGGCACCGAAGTTTCTTTGATCCGATGTTTAATGATAAGATGCGATCGACAAAATACCCTGAGTTTTGTCAATATCTGTCTGTAGTCCAAGTGGAATTTTTATCCAAAGAGAAGATTGGAAGTTAAGTTCGATCCGAATCGAATTGGTCGCCCTGCTGCCTTGGTGAAACTCGATTTAAAACTGCGACATTGGCCATAATAAGGTGATCAAAAGTGAAACTGATTTACATTCATTAATGCATACATTATATTCGAATATACATTTCTTTCGAAACAGATCGACTCGTCAGAATCTCTTTTGTACAGATAAATATGCATTTGTCTCCTTTCAATATAAATAGTTCATGCTGATCATGTAACAGTTTCCCTCATTCAGTTCGCCCACCTGCCATCGTTTTGTTTAGCGGAAACTGAATCGTATAATTAATTGACATTGATTATCGACTTGATTTTCCTATCCACTCGGATAATATTACTTTTGTGGGAAACTTTTAAAAACTCTTCCCGTGCCAATGCAACAACAGGGGTAAACCGAATTTGGCATCCAGCAATCCCAGGCAAAGCCAAAATGATTCTGTTCGCAAGTATGTTTGGCTGGAATATGAATATTAAACCACTCGCAAACTAAATCATTGTCACTGTGTCTAGCGTACAAGCTGGGCTAATACCAACGTGTCAGTATCGCGGTCAACACTCCAAACTTTGGCCGGCAATAATTGACTGGCATCCACCGAAATATGCCAACTCTAAAGGGGGAGGGGACGAGAAACGCAATGCGGCTTGAGCGCCGACAAACTCGCGTACTCATAAACACCAACGTACATACGTACCCACGGATGTATGTCCAACCTATGTAGTTCCACTAGTTTGTGGTCTATGTATGAATTCTTTCCAAATGCAACTTTTTGTACGCCAGCGATTCGCAGGAGCAGCGTGACTTTGCACACCAGTGAAAGCTGTTAATGCCGCTGATGATGTTGCCTTGGCAAGCTGCACGTTTTTGGCATTTCGGTATCTCAGAACAAAAAAAAAATGCCCAGGCCGACATGTTTGAGGCTGGCGAACATAATAATTTTCGGTGCTTCGGAATTCCAACAGAGTCCAGCATATTTCTAATGAAATTTATAAATTAAATGCAAAACCCCAAACAACTATTTACCACAAACTACGACACGTAGACAGGCACAGTAACTACGCCGCTCATACGCGGGCTGAGTGTGAAATTTTCAAATGGGTTGACAGAGAGAAGATCACAGCATCATAGCCACGCCTGATCTATAGGAATTCTAAGATCATCACTGAGTTCCCGAATCTAGAGTCCAGCCCACTCACAATTGCTTCCTGCAGAGACCTCGTACATGAGTACTCAAGTGCAGAGCGTACACATGTATTCACTCCGCATTTATTGAGTTAGGAAACATTTGAAAACATATTTGAAGTGAATGTATACCACATGTGGCGGGCTGTAACTCGTGTTGTAGGTGCTGGCTGCAGTTAGGATTTGTTGCGGGTGTGTGGGTCATGTTGTACTGTGTGCGTAATGTATGTGTGTGTATAATGTTGCATGTTATGGAGGTAATTTTTGGTAGCCATATAAAATGTGACATGTTTCCTTTGACCACTGTCAAAAACCACTACAACTACAACTGCACCAACAACATGCAACTTGAACTCTGATACCTCTGCCGCATTTGTCTGTTTATGAAAGTGCTGCTGAATTTGTGGCCAATATGCAAAATGTTCGATAAACGTGTGTAAGTGAAAGTATGTCATTGGGGACGTTCTGTACAGTCTCAGTGTGTACTCACTTTCAAAAAGCTCTGCCAGTGCAATTAAAAATATCCACAGTTGCAATTTGAACTCCCACTTTGGACAGAATTTAGAGATGGAACAGGAAAGCCAAGGGCAAATGTACAGAATAACATAACCTTATATTGTTTGATATCTGAATTTACAACAAAGATATAATTTTGATTTGAAATCCAACGGTTTCTATCAAAATTGCGTCTTGCGTGAATTTTGGATTCTTATAGACTTTCATAGGTTGCAATTCTTGCAGTGAATACCCTTTTTAAATGCTATATGAGAAAATGAAATGCCTGAAGTAAGTTAGAATTGGCTTTATACCAATACCAATACATACACTTAAATAGAAATGTGGAGATCTTTAAATATCGGTGTAAATATTATTAGTAATTCTGGGGTTCTAGACCTTAATATGATCCAGTTTTTTAATCATAAGCAGGAGGGAATTCGTGATTCACTGCATATGTTTCTATTTTAAGTGTGAGGCATATGCCGAGTTTAATCATATTCGATTAAACTATGTGGCTTTTATAGTGGAATGTGTAAAAGTGTGAATGTTCCTAGGTAAAATATTAGGTGCAGAATAGAATTATGTAATATAGTCACATAATTCTATTCTGCACCTAACTATCTCATCCAACTTCAACAAAATTCTCCATTTGGAGTAATACTAACATCGACTGAAATCCTATCTTGAGATAATTTTGTATGAACTAATTGGAGAACTGGAGAAATTTCCGGCCCAAAATATTAATTGTTGTAAATTTCATTGAGAACCGATAGCAATTGCGGCCTGGCATTTGCACTGTCCGATACTTAAATACTTGTTTTTTGTATCCATAGAGACGATGATTCATAAAATAAAAATTAGATAATTTTTTGTTTTACTTAATTTTCTAAATTTCGTCCAATATACCATTAGTGTAGATATATATGTATTTTGTGAATATTAGCCGGATCAGACCCGTTGTATGTTGAATTAAAGGTAATTGAGATGGCTACAAATGTTCACTTTCACACAGAAACAGTCTCCAAAAAATTGTGAAGACATTGATTTTTTCTTAAAAAACAATTTTTGCTGGCACGGAAAACCCCATAAAATAGAAAAAGCTGAAAAAGGTTATTTTGTATCGTTTTCATTTATCAATAATAAATCAAAATATTCTGTTACCTAATTTGTAAAAGGGTTCCCCGCTATTTGAACAAAATTTAAAAAATCATGTTTTTTCATTATACTCCAACTCTACAGAGTAGGAGGGTGTATATCATTTGGGACAGAAAGTGTAACGCATTGAAGGAGTGACTTAAGACCCTAAGTATGTTTGGACCAAATCCGTTTCACGACTTTTTAAGTTGTTTGTGCCATGTACGCCCGTCTGGCTGGCTGGTGTACACTATAACTCTCGAAAGGAATTAAGGAATCCATTCAAACTATGCACATGATAATATTTTTCCCAAACATAGTTACCCTTCGGGTACCTCCCACACAAATGGTCCATATTCCTATGTTAAATTAAACCCAATGTAACTGCAGTTACATATACGGAATCAGCCATATTTTGGTATTTGATAAAGTTTTTATAATCACTCTGAGCGTACAAAATATGATGGGTTTTGCCACGCCCCTCCTAGTACCTCCCACACAAATCACAATCACACATAATTTACGAATGATCGTAATACTTGATATTTTGCAATGCTTTTATAGATGTTACATTCGCATGGAATATGGGCGATATTGCCACAACCCTTCTGGTACCTCCCACTCAAATTGGCAGAAGTTAGGGTTAACATAGGGTTAAAAGTGACATATCCTCCATACGGATAGTACGGAATCAGTATATCGATCATTCCATGTCAAACCGAACACTCCTTTTACATCACCATTTCCGATTTGAAAAATGGGAAAATCAAGAAGAACGTGCCGAGGTATAAACATTGAAAATGGTGCAGTGAGAAACAATGCGTGGACACAATTCAAAGCATGAAGGCTTATTTTAAAGGTAATTACAAGTACTTTTCGCCGGCGTTCTTGGCTGTTTACTGCTTCTGACAACAATTTTGTGTATTTCTGGTTTTTCTTCTTCTTTTGTATTTTTCAAAATGAAAACACCAACCTAAAAATTCAGAAAAAATATAGGCATATTCCCTGATCGATTCTAAACAAACCCCAAGAAATTTTAGCTTGGAGAAATAACGGGTTGTATTTTTAAAAAACAATTACTAAATGTATTCGCCCGAAAAAAATAATTTCCGGACTGATTGTTCATGTTATTACACACACGTAGTTTGTGTATGCTTAGCTAACGGGAGTACACTACACCTTTTTCAATTGTAATTCAAAAGACACCAGTTAAAATTCAAAAGGCACCAGTTGAAATTCAAAAATTCCATTTGTAATTAAAAAAATATCACTTGAAATTCAAAAATTCCAATTGAAATTCAAAAAATGTCAATTGAAATTCAAAACTCGTCATTTTTAATTCAAATGACAACATTTGAAATTCAAAAATCGTCATTTGTAATTCAAAAGACATCATTTGAAATTCCAAACTCTTCATTTGTAATTCAAAACACGTCATTTGCAATTTAAACCTCGTCATAAGTAATTCAAAATACACCATTTGAAATTCAAAAGTTTTCATTTTAAAATTATATCATTTGAAATTCACAAGATTCCATTTGAAATTCAAAAATGTAAACAAAACTATTTAAGAAAAATATACATTAGGTGAGGTAGCAGCATTTCAATTGATATTTTTTGAATTTCAAATGGAATTTTTGAATTTCAAGTGTCTTTTGAATTACACTTGAAAATGGTGTAGATACACGCACATTCGTTCAAAAATAGTGTTTGGTGTTGTAGTTGTTCAGTGCCAGTCTTTTTTGGATAGATTAATTTCCAATTTTAACATAGGCTTTTTTGGACATAACTCCAAACACTATTTTTGAACGAATGTGCGTGTATCTAGTGTACTCTCGTCAGCTAAACATGCACACACTACGTGTGTGTAATAACATGAACAATCAGTTCAGAAAATACTTCTTTCGGGCGACTACATTTAGTAAATGTTTTTTAAGAATACAACCCGTTATTTCTCCAAGCTGAAATTTTCAGGGTTTGTTTAGAATCGATCAGGCAATATGCCTATATTTTTTCTGCATTTTTAGGTTGGTGGTTTCATAGTGAAAAATACAAAAGAAGAAGAAAAATCAGAATTACACAAAATTGTTGTCAGAAGCAGGCAATAGCCAAGAACATTTAAAATAAGCATTCATTCTTTGAAATGTGCCCACGCGATTTCTCACTACACATTTTCAATCTTTATACCTCGGCACGTTTTTCTTGATTTTCCCAATTTTCAAATGGTCATATATTTTGAAAAAAATTTTCGGTTTTTTAAATATGTGCAAAATATTTTTAATAGTAGAATATGTCCGCGAAAAATCGTTAAAATCGGAGTCGTGGTCGTATTTTTTTACGAAAATCGTTCGGTTTGATATAAAATGAACGATACATGAAAATGATTTTATAATCACATTGAACGTATAAAATATATGTGCTTTTACCACGCCCCTTCTAGTACCTCCCACACAATTGTTAGAATAGTAGCTACTAAAATATAAAACAAATTATTTTTTATTCCGAAGGGGTTTGTCGTGCAAGGAAAAAGGCTTTTTTAAATTTTTAGAAGATTTTTCCTGTTCCTATGTGAAAGTGAAATTTGCACCCTTTATAGCCATCACAACCACTTACTTCACCATTTAAGTGGACTTATATTTCTAAAATGGGAATATACATATTAAAGGCACCTCCGGCTGGAATTGTTTTCGAGTTTAGAAAGCTAAAATAAGGTATAACACAGCCCTTCGACAAAATGTTTGCAACTTAGTGATATTAACTGAATTACAACCCTCGGATAGTTTCTCTATGAAATTTAAGAAGCTGAGGTTTATGACCATTTTGAGTACTTGAAGGTTCCTGCAGCAAAGAGGTTATTAATGCTATTGAAAACCAAAAGATATGCAAAAAGTGCATCGAGAAAGAAAGCTATGAGAAATAACGGACATTTATGACATTTGCTAGGTTAGATAATTTTAAGACCTACTACGCCTAACCAAAATACATATGTAAATAGAAAATCTAATGGTCTCTAAATTGTAATCGCCACCTCCTCCTCATCTGTTGATTCATTAGGTAAAGTTGAAGAAAAGAGTCACCTCAACCGGAATGGTTGAAAGCGATACACCTAGATCAGCTAGTCGTTGTGCGTTCTATCCCTGGTAGATGGAATTCTGTGTTTGCCAGAAAATTTCTCATCTTAACCCATCCTGTGTCCCTAAGATTCTCGGGTTGTACGAAACGTCTGTACCCGTGACAGTTAATTTGGATATCTAGGACTGCCCTAGCGAATACATCTGAGTTGGGCATGGCCGACTTACATCTGAAGCAATCTTTGTCTTTGTGGTATTTAATCTTCATGGACATATTGGTTCATGTCTGACATTTCGTGATCAATCGCAGTGTGTGAGTGTGCGATATCAACACAAACATACATACTGTCAGAGGAGAAAACGAATTCGCTTGTCTGTTCATATTATTGCACTGGCAGCAGAGTCAGCCATTCCAATGGGTGGTCAGTGGTTGTTTACATAGTATTGTTGTCATTGTTGCTGGTGGTGGTGGTGGTGCTGCTGCTGCTGCTGCTTCTGATGCTGTTGCCTCCGTGTTGTTGCCCCAGTGTATGCTGCATTCTGCTTTGTTTTGTGTCTTTTATATTACAAAAGGATTTGCATGGCTCGTTTAATCTTTTAACAGTATGCACTGACATTATCCTGACTCGTACTAACTCGACGCTGTCGTGTAATGCAGCGTTGTTCCGTGATTGTTTTCTTCTCTTTCATGTTTGTTCATCATCTACGTTTGTGTTTGTGCCGCTGTGCCGACGTTGCAGGAGGAAGCAACTAAATGCACATACACGCACACACATGCACATGCTGTTCACTCATACCGAGTACATTGTTGTCATTGTCCTCTTGGTAGACTTGCCATGGAATACATTCTGATGATGGTTTTCATACAAAAATAATTCGTACATATTGTGTCATTTTCGCTCGGCTTCTTCTCGGGACATACATACATATATATGTACATACAAGGACTATATGCTATTTTGTATACCCTTCAACATAGGATGGTGTTGTGTCCATCCGTTTGTAACAAATATGTGGCATATTGAGAACGAGATTTAACTGACTCGATTTCCCCAAAGAGTCTAAACGACACAGACGATCAAGGTGGTAATACTTTTCATAAAATATTTCCTCCATTCGAGGGCCTACAGACTGCATTTTTATATGCAACAATAATGAAGAGTACTTGTAATTCTGCTCAGACGAACTCAACTCCTTGCTTAACTTGCTGTTAGTGTTTCTACTTTCGAGGCAGTAATTCTTCTTTTGTTAAGTTTTACTGATTTTAAGCCGATGTCTGTCTGGTTGTCTGCCTGGCCCTCCATCATACATAATATCTCCTTAACAAGGAAGTATGTTTTTGCCAGGGTAGAGCCAAACGATGTTTTAGTTGCAAATTCTGGAAAGAGATAGGTCTTCCGAGGATGAGAAGTTCTCAACACTTGAGTTAACAAAGCAAATATTGTTTCAGCAAATAGCACAGATGGTCGGCCGGTCCGTGGACCGGCTGTGAGCGAGGATACATGGTTAAATGCGCTTTGCACTCTGCATGTGTCTGTATGGGTTTGGAGTGTTTGCTTTGCTCTGCTGTTGTGCTGTCGTGTATCCTTCACGTCCTCCTACAATGGCCATATCATAGAGAAGTCGTGTGGCATGCCGCCATCCATACTCAAACGAAATGAAATCACTGTCACAAATATTATGTTAACATTTTTCGCAAATCAAACATATCGCATGTACTCGCACAACATGCAAAGTGATTGCGATTCCCTCCGAAGGTGGCTGGGGCGTTGCGGGGTGGGGATTTCCAGCAGCAAGCGAAATCTGGGTTAGTAAGCCGATCGGATTGTTAAATTTATAAAAATGCCATCTCTTGTTTTGTTTTGCAACAGGATTTACACGAACGGATCAAATGTCTGCCCAGTAATCCTACGGCTTTGAAAGGGGATACAGCAGCGTCGCAAGGTTGATGCACGTCGTGCTTCAATTTGTATTCAAGTTTGAAATTGTTTGTTTAACAAAACTCGATGTGGTGGTGTAGAGAGAGGTGTCATCTGAAGCGTGGGTGGGCCATTCCCGTTCTAATTTGCGACAATAGAAGGGGCGATTTATCTATTAGCTGCCAGTGAAAGTATTTAGCATCAATTCTTAGTAAGAAAAAAAATTAACATTTCTCACTGACGTCGAGACAAGATTCCAGCGTCAAGAATACTGAGATGGTATGTGTTACTTGCTTTAATACATCTACTGATAGTCTGAAATCAGGTACAGATTTAGAATTAATAAAATAAAAAATCTAAAAACAAAATTTGAGCCATTTTCATTTTATAATGACGCCAACCAGCCACGCGGACCGACTGGTTTTTCTAAGAAATTCTATGGAAATTTTCTACAGAAGAAGAAAACACAAGTTGTTTACATCTTAAAATTAAAATAATTAGCAGAACTCATTTTCCGGAAAACGTTTGTCGCCCGATGGTAGGTAATAGAAAATTCCAATCGATCTTGAGCTGATTGTCAAAATGTGAAAAAACTCACCCTAATGTCGATGTTGCTTAAGAAAATAACTTAGCTAAACCAATATCATCTTAGGAGTATTAAATGTTAATCTTTCCACTACAGCATCGAGATATGCATCCACTGCCATCGAGGTTCTGTTGACCACTAAGTCAGTTGTGTCCTGTATTCTATTCTATTTCAGTGTCAAATAGTATAGGATTATCCATAGGAAATATATTTTAGGAAGTATTTATAGACGTTTATATAGCAAATACTTGTAAATATTACATCTGACAGTAGAAAAATGAAAAACTCGAACAAGTGGATCCGAAATGAGATTTGCGATTTGTTTCGCCGACCACCGCGATGTCAAATAATTATGGCATTGGACATGCCAATTTCCAATGCTGGTTGTGGCTTAGTCCGAAACATACAAAGATGAATGGGGTGATTGAAATCTCCTAAGGATAATCAGTCTGATGAAAGACATCGCTGTAATTGGATGTCACAATTGTGTGTGTGTGTGTGTGTGTGGCAGTGTAGCCATGTGTGTATGCAGAGGTGTGTGTTGACATGCGACAGAGTTTCAATTTGCATTTATTAACGCCCATGCCAGTGCAACAGTGCCTAATTACACGCGCGATCTCAGCGAAACGGACATGCACGCCTGAATTGTGTATGTATGTGTCCTAATTAATGCTGCAATTGTTTCCTATTTAACACACACGTGCTCATGCACGCATCAAGGCTACGCATTGATTGATTGCTGATCTCACTGGTCGAAATATATAAGGATTCTTGGAACGGAATGCGATTCAAAGAGATTATTCAATGCCGGGATTAAAGAGTCGATTGAAGCCCATCCATTTGATTAAACACAATAAAACTTTTAATACGATTCAAACCAAAGCCAAAGTGGACAAGAACAAAATTAATTAAATCTTTGAAATATTTTACAACAAGGCCTAGTATTCAATGCAATCCATTTAGGGAATACTCCAAATATTGCCTCCGAAAAAAATAACAAGTCATACTGAAATATAAAGCGGTAATTTTTTGAAATAAAATTAACTGAGACCTCCTAAAACCTCACAACTTCAAGACGGGAAAATAAATAACAAAAAAAATAACGGGTCACAAAATGTACCATTATGCCTGCTAGTGGATCAGTGGATAAAATTAATTTTTACTTTTGTAATCGATGCTTTGTGCTTCAGGAATTAATTGTCTAAATAAATGGTTGTTATGAAAAGTGGTCATGTTCTACTAGACCAAATGAGTGACTTTCATTTGGAAAAATTACTCTAATACCTTCATTTCGATCAGGGATCAGAAAATTAGTTGGGTGTTAATAGACATGTTAGTGGGGTCTGTGAGTTCGATGCCCACTAGAGGCATTGATGTATCGCTGCAAAAATGACTCTCTTTGTCTTCGCCCCTATCATTGGATCTACAACTAATTAATTTAACCCTTTCAGTCCTGAAGTTGCTTATAAGCAATACTACGAGTTAGCCCCATAAAATCTTTAAAATTTTAATTTGGCTGAATTCAATTTTTTATTTTTGCGTACATACGTAACAAATTTTATTTCAAAGAGAAGCAAGAAATGCAGTGACATGGATCTGCGTCTGCGTAGGTAGGCGAAAGTCAAAGTGAAGTCTAAAATTACAATTATTTATTATTATTGTGTGCCATCCTAATATACATACATATGTGACCCATTTTAAAATTAGATCCACGCGTTCAAAGCTCAAATGATTCGATTGTTCTTCAAAAGAGGCACAGTGCCAATACATGTGTGTATGTACATGCGGTCCACGCATTTTTGTAAAAAGAAAAAAATGGCTCTAAAAAACATCTCCTATATTAAATTATTTCACAAAAATGGAGTCAGTGAAATAATAACGGTCTGACCCAGCGACGAAATATTGTGCAGATCATCAATAAACAATCCAATCTTCATTTTTGGTTTATTTTCCTGACCCATCCTAATGTACATGTAAATATGTATGCTTGCCTGAATGTAAGCTTTAAGATGACGAACTGCTCTTGGAACATCCCGTGAATTATGATATGGCTAATGTTTGTGTAAATAAGGTGTTCGACTAGATGGGTATGGTGTTGGTATTTTCAATTTAATATTAACCAATATGACTCACGCACACTCCTGTGCACACATAATACATACACTCACTCATATGCATACAAACAGTGAAAGAAATGTATTAATTCGTTCCCTTTGCACACATACATACATACATACGTACGAACTTTGTGTACACAGTACGTGTTCAATTACACCACTTACAAGTTCAAATTACATTATGCGAGTGTTTTACATTGCCACATAGAAGAGCACACACACCCGAACACCCGCACACGCACACACTGCCACGCACACTTTAACACATGAATGGGCGTGTATTGGAAAAAGGGGACTACAAACACGTGCTTTTTAATAAAATCACATTTACTTCTCATGCACACTTACGCACATATTTACATACGTACATATTTACATCTAGTACATTAGACTGCATCCATGTCCATGATGACAACAAATATTTTGGCGGTAAAGTTTTGGATTTGTAAATACTGCTGAGAATCACGTTTTCATTTAAGAAGGAATTATTGTTTGATGACTCGTATTACTCCTACTGAGATATCTCGCTTAATACAAGTCGTCAAAGAAAACGATAATCGCTTTGACCGCAATGAATTGAAACAAGTAAGGAAAGGCTTAAGTCGGCCGGGCCGACTATATGATACCCTACACTTTCTACTCCACTACACTTTTTCGTTTCGGTGAAAATGTGAACAACAATTGTATGGGAGTTTTATATGAATGTGAACCGATCTCATCCACTTTTACCATAGATGTTTTTCTAGTCTAAATATAAGATGTTCTGCAGAACCTGATCCGATTTGACCCATTTTCACAGGATTCTATGTCGATTTGTATAATAAATGATGGGTTTATCTCGCCTCTTTTTGGGTGTTACAAACAAATGCACTAATGTCTTTGTGCACCCTGTCGTGTAGGGTATAAACAGTGCTGTGATGAAACAAAACAAATTGGCAACACCGACAGGCAAATATTCGTGCAAAATTTAAAATTTTAAATTATATCTATATTTAAATAACGAAACGAAATTTTTGCAGTGATTCTTAGAGAGGAAGTACCATGAGAAGAAACGTAATTGTTTGCGTGGCGTCGCATTGTCGTAATCATTTCAGTCGGGGACATCCGGAAGCAATATTTAAGAGACAGTCTAATGTCTGTGCGTACAGACATAATTACATACATTCATTGTAGGTATTATTACATAAGTACACACACATACACGCACATTTCTACACATTCATGCGGAAACATCACACAAATACTTCGTGATTATAAAGAGTGATTTTTTTGAGGTTAGGATTTTCATGCATTAGTATTTGACAGATCACGTGGGATTTCAGACATGGTGTCAAAGAGAAAGATGCTCAGTATGCTTTGACATTTCATCATGAATCGTCTTACAAACGAACAACGCTTGCAAATTATTGAATTTTATTATCAAAATGCGTGCTCTGTTAAGAAAGTTCATTGCGCGCTTCCATTTTATGGTCAGTTTAATCGACCCACTGAAGCGGCTATTCGGGCTATTGTGACTAAATTTCGCACCAAATTTACATTGTTGGACATTAAACCACCAACACGCTTACGTACAGTGCGAACTGAAGAAAATATCGCAGCTGTATCGGCCAGTGTTAATGATGACCACCAATTTTCGATTCGTCGCCGTTCGCACCAATTGGGTCTCTGTTACTCAAAAACGTGGAAATGCCAAAATTGGACTAAGCGGATGGACCACCTAAGACGCAGCCGCGGTCAACATTTAAATGAAATTATCTTCAAAAAGTAAATGTCATGGACCAATCTAACGTTTCAAATAAAGAACCGATGAGATTTTGCAAATTTTATGCGTTTTTTTTTAAAAAAAAGTTATCAAGCTCTTAAAAAATCACCCTTTACATAAATGAATGTATGTATGTATGTATGCATGTGCGGATGTCATTTGTTTCATGGGTTCATGTGTGTGCGTGTGTGTGTTTGGCTTATAAACAACTGTTGCCCGCCATATTGCTTTGGTGTACATATGTAGTTGTGTTGTTGGGCGCCAGAGAGGATTTGAGTGTGGGCAAATTTGAACCTAATAACATTCCCATTCACACACACACACATTCACGCTCGCATTCGTGTGTTTCAGGAATGAATGCATCCATAATTACAGATATTTCATTGGTTTATTAGTTCCACCAGAATGGTAAAGAAGGCCAATTAAATTAGAATGATACCTAATTGGAGATATTATTCGAATTTAATTTCACTATTTTTTTCTGGGCCGCCGCTACTGGTTTCGCTGCTGCGGTTGTTGTTATGTTGTGAATTGTGCCATTCCACAAATATTTTTGAATAAATTTTTCGAATTTAGTGCGCCACAATTTACATTCAAATAGGAATAGGGTTGCATGAAATACATTTCTTTAATTACAAACACTCTCCCTTAATAAGTAGCCATCAATTCGAATCCAGCTAATGATGAGCTGGATTATAACTGAGCTGGTACTCTATAAAGTAAACAGGAAGAAGTAAAACAGTTTCAGTCATTTAGAACGACATACATACACCGCCTCAGTCGCATCTATTCAACAATAATATGAAACTATACTGGGACTGTTCGATTAGAATTACAAGTATACATTTAAGAGGCTTGATAAGATGGTACCATTGGTACCCACTGGTTTTTCTTAAAAATAGAATGAAGTAAAATCTAGCAGCACCTCTTTCTGGTTAATTGATTAGATTCCATACTAACATTAAGCCAGTAGGTCAATCTCACAGGCCTACTATAATTTCCTACAAGTTTTTGATTTGATTTCTTCCTAATTTCTACACCCTTTTCGAAAATCGTACTTTTAAGGGGTAAAACGGTGCAGAGGGATACAAATGGATTGTAGACGCGCTATTTTTGTGCGTATTTTTTAAGTTTTGACTTTTAGGGAGAAACGTTGTGAAAGGGGATGAAAATGGTACCAACCAAATGGCTGCCACTAAAATCATTCCACTGAAGATCCACTGACGCTTTTTGGTTTTTTGTGACATCGTGCATTTAACTGATAGTATCTTTGGCAGTTTTTAGCCGATGTTTCGAAAGTGTTCGGAAAGATGAATAATGTGACCCACTCATATACTTTATTAAAAATATATGAACATGTGTATAAAAGGACTTAAATTTTACTTTGCCCCGATTAACTTCCACATTTGTAAATAATTGTAAAAACAGGATCAAATATGAAGCCATAATGGATTTCAGCCACTGGTATAGGTATTATAAAGCATTTATTTTAAACTACGATTTTGACAATTGTGTAAGTAGTACTAGAAGGGACATGGCTAAAGCATAAATAAACCAAAAATTGTAGGTTTAATTTGATTATAAAAACATTGTGAAAAATAAAATTGGAAGTTATCTCGGTTTTATTTTAACCAAGGCTAATGCCACTTTGTGTGGGAGGTACCAGAAGGGGTGTGGCAATATCGCCCATATCTCAAGTGTATGAGAAAGGTAAAATGTCAGAGTATTTCGATCATTTGTATATAAGTTATAACAGCTTTAATTTTAGGAAGGTTAGGGTGACTTATGTCGGCGGTACTAGAAGCGGCGTGGCAAATCCCGCCATATCTTGCACTTTATTATACACCAAAATATACCTAATTTCCAATATCCTAATAATATGAACTATTTGTGTGGGAGGTACCAGAAGAGGCGTGGAAATTTCGCCCGTTCTCGAACATAAAGTTTGATAAAAATATTACCTTGTGCAAAGTTGGAATAAATTCTTAACTCCTTTCAACAGTTATAGTGTACACAAGCCAGACAGACTTAGGGTTACTTAGGGTCTTAAGTCACTACTTCAATGTGTTACACGTTTTTCCTGTCCCAAAAAATATATACCCTTCTACTATGTACAGTGAAGGTGTAAAAAACTACTTAAATTTATTGGTGATACACCCTATTGTACATAATAATGCTTGTTGAATTATCCGTCATTTGATATCAATATTCTTTAGATATGTTTATTACTGGACGGTACTTGTGCGGTTACATTGTGCGACTCCTTCAATTTCCAGACACCACATGTTCTCCTATCCTATCAAAAAATGTATGTCTATATACATTCATATAAATAAGTATGGATGTCTCGTACGTACATTCGAATGTGTTTGTGTAGATATCTGAAGTATAATTAATTATTCATATTAACACACTTAAGAGCAAAACTCATCGTATGCACAATACATTTGTTCAAACACAATCACACGCAAACACACACACCCCCACAAATACACCAACGGCACTCTTGATCCTTTGTATGTGCCGTTGTGCATGTGCCCTTTAATTAACTTCTTTATATGGTTAACAAATCGATTGGAAATCATTTGATTCCTGTTTTAATCTAAAGGCAACACCCAAA
This sequence comes from Polietes domitor, assembly GCA_947397865.1. NCBI lineage: Eukaryota > Metazoa > Arthropoda > Insecta > Diptera > Muscidae > Polietes > Polietes domitor. Next base: position 94,173,508 of record OX377622.1, read on the forward strand.
GCTTCGTTCTGATTTCGGTTGTGTTATTGGTCACATTACCATCGTTGACTACCACACGCTTACACACGCTTACACATATCCTGTCGCCTTCGGAGAAGCATGCGACATGAGCATACGTGTGTGCATACTTAGTTTCATATGACCGGGCGGAGTGTGAGAAGGTGTGTGAAGCTGTGTACCTTTCTAAGTGTGGCTGTGTGTACAGCCAAACCATCCATGGACATTTTAAGAGCTAATTAAGCGGAATATATAAATACTTGTCCCGACGAGTTATTCTAATGGTAAGCACTCCAAGTTATTTGTGTCATACGTGGTGTACAATGAGATGAGATCAAACATTGGATTGGATTGTTCGATGGCAGTTCAACATACACACACACACACACACAAACACGAGTGCATGAGCGGATAAGTTAATGTGTAATTAGCGACTACATGGCGTAGGGGACCAAGGAGAACGACACAATCGAGGAATTTGTCAACATATGTATGTATATCAAGTTTATAGTGTCCAAAGTTCAGCGACAATACACATGTAGCAGCGGAGACATGCGTCAGTATGTCTGGCAAGACAGAGCAGGGCTATTTCGTAATTTGCAATTCGAAGATTGGAAGCTGAATCATCTGCAAATGAAATTAACGGCGAAGTTTTCTGCAAAATGGAAAGAGTTGAGGAATAGCGATTTATTGGCATTAAGGTCAAGCGTCGCTGGAGACAGAGGAAAGTAGGCCGTCGTGGTCAAATCGTTAATCTAAAAGTGGATAATTGAGTAATTGGTTTTATATCCTCGATACTAATTTCTGTAATAGACTAGCCGCATCCAGCCCGCTCCACCCGGTAAAGCAAACTCAAACCGAAAAATTAAAATCTGATTTCATGTTGATTTCCCCATGTTTAGGTTGAGACATTACAGAGAACATCAATTATTGATTATCAGAATGTAACTTATTTTTATATACATATATAGATAACCCAAATAATTCCTCAAACTCAGTCAATCGTTTAGGAAATAGGAAATCAAATAGAAACCTATGTTCGTTTTACTCGAATAATCTCATACATAATTTCGAGTGTGTAGCCAAAAGAGATGAAATTCGTTTAACAGAAACTTCTGCCGAATATGTGCCGGTCCAATCCCTTCCATTACAAGCTGACAATTGGATGATTTATAGCATGATTTATAGTTTCTAAAAAAAGTGGCAGTTACTCAGTTATTTACCCAAAAAGCAAGTAAGGAAAACTACTTTCTACCTCAAGTCAATTCAATTCGGTGAGAAAAGTGAAATCGGGAAGGATTTTTGTATGTGTCTTAATCACGGACCGATATGACCGTGTTCTGTCAAATTATTTCAAAATCAGTAAAGTTATGTGGTTTCTAGAAAGACAACATTTAAATCTAGACTAAAATTGGTATGGGCGCAATATCAAAACATGGAACGATATGACCCCCTTTCACCATAGATGTCTAGTTGAAATATATGCGTTTTGTCGTATTTGAAGAATCCCCGTTTCTAGAGTGTAAAGAGTCTAATCTGGAGTTATGTACAAATCTGAACCGATCAAAATGGAAGAAAATCGGTAAAGATATGTGGAGAAGTCGAATCGGGAGCGAAATTTGTATGAGGGCTATATATAAATCTCAACCAATTTACTTCAAATTATATAGTGTTCGTCCTTATCCCGAAGATCTTCGTTGTGCAAAGTTTCATTTGTTTCTGACGGCAATTGCCACCTTTACTTTGATTGCAAGAATCGATGGACAGACAGATGGACGTTGCTAAATCGACTCAGAATGTGATTCTAAGCCGATCTGTATAATAAACGATGGGTCTATCTCGTTTCCTTTTGGGTATTACAAACAAATGCCCTAGTGGGGGATATAAATATTCTACATTACACTCAGGAAAATAGAACCTTCCAATAATTGAACATGAATTGAAACTCCTTCAAAGATTTTCCCCATAGTTTGAAGAGTTAATAATGGTAATGATTTCAATTGAACCCAAACTAAAAATATTGAACTGTTCTCAAACCAAAGATTTGTTTCATGAAACACAGTAATTTTCGGCTCAAATGAGAAAAAAAGCGCCAAAAAGTTGCATGGAAATCAAAGTGAGAAAAATATTTCTTAAGATATGAAATAAACTATACGTATTCAGAGTATGCAAAATTCAGGTATAGTGAAGTTAAGTTTGGACCAAGTAAGTGTGAATAAGCGAGTAAATCAGCATCAGTCGGCTAAACTGACTTATATGTACGCTCACTCTCAGTCATAGTGGACTCCAGTCACCAGTATAGAAGTTATAGAGTATTAAGTTTTACCTAGGATAGAGACAATTGTGGGGGAAGTATAAGTACAAATAAGTATAGGGTGATTTTTATTGAGGTATAGAACTTCGAATTGAAATAAAACACAAGAAAATCGTTTTGATGTCCATCAATTTGGCTTTATTGGAAGGATAATTTTATGCCATTAATGTTTAAATATGATTTCGGGCATGTGGCCGCCGCGGCTGGCTCGAATATAGCCAATTCTACAGGTCCAATTTTCAACCACTTTCTCCAATTGCTGTGCAGCTCCAATTGCTGTGCACGGTGGCGAATCGATTCATTCGGGTTCTCTTCAACACTTTGCTCTACAGCGGCAATTGTTTCTTCGGTGCACACTGTTCGACGTCTCTGCGGATGCGTATTATCACGTAGTGCGAAAACGATCCATGGTTAACCGAATTAATTGCTCTGATGGACGATTATGTCGACCATAAAATGGTGAACTTCGCGAACTGAACCATTACTTTCGAAATAAATTTGCACGATTTGCAAGCGTTGTTCTTTTGTCAACCTGTTCATAATGAAATGGCAAACCAAACTAAATATTAATCACTTGACAGCTGACAAAATGGCCGCCAGTTAAAAAAGTGATGCCAACTTAAAGTTCTATACCCCAATAAAAAACACCCTTTACAATTGGCCAAATTATAAATATTTTATAAATTTAAAGTCGTTATAAAAAACGTATCAAATACTATACATAATTATAGAAACTTTATCAAATACCAAAATATAACTGATTCCGAAAATTATATATAATTACATTTGTTTTAATTTAACATAGGAATTTGAGGCATTTGTATGGGAGGTACCAGAAATGGCGTGGCAATTTAGTCCATCTTCAAACTTAAGCAATTGTCAAACATTAATTGCCAGAAAAGTTCAATATGAAATCATGTTGACGCTTTGTTTGAGAATATGAGAATAATCTAAATTGAAGCATTTAAGGCTACTAGTTTGTGACATTGAAATACATGAATATAAGAAAAGTCGCAAAAAGCTAGTGTCATGTGGGCTTTGGCGAAGTATTTTATATGATCTTCTAATACGACAAGGAATTTTCGTGAGCAGTTGATTAATTAATTTAATTTTCATACAAATATTTTCCTTCTTATATTAGATTAAGTTGGGTCGTGGTGGCATTCTGAAAGCATCCGACTCACTTAGATCAGAGGAACTGAATCAACCAGTCCGACGCACTGTTTATCCAGCAGACGTCGTAGTTCCAGGTACGGGATCATCTCTAGTTTTCGAGATATTGTTGAAATGAATTTGCGGTTCTGGCCCTTTTTGGGTTGCTACTTTTAACACAATATATCTCAGTAGGTATTGTAAACTTATGTATGTTGCCCATGACAGAAATCCTTACTTTTTCTCAATATCCAGCAATTCACAAGATATCGCACAAATCAATGGAAAATGTGCTTTTATTGTAAATGTTTGGCGTTATCGCATAATAGTATAACTTGATTGTGGAGTATTCAAGCTCGAGGTCAGTGTGATTTTATATTGTAATTATTATTTATTCGATATTTCGATCCTCATCGAGGATCATCTTCAGGAATTGAACCATAAATAAACATCTGTTGTCAAAGCTTTATACTGTTCAATACTAAAGGTTGAATACAAACATTTAAAAACAACAGCATGTTATCACATAATGACACTGCTTTGTTGCCGGTGATTTGTGAATTGATGTTGAATAAGACAAGTCCGCAAATTTTAAAAATGGCTTTAATTGTACGGATTGTTTCCATTTGAGACATATAGGCTGGGTCGCGGTCCATACAAATGGAAAAACAATTTCCAGTCACCCCACGAAAATAAAGTTTGGATTGTTTAATGACGATTTGCAAACTATTTCGTTCCTAGATCAAGCCATCTGTGAGCTAAACGCTCCTGAAAATACCCCTAAAAATCATATTTTCTCGTCTAATTTTTTTGTGTTGCATTTTTGTCAAATTTTTCTGAAATAATAGACCCTTGAGAGCACTTTAAATATAAATAGCTGCAGTCAATACCGTTCGAATGATGCCTAAATGATGGACACCGTAATGATATTGACGCCGCAGCGCTCATTTTTGTAAAAGTTTGAACATTTTCGCTCTGAAAACCATCGCCTGCATTAAATTATTTCACAAAAATGAAGTCAGTGACGTTATTTTCCGTCCGATATTCATCATTCTGGTTCCTTCTCTTTATTTTTCATTACACCTTTTACAAAATGTTTCCAAGAAACATGAGTTTTTACCTGTCACCTTGAAAAATCACACAAAATCAATATAAACGTCCAATAATACGACCAAAGAGTTGTTCTAAGACAAGAATACATTTTTTTATTTAAGGTGCTTCCAAGGGTCTATTAATTCAGAAAAAAAATGGATAAAAATGCAACATAACAAAAACACATTTTAGAGGTGTTTTCAGGAGCGTTTAGCTCACAGATAGCTTGACCCATTATCCTTTTAAGAAAAAATTTTGCCACCGCTCTTAATTTTATCCTAAAAAGTCCAATGAAATATCTTCTTGTTTTAGCGTATTTTGTACGTGAGCGACAAATAGTCAAGTGTGAACTCCCTATTTAAAGAGTTTATATAAATAATCTATTTTTGCAATGACTTTGAATAAAGAATTAAATCGTATATAGCCAATTTCCTTATTTTAACTGAATTAGAGGATGAATTTTTACCTAAATTTAGAAGTTTTTCGGAAATCTCGTCTATCCGCTTTCGCATTTCACATTGAGTAAAACATAGATTTTTGTTTACTAAAATATAGCGTTTTACGCGGACTTTCTAATGGTCCAACATTAATGTTCTAATGTTACGATGTTTCCACCCCGCTCTAATATACATGTCTTGTGTTGTCATGTATATGAATATATTCTTTATCAAAACAATAACAACATATCCGTTTCCATGTGGACTTTTGAGAATGTGGATTAGATCGAATGTATCATTTCAAAAGTTCCCACTGTGTTAGCTAGCACACACATACATACATACGTACATGCCTATATCCATACATTCAGAGTGTGGTTTATTTAAGGTTCACTGTATTTTTGTGTAGGCAGACCGAGTACATCCATACATATGTACATCCATGCATAGATATGTACGTCTAGTATTTACTGTGAACAGAGGGTATTGTTGAATAATAAATGTGTACGGTCGGGTCTGGCTGGCTGGCTGGCTATGGGTACGGATATTTTCTTTCTTTCCGAGCTAAATTTCAGCTACTAGCTGGTGACAGTGGATGTTTTTCATAAGCAAAGAATTGACGAATAATGAACGATTGTTGCTGCAGCGGCGGGAGGAGGGTAGACGGAGAACGTAGTTTGTGAATAAAAATAAATGTTAGCACTTGAAATGAAATGAAATGAAATGAAATGTTCACAAATGTTCGAGAGCACAACATTCCGTATTTGTCAAGTGGTAGCAGAAGTCAAAACAATGTTGTAGCCTTTCATTGTGTATGAGTGGGGTTCACATTTGCATAAACACACACACACACATAGAATGTCTGAATGTAACAATATGAGAAACGTAGTAACTTTCAAACTGTAAGCTGTCGCATGCTTCCTTGCATGGACTGTTGTTTTCAAAAGCTCTTTTATCCTTTACAACGTAAGCTCTCCATACGACTGACTCTCTTAGTGTATTTGTGCAAATGCGAGTAAGTTAAGTTTATGTTGGTTGGTCGGTTGGTTGGTATACCCACACAGACGTTTTCGTCATCCGTTGTGTGCTTCTGTTTGTCCTTTTGGTGGTGTCATTCGTAATAGAAGATGCAGGAGACTCATGGACAAAATACAAATCAAATACAACATCAACACTCATTATCGCATTATCTTTGGTATCCTTGTCGGGAATGATTTCACTTTTCCAGCGGCAAACTTCCACAAAGAACCAGTAATCCAGGGGTCCGATTCTTTGCAGAAAGTTCCACACCCGCTCCTGTTGCGTTGGCCACACACTCACAGATATTTTCGGTTTTCGTTTTCGTTTTTGTTTCGATTTGTTTTGTTTCGTCTCGATTCGATTCGAATAGAATAGAATTGAACACACAACATATTTCAACAAGTTTTTCACAAAATATTCTTAGCTATTCGGAAAATCTGCTTCAGCGCGAGCTATTCGTGTGTTTATATTTAGACAATCCGACCGCCGAACGCTGCCGATCAGCTCGCACCATGCCAAAAATAACACTCGCACTGGCCTGGGATGATGAAAATTTTCTAATTTCACATAATTTTGATAGAAATTTTGAAAATTTCGCTTTGGTCCAGAGGAAAAACAGGATTTTTACATCTTTGCACTGCGAAATTAATCGGATTTTTTAGCACACGTGTTCTAACGACGCACTACACTCCGGTTTGTGTGGTTTTTTGTATGGATTTTCCACGTTTTCCATGAATTCGAGGGATACATATAGATTTTGCTTCATTGGAATTCACACAGACACCCGTTTCGCTACGGCCCACAAGGAGGCGACTTACTTTTCGTGTCGATATTTCTCTTTAGACTAATGTGCTGTGTACTCGCTGCCGTTTGAAAAAGTCGTTCGGCAAACAGTTGAAACTATTAGCGTTGGATGGATGTTCTTCATTCCTTCTCATTTATGTATGTGTGTGTGTGATGAGTGTATTTATTTGGCTCTTTTTCGTTGTTGTTTTATTTTATTCGTCCGCCATGAGAACGAAACGAGGTGGATGAGAGTGTTGTGGGTGTGGTGGGGTGAGGTGCAGTGCGTTATGCTGGGTAGGGTTGGGAGTGTTGGTGGGAGCGCTTGTTGTGATATTGGATTGTTTTGGTTTTTCTCGCATCAGCTGTTTTCGGTTGCCACCACGACGAATGTGAAATGAAGTAAATGTTTGTTGAGAGGGCGGTGGTGCGGTTGCAAAGGCAGCTCGAGTACCGTACGGTGAGTATCGAAAATGTGTGAATATTTCGAATATCGGGTATCCGGTCTTCGCTGTGCATTGTCATCCGTAAAGAGAAATTTCTTTTCCGAGTACTCGCACTAGATTCTACCCGACATTCTAAAAATATGAAGGGTGCCCCTGTCTGAACTTTCGTAGAGTAATCTCTCGTTCAAGTAGTATTTGTTTGGATGGAATGATTTAAACTTGTATATACATTTTTTGTTTACCAAAAATAATTCTAAACATCTGTAAATTTACATCAAGTTAAATATAAATATGTAAATGGATTGCAGCGGCTTCAATTGAACTTAAACGTTTTCAAACATTTCGATTGAGTTTTGTTTCTTAGAATTGACTGAACTCTATCGAATTGGGAAATATTTTAAGAATTATATTTGTTGTTTGGTGTCTTTTGGGTGTATAGACAAATGCGAATGAATGAAAATGTAAAAATGTATTTTTGGGAACGTAGCCGAACTTCGGGGAAAATCTAAAATGTCTTCTGAAAATCATAAATTTATTTATACTCATGAATCTAGAAACAAGGGTAGGAGCCAATGTTTCTCGACACAGAGGAAATACTAATTGTAATGAAGGAGAAGAACCTGATTTTTACCAAATTTGTTTTAATTTATTAGAACCTTTCAATATTGTATACAATCGTTCGATCTCGGATTCTTACACGATCACTAGTTTAACAACATTTTTGATGTACTTTGGTTAAATAAATTTTTTGTTTATTAAAAGTACAATTTTCGTCAAAGTTGCCTTTAGTATTTGGACAATATTTATTTGGGACTATAAGTCCGATAAACGCGATAGCGTTAAAGGTAATTACGAGAATTATAAATGTTCCGAATTTCACTCGAAGCAGCAATCACCAATTTTTTTCTTGCAAGGAAAATCTCATAGAAGATGGGAAAAATTGTGCATATATGCGGTTAATAGTCCTTATGCATCATTGTGATATATGAAAACTATTCCCAGCTGTTATGTACATGTACGTCATTAATGTCTGAAGATTTGCAGAGAAATTGCCTCAATTGTTGTTTGATTTCATTGCTTATAAAAAAATAAAATTTCTTTAGTTTTGTAAACTTCCTGTTTGCAATTCTGCATCGTCTTGTTTGTAACACAGAGTGTTAGTAGGCGTGATAGCTGCATTCATCAGCCACAGTTTCTCCAATTTCAAGGTGTTACAAACAAAATGACAAGCTTTGTACACCTCCATTTTACCGTGGAGTGTATACACATTGCAGTGAGAATTGTTTTGTTGCAACTCGAAACTCGTGGAAAGAAATTGTTACAACTTTGGCATTCGCTGCTAAATAAAATAGGTTCTGTTGTTTCCCATCGAAATATATATATATATTTATAGAAACATTATTTGGCTGACATTTTAGTACAAAGTTGGCGAACTTAGTGACCTCCACGTGTATGTGGGTACAATTGTAAGTACATACGTATACACATTAGGATGGGTCGCGGTCCCACAGAAATTGAGATTAGATTTTTTTAATGATGATCTGCAAAATATTTTGTCGCTGGGTCAAGCTCGTGAGCTAAACGCCCCTGCAAAGGCCTCCTAAAATCATATTTTTCCCTTGTAATTTTTTTGTGTTAGATTTTTGTTCTGAATTACTACACCATTTCCAAGTGTAATTCAGAAAATATCAATTGTAATTCAGAACTCATCAATTGAAATTCAGAAATTCCATTTGAAATTCAGAACTCATCAATTGAAATTCAGAACTCATCAATTGAAAATCAGAACTTGTTATTTGAAATTCAGAACTCATCAAATGAATTTCAGAACATTTCATATGAAATTCAGAAGTTATCAAACAAAATTCGGAAAACATTTATAGAGAAATAACTCGATATACTCCAAAGTCAGTCATACATAAATATATTTAAATTGATAAAATTCATTAAAGAACACAATTAATTATTTTAATATGTTGTTTATTATTTGCATATAAATATGCAATGAAATCCAGAAATAGATTGTTAGATTGGAAATGGGAGAACACAAGCTTTAATAATATTTAACAGGCAAATAATAGCGAATCACTAATTTTTCTGTAACACAGTGCAACACGAAAAAAAAAATAACCATATACGGACACCGCTACATGATAAAAGACCAAAAAAAAGACCCGTGTTTTTTTCCCCCCAAAGTCATGCACTTTTTTTTTATGGGCCCCCAGAGATTTGAGGCCTCGGTGTAATTTTTGGAAAAAAGTGATCATATTCTCAGGCTCATATCTTGCAAACCGTTCGGAATTTTGATTTACTCTCTGAGGCAAAGTTCTAGCCCTTGTCATAAAGAACAAAAATTGTGAACATATAAAATCAAAAAAACTTCATCTTCAAGGTCAAAATCGCAAAAAACTTAAAAAAATTCGATTTTTTTAACCTTTTTTCCCCTGTTCAGGTCCATAGGTAGCAAACCGTTGAAAATTCAGGGAAACAATCAACTACAAAAATGTACCTAAGATCTCAATAAACAACTTTCTAGAACATATGATTTTAATTTACTCTCTGAGGCAAAGTTCTAGCTCTTGTCATAAAGAACAAAAATTGTGAACATATAAAATATGGTAGCTAGAACTTTGCCTCAGAGAGTAAATCAAAATTCCGAACGGTTTGCAAGATATGAGCCTGAGAATATGATCACTTTTTTCCAAAAATTACACCGAGGCCTCAAATCTCTGGGGGCCCATAAAAAAAAGTGCATGACTTAGGGGGGAAAAAAACACGGGTCTTTTTTTTTTGGTCTTTTATCATGTAGCGGTGTCCGTATATGGTTATTTTGAAATGACTTCAAAAATGTTGCACAGTGTAATCGGTACATAATTTTCATTTCAAACTTTAACTTGGCCGAGTTAACCAACTTTACAAGATAAGTGGAGTGTTACCAAAGACTTTCTATATTCAAGACAAGTAATCTCGCTCTTTGCTGTTATGATGCTATTATGATGCAAATTTTGCAGCCATGTTTAAATCAAAGTATGAAAATGAGGAAAACAATGAGTGCATTTAAAAATATACACGAAAACGAAAAGAATACATATCTTTTATTGTTAGAAGTTATCAAATAAAATAACAACAAACAAATGTTCTTTGCGGAAGCAAATGTTACTCTCGCATTTCTGGAAGTTAGCATACAAATAGTGAGATTTGTTCTCCTGTAGTTTTACGATCTTTGTGTGTTACCATTCTACTCTTTGTATTAAGGGATTTACATGATGTAGTTCCGACGATCTATAAAGCTAGGAATATATACAACCGTAATTAATAAATAATTTACATTGTATGTAAATAAAGGGTGATTTTTTAAAAGCTATAGGAAAGTTTTTCAAAAAAACACATAAAATTCAAAAAATGCGTGAAATCTTTATTTGAATCGATAGTACGGTCCATATAATTTAATGTTTGAAGATTATTTCATGCAAATGTTGACCTTGACTGCGCCTCAAATGGTCCATCCGCTTAGTCCAATTTTGGCATACTCTTTCCAACATTTCGGCCGGTATCTCGCGAATAAATGCTTCAGTGTTGTCTTCCAATGCGTCACAAAGCGGGCTTGTCTGTATAGACATGAGCTTTAACGTAGCCCCACAAAAAATAGTCTAAAGGTGTTAAATCGCATGATCTATGCGGGCAATTTACCGGTCCCGAACGTGAAATAAAATGTTCACCGAACTCGCCTCTCAATAAGTCCATTGTTGCGCGTGCTGTGTGGCATGTGGCTTGTTGAAACCACATGTCATGTAAGTCAAGCTCTTGCATTTTGGGCAATGATGACGGTCTAATGATGCCACCAGCCCATAAACCGCACCAAACTGTGACTTTTTCTGGATGCATTGGTAGCTCTTGCAATGCTTCTGACTAATATTCATTCCAAAATCGACAATTCTGCCTATTTACGTACCCATTGAGCCAAAAATGAGCTTCGTCGCTGAACACAATTTTTAGGTAAATGAACTTTCTTAACAGAGCACGCATTTTGATAATAAAATTCAATAATTTGCAAGCGTTGTTCATTTGTAAGACGATTCATGGTTAAATTATAGACCAAACTGAAGATGTTTGACAGTGAAACAAAACACGAAACGTGCGTCAGCTGTTTAAACCAGTGTTGCCAAAAAGATAATAGCTAAAAAATCACCCTTTATCTTTAAAAATTTTTACATACGTAGAATATAATTTCTGAATCGATAACTTCTGAATTATAAATGAAAAGTTCTGAATTTCATATGAAATATTCTGAAATTCATTTGATGAGTTCTGAATTTCAAATGGAATTTCTGAATATCAAGTGATGAGTTCTGAATTTCAAATGGAATTTGTGAATATCAACTGACGTGTCCTGAATTGTAAATAGAAATTCTGAATTACAATTGATCTTTTCTGAATTACACTTGGAAATGGTGTAGAATAACTTATTGGTCGAATCATTAGACTTTTTTGTAATTAAAAAAGCAATAAATTTGTATTTTTTAATCAAAAAATTTTAAATTGTCAAAATTATACAAAATTAAACATCGTTTATTTATAAAAATAATAAAAAAATATAAAAAAGTTTTTTCTCGAGCCAAGATTCGAACCCGAGACCTTCTGGGTGCAAAGCGGACATCTTACCTTTGTGACCCCATACTAAAAAGTCGTTCCATTCAGTTGTGAAAATGCTATTCATAAAATGTTACGGAATATTAACATATAATTGAATTTTTGTCCTTCCTCAAAAGCAGGAAAAATGCTAATTAGGATTTTGAGATGCGATTAAAATGTGCTTCCTACGGAAGTTCTTCCATTTTCCTGGGTACGTACGCGAATTTCACATACAGTATACACAAATGAAGATTACAACCCAAATTTTCAGAAGGTTTTTAATTTCGCATCTACTTTTTCGAAGTAAACGAAAAAAAACTTTTTTTGTTAGAAAATATGCAAACTAGAATTTTTAAGTTGGGACCACTGAATTTTTTAAATATGAAATGGTGTTATTTCAATAGTTATATTTCATTTGACATTATTAAAAAATTAAAAAAATAATAACTTTTTTGGACCGTTTGTTACCTCTGTGCATTGGCTCATTTTTTGTAATTTACTGAAAAGAGGGTTTATTATACATTTAATGATTTTCGAAGATAGCTTATGAATACTTCCAAAGAGAAACTCGTTTCTACTTTGGTTAAGCCGATAAGTGGAAGTCAAAGAAAGTTGAAAAAAAATAATAAAAATACCAATTACCAAATACCAATAAAAATACCGTAAAATGAAACGTAGTGTTTCTTTTTTGTCAATTTACTGCAGAATTGGGAACTTATTGCTGCCATTTCAAATAATATATTATTTTAACCCGTTTTTATATTGGATGCAATGAACAATTCGATAGAGATAACATATTTGGAATTATGCTTTTTAATATAGCGAGCGTCTACTATATATATATATATATATATATATATATATATATGTATATACATTTCGTTTTAAGATGAACATCAACAAGATTCAGTTATACAAACGACGTGCCAGCCACTGTGGAAATACAAACATCTATAAAAAGAGCAGAACAAAACAAATCTAAGAGAAATGTATGTATGAAGTTGAAAACGAAAAGTGTTAGCAATGAACGCTCAATATACATATTGAAATGTAAAGAGAACATTTCAGAACAAGATAGAAATTTCAGAAGATAGATTCATATTGTCGTACTGAAAATTTCTTAAAAATTATTCAAACTTCAAATTTTCCTAGATGATAAAGGGTGATTTTTTAAGAGCTTGATAACTTTTTTTTAAAAAAAAACGCATAAAATTTGCAAAATCTCATCGGTTCTTTATTTGAAACGTTAGATTGGTCCATGACATTTACTTTTTGAAGATAATTTCATTTAAATGTTGACCGCGGCTGCGTCTTAGGTGGTCCATTCGGAAAGTCCAATTTTGGGCAACTTTTTCGAGCATTTCGGCCGGAATAGCCCGAATTTCTTCGGAAATGTTGTCTTCCAAAGCTGGAATAGTTGCTGGCTTATTTCTGTAGACTTTAGACTTGACGTAGCCCCACAAAAAATAGTCTAAAGGCGTCAAATCGCATGATCTTGGTGGCCAACTTACCGGTCCATTTCTTGAGATGAATTGTTCTCCGAAGTTTTCCCTCAAAATGGCCATAGAATCGCGAGCTGTGTGGCATGTAGCGCCATCTTGTTGAAACCACATGTCAACCAAGTTCAGTTCTTCCATTTTGGGCAAAAAAAAGTTGGATATCATCTCACGGTAGCGCTCACCATTCACAGTTACGTTACGATTCGCATCATCTTTGAAGAAGTACGGTCCAATGATGCCACCAGCCCATAAACCGCACCAAACTGTGACTTTTTCTGGATGCATTGGTAGCTCTTGCAATGCTTCTGGCTGATATTCACTCCAAAATCGACAATTCTGCCTATTTACGTACCCATTGAGCCAAAAATGAGCTTCGTCGCTGAACACAATTTCTTTCTTTCTGAACTTTCTTAACAGAGCACGCATTTTGATAATAAAATTCAATGATTTGCAAGCGTTGTTCGTTAGTAAGTCTATTCATGATGAAATGTCAAAGCATACTGAGCATCTTTCTCTTTGACACCATGTCTGAAATCCCACGTGATCTGTCAAATACTAATGCATGAAAATCCTAACCTCAAAAAAATCACTCTTTACAAATGTGTTCCTTAACAAACAACATTTTTAAATGGATATGGTGAACGAAGAAAATAATTGCACTCATTAGAGAGCTAATACGGAGCAAACATATTTAGCCGAAAATTCCAATCCGATAAAACAGAAGGTGCTACATATTCCAAACCATGAAAGTGACACTTCAAAAGACTCGAATTCTCAGTTTTCATAAAATAAAATATTCAAAATCTAGCGATATTAAAATCGGGTTGTAAAGGAGCACTATATCAATATCAATCAATAAACACCTTGCGTTGTTTATGCAAACAAGAAATTTGCGAAATCAATGGTAAATAAAGTTGTATATAAATCTATATATCCGCAGCAATGTCTGAAACACCATTTCTACTTTTGTCTCAGTAACCATAGTGGAGTTAATTTTAAATTAATTTAATTTTAATAAAATTGTAGCGGGAGAACATAAATTAAAACAAGCAAGGAAAGGCTAAAGTCAAGCGGGGCCGACTACATGATTCACTCCACTTTCTATCCGTATACAATTCAACTCGGTAAAAAAGTGAAAACGGGAAGAATTTTTGTATGTTTCCTAATCATAGGCTAATATGACCTGGTCCAATTTGTCAAATCGAAAAGAATATTTGTATCTGGGCAATATCCAAACATGGAATAAAGTGACTAACTTTCACAATAAGTTCTTCCAGTTCAAATTTCACAATATTTTAGCCTTTTATTGTCAAATTGACTATTGACTTTATTAACAAAATTCAAATAGACCAAAACCAAATTTGTTCGAAAAATATAACTATTCTTACTGGGTTGTCCCAATCTTTCCTCTTCAATGATGGTAATAATGTAATTACATTTTATATAATAGTCGAAACAAAGTCGAAAAATTAAATTAAATTTTCAAAATAGGATAAAGGTGAAAACCTGTAATGCGAAAAAATTATTGTATTCAAAAGTTGATATGAACCATTTTCTCGAAAATGAGTTTATAATGCCAAACTATTCTCAGATTTGGATGTCATCTTTTCATTTCATTTTTTAAATTTTTTTCAAATTTTTCTGAATAAGTGGATATGAACATAAAAATAATATAAATAAAATAGTTCAGCAATGGAGCAGAATGTAACCGAAGGTTATAATTCGCTACAACGATTTTGTTTAAAATATTTTTCTAGAGTTACGGCATATCGTAGTGTCAAATTCCATCATTTCGTTTGTATTTTTTGTTTAACATGCCCTACCGCTATATACATTTTTTGTAAAAAAATTGGAAAATAGGATAAAAATGCTACCAATCTGACGGATGAAGCTGTGTACATGCCAGAAATTGCGTTTGCTATACAACAATGTCAAGATTTCATGAAAAACGTTATCGAGTTTACAATAAATCTTATTTATATATTTTTGCACTAATGCCTTTGTGCTTATTTCAACATTCATAGTGCTCAATTTTAAACATGCAAAAGTGGCTATGACCCATTAACCCGCGACTAATAGGAAATTTCGGAAACTTTTCAATCGTAGCAATTAGTAATACTTTTTAGATTAAACTGTAGAAGAAGAGTAAGTATCTACTCTTAAAATTAAGGAGTTTTTCCGCTCTCCTGAAGAGTTGTGTTTTTGTTCATAGCCACTTATAAATATGTAAAAAAAATACTTTTCTTTTAAATCGAAAAATAAGAAAAGTAGTCCACTTTGGGCTAATTTATAAAATATATCCCGTTGCCCGATTTTCATTGATAATACCTGAAAATGATCCATGGGTCAAAAATGTTTAAAGTTATTGGATTTTGGCCGATGGTAATTGATTCTGAACAACTGTGCGGCGTCGAAGTGATTTATTTGAACCCTGTAATCATTTTAATGCCGAGTTTCCAGGCGGAATTCTTTCGCTATGAATATAATTTAATTGCTGTTTTAGATCGGTGTACCCACTATACAACTAAGAGGTTTGATTTGAAGAAAAATCTCGCACCGTAACTAATCGACTAACAAACTGTTTTCTTGTTAAGCGAGTATATTCCATACAAATATAAAGCTAGTGGGGCCAAGACGAGCACTCCTAATGATTTAGGGCTTCAGTGTTATGACAAATTTTTGGGACAGGGGTATTTCACAAACATAATGAATTTAAGGATAAAGGCTTTCGCTACATGTGCTTAGTATCGTTAACGTGGAGCTTTTCGATTAGATTGGTCGTAAATGATAGGGTCGTCTCAGGGAAAGGGAAGGCCAATGCCAAGCAACACCCACAAAATATCCGATTCACCGGAAAGTATCACGCCAAGAATTTCCACATAAATAATAATTGTCGAGTGAAGCGAAATGTTTATGAATAACCAAAATTTATGAATAGAAAACACGAATGCAATCAAATTCTGAATGCAAACTCAGCCACACACAACCACATATTCACTCTCCTACATTGAGCGACACGGCGATAGTGCTTTAGGGGTGGCCGTTCTAGTTAGTGGTGGTGGTGGTCTGGTCTAGTCTAGTCCATTTGCCGTAAATAAATCTACAGAACCGGCGGCACCGGCTGTCTCTGCCATGTTGATGTGTATCTGTGCACGGCTATTTTTAAACAGTTCATAGCCGATATCAGCTAAGCATTGACATTGTAAAACACACAAACATCTGCATGTCGTTGTGTACGAGTACTAGAGTGTAAGAGATGAATACTGAATCAAGAACTGTGGCAGTGGCAGAGAGAGTAAGACTTGCCAAATGCCTTAATTTTGAATATAGTTCAAATTGAATGAATTTTCTGACATCTTTTTAACCGCTTGCGAGCCATACAAGAAACTAGCGAAGCTTTGCAATAATTAATTTATGAGACATGTATGATAAACCGCGTCGCGTTCCATAGAAGAAACAAGTTTTCCCATTACAACAACTTTCGGTAGTTAGAATGTCAAAATTCGATAATTTACTACAATTTCATTAAAAGCGAGTCTATAACTTTTTTCTACCGATTTCAGTAGTTAAAGAAATTTGTATATTTGTTAACTACACTAATTGATATTTTCGGCAATCTGCCCCGATGTCAGGAGAGCGATTTAAAGATACACCAGCCGCCGTGTTTGCCTGGTCGGTAGCGCTGCCAGATAAATTTCAAAGAAAAGCATCACAAAATCGAAGAAACAAAATGAAGAGCATGTTCGTATATACAGAAAGATTTTTCATAGGATTTTATAAATTTCCGTTATTGGATTTCGGTCGTAGATGCGAATAAGATCTAACGCACTTTAAACTAATAGTCTTGTCACACTGCAGGGGAAATCTAGTTTAATTAGATTTCGAGCCAAATCGACCTCAAATCTAGAACTTTTTCCATATAAAATTTAAAATCGATCAGCTGTTCGATTTTTAGAAATCGACCTCGAAATCTAATATTTAGACACGCAAAAATAAAAAATTTAAAAATGTATGGTTATGTGTCTAAACTATAGGATAACAAGAAGAAGAATTTAACATTTATTTCTAATTTATCTGCCAATTCAAAAATGGAACAAGATAAGTAATAAATGTGAAATATTTAAAAGTGTTTGCAAAATTTAATTAGTTCAATTAAAATTTTCAGGAAAAAACGGCGTTATATGGAGAAAACAAAATGGACTCCAGACCAGGAATGTGTTCTGGTTGCTCTATAGGAGGGCAGTATGAACGGACACAAATGAAATAATGGCAGACGAAAAGTTGTTTTTTAGCTTTTTGTCTTCTAGAGATGAAAACGGACAGGAGAGGAGGATCACCATCAAAATGGAAATATTATCAAAAAGTGCATCCCATAATAGGATGGAATCTGTGATGGGAGAAAGCATAGTGGTCCATAGCGAACAGTTAAACAATAGCAAAATATAATAATAGTATTGCAGTTTTCTCTGCAAAAATATAATTTGAAGAATTGTGTTCCTTTTCAGACGGATAGTCTGCACTGCAGTTTCTTTTTTATTTTTCGAATAAAAATTAATTGTACAAATAGTGGTTGTTTATTGCATTTGATTGGTATTTGGTAATGGCATGAACACACATTATAATAAATACAATTTAAATTTCATTCAATCAATTAAGGACGGGCATTGGAATACTTCAGCATGTTCACATTCATCTGCTCTAATAGGTTGAAATGATGTCTAATCTGCGTGTTGATCGGCAGATCATTGTAGCGCCATGCAATGCAATTAGCCATTTCCTGGTTCACCTCGTAATCCATTTTGCTTTCAATTTTGTCCGCCATCCAAGGGTTTCTGCAATTTCTCGACGACATACTTGGGGCTGTCATCTAAACTGCTCAAGATTACTGTTTGCTTTGATAAAATACACTCGGCCATAAAATATTGGCCTGCACTTTGGAGTAGGTGACCACAAATTTGTCTTCTTCGATCAGACATATTGAGCCAATGGGCAAACTACCTCCCAATAGGATGTCCAACGAAGGATTGTCACTTGATGTTATCAGATGTCCTGTTTGGAATGGTTTGGTAAAACGGTTTGCGTAAATAATTCCTTCCGGCAACTTTTCTTAAGGCCCAATATTAACACATATTTTAGTAATTAATTTAATTTTTCTTTATTAGAGTTTTCCATTGCGGCTGTTGTGGCTATTGTTGACCTTTTGTTTTGTTTACAAACAATCGTTTGACAAACTAAATCGACCAAATGTCAAAAAATTGCGGTGTGATAGGGTCGATTTCAGCAACTCTATTTCACAAGAAATCAACATTCTACATTCGTATGATTCTAACACAATTTTATTTAATGCAGTCTACACAATCAGAAAAATAACATTCCTAAGTCTGAATAAAATCCATACTCCAATTTAGTTTAACAATTTACTCCAGATTAGTAAGAATTTCCTTAAATGTAGGAAAATTAACTAAGTATGAGTAAAGTTTCCTAATTTCAAAGCCATGCTAAATAGTTCGTTTTCTAGCAACATTTCTTTGGATCTAATAACAAATTCTTACAAGTAAGTAAATTGAAAATATTCCATTTAGGAAATATTAACTGTGTTATTTCCTAAATTTAAGTTAATGTATTTACTGAAATTTATGCCCTAATTTGCCTTCGCAGGAAGTAATAGTAATAGTTAAACTCTTTATCATGAAACTTTTGAGAAATATATTATGTTGTCAGTTCTTATATTAGTTTTGCACTCAGTTTCAGATCAATTAAACTTACTTTAAGTTCACTGTTTTCTTTGTATCAACTACAATTTTCCCAGTTTAAATAAAAATTACTTGTTTTTGAGAAAAAATCAAACAATTATCTTCAGTTTGAGTATATATTTATTTGGTTTGAGGGAAATTTAACTAGAATAAAGTTCAAAGATTATCATACTTTCAAGCAAAAGCTTGAACTTCATTGGTTCATCACGATAATTATTTTTTTGGTATTTTTTACCAAGGAGGGATTAATTAAATTCAACATTTTAAAATTTGGTTTAAAAATCAATCAAGGACTTAAGGAGTGTTTTCATTAATATTGGGAATTTTTGTCCCTTCATATTGTATCATTATTATTAATGTTGTTAATATATAATAACAAATTTATTTGAGGAAAGATAAATAAACTTTACTTGGCTCATTAAGATTGTCGATTATACATCTAAATTCGAAGTATTATTTTTAGTAAGTCTGCTACGAATTATATTCACCATCCCTACCGCATCACCATATGTTGCGAAACCAATCATTAAATTGACTAGTAATAAAGATACAAAAGCATTGATCCACATTTAAAAGGCCAAAAATATCGTGGATGTTGATATCCATATAAATCCGAACAACCAACCACAGCAATTGTTTATTGGACACAACTTTCGAAGCATCCTCATACATATAAGGGTTTTCCAACAAGAGGTGTTATTTTGGTATTCAAAGAAAAATGCACTTTTTGAGATAAATGATCGGATGTTTATTTAATAATTAAGAGGAAGGCATGCCGTTAATAGTGAAAAACAACATTAGCCAAATGGCCACCACGACCACGCTTACATCAAATTTTCCATAAGCAAATCGCAAAGTGGCTGCCCTATGTCCTCGATAGCCTCACGAATTCTATCTTTGAGGTCTTGAATCGACGCTGGGCTGTTGGCGTAGACTTATATTTCACGTGGCCCCAAAGGAAGAAGTCGCAAGGTGTTACATCACAAGATCTCGGTGGCTAATTGAGATAACACGGTCCGGAAACTTTTCCCGTAAATGAGGAATGGTTTCGTGTGGCACGCAGCGCCGTCTTGTTGAAAGTAAACGTTGTCCAGATCAATACCATCCAACTCCGACCATAAAAAATCATTAATCATCTCTCGATACCGCAATCCATTCACCGTAACTGTTGATCCAACCTCATTTTCGAAAAAGTAAGGACCAATGACCCCGCCGAACCATAAACCGCACCAAACAGTCACACGATGAGGATGGAGAGGCTTCTCAACAATAACTCTTGGGTGTTTCGAGCCCCAGATGCGACAATTTTGCTTGTTGAGGTAGCCACCGAAGTGGAAATGGAAATGGGCCTCATAAGTCAAGATGATTTTTCGATGGAATTCCGGATCATTCATCTCATGAACACAATCAGCAAAGACACGACGTTGTTGATGATCGACCGGCTTGAGTTCTTGTGTTAACTGAACTTTATAAGCCTTAAGGCCCAAGTCTTTATGCAAAATACGGTGTAATGACGTTTGTGGAATGCCCAATTCCAAAGAACGACGAGGAATGGACAAACCTGGGTTTTCTTCAACACTTTGGGCTACATCAGCAATATTCTCAGTTGTTCTTGAGCGACGTGCTGGGTTTTACTCTTCACATCACTAACTAGTCCCAACAATTTCTGTATTGCGATCCGACAAGGTGCTTCACGACGACGCTTAAGTTTTACGAACTGTGACTGCAAGATTTCTTCTTTAAGCCGGGATAACAAGCTGCGATAACTACAACGTTAATAAAAATTAAATTTTTTGCTCAAAATAAAAAAATCACATTGTCGCCAAGTACAATATAAAATATATGTATCAAAACAAATTTTCAAAAAATATTTTGTGTTGACTTTATTGGACTTAGCCTTGATAACCATAATTTTGAC
Source organism: Polietes domitor (assembly GCA_947397865.1). Taxonomy (NCBI): domain Eukaryota; kingdom Metazoa; phylum Arthropoda; class Insecta; order Diptera; family Muscidae; genus Polietes; species Polietes domitor. The sequence continues at coordinate 94,194,551 of OX377622.1, forward strand.
TTACATTGGACAATTATCCAGGCTAAGTCCAAAACATAAAATTATTTGTTCAAAATATGTTTTCACACACACACATTTATATTGCTTTTGGCGATAATTTAAAAAAAGATTTTTTTTCAGTGAAATTCTAATATTTTATTTAGATTTTTCTTATCGCAGCTTAGTTATCTAGCTTAGTCTTAAATAAAAACAGCCATAATATTATCATTTTTGTTTTCACGACTTGAAAATACGTACTAAATTTTTTCAACAGAAGTTTACACAACTTTATAATCGATTTAATGAAATTTATCTAAGTAAAATTACTACCTTTGTCTAGTCAATGATCTACTTAGTATGACTTTGAAACAGGACTCTTTCACAATGCCGATACACGTATGTTCCTTTTTTACCCCCTCTATCATATTTCATTGTCCTTGTCAGAACCAATGGAGTATATTCCACACAAATTTTCAAATTTGAACTGGGCCATCAACATTGATTGAAGAGGCCTCGATATTATAACAAAACACAATTTTAAATGACTCTCGTTATTTGTGGTTTTGGGACACACTAATGTACATTCATCAGGAAACTGCCACGAGTATTGAAACACATTATATACGCGATTTATAATGAAACTTTTAGGAATTACCCCCCTTCCCACGCAAAAAACACTCACCGAGCTGTGTTGCCAGATGCTTATTGAAAAAGTGTTTTGCCAAAAACAAATAGTTAACATGGTGTAGCGTGAGATACAAATAATAAACTTGTTTATCATAAAATTTATAAACAGAAATAAACAAAAGTGGTCATTTCCCGATTTCAGTGAAAATTTGTGAATTGTATTCTTGTATTTTATATTTTTAAAGATCTGCAGAACTGTTATCTATATATATAAAAGAGTTGCGTTACTGACTGACTGACTTATCATTGACCAGCGCCCAGACCAAACGGCTGAAGCCAGGATCATGAAATTTTCAGGGTAGTTACTAAATATGACGTAGACGTCGGAGAACTTTTAGGGGGTAAAATGGGATAAACATCAAACCGTCGTCCTGTCTAAACGGCAGTAGCTAGAAACATGAAACTCGCTGTGTTCCTTGCACTGGCCATGCAGACGAGCTACAAATAGGGATTTCTCGAAATTTGTACTTTTAAGGGAGTAAAGAGACAAAAAGGGATAAAAATGGTACCAATTTAAGTATTGCAGCTATATTCGTGAAAATCGGTATTTACATTTCTCTGACAACGTAGACTTGCAACCTAAAAGGATTTTTCGAAATTTGTTCTTTTAAGGGACGAGCGGGACTAAAAGGGATAAAATGGTACCAACTAAAGTATTACAGCTAGAATCATGAAATTTGGTATATAAATTCCTCTGACCATGTATAAGCGCATTAAAATTGGATTTTTCAAAATATGTACTTTTAAGGGTTACGAGGGAAAAAAGGGATAAAAATGGTGCTAATTTAAGTATTGTAGCTATAGTCGCGAAATTTGATGTGTAAATTCCTTTGGCAACGTAGAAGCGCACATCTAAATGGATTTTTTTTTCGAAATTTCTACTTATAAGGGGTGAGCGGGACAAAAAGGGATACTAATGGTACCAACAAGGTATTGCAACTATAGTCGTGAAATGTGGTGTGTAAATTCCTCTGACAACGTAGACTTGCATCATAAATGGATTTTTCGAAATTTGTACTTTTAAGGGGCGAGCGGGACAAAAAGGGATAAAAATGGTACCAAATAAATTATTATAGCTAGAATCGTGAAATTTGGTATGTAAATACCTCTCACGCAATATAAATGCATTTTTATACTTTTAAGGGCTGAACGGCACAAAAAGGGATACAAAATGGTTCCAACTAAAGTAATGTAACTAGAATCGTGAAATTTGATATGTAAATTTCTCTGACCATGTAGCAGCGCAGTCAAAGAAATTTTTACTTTCAGGGTGCGCGCGGGACAAAAAGGAATAAAAATGGTGTACAACCTTTTAATCACGTAAACGCGGAACGGAATTGGATATTAAAAAAATTTTACCTATAAGGAGGATGCGGGACGATAAGGTATAAACGTGGTATCAAATAAAGTACATGTTTTTAGAGGAAGCAAACACACATGTTACCTATAGTGATTTTTCAAAATATGTATCTTTTGGGTAAGAGGTGCGAAAAGTTATAAAGTTGTCGGCTGCATCTATAAACATGAGGTCGAGGATATAAAAGGTTCTGCGTTGTAATTTTTTGTTCAAATCTGGGTAGAAAATGCTAAAAATTGTACATACGAAGGGATCTCAGCTAAAATAGTGCACATCGACAAGCACATTCCTTTGACTGTGTATGAGTGCTATCTAAATTCCAAATTGCTATTTTAGATTTATCTATATCCACCAAAAGAAAATCAAATAAATAATATCCAAAAACAGAGACGTGCGAAGCAGTTAATACTACTGTAAATATAACAAGTAATGAGAGACTAAATTCGGGTGGAGCCACATCTAGCGCTATACGATTCAATTCGGTACAAAGGAAAATCGTGACGAATTTTTATATGAGTCTTATAACATGGACCGATGTGACGCACTTTGAAATATAACGATGAAATATAACATGTTCCGTCAAATTACTCAATTTTTTTTAAAGGTATACACTGAAAGAATTTTCCTTTATAATATTTATGAAGTGATTTCATAAAAGGTTTTTCATAAATTTAGTGAATTTTTTATTAATATGTATGAAAATTCATAAATAAAATGAAATGTTTCATAAATTTTTTTCAGAAACATTTCATATTTCGTAAATCCAAATTGTTAAATTAGTGAAACTTAGTTTCATAACATCAAAGAAAAATTTCATTGTATTGAATAAACAATTCTTAAAGATTGTGAAATATGTCATAACCAATAAAATATTTGTGCTGTGAAGTGTCTTCATAAATATAATGAAGAATTTCTTAGTTTGTATGAAATGTTTCATAAATTACAACTACATTTTAGTGTGTCGACTTTATTCGTTTGAATGCTAACAATTCTCATTTCTCCTCTGTTAACTGTGACATAATTATGTACCCTGATTTAGTTTGTGGTGGTTACGTCAAAAATCGTATTAAAAATCCATATTTTTGCTTTTATTTTTGTTAACATAATTAAAAAAGCAAAAGTAATTGGGAAACGTCGTTTTGTACAATCCTTGAAATAATCAGTCTTCGATTCTTGAAACTTATAGGGAGTTTGTGATTTTTTATGGCGGTATGGTTATTAATAATTTGAATTTAAATTTTAAACTTATAATATATATATAATATTATTATAACAAAGTAAATTTTTACTTAAACTGAGGAAAAATGTACTTGATACAAGGAAAAAAGTGATATTAAAAGTTCAATTTAACTAAAATTCATACAACTTATTTTGCTTCAGAGGCAAGGCTAAATTCGGGCGGGGCCGACTAAATGATACACTCCACTTTCTATCCGAATACAATTCAATTCGGTAAAAAAGTGAAATCAGGAAAGATTGTTGTATGTGTTTGCCAAAAAATGTTAAATCGGAAAGGACATTTGTACGGGGGTATATTGAAACCTGGAACGAAATAGGTGAAATATAATATGTATAGGTTGGCCAAAATCAGTTAAACATTTGGGAGCAACATTTGTATATCTAAATCTGAACCGATCTTACCCACTTTCACCGTAGGTGTTTTTAGTTGGATTGTAAGATGTTGTGGCATGTTTAAAGAAAATCGGGTACAATATGTGGTTTCTAAAGCGGAAAAAGTCAAATCGGGAGCGGCATTTGCATGGGGGATATATCTAAATCTGAACCGATTGATCTTACTTGTGCCAATTTTTGTTTATATCGGCCTATAATTGCGCCCTGTAATTTGATTACAACAATAGATGGACAGGCGGACATTTCTAAATCGACTCAGAAAGTGAGTGTATAATAAACGGAGGGTCTAACTCGTTTCCTCTTAGGTGTTACAAACAAATGCACAAAGACATAATACTCTCGTGGAGTGTATAAAAATGAGAACATGAAATGACAACATCAAAATTTTCATGATACCTCTGCCATAAAGATTTAATGAATGATCTGAAGGCAAGATAGGCCCCTTCGCAGTAATTGTTTAGAATAATACTTGAAGACTTAGGAATGCTGTTTTTCTGAGTGTATAATTTACTGCACACTAGTATCATATCTTGAAGACAAGTAACGATTTTTTGCTTTTTATAAGTCCTTTTACCATGCTTTACGCATGCTTCTCCTTCAATCTCTGTTATTGATTCTGCAGATGAATCATATTCTACAGAAAAAGAATTAATGTTTTTACGTTCTCTGTAGTGTATTTTTGGTTGAACACTGAAAATATATATTTTTTATGACATGAAATGTGAATAATGTGTGAATGATACAAATGAACACTCATACTCACAACGTCATTCTTCACAAACATTGATAAAACCTGATTTTGGTTAATTTATTGAAAGAGAATTTTGACGTAAGCGCCACTTCGCGAACACAAAAAACATAAGTAAATAGCAATGTGGACTTACGTCAAGATTGCTTTTGCTGTAGATCCGTAACAGGACTTTCTAAAGCTTTGCATTTTTCAGAGATTATGTAAATGATCGCAATTTAACGTTTACAGTAAAAAATAACGAAAATCCAAAATTGTGGCGCTTACGTCCTTTTGGAAAATAGGGCTCGATATGTTTGTAGGTGAAATTTAATATGTTGTGTCAGTACGTCAAAAATTGGTTAATGTTTATGTTTTGTTTATAGAGCGAAAAAGTCAATTCGAGGAGGAGAGTTGTATCGGAGCTATATAAAAACATTTGTGTGGTGTATTTTTACACATTGCAGAAATATATTTCACAGTAGAGCAATGTGTGATTTTGTTGAAGTTAAATTAATGGGGGAAAATTGGATGGGAAACGTATTAGTTTATTCTATAAATCACAAAACGATTTAAATAAATGATGCATTTAAATGCCCACTCAAAAACTGGGCGTAAGAATCTAACTCATCGGCAGATTTATTAAATCTCCTTTTGAGATGTGACAGTATAAATTGCTACAGTTTGGCCACCTGCACTATAAGATCTGCTTATATCAACGATGTTTATAAAATTGTTGAAGGCTTTTATTATTGATTGAATTGTCTGACGACATCATTTCATCATATTTATTACATTCAAATATAGAACTGAGGGACTTTGTACAGAAGAACATAATTAGATGCAACAAAGTTAAATTTTGTTCAAGAGACCAAATGCCAGGGAAAATTTGTGGTCATAAGAATGCACTCCTAGAGTTATGTTGTATAATTGTTCCACATTTTCAACGAAAATTTTGTCAATGTTCCCGACAAAAACGAAAGTTTTGTGTTATGTGTCTCCCAAAATATTTCGCTCTCGAACGGACAATGATAGTCCGTTTAGATAGATATGATAGACGTTTAAAATAACCTCTATAAATCAGACTTTCCTCTAAAAGAATTCACGGTGAGAATGGTATTGAGCAAAGATCCATTAAAAATTTATTGATTTTATTTAACGGTGTCAAATCACGCGATATTGTCGGCCAATTGACATCGCCACCACGTGAGATAACACGGCCATTGAATTTGTAGCGCAAAAGTGCCATTGTTTCGTTAGCTGTGTGGCAAGTGGCACCGTCCTGTTGAAACCACATATCGTCCACATCCATATCTTCAAATATGTTCGTTATATCTTCCAAAATGTTCGTTATCATCTCACGATAGCGAAGACCATTCACAGTAACTGCCTGCCGCCAGCCCATAAACCGCACCAAACAGTCACTCTTTGTGGGTGCGTTGGTTTTTCGACAATCATTCGCCCAAATGCGGCAATTCTGTTTATTGACGAATCCACTGAGGTGATAATGTGCCTCATCACTAGACATCGGATTTATATGCAAAATCATATTTTGAACGAATGCCGACTTCACACAAATGATTTTCATGATGAAACAATTCAAAAAACCGTTATAACCAATTTTATATTAACATATTTTGCGTTGCCATATCCATAGTTTGTATAAATATGGATTAAAAATGGGATTTACATAAAAATCCGCTGTCTACTCATCACTGAAGATGATTTTCTTCGAAGTGCACGATATGCATTTTGATTCGAACGCCCATTTTCATAATAAGCCTGAATAACATTAACGCGTTGCTCGATTGCATATCTTTCCATGGTTCAAATTGAGTTAGCCTCAAATTGAGAAATGTCAAATGAAATGCCGAAAAAAACTTGACGTTTAGGTGTGGTTCACATTCAACATCGACCCTTACAATTTAACCACCCTTTATAATATAAAAGTACTATTTCCAAATTCGTACTTTTACGGGGTAAAATGGGAATAGAGGAATACCAATCAAACGGTTGTACCTAGAATAATAAAATTCGACGTATACATTCCTCTGATATACGTAAAATAAAGAGATTTTTCGTATTTTTTGGAGGTAATATAACCCCAGAAAAATAAAAAAGTTTTTTTTTCAAATTCGTACTTTATTTTTTACTTTTATGACAAAAATGGGAGAAGTGATAAAACTGGTAGCGAGCAAATGTCTAGAATCATGAAGTTAAGTTATCTTGCACTGTGTACGTAAGACATAATAGATTTTCAAATTTTGTACTTTTGAAATCAAAATAGGATAAAAGAAGTAAGGAAAGGCTACAGTCGGACGAGGCCGACTATATGATACTCTCCACTTTCTTCCACATTACAATTGAATTCGGTGAAAAAAACTGATATCGCCATAGATGTTTCTAGTTGAAATATAGGGTGCTGTGGCAAATTTGAGGAAAATCGGTCGCAAATTGGTTTCAAGATCGGAAATCGGGAGCGAATTTGTATGGGAGCTATATCTAAATTTGATCCGATTTGCTTCACATTAAATAGCGTTCGTCCTTGGCCGGAAAAACTTATCTGTGCCAATTTTTGTTAGGATCAGACAATAATTGCGACAAGTACTTTGATTACAACAATAAATGGACGGACAGACGGACATTGCTAAATAGACTCAAAACTGATTCTAAGCCGATCCGTTGTTACAAACAAATGCACAAAGACATAATACCCTAGTGGAGGGTATAAATACAATCAAACAAACGGTTTGAAGTTTGCTGCCTTATATACACTTGGATATATAGTACTAGTTTTTTTACCCGTCGTTACACGGTTTCATTCTTCCCTATTCCCCCACTTCGTATGATCTTGAGGATAAAATGAGTACTAATTGCTAGTTTTAAAATATAGTTTGTGTAGGCAGTAGTACGGGACTTTGCCAATCATGACCTAGTATAGCCAGAAACCATCATCTGTTCACTGGTTAGCTGCTGTAAAATTTTCAGGCGAATCAGTCCACCAGTTTAGCGTCCTATACGGAACATACAGACACACATTGATTTATATATATATATACTAGCTTTTTGTACCCGGAATTGCACGGGTTTATCGTCTTCCTTATGTATATAACTTTGTATGCTCGCGATTTTTGTTTTGTATATTTTTACTTCTGTAAATTAGTTTAAATTAATACTTATTTATTTAAATTCATAAGTTACATTTTTAAAATGTAAAAACTTCATGAAAATTTAAATAATTTTTTCAGTGTTTCTTTAAAGAAAATGAAACATTTATTAGAGAGTTAATAAATATGGTAATTATTTCTAAGAATGTATTTTGTGTCTATTAGTTAAGTTAGTCAGTATTTCATTGGAGTGCTTCGGGATACACGATATTTACAATTTTTCCACCTTGTTCAAGTAAATTAAAGTTTTAGGGTTTGAGAGCAAGCATGTGAAAAACATGGATTTTACAGATTCAATCCACAAACTTCAAGTGATTGTGCTGTACTTTGATTAGCAATCAATGACGTTGGGCATTAGTCGCTTAAATTATTAACATCGTTGTTTCTCGATTAATTGTTGAATTGATTCCTGAATGACATTTTTTGAAAATGTAATACTCCTTTTCACTGCATCAACTGATACTTTTCCATTACCAACATCCTGTAGATATTTCGAAAATATAGCTGCTAAGTCATTGTGATGCAGATGTACACGCATATTGGTGGCCAGATTAATTTTTTGTACATATCGCCAGAGATGCGGGTGCTGATTTTGGAATTACTGGAAGGGTCTGTCGGAAGTCTCCAGCTAGTAAAATAAGAGTTCCACATAATGGTTGTGTATTTGATCTAAAATCTTGAAGTGTCCGATTAAGCGCTTGTAGGTATTTCTCATGTGCCATGGTGCAGTCATCCCACACAATCAGCTTGCATGTTTTCAGCATTTTCGCCATGCCTGAACTTTTGCAATATTACAGGTTGGAGAATCAACAAATTCCATAATACATGGTAATTTCAACGCTGATTGTGACGTTCGTCCTCCATCCAATGTAGCAGCAATACCGGGGAAAGCAATATCTAAAGCTATCCCATTTTGAGAGCGGATGTGCGCTAATACCAAAGTGATGAGAAAGGTTATAACTGTGCCTCCTGGTGCATCGAGAAAAAGGCCGCCGCTGTCATTTGTTACTGCAGTTATAATTTTATCAAAGGCCACAATTTGCAATTTATAGAGTTTTTTTGTTGCGACAAACAAACGCAAGTCTCAATCAGTAATGTCAACGGTAGAACGTTCAGGCACCATCAATCCAAGTTGATTAAGAGTTTTGTTGCTAATGGCTAGGAATATGTCGTTGAAAATATTAATCGCAAATGATATAGAATCGTAACGGTGCGATAATGATGCAAAATGTCCTCACTCATACCCTCTTGGAATTTTTCCCACAGGTCTTTTGGGTTAGATGGCGAGCAAGTTCTTAATTTTGTCGCAAACAAAGTTCGTATCTGGAGAGAATGACAGCTGACAGAAGCATACATAAATGTGGTCCCCAGTTTCTGACACGCCTCTCTCAACTGCTCTTAAATTTTAAACTGAAGTGGGTCCTCTCACGTTAACTTATAACATTCTCAAATAATAACATTCTGCGTTGTTTGGGTGTACGGTATAAACACGGCCCAATGCATATGAAGCGTAAACAATTTGATACCCATCTACTGGAATACCTTGCTTGGTTCGAGTATGAGGAAACGCGCCAATTGTTCATACCATGACCTCTTATATTCAAGAACCAAACCCTTACCTGAACGTAGCGGCAGAAAAAAATCGGCACGTGTTACTTTATAGTCCCTTTTTGTAGCATGACCTATTTATAGTCAACGGTCATCCTCTTTTCGTTGCAAAAAAAATATTGAAGTGAATCAATGTATTTTGTTATAGCTTTAAAATATAGTTTTTGTGATGCCCATTGGTCGTGTCTTCCCCTATTATAGCCAGAAAACGACCCCTTTCAACAGGCTAGATACAGTAAAATTTTCAAGAGAATTCGTTATTCGTTACTTGTTTTGTGATAATTTTAATATATAATTCGTGTGGGCAGTCTCACGTCCGTTTGTATCATGACCATTGTATAGTCACCATTCAGAAACTATCCTCAGTTCCGCACTTTCCGCACTTCGGAACGTGTTTTATGATAGTTTTCAAATATAGTTTATGTGGGCGGTGCCACGCCTCTTCTTCGTATAATGACCTAGTATATCCTGGAACCATCCCTAGCTGCAGTAAAATTATCGAGCGAATCCACCCATCGGTATGCCTGTTGTGATAGTTTTAAAATATTTTTTGTGTGTGAGGTACCACACCCCTTTGTCCTATCGTGACCTAGACTATCCGGGAACCATCCTCTGTCCAAAAGATAGATACAGTAAAATTTTCAGGCGAATCAGTCCACCGGTTTGGCGTCCTATACGCAACATACAGACACACATTGATTTTTATATATATATAGATAATTATAATCATAATGGTAGCCTTGTCTTATAAGCGTGGTTTATAATAATTTTATATTAATTTATAAAATTATTGTTTTTTTCAATATTTTTATTTGTTTTGGTTTGGCTGTATTTAAAAAATGTAACATTTTCCTGTAATGTTACAGCACTTCTGTAATATCGACTCTGTCGAATGCAAACTATAATGGATATATAAGGTTCGTTCCGGCCGAACTTAACGCCCTTTTTACTTGTTTGTTATGTTTTTGGTACTTTTACACCAAAAAAAGAAGATGAATTTAGGAATATTAATGAAGTACAAACATGAAAGTACAAAACATGTTGGTGCCAGCATTTGAGGTCACTATTAGGGTTCGAGTGTTTCCCGGACTTTTTTCATTTCCCGTGAAATCGGGAATGAAATGTTTCATTTCCGTGAATTCGATCTCACCCACTTTTACCATAGATATTTCTAGTTGATATATAAGACATTTTGCCAAATTTAAGCAAATTCGGTTAGTATTTTTTAAAGCAAAAAATTTCAATTTGGAGAGATATTTGTATGGGAGCTATACATAAATCTGAACCGATTTGACTTATTTTCACCATAGATGTTTCTAGTTGTAATATAAGGTATTGCGCGAAATTTGAACCAAATAGGTTTAGACATATGGCTACTTTTGTGTTTTTATGCAAAACTTATAATATCGATTAATCGATTATTTGTTGCAATTTATTCGAATTAATCGTTATTCGATTGTGATTTTTTCATTATTCGAACAAATATTTCAATAAACTATTCGATCTCCGTGTTCTGTTCTGTTCAAAATTGCTATTTTTAATACAAAAAAATATTTCCAAATATTCTCAAAACGCAAAGTACCGATTGGAATATGTTTCGTATATATTTTTAATACCAAATGTTACTTCTTACTCAGAAAGAATTACCACGTCCCTGTGGTAAATAAAGGCATTTTTGAATTTTGGTATTTCGTTCGAAAAGCAATAATTCTGAAATTTGTAGTTTCACGAGATATGAAGCACAAAAAGTTAGTTGTGTGTATAATGTTGTTAAAGCTCCTGTTCTGTCCTTTCCAAATGGATTTAGCTTTATAGTTACTTATTCACCACCATATTTAAATAGCTTTCAGTTAATCCTGCAGTTGGCATATGTTGGTAGTACTAAAAATTAGGGTAGTCAGCACTGCCTTCTGCCTGAGCTTGGCTGTAGGATCAGGAACACGAAAGAAGTGTTTCCCTTCTATCACTGCAGCGTATAGGGTGGCGGCACGGTTGAGGTACAAAGTAACTTGCATTCATTTCATTACTGAAATTCTCGTAAGTGTGCAAACAACGAGAACAAAAAGAAAAGTTAAAACAATGAAGCATAGCATTAGTTATGCTGTTGTTGGTTTAAGCTGTTATGCTGCTGATATCATTTACACATACATACATACATACTCAAGCATACCTAAGTACGAATGTGTATAGTCAAGTGTAAATTTGAAAGTAACGAAGCTGGGTGAAGCATTTCTAAGCACACAGAACTGCATATTTCCCCATAGACAGAGATGTGCACCAGCAGCGGAAATAGGGCCTTGGAAAGGCAGGCCTGTAAACTGCAGTCTCAAAGCAGACATGGCTTTACAGGGGGCCAATTGCGGCATTTGAATGGAAATATTTATACAAAAGCGGATGTTGCACCTACCGTACAAAATTAAAACATATTATCATATCGAGCCCAATTTGCCAAAAAGGCGTAAGCGCCACAATTTTGGATTTCCGTTTTTTTATTGTAAACGATAATTTGCGATCATTTACATAGTCTCTGAAAAATGCAAAGCTTTAGAAAGTTCTGTTACGGATTTATTGCAAAAACCAATCTTGACGTAAGTCCACATTGCTATTGGCTTATGTTTTTCGTGGTCGCAATGTGGCGCTTACATCAAAATTCTCTTTCAATAAATTAACAAAAATAAGAGAAAAATACAATGTATTCAGTTTTTATCGATATTTGTATTATTCACATTTCATATTAGATGTTACAAAAATTAAAAATTTCCAGTTTTCAAACAAAAATGCACTACAGAGAAAGTGATACAGATTATTCTTCTGTGGAAAGTGTTAATTCTCAAAAACTTATTTCTTCTGAATCTGTAGAATAGGATTAATTTGCAGAATCTATAACAGCGAGTGAACAAGAATCAGCTACGTGAAGTTCAGTTTTCCTAATTTTAGGTAATTTTACCTCATTATAGGGTTTTCTGAGTGTACACTAAATTTTAATGGTATTAAATTCGGCTCACCTATCCAAAGCGTTTTTTGGAAATATTTAAAAATGAAAAATTTAATAATTCTTGGACGTCGAAGCACAAAATATTTTAGACCAAAAAGAAGATTACAAAAATCACATGAGAGACACAAATAAGTCTAGAGAAATTTTGTTTTATTTTTATTAAAGCTATTCTTGGAGTCAAGCTGTCGGAAAACGGGAAAGTAAATAAATTTATGAATGAAAGGAGAACTCACACTTGAATCAAAAAATATTGCATATTCACAAAATATGTATTTATAATACGAGTTTAAAATTGCAAAACTTTATTTTTTACTACATTTTTGGATAAACACAACAATATTTATATTTAGTCTACCTAAAACATTGCTTTAAATAAAGGGGAAACCCTGGCAATGATGCTCCGCAAGCCTATTATATTAAATTCTACATTATTCCTTGTAATTTCGACCTGGATATATAATTGCAAAAAATTGAGGTATGTGTCAGTAATATCGTCCAAAAGGAAAGTTACCCTTCATATTGTGCTAGGAAGATATCGTTAATTTCGTGCAAGAACTTCACATCTTCTATTTATATATCATATCTAATCTAGTAATCAGTAAGGCTTATTATATAAAATATATTGTGATTTATAAGTTTAAAATTTTTGCATATATTTAACATATGCTCGATTTATGCAAATATGCACTTTGCAAAATATTTTTATATATTTAGAATAAATTTTTCGATACAACCATCCCATCAAAATATGCAACAGCATATATTCCGCTGTCTACACATTACTACATTTTCCTAACAAAATTTTAAGTTTAAAATTTAATTATTAATTAGCATGCCGCTATAAAAAAGTTTCAAGAATGGATGATTGACGTTTCTCAATTATTATTACTTTTTCATTTATTTTTATTTTATAAATGCAAAAATAAAAATTGATTTTTAATACGATTTTTTGATGTAGCCACCACAACGTCTGCAAATAGCTTGATAGTGTTATGGCGAAAAGCGTTAAACATTTGGGAGCAACATTTTCAGAAAGTGATTCTAAGCCGATCTGTATAGTAAACGATGGGTCTAACTCGTTTCCGTTTGGGTGTTACAAACAAATGCACAAAGACATAATACTCTCGTGGAGTGTATAAAAAATCGGAATTATTCTAAACAACTTGATTGTCTCCAGCATACGCTTCATAAGTTTCATGATAGAGTTCCTGGTACCCTACAACAATTAGAAGCGTGATTGCAGTGGAAATTACAAATATTGAATAGAAATAATTAAAACAACTTACTCTAAGCTGGCTTCAAAAAAGATGTGGATGTTCCCGACTTAAATTAAAATCTTTGATTTATTTTAATGATTTTGTTGCGGATTTTAGAAAATTGCATTAATTACAAATGTTGTCTAATCACTCTCGGTTTATATTAAATAAAATGTAAATATGATAGGAAATTGGCAAAACAGTGCGCCCATTGCTATGGAGCCCCAAGCTAATGCCTCCCAATGGCTATGTGGTCTAACGATCCTTTGTACAGCAGATACAAGCTGTAGTCGTAAGTGTGGAAGACAATGTGTGTAACTCGTTGTCTTAGTTGTTGTGCAGTCAGATGCGTTTTGCGCATTCATTGTTTATTGTTATTCATAAATTTATTTAAAATGCCTTTCATTTAATTTTGTTTTGTGTTTTATCGTTTATTGCCATAACCTTCCATAAACCTTAAAGCAAACACAATCACTCGCTCTCGCAGCGAGGAAATGCATCCTTCGACCGACTTGACTATTCCCGGCAGTCGACTGGCGGGATTGCTGACATAACCACAGCGAACGAGTCGGTCATCTACGTTTGCATTAGCCGCCATTTTGAATGAATCAAATGAATGATGTTCTCAAGATTATGCCGAAGAAGAAGATGCGGATGCGGGCAGTGGCAGTGGCAACTTGTGCTTGTGAGTTTACTTTCCATCCGATATACGCCCAAGTTTGTTAAGCATTTGCTAAAGCTTATCCGTTCGGAACAAAGTTTAGCGCATTAATGCATCATTTTATTGCCGCAACACGCATTGTACTTATGATTATAGAAGTCACTGTACGTCGATATGGTCTGGAGTAATACTAAGCAAAGCAAAAATTGTAACACTTTAATTTAAAATTAATTCAAATCGTAGCAAAAGACCGCGATGCCTGCCGTAAGATCAACACACAGCATAGCGGGTTCACGAAATCGCGTTGATTGTGGTGGCAGTCAGAAACAGTGTTGCAGCAGCATCATTATTAGAAAAGAGGAAGTAATGATGATTAGACAATTTCTGTTAGTGAAGTGATGCATTTTTGGTAAGACCTACATCAACGGTTTTACCTTTCGGCTGATTTGCCGCCTCGTTCTGTCATTTGATCACCACTAATTATTTGACAATTTTGGGAAAATGGAAGGAACCATTTTTGTTGGTTTTTAATACATTTTCTTTTATTTTTGGGCAAGTATTTTAATATTCGTTCATATTAGCCAATATTAGCCAATGTTCCCATAATTTAATATTAAATTCCCTATACAATTATTTTTTGGGAATGGGAATCCATTCTCAAAATTTATAATATGGATGAATTTAATAAATATTTTAGCAATTACAGCTTTTCATGTGAGGCATATTTGACCAGACATCTTGAATATCATAATCCTTCCAAAGATTGATACAACTCTACCTACTTTGACACAAGAAATAAGCACAATAGAGCTGTTGTTTATTGTATTTCAAAGGAACACGTGGCCACCTATACTGGAATTGACTTATATAAATGCGACTTTCAAATCAATATAAAGGGTGGTTAAATTTTAAGGGCCGATGTTGATTTTGAATAAAACACAAATTATTTACGATATTATTGTCATTTCTTTTTAATATGATAATATTGGTATGGTTCAATTATGTATGGAACAAAATATCGGACAAATGGCCGCCACGACCTCGGCGGAGCACCTCCATCCGATGGTCCAAAATTTCGATGACGCGGAGGCATAATTGAGATTCTATGCCATTAATGTGCCGAATTATCTCATCCTTTAGCTCTTGAATTGTTGCTGGCTTATCGATGTACACCTTTTCATTAAAATAACCCCAAAAAAAGAAGTCCAACGGTGTCAAATCACATGATCTTGGCGGCCAATTGACATCGCTACCACGTGAGATAAAACGGCCATTGTATTTGTCACGCAAAAGAGACATTGTTTTGTTAGCTGTGTGGCAAGTCATCTCACGATAGCAAACACCATAAGCAGTAACTGCCTGACCGGTCTCATTTTGGAAAAAATACGGCCAGCCCATAAACCGCACCAAACAGCCACTCTTTGTGGGTGCATTGGTTTTTCGACTCTTGGCTTATCATTCGCCCAAATGCGGCAATTCAGCTTATTGACGAATCCACTGAGGTGATAATGTGCTAATCACTGAAGATGATTTTCTTCGAAAAATGATCATCCACTATTGCCATTTCTTGCCTATTTTCATAATAAGCCTAAATAACTTTAACGCGTTGCTCGATTGTGTATCTTTCCATGGTTCAAATTGAGTTAGTCTGAAATTGAGAAATCTCAAATGAAATGCAGGAAAAACTTGACGTTTAGGTGTGGTTCACATTCAACATCGGCCCTTACAATTCAACCACCCCTTACAATCATTACACTTTCTATAGACGTCATCATATACCAATTTCACATTAGAAGGTTATCTAAGTCGACAGTAGTATTTTCTTTTGTAATTTTAAGTGGGTTGTCTATTTTGGTAGTACGATTTGACTGAGTTAGAACTCCGTCAAACCTCGGCGGCGTGGATTAAGTCTATATAAGTCGATGAAATCGGCGGCGTGGTTGAAGTCGATGTGAGCCTTTGAACTCGGCGGCGGCGTGGTTGAAGTCGAAGTGAGCCTTTGAACTCGGCGGCGCAAAAATGGAGATTAATTCGGGGAAGCCTTTGGGTCCGGTAATGTTTATATTTGTTCAATATTTATACCATTATCAGCAAAAGAAAACACAATTTGAGTACAATTTAGTGGAAAAATTGGTTTGCATGAAAATAAATTAATAATCCGTCCGTGTATATATTCTTGTTATCGAAGTACAAGTCGCAATTATTATCCAATCTCAACAGAACTTGGTACAGCTAATTTTTTCGCATCAATGACTGATGCTATTAAATTTGAAACAAATCAGTTCAGATTTAGATATATCTTCCATACAAATGTCACTCCCGATTTGACTTTTTTCGCTCTAGATACCACATATTTTAACCGATATTGTTCAAATTTGGCACAACACGTTATATTTCAACTAGAAACATTTATGGTGAAAGTGGGTCATATCGGTTTAGATTTAGGTATAGCTCCCATACAAATGTCTTTCCAGAGTTGACTTTTCCCTCTAGTAACAAAATTGTTTACCCAATTTTGTTCGCATTTGGCACATAACGTTATATTGCACCTACAAACAGCTGTAGTTAAATTTGGTGACATCGGTCCATTGTTTGATAAAGACCCCATACCAATGTCCCACCAGACTTGGCGACATTTGCTCATAAAGGGCAATGTTTCGAATGTGTCCGGCCTTAAACTGTCACAGATATTTTAATACATTTTTAATTGGTAGTAAATTACTTTAAATAGGATAGAATATGCAGGGTATCATATAGCCGGCATCTCCCGGCTGTAGTCTTTCCGTACTTGTTATACCCTACACCACTTCGAGATCCCAAGTTGTGCAACTTTCTCATTCTGCTTCTGTGAATGCTTTTCATTAGAAATAATTGTTTCATTTAAGTGTAAAGTAAATAAAAAGACTTATTTTTCATTACAAAATATTTAAATATTAAGTTTTCGTCTATTCTAAATTCCAGTTATGTTATTGCTGAATATTGAAGCTAACACATTGTAATTTAATTAGAAATTCACCATCTGGCGGTATGCTACTGAATTCACATTTAAAACTCCACATATATTTTGAAACTACCTTAAATTTACACATATTTTCAACAATTTTTTTAAATATTTCTAAAATACTTTCGTTAAAACATTGCTTTGAAAAATCACTCTAAAATACCTAGCTTGAAGATTCTATAATCTAAGTGCTACTTTTTACAATAGGGAAAAAGATATTAACCTTTGAAGTATGTCAATTTGCAATTTTCAGAACTGTTCGCGTAAAACTCAAAACATGCTTCACTTTAAGGCAGTGCAACTGGAAAAGTAAACAACACATTTCATCGATATTTCGGTAGTGATATAGAGTTTTATATTCTTTAATCGTATAATAAACAATTTTCAAAAAAAAAAATATTTTTTTATTTTTGAATTAATCTCCATTTTTGGCGATTTCAACCCTCTGTGCGGCGGCGTGGCTCGTACAGAAACATGCGGCGGCGGCTTGTCGGCCTTAAATCGGTCGGCTTGTATCTCTGGCGGAAAGTGTCTGTGACCCTTTCCATACGAAATTAAAACCTGTTGTGTGGGTTAATTTATTTGTAACCTGCTTAGACAATATACAAATGGGCGGGATTTCTTTGGATAATAGTAAAGAAAGGTTACAAAAATGAATTATTCATTCGTCAAGGGCCGAATTAGGTCAAGGAAACGGAAATTTTATTAATTTTTAGTTTTTGTGTCGTTTGATTAGTGAACAATTTGATTGACTTTCTATGCGTTTTGAAGTACATTCGAATTCCAGCTATTCGATTAAGTAAGTTCTTCTTACGTAGGAATTTTTTTGTTTCGATAATGGAAAGGAGGACAATCACACTCAACTTAAAATCAATTTGATTTTTGTCATTTCTTCCTTTATTCTCCGTAAACTAAAGTTCTGTTCTTCAATATTCTCCATGAAGCATATCCATTTCTTTAGTATCTCAGGGAAGTACCTTGATTATAAGTGGTACATATATTACCGATCACAAGAAAAAACAATATGAAACCTGATTCTAATTTCCGTCTGTTTTTCTGCCTGGCGAAGCGGGCGGGGTTCAACTAGTTTCTTATAAAATACGAACATTTTTTCAGTTTTCAATATGAAAAAACTCAAAGAATACTATAAACGTCCAATAATACAATAAACGTCCAAATTTGAAATCGCGAGATAACCGATTACTACCGAAAACTATTGAATTAAAGCTTGATATAGCCAAATCGATAGGCAACATTATTTTACAACAAACTTTCCACCATGTCGCCGTACATATGTGAATATGAAGTGTATGTGACTCTATGAAGAATCACTGTAAGACAGCAGAACTTCCTACTGGGTTGCAGTTTTGCTCGTACTCACATATCTAGATATGTATGTATTTATGTGTGTTCATTCAATTGTTCAGACGTGCTGTAAATCGTATTATAGGATACGTATGTGAGAGTTCAACTACAGTACCGCAGAAGAGTGGTTGGTCGATTATCAAACACTGGCGTAAACATCTACTCGAATAGTTAAGCTGTCATTAGATCCATGGACATTGATCTCACGCAGAAGGCACTGGAGCTAGCGAACAGCAAGTGGGCGGACCAAGACACATACAGAATCGGGAAGATTGTCTGGTCAAAATTTGAGATGAAGAGGTCGAGCTACCTTCTTTCACTTGAAAGGTTTCTATTGTCTACGTTAATATCAGTATTGACGTGGCAATGCGTAATGGGTGCACATGTCCAGAGGATGGGCATTTAATAAAACGTCTCTCTCTGTTTCAGTCTTTGTCCGGCTATCGCTAGGCGATGTATAATGACACCGGATTCAGCTTTCGTTGAACGCTTGGGCGACTTGGTCAGTATACCCATCGGAAAGATAAAATATTACGTGAGGTTGGTTGGTCAGGTTGGTTCCGATAATGTCTAAGTGAATCAGATGCTAACTTTCTGACTGTCACCACAACCTAACCTAACCTATCTTCAATTCACTGGGAAGAAAACCCCATTTTCTGTTAATCTCTCTCTTCCACTGTTTGGCGATAGAGTGATGAAGATCTTGGGTTTCTGCTACTTATTGACTTAGTTGTAGTTTCGCGACCCAGAAGCGGCCAGATTCTAAAAGGGAATTCCCAGGACTAAACTTAGTCAGATCGTTAGGATTATTGGTCATTGGAATTTAGACATGCTCTGATTCCGGCTAGCATAGCACATGAGATACATTCTTTAGAAGAGTTGTAAAAATCTCGACTTGACACAAATTGGACCTGGTTACTACCAAGAACATTGGACGTTCCAACCAACGTAGGTCGTACCATTGTCAGAAAATATATTAGCGGTGCCACCTCTTTAGGGGAAAAAGTGAGTGTAAGTGGTTGAGAAACGTTTCTTTTAAAATACAATAAAGTAGCCGCATTTATTTTTAAATCTGTATTATTTATTTTTTGTATTAATCTTTAATAGAGTTGATTGGGCTCTGCGAACGGTGACCCCAGTGAAAAATGGCCCCAACGCAAAAATGGAAAATGGCCCCAGAAACTTCTATTGATCACAACGACACGAAATTTTGAGGTGGGACTTCATTTTTTCCTTGGGCATTGTTGCATTTTTAATTTGGGCCATATTTCATTTTGTTGAAAATTAAGATTGACCCCAATTTATAATAATTCTAAACTCCTTTTTGTGAACGAAAAAAATGGTATATACAAAATCTGTATATAAGGATATTGTTAAATATGAATGTTGGCGCGATGGCTGTAAAGCCAGGGTCAATTTAATGACCAATGTAACATGCGTATTTGCACAAAGTTATGTTAATCATGATGAAGAAGGAAATAAATATTATGAACATTGCTGGAGCACTTTGAAGACTTTTTTTGATATTGTTTTTGTTATCTATTTACAATTGCTTTTGAATGTCGTCAACAATGTGTGGATTTTTATTAAATGTTTGTGAAATTATGAGAAATCGCGCTCTCGATTTTCACAAACATTAAATAAAAATCTACATTTGGCGAAAATTTATCTATTATACGATTGTTTTTAATTGGAACTTCGAAATTTATAAAATTATACATCTTATCAAATGTTTTTCACAATTCTCCGAACTAAAATTAATATTTTTAGGTTTCACATCTGTCAAGCTGTTTGACGAAATATGAGTATACAGAAAAAATTCGTAAAATTTTTAAGTTCATCAAAGCCTGCATATATGTACTATCATAAAATTGTGGCGGTCCCATTATTTTGAGGTCTTTATACACTCCACGAGAGTATTATGTCTTTGTGCATTTGTTTGTAATACCCCAAAAGGAACGAGTTAGACCCATCGTTGATTATACAGATCGGCTTAGAATAACTTTTTGAGTCGATTTAGCAATGTCGGTCTGTCTGTCCATCTATTGTTGTAATCAAATTACAGGTCGCAATTATAGACCGATCTTAACAAAAATTGGCACAAGTAAGTTTTGTGGATCAAGGACGAACGCTATTTAATTTGAGGCAAATCGGTTCGGATATAGCTCTCTATGTCTTTGTGCATTTGTTTGTAACACACAAAAGAAAGCGAGATAGGCCCATTGTTAATTATAATTAATCACTTTTTGAGTCGATTTAGCAATGTCCCTATGTCCATCTATTGCTGTAATCAAATTACAGGTCGCAATTATAGTCCGATCTTAACAAAAATTGGCACAAGTAAGTTATGTGTATCAAGGACGAACGCTATTTAATTTGAGGCATATCGGTTCATATTTAGATATAGCCCTAGAAATCACATATTGAATTTGACAAAACATCTTATAATCCAACTAGAAACACATATGCAGAAAATGGGTAAGATCGGTTCAGATTTAGATATAGCCCCCATACAAATGTCGCTTCCGATTTGACTTTTGCCGCTCTAGAAACCAGATATTGTACCCTATTTTCTTCCAATTTGGCTTAACACCTTATAATGTAACTAGAAACAGCTATTTTGAAAGTGAGTAATGTCGGTTTAGATTTAGATATAGCCCCCGTACAAATGTTGCTCCCGATTTGCCTTTTGCCGCTCTACAAAACACATATTGTACCCGATTTTCTTTAAATTAAATGGCGCAACATCTTATAATCTAATTAGAAACACCTGTGGCTAATGTGGGCTAGATCGGTTCAGATTTAGACATAGCCCCCATACAAATGTCGCTCCCGATTTTAGAATTTTTTCCGCTTTAGAAATCACATATTGTACCCGATTTCATCTTATAACCCAAAAAAAAACACATATGGTGAAAGTGGATAATATCGGTCCAGAATTAGATATAGCACCAATACAAATGTTGCTCCCAAATGTTTAACCGATTTTGGGCAACTATACCTATTATATTTCACCTATTTCGTTTTTCACTGGGGTCATCGTTCGCAGAGCCGTTGATTGTGATTTTCAAAATGTAACGTACATTTTCTTTAATAACGGTGTTTAGAGTGTTTTAAGAATTTTCAAATGTTTAAATTTTATTAATTCTATAATACACAGCTCTCCAGTGCTGACATACCTGTCAAACATAAAACAAGTAAGGAGAGGCTAAAGTCGGGCGGGGCGACTATATGATACACTCCACTTTCTATCCGAATACAATTCAATTCGGTAAAAAAGTGAAAACAGGAAGAATTTTGGTATCCTGTGTGAATGACAAAAAATTTTAAATCTGAACGGACATTTGTATGGGGGTATATTTTCCGATTTATTATTATTCCTGTGTAAACAGACAAAAATAGGTGTTTTTTAAGCACATCTGTTTAACGCCTTTACTAAGGTATTATAGACATTTGTGCATTTGTTTGTAAAACCCAAAAAGAAACGGGATATACCCATCGTTTATTATGCAGTTTGGCTTAGAATCCTTTCTCAGTCGATTTAGCAATGCCCGTCTGTCTATTGACGGACAGACAGACGTCAATCTGTTCTCGAACTCAAAGTGCAGGTCGCAATTATTGTCCGATCTTAAGAAAAATTGGTAGAATCATATAATCAGCCACTCCCGACTTTGTTTTAATTTATCAATTGTGCAACGCAGCCTAGAATTACATTTTTATCAGAGCACAGTGGTTCAGAATCAAATTACATCGGCCAACAACTTTTGTTCTAGTAAAAATTTTTGACAAAAAATTGTAATTAGACACAAGGATTATTTTGAGATATTAACATTGAAAATTGGGCGATTGGATTGGAAAGAAAGGAAGAGAAAGTTATTATTTTTTGTTTATTTTTTTCTTTGTGATTGATTTGGAAAACGGTAGTGAAAATGTTCATTCCGGGCAAAATATTTTAGAAATTATTTTTCATTTTATAAATATTTTACTCTAGACAAATAGTCAGAATTGAAGGAGTCATAATATTGGACATTGAAATCACAAGCATTGACACGTACACTAGATTAAAAATTAAAAAATGTTTTAAGAAACAAAGAACCCGAATGGCTGAGAATATTGTGGCGTCTGCAATTATATGATTCATTCGTCTGGAGAGGAAAATATTTTACAGAAAAAGAGGGAAAATCTTAAGTTTTTAAGGCTCTTTTGTATTTGTTCTGCTTGAGGCCATAGGAAAAACTGGTTTGTTTTATTTTATTTTATTTTTCCCAATATTTCGGTTGCCTTCGTCAACCATCATCAGGGGTAAAAACACTAAACAAAAACATATTTAAATAATAACAAATGTAAACTATAAAAATCACGAAACAATTTTACAAATAATTACATTAAAAAAATAATTAGCGTCGTCCTGTTCGTCTGCACAAGTTATTGTCAACTAAAAGTCATGTTTTGTTTTCGTCTGTATTTTTGTACAATCTGACGATAAGCTTTCGCACAGTTTTCTGTGTCCGTTTTGTAATTTATTCTCTTATCCGTGGGAACGTCAATAATGTGTAATACTTCGAGAGTAAATCTTCGTTTATAGTTTCTCTCTTCTGCATGTATTTTTACGTCTTTAAAATTCGGCGTGTGCCCTGTCAGAGTACATAACAATGAAAAAGAGGGGAAGATATATAAATCACTGACATATATACAAGGATTCTCAGAAAGGTTCAAAAATGCTGACGTTTATAACAAAGACAAATTTCAATTAGCACTTAAGACAAATAGTTCAGTAAATAAGTTATTCAGTAGAACTAAGTCTAAGATAAGGAATGAGGACAAGTCTAATGTTATTTATAAGATATCATGTAATGGAGACAACTCCAACATATGCCAAAAGGTATATGTTGGCACTACCAAGACCAAACTTAAAACTAGACTTTCCTCACATAAATCTGACCAAAAAGCTACTAACAGGCTAATAGAGCAAAAAACTGCTCTTGCGGCCCACTGTACCCTGAACAAATACAAAAGAGAATTAATAAAACAAAAGGTCAACAATACACAAAATCAATTAGTTTTTAAGTCTTAATAAGCTATCTGAGTCATTCCATGTCAAGCGGTACGACTTTTGACCTTAATACTTTCCAAAAAGTCGCAGCTATCGAGGTCAAAAATCGAACCGCTTGACATGGAATGACTCAGATAGCTTATTAAGACTTAAAAACTAATTGATTTTGTGTATTGTTGACCTTTTGTTTTATTAATTCTCTTTTGTATTTGTTCAGGGTACAGAAATCGCATTTTTAAACATTTTTTAGTAATTTTTCAAATTTGGCTATGTTTTTACACGTTATTTTGTTTGATATCAGTAGAACTTGTAAATTTTAATTTAAGTAACTCATTAAGTAAGGAGTAAATCGACAGTTTGTTTTTAACATTCCGTTTGTAATTGACTGAGTTATTGAAGTTTTGATTATACTAATTTTTTGCCAAAATACCAGTTTTTGGTCATTCCAGTTCACATTTCTCATTTTTTCCGAATTGAATTCAACAACAACATTTTCACTAGCTCTGGAAGGCATACAAACTTTGCATTCCAAATCTTTTAGTGGGTAGAGTAGAGTAGTATATTATTACTTGTTTGAATTTAGTTTATTTTTTATTATCTGGTGATTCTAAGCCGATCGGTATACTCAAATTTGATTATTTCTGTGTGTTACAAACACTTAGTACGAAACTTACTTATACAACCCATTCCATAGAGTGGTGTTGGGTGTAACTATTAAATTAATATACCACTAAATCTTGTTTTTGTGAATATCCGGAGTCGACTTCGCATTCGAAGTCGAACGTTATAAAATGCTGGAGACGGAGTCGAGCAATCTTGTTTCGAATCGACTCCAGTCCATTATTTAATTAAATTTTGAAATTAGTCGCTACCCCATTTTCGTGTAGAGGATATGAAGGTTCAAATGTGTTTTACATTATAGTTTATATACTTGCTCTACAATACATAATACAATACACAAGTTTTGGTACACATTTCACCGGTGTAATGTTGCATTAGAAATAAATAAATAGATAATAATAAAACTGAGAACATTTGTATAGCACTAAAGCAATAGCTCCACATATAAAGCGCAAACTTTTCACCAGAAGTAGGACATGCTGACTTTAGTTTAATTTTTCCTTGATGCAAGTAATATTTAATCAAACTGAGGAAATTTTGTCATGAATGAAAAACAGATTTCTAGTTTTTACAATTGCTTTATTTATCATTTTCCTCATATTTCCACAGAACAATTTATTTTAAAAATTCTAACGAGGTATTCATCGATACCGAAATAATATATTGTGAGATTCAGATCAAAAAATGCTATTAATGGTGAACATTTCCATATACAGACAACCGTTGTATTTGTACGAAATATCTTCTTATACTTTACAATCATTTGTAGTATTTACAAAGTCAAATTTTGAAGGTCCACGAAATACAAAAAAACGTAGGTTTTTTACGAATTTATATTGTACTTCGCCAAAGATCTTTGGCGGTTCTCAAATATTTGCTCATAATACAAACCAAAAGCAAATTATTTTGTGCTGCGGAAATATAAAAGTGTTTTCGTATCATAAATCATTTTTTTTTTAATTTGTTATCAAACAAAGAAGACTAATATACGTCAAAGTTTCCTTGAGATTGCCTAGTCTGGAAAGTAGAAGTACAATTGAGGACTATAATTTGCTGTTGGAAGATTTTGAAAGTAGCTGCTTCTTTTGTAAAAGTTGAACATGTTGTTGAGAAAAAATAAACACTGATAGTTGTAGGCTGAGGGATGGTACCATATTTTTGACAGATACATAGAAAATGGTGTAAGGGGCCGTAGTCGGCTCCAAAAACAGACACATTTTTATTTGCACATGAGATGCAACATCCGAAGAAAATTATTCCATTTCACAACCCACAAAGATTTCTAACAATTTTTGAAATTGTAACTACCAGAAAAATAACAAAACCAATGATTTGATGCAGTATATTCGTCTCTGAATCTGTAACAATAGATGGTTTTTATACCCTCACTCTACAGAGTGGGAGGGTATATATCATTTGTGGCAGAATAAAAGTGTAACGCATTAAGACCCTAAGCATGTTTGGACCAAATCCGTTTCACAACTTTTTAAGATCTTTTAAGTCTGGCTGGTGTACACGGTAACTCTCGAAAGGAGTTAAGGAATCAATTCAAACTTTGCACATGGTAATATTTTTCCCAAGCTTTGTTTAAGTTCGAAGATGGGCGAAATTACCACGCCTCTTCTGGTACCTCTAACACAAATCACCCTAAACTACGTAAAATTAAAGCTGTTATAACTTCTATATCGATGATCGGAATACTGTGAAATTTTATATTTGGCAATGCTTCGATAAAAGTTACATTCGCATGGAATATGGGCGATATTGCCACACCCTTTCTAGTACCCGCCATACAAAGTCGCATAAACTTTGGTTACAATAAAACCGACGTAACATACAGACGGGTAGTCACAATCATTTGCAATTTGATATTTAAAAATGTTTTATACCCTCCACCTCCAGGATGTGGGTATACTAACTTTGTCATTCCGCTTGTAGCACCTTGAAATTTGAAATATCGTCTTGCGACCCTATAAAGTATATATATTCTTGATCGTGATAAAATTCTAAGACGATCTAGCCATGTCCGTCTGTTGAAAGTACGCTAGTGTCCAATCGAAAGGAGCTAGGACGTCCAAATTTTACACAAATGCGTCTTATAGTCGTAGATCGGTTGGGATTGCAACTGGGCGAAATCTGCCCAACAAGGAATAAAAATACCCATAATAACCACTAATATTTTAGAGTATTTAAGCTTTTTTCAATATGTCTGCTTGTACTTAATTGATATTGGGTATGTGCATACCCCTTATAACAAAAACGTGCACCGTAAAGCGATTCTCATTCGTAGGGGGTGAAATGGGGCAAAAAGGGATACAAATGGTACCTATGAAACGACAGCAGCTAGAAACACGAAATTCGGTATATACATTCCTCTATTTGAGTGGATACATAATATAAAAGTATTTTTTACAAATTCGTACTTTTAAGGGATTAAATGGGAATAGAGGCATAAAAATGGTACCAACCAAACGGCAGTACCTAGAATAATAAAATTCTTTGTATACATTCCTCTGACTGCACAAACACGCAAAATAAAAAGATTTCTTTCAAATTTGTACTTTTTACTTTTACGGCAAAAATTAGTTCAATCATGAAGTTAGGTAATTCTGCACTATATACGTGAGATAAAGGATTTTCAAAATTTGTACTTTTGGAATTAAAATAGAATGGAAATACAACCAACTGTAGCAGCACTATCTACCAATATTTATAGAATTTAAGCTTTTTTGGATATACAAATATAAGAATATTTATTTTTTAATTGACTTGATGTATTATTTCGATATATATATAGAGTAAACGCATTGGTAGCCTTTCCTTATAAGCATGGTTTGAAATAATAAAAATATTTTAATTATTTATAAAATTATTTTTTAAAATTTTATTTGTTTTGGTTTGGTTATATTAAACAAGTAAGGAAAGGCTAAAGTCGGGCGGGGCCGACTATATAATACCCTACACCACTCCCTGCGTATGTACCTCGCTTTGATTACTAAACCCAGGTATTTCATGGGAGCAATTTTATGTAGTTCATACAAATTATATAAATTATATGAATATAATTTATATGCTATAAATTCATCTTTAGTCAAATTTAACGAATATGGTAAATAATATGGTAATTGATCCAATTGTCCGACAGACAAATACAAATTATACAGTAGTATACCAAAGTTATACCTAAGTATGGACATCACCCAAAAAATTTTCATTGCAATTCAATTCGGTAAAAAAGTGAAATCGGGAAGGATTTTTGCATTCTGTAAATGTATGTGTTTGACAAAAAATGTTAAATCGGAAAGGACGCGCTTTCACCATGTCTGTTTATTGGTGAAATATAATATGTAAAATTTGGCCAAAATCGGTTAAACGGGAGCAACATTTGTATGAGGGCTATATCTAAATCTGAAGCGATCTTACCCACTTTCACCATCGGTTTTTTAGTTGGATTATAAGATGTTGTGCTAATTTTAAAGAAAAAACGGGTACAATATGTGGATTTTAGAGCGGAAAAAGTCAAATCGGGAACGACATTTGTATGGGGGCTAGATCTAAATCTGAACCGATCACAAACACTTTCAGCGTAGGTGTTTCTAGTTCGATTATAAAATGTTGTGCCAATTTTAAAGAAAATCGGGTACAGTATGTGGTTTCTACAGCGGAAAAAGTGAATTCGGGAGCGACATTTGTATGGGGGCTATATCTAAATCTGAACCGATCTTACCCAATTTTTGCATACGTGTTTCTAGTTGCATTATAAGATGTTCTGCAAAATGTAAAGAAAATCGGGTACAATATGTCTTTCTAGAGCGGAAAATGTCAAATCGGGAGCGACATTTGTATGGGGGCTATATGTAAATCTGAACAAATCTTACCCAATTTTTCCATACGTGTTTCTAGTTGGATTATAAGAAGTTCTGCAAAATTTAAAGAAAACCGAGTACAATATGTCGTTTCTAGAGCGGAAAATTTCAAATCGGGAGCAACATTTGTATGGGGGCTAAATCTAAACCGATCTTACCCAATTTTTGCATACGTGTTTCTAGTTGCATTATAAGATGTTCTGCAAAATGTAAAGAAAATCGGGTACAATAGTCTTTTCTAGAGCGGAAAATGTCAAATCGGGAGCGACATTTGTATGGGGGCTATATCTAAATCTGAACAGATCTTACACAATTTTTGCATACGTGTTTCTAGTTGCATTATAAGATGTTCTGCAAAATGTAAAGAAAATCGGGTACAATAGTCTTTTCTAGAGCGGAAAATGTCAAATCGGGAGCGACATTTGTATGGGGGCTATATCTAAATCTGAACAGATCTTACACAATTTTTGCATACGTGTTTCTAGTTGCATTATAAGATGTTCTGCAAAATGTAAAGAAAATCGGGTACAATAGTCTTTTCTAGAGCGGAAAATGTCAAATCGGGAGCGACATTTGTATGGGGGCTATATCTAAATCTGAACAGATCTTACACAATTTTTGCATACGTGTTTCTAGTTGCATTATAAGATGTTCTGCAAAATGTAAAGAAAATCGGGTACAATAGTCTTTTCTAGAGCGGAAAATGTCAAATCGGGAGCGACATTTGTATGGGGGCTATATCTAAATCTGAACAGATCTTACACAATTTTTGCATACGTGTTTCTAGTTGCATTATAAGATGTTCTGCAAAATGTAAAGAAAATCGGGTACAATAGTCTTTTCTAGAGCGGAAAATGTCAAATCGGGAGCGACATTTGTATGGGGGCTATATCTAAATCTGAACAGATCTTACACAATTTTTGCATACGTGTTTCTAGTTGCATTATAAGATGTTCTGCAAAATGTAAAGAAAATCGGGTACAATATGTCTTTTCTAGAGCGGAAAATGTCAAAACGGGAGCGACATTTGTATGGCGGCTATATCTAAATCTGAACCGATCTTACCCAATTTTTGCATACGTGTTTCTAGTTGGATTAGAAGATGTTCTGCAAAATTTAAAGAAGACCGGGTACAATATGTCGTTTCTAGAGCAGAAAATGTCAAATCGGGAGCGACATTTGTATGGGGGCTATATCTAAATCTGAACCGATCTTACCCAATTTTTGCATACGTGTTTCTAGTTGTATTATAAGATGTTCTGCCAAATTTAAAGAAAATCGGGTACAATATGTCTTTTTTAGAGCAGAAAATGTCAAATCGGGAGCGACATTTTTATGGGGGCTATATCTAAATCTGAACCGATCTTACCCAATCTTTGCATAGGTGTTACCAGTTGGAATATAAGATGTTGTGCCAATTTTAAAGAAAATCGGGTACAATATGTGGTTTCTAAAGCGGAAAAAGTGAAATAGGGAGCGACATTTGTATGGGGGCTATATCTAAATCTGAACAGATCTTACACAATTTTTGCATACGTGTTTCTAGTTGCATTATAAGATGTTCTGCAAAATGTAAAGAAAATCGGGTACAATATGTCTTTTCTAGAGCGGAAAATGTCAAAACGGGAGCGACATTTGTATGGCGGCTATATCTAAATCTGAACCGATCTTACCCAATTTTTGCATACGTGTTTCTAGTTGCATTATAAGATGTTCTGCAAAATGTAAAGAAAATCGGGTACAATATGTCTTTTCTAGAGTGGAAAATGTCAAAACGGGAGCGACATTTGTATGGCGGCTATATCTAAATCTGAACCGATCTTACCCAATTTTTGCATACGTGTTTCTAGTTGGATTATAAGATGTTCTGCAAAATTTAAAGAAGACCGGGTACAATATGTCTTTTTTAGAGCAGAAAATGTCAAATCGGGAGCGACATTTTTATGGGGGCTATATCTAAATCTGAACCGATCTTACCCAATCTTTGCATAGGTGTTACCAGTTGGAATATAAGATGTTGTGCCAATTTTAAAGAAAATCGGGTACAATATGTGGTTTCTAAAGCGGAAAAAGTGAAATAGGGAGCGACATTTGTATGGGGGCTATATCTAAATCTGAACCGATCTTACCCAATTTTTGCATACGTGTTTCTAGTTGGATTATAAGAAGTTCTGCAAAATTTAAAGAAAACCGAGTACAATATGTCGTTTCTAGAACGGAAAATGTCAAATCGGGAGCAACATTTGTATGGGGGCTATATCTAAATCTGAACCGATCTTACCCAATTTTTGCATACGTGTTTCTAGTTGTATTATAAGATGTTCTGCCAAACTTAAAGAAAATCGGGTACAATATGTCTTTTCTAGAGCAGAAAATGTCAAATCGGGAGCGACATTTGTATGGGGGCTATATCTAAATCTGAACAGATCTTACACAATTTTTGCATACGTGTTTCTAGTTGCATTATAAGATGTTCTGCAAAATGTAAAGAAAATCGGGTACAATATGTCTTTTCTAGAGCGGAAAATGTCAAAACGGGAGCGACATTTGTATGGCGGCTATATCTAAATCTGAACCGATCTTACCCAATTTTTGCATACGTGTTTCTAGTTGGATTATAAGATGTTCTGCAAAATTTAAAGAAGACCGGGTACAATATGTCGTTTCTAGAGCAGAAAATGTCAAATCGGGAGCGACATTTGTATGGGGGCTATATCTAAATCTGAACCGATCTTACCCAATTTTTGCATACGTGTTTCTAGTTGTATTATAAGATGTTCTGCCAAATTTAAAGAAAATCGGGTACAATATGTCTTTTTTAGAGCAGAAAATGTCAAATCGGGAGCGACATTTTTATGGGGGCTATATCTAAATCTGAACCGATCTTACCCAATCTTTGCATAGGTGTTACCAGTTGGAATATAAGATGTTGTGCCAATTTTAAAGAAAATCGGGTACAATATGTGGTTTCTAAAGCGGAAAAAGTGAAATAGGGAGCGACATTTGTATGGGGGCTATATCTAAATCTGAACCGATCTTACCCAATTTCGGCACAGGTGTTTCTAGTTGGATTATAAGATGTTGTACCAAATTTGAAGAAAATGGGGTACAATATGTTGTTTATAGAGCGGAAAATGTCAAATCGGGACCGACATTTGTATGGGGGCTATATCTAAATCTGAACCGATTTCCTCCAAATTCAATACCGATGGTCCTTGGCCAGAAAAAATAACTTCAGCCAAGTTTCATGACAATCGGACCACAATTGCGACCTGTAGAGTACGAACAAGCTTAGATGTACAGCAGACGGACGGACGGACAGACAGACATCGTTAAATCGACTCAGCTGGTGATTCTAAGCCGATCGGTTTAATTAAAGGTGGGTCTAGCTCGATTATTTCTTGGTGTTACAAACATTTGGCACGAAACTAACTTATAATACCCTAGACCACGAAGTGGTGTAGGGTATAAAAATGATATATTTCCTGTAATGTTACTGCACTTCTACGATCAACCTCTGTGGAATGCAATCCAAGTATATAAAGTTCGGTCCGGCCGAACTTAACGCTGTTTTTACTTGTTTATAATCACTTTACACTTAAAAATATTTACCCTTTAGCCACGCCCCTTCTTGTACCTCCCATACAATTGCCTCTATTATATGTAATATTAAATACTTCATGACTTCTATACTGGTGCATGGGATCCACTATGACTTAATATTTGATCATGTATTTACAATTTTTCTTACAAATGTGGAAGATGGGACTTGTGACACCTCCTAGTATCTTTCACACAAATTATCCTGTGGAAATTAAATTTCTTATAACTTCCGCATATGTATATGTTTTCTGTTTGTTTATGTGAGGGTATATATAAGTCGGTTTAGCCGACTGAAGCTTACTTACTTGTTTCTACATCGGATATGGAAAAAGTCTTCATTATTTCCACAAAATCAAAATAAAGTATTTTCAGAACACAAATCGCCACTTTGCCAAATTTAAGACAAAATACCGAGAAATCAGCAAATCTTCCAGAAGGCTGCAGTACGTCAAATGACACAGTGTGTTTTATCATATATAGACAATCCAGGATATAAGGGCGTAAAAAAATTATTCGCGAAATGCGAAACCTATAATCTATACTTCTTTTCTATTTGACCCAATATCGATCGGATGACGATAGCCGACTTAATGTCAATCTTTGAACATAAAAAAATATTTAGAAAATATTTTTAAGTATTTGTCATTAAAATGACATTATATATCAAATTTTCTTTACGAAGCTTGCTGCTTGCTGTCAGGGTATTGTACGCAGCGAAATAAAAATTGGTTTTTGTCTTCACTGCACTTTCAGTCGTATCGTTAAAATTTTGTAAGGCTGTTTTGATATGTTTTTCTCGATTATCGTAAGCTTTAATGACTTTCGAAGGGTGCAAATCCGTGCAAACAGATTTTACGGTTAAATTGCATTGCATCCAGGGTTACCGCTGTGAGACTAAATTTGCAATTTGTAACCTTTTTGACGACGTACGACTTTAAGTCCGACTCATCGATTTTTTCCACTTTTTCTAACTTTGTGAGACTTTTCAAGACCACAATGCCAACATTTCAGTTTTATATACTTTGCAAATATCGGTACACTTTCGTATTTCTACAAATTTTTATTCTGAGTATAATCAAAACAATGACGATTTACGGGTCCAGCATTTTCTAAAAAATGTTATAGGATTTAAACAGTTTTTATTATCATAAAATGTGAACAAATAAAAAATGAAAAATTTTAAATTCCTTTAATTAATTCATCTAAATTCGTCTATTTTTTTTTTCTACTATATTTTCTAAATCTGTAAATAAATTAACTAAAAAATTACAAGTTAACACGTGTGCTCTAAATTTGATAGATACCGAAATAGAGGATTGGATTACAAACAGTGAATTTGCATAAAAACACAAAAACGAAAAATAAAATATAAAATTTGTACAAAAATATATATAAACACATTTTTATACCAACAGAAGGTTAACATTAACATTCACTTTCAATTATTTGTTATTTAGTTTTGTTTGATTGAATTGTTTCATTTGAAACTGTCCTACTTTTTAATAGACTTGTTGAGCGACTTTTTGTACAATCTTTTAAAAAAGCGGTAACTCGAAAATTGAATTGATTGAAATTGAATTAAAGTTGAGATAAAGAATGATATTTCTAGTGACTACCTTGCTCTCGCCTGAAGGTCGAATCATAAATTTAAATTTTTTTAATAAGAAAAATTTATTTGCAGGAATTGTGAAATCGTAACGCATCGATTAGAGTCGTTCACAACATTTTTTAACCACAATTTTGAACATATTTTTTCCACTTTGGGAATTGGATTATGTGTGCAGGAGGTAGTAAAATTTTGTGTAAATAATTGTAAAAATATGTTCAAATATCAAGTCATAATGGATTTCTAGCACTTGTATAGGAGTCATAAATCATTTAATTTTACCTAGGATAGAGACAATTGTGTGGGAGCTACTAGAAGGAGTGTAGCTAAAGCATAAATATTTATTAGGTTTATTATTTTTGGAAGTTATATCGGTTTTATTTTAACCAAGGTTTATGCCACTTTGTGTGGGAGATACCAGAAGGGGCGTGCGGGAAAAATATTATCATGTGTAAAGTTCGTATAAATTCCTTAACTCCTTTTGACAGTTATCGTGTACACCTGCCAGACGGACATAGCTCAAAAAGCTTAAAATGTTGTGAATCGGAGTTGGTACAAACATACTTAGGGTCTTAAATCACTTCTTCAATGCGTTACACTCTTTTCTGTCCCAAATGATATATACCCTTCCACTCTGTAGAGTGAGTTATGAATGAATGTTATTCTCTCTTTTAAAGACAAAGTAATCGGCCCACCCCATATATGCTTGCAAATGTACATACATTTAGTTGATTTTGAAGCTTGAAAAGATGTTTGAATTGATAACAGGTTGTGAAATAATTGTGAATGTTTCATTTGAAAAAGAAAATACTTTTAACTCATGATAAATAATATTTTGATATCATGTCTTTTCCCGGGATCCCGGGAAATTGAAAAAATAATTCCCGTTTCCCGGGAAATAAAAAGTACGAGAAATACAAAACCTACTTACTGACAACTTACAAAACTAGTAGTCAATGCGGACTAGGCATAAATATTGCGAAAACTAAATTTGTATATGATAATTAGTAGAAGAGATGTAAGTAACACCATATGAAAAAGCACACCATAGGCAAAGAACAGGTAGAACGGGTAAATCAATTCAAATATCTTGGAAGTTGGCTGAATGACAGCTGGGACTGTGACAAAGAAATAAAATGTCGCATGGAAATGGTAATGGACAGGAAAGCTTTCGGCAAGCACAGCAAAGTTTTACGTAGTCGCGTCATCAATATCAATTTACTATCTTGCTTTATGGCGTTGAAACTTGGACCATGAAGGTTGTGACCATGAATAGACTCGAAACATTTGAAATGTGGTATTATCGAAGAATCCATTAAATCGAGAACTTTTGTTGCAGCTTACAATTCAGGGAGAAATTAAAGGAAGGCGAGGTATCGGTCACAAACAATTGGAAGTGTTAAGACAGGGTTATCAATACTATAGAATAGTTTAATATGAAAGAAACCTAATAATAAGAAGAACATTTAATCTAATGTTTAAAGTCTATTCATATTTGCTGCATTAATTATTTTATATTACAGAGATGTTATCGTATTAAAACGGAATAGTTAAAATATTATTGTCGATCATTCATTACAGATCATTAAATAATTAACATAATATTCAATGGACATATTCCGGTCTTATAAAACCCGAAAGCGTGGTAACGTTTCCAAGGTGACCATCTATCCCGCTTTTCGCGGAACTATCCCGCTTTTTGATGCCCAGTCCCGCTGAATCCCGCTTTTTTACAAAAAGTTCCGTTTTTTCGTTTTACATTATTTTTAGTATAATATATATTAAAAATTTGTTAGTAACAGACAAAAGTCCACAATTTCTAAAATATTTAACTAATTGTCGTTATTCTAAATGTTGGATCTAGTTTTTAGGCAACATTTAAGATCAATTTTAACTATCTACAATCCTAAACTATTCTGTAATCAAGGTAGCCTGAAGTTCGTGATTCCAGATATAGCCATTTGTTCGGTACCATCTGTCTCATTTTCCCTTTGTGCCCCTAAAAGTACGAATTTGAAAAAAAAACATTTTAATTTATAACACCATGCGACAATACCTTTTGGACCTGGACAAGACCATATACATATGCAATTAGAGATAATATGTAAAAAACGGTGTGCTCAGTTTTCATTTGGTGATCTTTTTACTTTTAACACTACTTCTATTTTTCGAAGGACGTATTTGTCTTAATAATTTATTTTCATACTTCCGAGGGCCATACGCAGGCGACATGGGTATCAAATGAAAGAGAAGAATGTATGTTCAAAATACTAAAAATTCCATGCCTGTATCTGTATTATTTTAGCATTAACAACCATTGCAAATATTCCCTCTTAAATAGTAAAATATGAATAAACTAAACAAATAATGATGGAAACTTGAAATTGTTGTTAATACCAAACTAATACAGATAGAGACATTATATTTAAAATATTTGTAACATACATTCTTCTCTTTCATATCCATATCATTTGTATGACTCGCTAAAATATGAAAATAAATTAGCCAAACATCTATATCATTTGGAAATTAAATGGAGAAAGGATGATCAAATGTAAAATTGAGTACACAGTATTTCTACACACCATTTTTAGTTAAATAAAAATTTATTTAATTTAATTTAATCAATAAAAATTTGTTCAAATAAAATTGTTGTACGGTGTAATGCAGCTAGTTTTTATTTTACTTTTTGGTTAAACTTTTACAATCCCGCATTTTTTTTTACAAAATCCCGCTTTTTGTCCAATAAGAGATGGTCACGTTATTTATACCACCCCCATAGGGTATTACGTCTTTGTGCATTCGATTGTCATTCTTGTAATCAAAGTACATGTCGCAATATTGTCTGATGCTAACATAAATTAACACTAGAAAATTTTGCGCTTTTTATTTCGAAGCAAACCGGTTTAGATATAGCCTCCATACAAATGGCGCTCCCGATTTTACTTTTTCCGCTCTAGAGATGACAGATTTGCTTCAAATTTGGCACAACACCTTATATTTCAGCCAGAGACGTATGTATTTGGTGAAAGTGGGTTCAGATTAAGATATAGCAAATTTCGCTCTTGACTTTATTTTTCCGCTCAAGTGGCAACATGTTTTAAGCGATTTTATTTAAATTTGCAACACCTTACATTTGAACTAGAAACACCTATGGTGAAAGTGGGTCACGTAGGTTTGTGTGATTTGTGTGGGAGGTACTGGATGGAGTGTGACAAAACGCGTCTTAAACTTAAAGTGATTATAAAACATTATCAAATACCAAAATATAGCTGATTCCGATTATCTGTGTGGACGTTATATGGGTTTTAATTTAACATAGGAATATGGACTATTTATGTGGGAGGTACCAGAAGGGGCGTGGCAATTTCGCCCATCTTCGAACTTAAACTAAGTTTGGGAATAATGTTACGATTACATAACTGAATCGATTCCTTAACTCCCTTCGAGAGTTAACGTGTACACCAGCCAGACGGACGGACGGACGGACATGGCTCAAACACCTTAAAAAGTCGTGAAACGGATTTGGTTCAAACATACTTAGGGTCTTAAGTCACTCCTTCAATGCGTTACACTTTTTTTTCTGTCCCAAATGATATACAGTGGTGGCCAAAATATATGCAACTAAGGGTGACTTAAATTAATAGGCTCTGTAAGTTTCTAAATTTGAATCATAAAGAAAATAATCACGTTTAAATAAACATTAATGCAGCATTATGATTTCAAATAATTAACAAAATTCACATATTCTGTTATACTGTCATTGTTATCGGCATTTTTATCGATAAATATAAAAATCGGTCTGAACAAAACATATGCAACTAGAAAAAATTCTTATAAAAAACGACATTTTTGAAATTTCTTTTGATCTGTCGTTGTTCGTATTAGTAAATAATAATCCTGTGTAAGGACATTTTTAAGAATATTCACTTTTATTTTGTTATTTTTTCTATTGGAGTTAAAATAGAATTTGTATGAAATGGCATGCGATAAATTCGGATCTTAGCTCATACAACGAATTGTGACTGTTTACTTTTGTGGAATATAACACAGAGACATTGTCCACAAATTCAGTATTCATAAAAGTTCAATATTTCAATTATTTCTAATTTAAAAAATAAAATAAAAAATTTTGTTGTTCACCGAGGGGTTGATCGCGTAAGATAAGTGGTCGGACGGACAATTTTATGAACAGACTAGTGAAAAACGACTTATCTTTCTCTTCCTGTAAACGAACTGAACAATTGCAAGTACCAGTTTCTGTTCGAAAAATACAAAGACGTCTTGTACGAGCCTCTTCACGCGAACGGAACCGGAACTCTTGCAAAAACGCGTCATAGCGTAAACAGAAAAAACGTTTGCGCTATGCTGCAAGCCATTTTTATTAACCAGAAAGTGAATGGAAATCTGTCTCGTTTAGTAAAAAACCAACATTTAATATTATTGGCAGTGATGGCATGTGTTAATTAAGACCCACAGTTGGAAACAAATCGCAACACGTTACTGCAAAAAGACGGTCAATCATGAGAGGCGTAGAGATGCATGTGCATGAGTTCTTCGAATTTTTCGAGCAGAAACTGGTACTTGCAATTGTTCAGTTCGTTTATAGGAAGAGAAAAATGAGTCGTTTTTCACAAGTCTGTTCATAAAATTGGCCGTCCGAACACTTATCATACACGATCGGTGAACAACAAAATATATTATAATAGATCTATATAATTATTCTATTATAATAGTTCTATTAATATTTCCCGGGATTGAAAAACTGGCTAATTTTTCTGAAATACCCAGGACGGGAAATCCCGTAGAAAATGCTTCATCATATGTAAAAAACGATATTAGTATCTTATACTCGGATACTGACCGCATGAGAAGCGAGTGTGTCGCCACATTTCCAGCGAGTAAATTGAAAATTTGATTTATGTCACCGTATTTATTTTCAAAAATATGGAATCAGTCGTGATCGACTCACCAGGATAGTGGAAACGGGCAACATACGTATGAGTAATGAACATATCAAAGAGGGATTTGTAGGCGTTTCAAATTTATCGTCTGTACTCGTGGCACATTTTCGGCAAATTGGATTCGGAGTAAATTTTTGGTGGGTGGAGACGATGGGTGGGGGTGATGGAGCTGGTGGTTGTTGTGATGATGGCGGCTGCTATAAAACAGTTAATTTTTAATTTACGGCTCATATAAATTTCCAGCAATTCGCATGAATTTGTTCCGTGGAATTGCGGGAGTTTGTGACAAACTGTTACTCATCCTCATGCCTCGGAGACTGTTGACATTTTAAGTCTTTCGTGGTTGTTTGCGTGATAATAATTACTTTGCGGTTCACTAATGTTGAAGAGGACGACAGATAAGAGTGTGACGGACGTTCGGTCGGACGGCCGGTGGAGTGGGGTGCAGGGGAACGGTGTTTCGAGTGCGGTGCTGTGTGGTGTGGTGCTTATAAATTGCTCAACTTGTACAAATTTAATAGATTTTATGATTATTATTATTTCAGGGTACCTGTTTGAATTTGCCTGTCTCCGTGCGGGAGACTGAGAGTTAGAGCGTGTAAGTTTGTGTGTGGGACTGTCGTTAAATGGAAAACCACAAGTCCTTAATGTTATGGGTTTCACTTTCAGGCCAAATAAAATACTTGCTAAGGTTTATTTCGGAAGCAGCAATTAAAGATTAATTTTTGCCTTCTGTGTTCCTTTTTAAATTTACATCAACTCGAAACCATGTAATGAAACCATTCCATGCCCTTTTTGAGGCTGGGGCCTACAGGAGACGACAGCGAGCGCCAGTTGTAATCACAGAGACTCATCATCTCTTAACGGGACTCCGGGTGTCTTTGGCTTACACGACGACTTCTATGGGACCCCCGCAGCCAAAACAACAGCATCTGACGGTGCCATCGACGAAGGCACATTTCTCTTGGCCCAGGTTCCCCCGCTACGTGGAGTTGGGCACACAGTATTTAGTCTGTTTGCTTCCTCGAGTAAATTATTATCTTTGGTTGCGTTGTTTTATGTTATTTTGTTACTTGTGTGCTGTTGTTTTATAACCGTTTCGCGGGGTTTTCAAAATATTGTTTTTAGGTTTTAATGCTGTGTACTTTTGGCTCGCCTCCTTCTCCGAACTGTTCTGCCTGTCTCAGCTTTCCTTGTGTATGTGTGTGTGAGTGAAAAAGAGTGAATGTTTTTCATGCCGCCCATCTGTGTTGACGGTGACTTCATTATCATCACAGTTGTTCATGGCATTATGGAACTGTTGATTTCCACTGAAATCGTTTCGTTTTCCTGCTGTGGTTGTCCCCACCGCCGCCCCACTGCCGACATCAACAAACAATAATAACAGCATTAGAAACAACAACAAGAACAGTGGCAACAGCAACAAGAAATACGTTCGTTGTCCTTATTACAACCAACCGGGCATTGTTGTGGTGTGTCCCCCGAAGATTGCTCTGTGCTCTGTTGTCGGCGTCACTGTTGTTGTTGGTTTCAACGTATTTGCTCCAGTTTCTTCATTTATTCTCTGACAATTAGATATACATACATATCTAGTTGCGTATGTTAGGGTGTCTCCAAAAATAAAAGTTATTTTGTTTCTTCAACGCATTTTGTTTGAATAATGTCAAAGCAATCGCAAATAAAGTTTCCAGTACGTGGAAACATTGAAACCCGTACGAATTACATCGAAACTTGTCACTACTTCCACACTAAAGCGCTCGAAGCTTGGAGAGAATTTTTTGAAGCTCTTCGAAATTATGATGAAATTTGGTGAACGTGCCTGGTATTGCAAGATATATGTTAAAATAAATGACAACACGTTATACGATTTTTTAATTGAAGAATTTTGAAAACTATGGAAACCCTGTAATGTTGAAGTTTTGCATATTTTACAAAATGGGTTTTTGTTCTGTGAAAGATATTGAGACAGCAGAATTGTTGGTTTTTAGCGCAGAAAAGATTGTTAAGAAAAACAAAAAATATTTAAATTTATTAGAATAAAATAATTATAAGAAAGATATAAATACACATGAGTATTTCTAATCTTGGCTGATAACTCAGGAACTGCTGAAACACACACTAGAAAAATTAAAGAGTATTTAGATCGAATATATAGATATTTGCTGAGATAAAATGAAAAAAATCAATAGTAACCTATATTTTCAAAGATTGACATCGAGTCGTCGCGGATTATCGTTTTCCGATCGAAATAATAATTGTCATTTCAGCTACTGGGGTCAAATAAAAAAGTAATGGGTATGGGTTTTGCAATTCGACAACTTTTTTCCACCCTTATACCCTGGGACACCCCAGTGTATGTGTATGTACGAGTATGTATACGACTCGTACATATGTATAGATGTAGGTGAATGGAATCTTCCATAATGTACTCGTGTACACGCATTGCAATGAATGAATTCGACAATGGATCAAAAGTCAACTTTAACAATAATCGGGACGCTCTTCTTGTCGGTTGCATCAGGCATACAATTCGGAATTACTGTTTTCACAATTGGTGTTTTGTAAGAGGCTGATCCGTGGTCACTTTAAAAAAGTTGATCAGCCTAATGCCGTGCCTAATTCTAGTGTAAAAGTAGTACGCGTTTTGAGACAAAATATCATAGGAAGCACATGGAGTTGTAAAGTATATAGATCCAACTTCAAGTACATCTATTGGCTTGGAATCTCCAGATGAGTCGATTTAACGATGTCTGTCTGTCGGAATTTTTAGAAAATCACCGCAAATTTATCAATATAGAATCGAGATTTTTCATAGTATCTTTTCTCATGATCATGTTATATTTCGTTTTCATATAGCCTCATACGTTTTGCCTATTATCTCACTAGAAACCACTTTTTACATTGCCGGATATATAAATATTCCACCTGGAAAGTGAATCACATGGGTCCTTGTTTTGATATAGCCCCACACATCTAGTCCTCCGATTTGCTCTATTACTTTGCACTATGTTATATTTCTGCTCGGAATACCTACCGTAAAAGTGGATCACAACCCCTTCCGATTTGTTTATCTGAAATTGAAATTGGTTACATCTGATCAAATTTTACATATTACGTTAGTAGATAATTAATGTGAACTATATATAATCCAGCATTTCCTTACTTGTGATCAAAAACCCGTATTTTTAAATTAAAAAAAGA
The DNA here is from genome assembly GCA_947397865.1 of Polietes domitor. NCBI lineage: Eukaryota > Metazoa > Arthropoda > Insecta > Diptera > Muscidae > Polietes > Polietes domitor. The sequence continues at coordinate 94,235,900 of OX377622.1, forward strand.
AGAAAGGTTTTTTCATTTTTCAAAAAAACGACTGATGTTTTTTTCTGGCGATTTTTTTTTCATAATGAAAACAGAAAATTATATAAAATGGATTATAAAGGTCGTCGAAATTTGAATGTTTTTAAGACTGAACTTTTGATGTCACATTTATGTCGCTTTCATTTTTTAGGTGTAAGTTAGCCTCTACATTTCGTTTCCAAACACGTACTCCAAAGCCTTCTGTCTCTAATTCAGTCTCGAGACTTAGTACTTTTTAAGGATATATCATTTTTGTACTCAGCTTGCTTTTATTTAAATTCTAGTGCAATTCTCACTATGTTGATTTATTTAAATAGATAAATACATTTTAATAGTTCGGATAAACAAAATTCTACTCCAAGCAAGGGGCGACTCTTAAATCTAAACGAAAAGACAACACACTTCACTACATAACATTGCTTATTACAACCACATTTTTATATATTAGTTTTTTCCATTTTACAAAATATTTTTTCTTTATTACTCTAGGATGAAATATCAAAAATAAAACAAAATAACTCGGTGTGAAAAATCGAATTACCAACTGACTCATTCCATGTGAAGCGGTACGATTTCTGACCTCTGTATCTGTTATTGTTTTGAAAGTTTGTGCATTGTATTCTTCTAATAAAAATATTGTATACGTATTTTTGGAAAAAATATTTTTTTTTTCACGAGTAAAGACCAATTTAACAGTTTTTCAATCGCCAGTAACACCTGATATACTTAACCTATTTTAATGTAATATACCTTGTTTTGAAGGCAATTTCAATTAAGGCAATCTTAGATCGTCGATCTTCTTCGAAACCAAATGTAATGACTGCTACGATTTGTTTTTTGAAGGACGTCTAATATTGAGGTCAAACATATATTTGCAATATTGAGACGTTGCTTGTCCAATGGTCTAGTTTTTTCAGAAACCGGAGATCCTATAGTTTTTTGTGCATCTCCTCTAAAATTTGCAGGGTCTTAGAAAGCGTAGTGATTCCTAGAGAATATTCCTTGGTTAAGAGTGCATGTGAAAATAGAAGCATTTCACCATTGACTGGAAGGAATGATCTTCTTTAAATCTGATAAAAAATTAAAATGATTTAGAAAGTCAGAACTGATATAATATCTATATTTGGTTACATCAGTTATGAGTAGACCTCGGATGTTTGCATATTTTCCACTTTCCACCCTATTGGAAACACACTTTACATTTAGAAGTTTTATTATTCAAATATAAAACATTTGAGTACATGTCGAAAATAAGCAAACAAACGTCTTGCCTAAGCAAAAAAGTTCTTGTGATTCCAAGAGTTCCAAAGGTATTAATTGGAGTGTCGTGAAAATAACACGACCTTAAAAAATTGCAGGTGGCAAAGCGTCCCTCGAAAGTTTGTCAGACATTATTTTCTTTCAATAATATAAGGAAGTGGCCACACAAGTTTTCAAAGTTTTACTTGTAGTGTGAGGAAATACGTTGATTGCCCCGGACTTTAACTCGGACTGGCACCCACTTTCCACCTCCTGATTGGTGATTGTACAGGTAAGAGCTTTCATATTTAAAAATGCCAGCCATGTTAAAATAATGTACCCGGCTAAATTTCTCGATATGAAAAATTAAAAAAATATATTATTATTGGATCTTTTACACTAACAGTAGATTAGTCGATATTTGGAAAGTCTATAGCAATTCGATAACATTTTTCTGTCTTGATTAGCAAACTTAGACTTTTGAGGTGTCTGATTCTTTTGATCTTGTGATTTGTATAAAAGATTTTTTTAATTAAAATTTTTAGTTATTTTATAGCACGGCCTTGATACATATAAGAGTCAGGATGCCCCAGTGAAATAACACAGGATAACAAGGCGCTAACCATAGCACTCCTTTGCACGTCTGTCTACAGATTCGGGTCCATATTATGATTTTCAAGTTTTCCAAGTTCGCCTGTTTAATTACTTACGGACTGACTGCACTGTTGAAACATTTGTTGATTTTTTCTGTGTACTTCCTTCGTTGTTTTATTGCTGTACTGCCATTCATTTGCTCTAATACGTAATTTGATTTTATTATTTTTGTTCTTCCAACAGTTTTTATTTCTTTTTCTTTGCTTTTTTATCATGTTCTCTGCTCACCGTATGGAGTCGTGTGCTCCTTTTTATTGCCCTCCATTCCGTGTGGATCTAGTAGACATGCGGCGTGTTCCACGGCAGAGAACTACGGCCTCGTTTTAATTACGACATCAGCAGAAGTAGTGGCAGCACCGGCTTCAGCTTCAACACCAGCACCAGTACCGGCGACCGCAGCAAAAGACAATGAATATTTTGCGTTAATGAATTGCAAACTTTCTGGTTGGGATTTGTTTTATGTCATTTTATAAGGCTCTGATGCGTACAAATTTCATCCTTGAGGAGATTGCATTAAATTTTTTGGGGCTTTTGGCCAAGTATAGATATTACAAACAGTCTGGTAGGGGGAAATGAGCAGGCGGGAACGTTAATGCTTCCTGGATTGTTAAACCAACGCCACTGTGTCTTCGAGGTGATACAGTTCATTAGATTTCAAAGGGAATGTGAGTCGAGAGCAATCATTAAAATCATAATAATAAAATTAATATTTTCACAACTGCATGCTAAACGCTATGCCCCACGAACTAAGTCAGCATGAGCGGGCGTTCAATTTCATTTCCGTCTCCGGAATCTGTAAGAATTTATTTATGAACGCACGTAAATGTTTAATTGCCCAAAGAAAGTTTTCACATAATTCAAATATACAAATTGATTTATTATTGCTCTTGACTTAACCCCTTCAACTCTGATCCATCAACTCCATGGGGAATGTGAACTTATGAACAATTTCTTCCAAGCACTTATTTCGTGTACATTAAAGTTAAGGACTCATAAGTGGAGGCTTTTGAGAAAGTTTCTCGTTCCAATAAATCTTGTTACGGGAAATTAATCGTGAAGCAATTGCGACATAAGCATTTTGTTAACGTTGATCTCAGTAGCACTGTGCTTCTCGATACGCTTTACGGTTAACTACGAAAACTTGTGATTTGTTTTATAACAAATATAATAAATTAATACAGGGAGTTTTTTTCTAAAATTTGAATATAGTTTTTCTTTTCACGGACTCATTTCCGGGAAAGCGGGAACACTTTTAAACTTTCCCGCAATTTCTGCTATCACTAAATGTAGCAGTTTTAAATACATAATTGTGATTTGAGTTTTAAAAATAACTAAGGATACCATCATATTTGGAGTCGCCTGTGTATTATTTGAGATGACGAATTTCACCCGCCTAATCGTCCTCATGTTGAACTTGTATGCGATAGTTCTTTTTAAACATGGCCACATTCTCTCCACCCTATGACCCTATTTGAACAAAACGCCGTCTTCAACACACTCGTTTTTTGGAGAAACATGACATATTGTGCCAAATTTGAACAAAAAGCGGTTAAATAATGACGTTTATAGAGCTTTGATATGCATTTAGATATCTAATATCATTTGTATATCATGTGTATATCTTTAGATATACATTTGTATATCTAAGTCTGAACCGATGTGACCCAATTTCAATGTAACTGCCAAATCAGAACAACACCGCACATCAGTTTCAATTGGATGCTTCATTAATTCTGTAACTTTTGAACGGAAAGAGCTGTCTAGACGAATTTTAATATGCTTAGATCTGAGGTATTTGCCAGATTAATTGCAATTAATTGTGGATCTCTAGTGGGAATGGGATTTACTGGGTGACCCTCCAAAATTTATCTTCTTGGACATGTCAAATTTTTGAAATGATTTTCAAAAGTAAAATTATGTAGCGATTGCAAGGGTATTTTGTTTAGTTATAGTGCTCATAAATAAGTGTGTATCTCATTTAGTTTAAGAGATATTTGAGTTAAAAGAAAATACATATTTTTTGCTGAAGTTGGTTCCACATTTTTAAAGATAACACGACGTTAACATGCCAAAGCGAATGGCAAAGACACAAGCCTGCTGTTGTGTCTTTAATAACATTGTTGCGTTTGCTGTTGTATTTTCGTTTTAAACTGCTGAGGATGTTCATAGATTACGAACGAAACATTGAGATGAGATAAATAAACAACTAATTTTACAAAACAGAAAATCAGAACCAGATTTCCAAGAATTACTAAAACAAAGAAAATTAAATACCAACAATTTATTATTCAAGGGAAATGGCCGCCATTTTTATTTCAATCGCGGATACGAAAACATATTATTATCAGCTATGTCTGTGGATAAAATACAATTTTTGCATTTCAGGAAATTATTATTTCTATATATTTGTTTATGAAAATTGGTTGTTGTTGTTGTTGTAGCAGTATGATCTTATGTTGTTGTGGGCTCTGCCGTGTTGGTTTCCAGACCAAGGAAGGTGGTTAGATTCACTAAAGAGTCCTGGAAACAAGCTGAGTAGGTTTGGCAGGGCAGTTGAACAGGTCTAGAGTGTCGTGTTGTAGCTAGTTGCATTCGGGACAGATATTCGACGAATTTACATCAATATGAATTGAGCCTGATCTCAGTTGGGCCAATACCTCTCTTGTCTGTCGTGGCAAATCCGTGTCCTCTATCCTCAACGTGGTTTATTTTTCTGCTCCCCAAGTGCAGCTGCGAGCGACTTGAGGAGTAAAGCCTCAAATGTCTTTGCTACTGACGAATGAAATTGGGCTGTACGATTCTGCTTTACTCGAGTATTCGCCTGGTTTCAGTATCGGAACCATTCTGTCCATTTTCCAGACTTCAGGTACTACTAGAGTGTTAAGGGACAAGTTGACGACTTTGGTCAGGAAATGGACTCCCGGTATGTACAATTGCTTCAGCATCAACATGGAGATTCCGTCGGGGCCAAACAGATTTTCCTACAAATTCACCAATTGTAAATTGTGGTGGGTCCTCCTTGGCTCGGAGATCATGAACACGACCCATGATACTCCTTTTCGATCTGTCACTCTCGGGATGCTCTATAAATTGCCGGCTAATATAAAGCGCGCACCTCTCGAGTCCGTAACATTGGCATGATTTATCTTTCCGTTCAAAGGTTATCGACTTAATTAATCAATTGATTTGGAAAATAGAATAGAATCGGAAATAGTCAAATCAGGAGCGAAGTTTGTATTGGAGCTATACCCAAATCTAAACCCATGGATCACCATATACGCTTTTTATACCCTCCACATCCAGGATGTCATTCTGTTTGTAACACCTTGAAATATCGACCTGAGACTCTATAAAGTATATGTATTCTTGACCGTGATAAAAATCCAAGTCGATTTAGTTATGTCCGTCCGTCTGTTGAAAGTACGCTAGGATCTAAACGAAAGGAACCAAGACGTCCAAATTTTCACAGAATACGTCTAAAATTTTTCCCCTCACAAGGACTAAGAATACTCCTAATATTTAGAGATTTAAGCATGTTTTTTCAATATCTCTGCATATATTTGCCTGATATTTGATATGCGTATTCTCTTGTAGCAAAAATGTGCACAATATATAGAGATTTCTGACCTGTGAAAGTCTTCGTCAGGTGGCTTCGCAGCGACTTTTCAACAACATACCCGGACTCTCAATTGCAAAATGGTCTTGAGCCAGGAGAATATTCCAGTTCAAATCAAATATTGATTACAGACCAAAATAAAAAACTAAAGTTTTATATTTATTTATAAATATTTTTTTCAATATTTATTCGTTATGGTTTAATATAGCTAAACCATTTAACATGTTCCTGTAATGTTACTGCACTTCTACGAAGATCGACAGTCTCTATGTAATGCAAATCATGGTGGAGGGTGTTTAAAGTTCGGCCCAGCCGAGCTTAACTACTTTTTTAATTGCATTGTTGTTGGCTGTTTTTAACTATAAACATAAATGCTATCTTGAAACATAAAGCATATGTTCAGAACAGTTATTATAAGCCATATTATTACCACTGACAGATATGACGATTGTCTTTGAAATGATTCGCATATTGTCCCAAGCTAATAAAGGGTTTTCCAATAAGGACTTGACAACTTTTTTTTAAATAAAACGCAAACCATTTGAGATATTTCCTAAACTTTATGATAGACTTGAAATACATTTATGAATGGAACTCGACTTCGTTCATATGGCCACCGCGGACACGTCGGCAGCGCACTATGGGCACAAATCCATATTTTTGGTAGAAATTCAAAAAATTTAAATTGGAAATAGTTAAGTGTGTATATATTTTCTTAATGGTAGGACTCCAAGCTATGAAGAAAATGTATTGGAGAAAACTATGTGGCAACACCTCAAGCCTGAGAGGCATTTAAAGTTTGCCGCTGAAACAAGTGGGATTAATTCGGGTCTAAAGCAGCAAGAAAATAATGAAGTAGTCACTTATTATTATTGAAATTGAAGACCGGCGTAAGTAGTTGAAAAATTATATTTAACATTTTGTGATTACTGTAGTCTTGTCAGTTTTCTTAAGTGTTGCAATTTTGTGATTCGTAGTGAGCATAACCTATAAATGTCGTGGACCAAAAGTTATATGAAGGACTCAACTTGACTCAAAGTGTAAATGTGAAAGTGTTCGTCTAAGTGTGTAGTTTATGGTAGAATTAATATCTCGTCAGTATTTTTCGGCAAACTCCTCCTTCAGAAAAACATTATTCGTCAAAGCGACCTAAGTTTCATTCTTTTAAGCTTTCATAAAATTTTGTTTTTGGTCACCCTGTACCAATACAGGGAGATTATTATGTTGGTTATATATTGAGTTTATATGGGAGGTGATAGTGGACGTCGTCCGATCGGCTCAAATTTATTTTTTACTTTTTAAGTATGTAGTAGCAAATGTTCGAAATTACAAGATTGTATCTTTATTTTTTGACTTAATGCCATAAAAAATGGATTTGGGACCAGCGTGCAGCGGTCGATTCGTTGGACTCAATTTTCGATGACTCGGTCACTATATCGCGTTGAATGTTTTCTCTGAGTTCTTCCAACGTCGCACTGTGGGGCCTCTGCCAGGAATCAGTGGCAAAAGTCAAAAATTTGATAAAAAAAAATGCTCAAAGTTGATCCATTCTTCAGAACTCAAGAAAAAAAATGTTAAAAAATTGTAAGATTCATCATTGAGTTACAGACAAACTATCTACCTAATTTTTACGTCTTCGGTCTCGTTTGATAGGTACGTTAGATGAAATGAAATAAAACAAAATTTGGTGGTTTCCATGGCTTAGTTACCCAAAAATCGTAGTAGTAAAAAGCACTATATTTTGATCGTTTTTCAAATTTGATGGAATAGAACTAAAAAAAGTTTTGATTAGTTTTGGGAGACATTACTTTTTGGTGATTTATTTCTCACTACTCTGCCGTATTCAATCTAAGTTGGCTGCCGATACTTGCCTATTCGTATGTTATTACAATAAAAGTGTGGCACCTCCAACACAAATCGCATTTTATAAAGCAACATATTTGGAGTGCTATGACTGTCAGAGGCTTGAAATTTTGTGAGAGTTCATTGGGTATTAATTTGGACAGTTGTGCAAAAAATGGGTGGAATTGAAAAAGGGGGCGTAGTACCTCCCATACGAAATTAAAATCTATTCATTTCTATGACAGTTCTGAAATTTTATGTGAATCCATCCACTATTAATCTGGCTAGTTGGGAGAAAATGGGCGGTATTGTTGAAGGGGGCGTGGCACATCCCATAAGAAATTAAAACCAGTTATAGAGTATTTTCTCTTATATGACACCAAGTTTCCTGAAAATATGTGTGAGTTCATTAAGTTTTCACTTACGTAGGCAAGATACAAATGGACGGGAAGATGGGCGTGGCATCTTCTCTATTATCTATTCCGTTATATGGCAACAAGAATCTTGAAATTCTGTTCTTTGAGTACTAATGTGCAAATTTGTGGAAAAAGTGGGCGGTGCGAGAAAAGTTTATCTATTAATATTATAAAAATGTTTGTTTCTTTTTGGAACTTCATACAAATAGGATCTATAGGCTATACTAGCACTGGGAGAGGCGTGGCAAAACTATTTTTGAGAATAACTTTATAAAAATTAGTACATATAATAAGTCCGAATTTTTATCTTTCGGTACGTGTTTTTTGTCTGGAGACGCGGGCGGTGTTCAGTTAGTTAACTATAATTATATTACTAAATATATGTTATGTTAGATAAAAAATAAATGAAAAATGATTAGTTTGGTAACAAAAAAGTAAATGTAAAATAACACGAAATGTAGTGTTTTTGAAAATAAAGAAAATCTATATTCAACGTCTGATTTTAAAGCTACCAGCTAAGTGTAGGATGAAATTCGTGGTCTCATTTCAAAGCCTATTAAGTCTTCTTTACAACAAAATTTTACTTTTGTAATTATGTTCCCTATTTCAGAAGTTATGATTTTTGCAACGAAAAAAGTCAAAAGACCCCACTGTGCGTCGTCAGCTTGTTGGCATAGACCAATGATTTGACGTAGCGCCAAAGAAAGAAGCCTAGTATTCAATAAATCGATTGTAACGTGTGCTGTGTGGCTGGTGGCACCGTCCTATTGAAACCACATGTTGTCCATGTCCATGCTTTTCAATTCGGGCCAAAACTAATCGGTAATCATGGCGCCATAGCGATCGCCATTCGCAGTAACGTTATTGTCGACGAAATATGGTCCAATGACGCCGCCGGCATGCAAACCAAACAGTTAGTTTTTGTGGATTAAGTGGTGAAAGTGAAACACATGTGGATTTTCACCAATAACGCATATTTTCCCATCGAGCCAAAAATGAGCTTCGTCACTGAAGATTATATTGCGATGAAATTCATCCTCTTGACGCATCTTCTCCAGATCCCAATCGACTCCGAATTTCGGTAGTACATTTTTAAAATGTGTATACTTTGTTCGTTCGTGTACTTTACCATGATGAAAATATCGAGTTTACTGAAAATTAAATTTAAATTCGTTCACAAATTCAATTCAAAGTTGTAAAGTGCCTATTGGAAACCCCTATATCAAAGGAAATTCGAGCTAAACTCATGTATGAACGCTTATTTTTTATCTATTTTTATATTTTAATTAACAGCAGCTATTTTTAGCAGACTACAAACTCTTTAGCAGTGTGGATGTTGATGCGTGATTTCAGTAAAACTGATATAATATCATTATAATAGCCTTCTCTCTTTACTCATTCTACTTTTCTTGTACTCTCGAAAGCGATCGGGCAACCCAATTGAACCTACAAATTCCATTTTTCTACACCACACTTGTGCTTTAAAAATTTTACCAACCTTTTGCTTTTGTCACATTTCTGACTCTATTCAGCGGTGGTGTCACATTTTTAATGAGTTCCGGTTATAAACAGCATGTCCCACTCAATGAGTGCTGAAATTGTACAGGGTTTTCCAATAAGAGGTGTTATTTTGGTATTCAAAGAAAAATGCCATTTTGTGAGATAAATGATCGGATGTTTACCTCATAATAATGAGGAAGGTACAATGAAAAACAACATCAGCCAAATGGCCACCACGACCACGCTTACAGGACCATATCCTTTTCATGAATATCACGAATTCTATCTTTGAGGTCTTGAATGAATCGACGCTGGGCTAGACCTTATCTTTCATGTGGTCCCAAAGGAAGAAGTCGCAAGGTGTTAAATCACAAGATCTCGGTGGCCAATTGTGATCACCTCTTCGAGAGATAACACGGTCCGGAAACTTTTCCCGTAAAAGAGCAATGGTTTCGTTGCTTGTGTGGCACGTAGCGACGTCTTGTTAAAGTAAACGTTGTCCAGATCAATACCATCCAAATCCGATCATAAAAAGTAATTAATCATCACTCGATAGCGCAATCCATTCACCGTAACTGTTGTTCCAACCTCATTTTCGAAAAAGTAATGTGCAATTACTCCGCCGGACCATAAACCGCACCAAACAGTCACACGAAACCCTGTATTATAGGGAAATAAGATGATGATATATTTTCTTGTATTTATCTTTTTTTGTCATTTGGTCAAGAACATGTCCCATTTAAACATGCCATTGGCTCTGTCAAAAAGTGTGTGTCTAAAATGAAATGCACAACCTGGCCACGAGTACAAGAGGTACAAATGCACATTTTTAAAGTCAGTAATCAATATTTGATTTGATCTGAGATATTATCCTAGATCAAGACCATTTTGTATCTACATTTTATAGAATGCAACTTCATTTACAAATGACATGGTAACCTTTATTATTTATTTGTAATAATTCGAAAATCGAGCTAATAAATACGAAACCAACCTCGGCAAAAATTTCATATTCTTTACTTGTAACTCAAATATCTCATAAACTGAAAAAGGTATTCTCGAGCAATATATAATCTTTGCAAACGGTATATACTATTGACAATCATTGCAAAAGTTGACAGGACCGAAGTGACCAAGTGGATCCCTAAGTTTGTATCTGGAGAACTCTCTCCTCTGGATCAGGCTTTCTCCGACTTCTTTCATTTCCCGGGAAAGCGGGAATGCATAGTTTAACGAGGTAAATTTAATTTATTTTAGATATTTCCAATATGTTAAAAATATCTGCAAAAGTACGAATTCCGAATGAAATGACTTTTGAATATGCCTTCATCACATGGCCAGGTGTAATAATTGGATAGTGGATGCCGGAAAGAAGAAGACATTAGAGATGAGCGAGTGAGTGATTTTCGACTCACGTTCACGCACGGTCACGAAGGAAAAATCTTGAATCCCGCATATTTAAGCACGAAGAGTTTTTTAATATTGCTCTCGATCACGAGTGAATAGCGTAAATCACGCAAACACTTTCCATGAAGAAAATAATATACGCATGAACCCTTTTATTTCCTGATGCGTAAACCGTGCAAATCGGAAAAGTATATTATTTAAGTCACTTTACGTTTGCGATGTTTATCTTAAATTATTAGATTTAAAGTAATAAACAAAATTACAGTTAACAAAAACCGGGTACTATGACTTAAAGTACAAAACATTGTCTATATTTCTACAAACCACACATTTTTGCTACTGGTCATTTTTGACTCCGACGTCAAATTCGGACTTTAAATGAGGAACCAGTATAAAAATGACTATTCTGTGTATAGTGGGGGTGATTCCCGCTATAATCGGATCAGCGTATATTCTAAATTAATCCGAAAGATGTATTATTAAAGATGTACAATTAAATCTATCCCAATACAATTTAATCCGTTAAAAAAGTGAAAACGGGAAGGATTTTTATATCCTGTAAATGTATGTGTTTAACAAAAAATGTTAAATCGGAAATTACATTTTTATGGGGGTATATTGAAACCTGGAACGAATTGGGTGAAATATAACATGTATAAATCGGTTTGGGAGCAACATTTGTATTGGGGCTATATCTAAATCTGAACCGATTTAATCAATTTTCAACACAGATGTTTCTAGTAGAATTATAAGGTAATGCAAGGTAATTTGAAGCAAATCAAGTGAAACATGTGGTCTCTAGATTGGAAAAAGTCAAATCGGGAGCGAAATTTGTATGGGAGCTATATATAAATCTGAACCGATCTGACTTATATTCACCATTATATAAGATGTTTTGCAAAATCTGAAGACAATCTGAGACAATAGCGGGAGTGAGATTCGTATGGGGGCTATATCTAAAACTGAACCGATTTTCTTCAAATTAAATAGCGTTCGTCGTTGTACCGACGTTGTGCAAAGTTTCATGTGGTTCTGTCTATAATTGCGACCTGTATCGTGATTACAAGAATAGATGGACATACGGACGGACGGACAGTTGCTAAATCGACTCAAAAAGTGATTCTAAGTCGATCGGTATAATTAACATCTCGTTTCCTTTTGGGTGTTACAAACAAATGCACAAAGACATAATTCTCTCGTGGAGTGTATAAATATATAACTACCAGCTGACTCGACATAAATTTTCCTCTCCATATTTCTATTAGTTTGTTTGTGATCAGTGATTATTAACGTTTGCGGTCACAAATATTTAATTTAAGGATGCGGTCACGGATATTCGTTATAACTGCTTCTCGACATGGTCAAAACGTCTTCACTTGACCTTCATGATTTTTTCGTCAATTTATTTAATTTAATTCTAACTTAATATTCCGTCTGCGCAAGTACAGTGGGTTGAAATTTTCGGTTGTATAATTGTCAGCATAATTTTCGCTAGATACGAAATCCTCCAATTAAAAGTTTTCCCAGCCAATATAGCATATTCGCTCAATGCGATTTTGAGCAACGTATGGGAACACGAAATGACAAAAATCTTAACATAATGCAGCTTTCGCAGTATCAACAGCATTTTTTTCCTAAAGCGAATGTCCAGATTGTCCGTTCTACAACACATGTTCGTCGGCTGGAGGTTGCCGTAGAATCATGAGTAATGTAAACCGAAAATCACCTTTCAACAGAATCATTGCATAGTGGCCCATACACACTAGAGCGTACCAGGTTACAAGTAAAAAAAAAAAGTTCGCCGTACACCTTCGAATATGAAGTATTATTGAAAGGTAGTTTCAAAAAAATTTTTTTTATTTTTTTATGCCGAACGTAGGGGTCGCGCTTTTACATTTTTCTATATAACTTCTGCATTTATAAACGGATTTTAAAGTGTGATACATCGATGTTTTTGTCTGATTTTTTTGTCTTTGAAGTCATTGAGCTCAAACATGATTCATGATTTTATGCGAGCTTTAATTTTCGATTATTAGAGTGGTACATTAGGGTAGTAGCAACTGAGAAATGATGGGTAAGTACCAGAAGGGGGTGCTTGAGCTCAATGACTTCAAAGACAAAAAAATCGGCCTCGTCGAGACAAAAACATCGATGTATCACACTTTAAAATCCGTTTATAAATACAAGTTATATAGAAAAATGTAAAAGCGCGACCCCTACGTTCGGCATAAAAAAATAAAAATTTTTTTTTTGAAACTACCTTTCAATAATACTTCATATTCGAAGGTGTACGGCGAACTTTTTTTTTGAGGTACGCCCTAATACACACTTCTCCGGACCGATCAAAACGTTGGCACGATGGAGTTTCGTTATTTCGCAGTTGGAATTCCTGATGAAGCAATCATTTTAATTTTGCGAGCGACTTTTTGCCAAAATTAATGCTATCAAAAATGTTTTTTTCCATTCCGGGAGCGTCAAAGAAATCATTATAGTTCAAACGTTCATAAGCCGCACGAGAGTCCCGTAAGCATATTTTTGTTGCCGTTTCAACAGCGGAGCCTTCGTTTGATCTTATTCTCGGAATGGATGGTACTATGAAATTAGTTGAGCATTTGATGGAATCAAAACATCTGCGATTGTGTAATCCCAATACAGAAAATACATGAAATACTTGTAAGTGGATTTCCCTGTTAATTTTATGAATGATTACGAAGTGGAATTACAAACCAAACAAAAAGGAATCAACAAAATATGAGTGTCGTTCCAATCGTTACTTTTAACAAGAAGTACATCAAATATATTTGTTATGCATTTTCACCCAAATTTCTGACTTTTCTCTATATTTTATTTGCGCGTTTACCTATACAAAAGTTTTTTATCTTAAAACCTACATCAAGACATAATACCCTAGTGAATTATGTCTTTGTGCATTTGTTTGTAACACCCAAAACCAAACGATCCATCGTTTATTTACAGATCGGATTAGAATCACTTTCTGAGTCGATTTAGCAATGTCCGTCTGCCTGTTTGTCCATCTATTGTTGTAATCAAAGTACAGGTCGCAATTATTGTTCGATCTTAACAAAAATTGGCACAAGTAAGTTTTGTGGATGAAGGAACTCTATTTAATTTGAAGCAAATCGGTTCATATTTAGATATAGCCCCCGTACAAATGTCGCCCCCGATTTGACCTTTCCGCTCTAGAAATCACATATTGTACGCGATTTTCTTTAAATTCTGCACAATATCTTATAATCTAACTAGAAACACTTATAATGAAAGCGGGTAATATCTGTTCAGATTTAGATATAGCCCCCATACAAATGTTGCTCCCGATTAGAATTTTTCCGCTCTATAAAGCACATATAGTACCCGATTTTCTTCAAATTTAGCTTAACACCTTCTTATCTAACTAGAAATATCTATGGTGAAAGTGGGTAAGGTCGGTTCAGATTTAGATATAAATTTATTTATATATGTGTTTATAATGGTAAAATTAAAATCAGGTTTCATATTGATTTTTATCGTGGTCAGTAATTATACGTTCCAATTGTTAGCTTTCAAGCTATAAAACACTTTAGCCACGCCCACACCTCAAAAAATCATATTTTCCCGTCTAATTTTCTTTATATTGTCATTTTGTCAGATTTGTATACCCTACACCAGAGGGTATAATGTCTTTGTGCATTTGTTTGTAACACCCAAAAGAAAGCGAGATAGACCCATCGTTCATAATACCGATCGACATAGAATCACTTTTTGAATCGATTTAGCCATGTCCGTCTGTCTGTCTTTTTGTCCGTCCGTCTATCTGTCTGTCCATCTATACTTGTAATCACGATACAGATCGCAATTATTGTCCGCTATTTAATTTGAAACAAATCGGTTCAGCTTTAGATACAGCTCCCATAAAAATTTCGCTCCCGATATGAGGTTAACCGCTGTAGAAACCACATACCTAAACCAATTTTCTTCAAATTCGGACAACTTATATTTTTACTAGAAACATCTATAGATTTATATATAGCTCTCATACAAATGGCGTTCACGACTTTCACAGAATTGAATTTTAGTGGAATAGAAAGTGTAGGGTATCATATAGTCGGCCCCAACCGACTTTAGCCTTTCCTTTCTTGTTTTGAATTAATGAACCATTCAAAGCACTTTAAATATACATTTGTATTTTTGTCTTAGAATAACTCATTTGTCGTATTATGGGACGTTTAGATAGATTTTTTGTGGGTTTTTAAAGTGACAACTAAAATTTATATTTCTTGAAACAATCCCTTTCGAATTATGCCTAAATGACGAATATCGCTCAAAAAATGACGGCACTGACTCCATTTTTGTGAAATAATTTAATATACACAGAAAAGAATAGAGAATAGAAAAGAATAGAAATCAGTTTCAATCACGAAAATTATATATTTGATAATTTTTTCTTTAGTTTTACTGTTATGACGAAAATTGTAGCTGGATTTATTGAAAACAAAAATAGTTAACAAAATGATATATTGAATTAAAGCAGTGATTGATTTTTTTCGAAAATATTCAATCATAAAAGTTGTTGATCCGATTACAGCAGTCGTTGATTTTTTGATAGTATTCAATGAAAAAAGTTGCTGATTCGATTACAGCAGTCATTGATTTTTTCAATAATATTCAATCAAAAAAGTTGCTGACTCGATTACAGCAGTCGTTGATTTTTCTGAAAATGTTTAATGAATTGTATTGTTATATTGATTAAAAAAGTGAAATAAACCATTCAGTGAAATAAACCATTCGTCGGCATTGTCTGAAGTCTTCAGCAGAACCCAAAATGAGCAAAAAGGCAAGTGAGACCTTTATTGTTGCAGCTATAAGTTGACTGCACAATTTCGATCTCGTCAGAACTTTCGCAACGAATGCGTGTCTTTGACTTAAATCAGGGTTCATATTAGTACCAGCGTTCACATTTGACAAATGAGAAGCGCTGATAAACAAAATATTCCACCGAACTAAGTCGACACACTAAAAGTCTCACTTTGCCAATTAAAAGTTATGCATGCGATCGCTACAATGCAAATGTTGTTGTAGTACGGTATGGTCCGTCTTCACTGTAACTCGTGTGTATTCTTGTTGTTTGTATGTGTGTTATGTTGTCTGTGCTCTCATTTATTTTGGTTTAAGATCAAAGGTTGTGCTGAAGTCTTCAGCAGAACCCAAAATTAACAAAAAGAAAAGTGAGACATTTATTGTTGCAGCGTAATCAACTTTTAGCTGCAACAGTAATGGTCTCCAACTCAAAAATAGTTCAAATCAAATGTTGATTATATACCGAAATAAAGACC
Organism: Polietes domitor; assembly: GCA_947397865.1. Lineage (NCBI taxonomy): Eukaryota > Metazoa > Arthropoda > Insecta > Diptera > Muscidae > Polietes > Polietes domitor. The sequence goes on from OX377622.1 coordinate 94,251,922, forward strand.
TATATATATATTTTCAATAGAATTTGAGAAATATTAATATAAAACATCTTTGTCGTTTTTCTCGAACCACGACTTCTTTATAAGAAATGATAAAAATGAAACGAAAACAAAAACTATAATCATTTTCATTGTTCCGATCACTGTTTTAATCAGAAATATACGGAATAAAGTCAATGAAAGTTTTAACTGTTCCGATTACATTTGTAATCAGCTTTTTAGATTTCTGCAATAAAATTAGTGATTGGAATTTTAGAGGCAACAATTTTTTCTGTGTAGGAGATGTTTTTTTAGAGCCAAAACTTTGCATACCCTCCACCTCCAGGATGGGGGTATACTAACGTTGTCATTCCGTTTGTAACACCTTGAAATATTGACCTGAGACCCTATAAAGTATATATATTTTTCATCGTGATAATTTTCTAATTCTAGGACGATCTAGCCATGTCGTCCGTCCGTCTGCTGAAAGCACGCTAGCATCTAAACGAAAGGAGCTAGGACGTCCAAATTTTCCACAAATGCATCTATAGTCGTGGGATTGAAACTGATTTCGCCGAATCGGCGAAATCGGCCCAAAGGAAAATTTTTTCCCCTCTCAAGGACTAAAAATACCCATAATAACCCCCTATATTTTAGAGTATTTAAGCATATTTTTCAATATGTCTGTTTGTACATACTTGATATTGGGTATGCGCATTCCCCCTACAACCAAAACGTGCTCCATAGATTGATTTTTTCGTAGAGGGTGAAATGGTGCAAAAGGGATATAAATGGTACCTATCGAACGACAACAGAAACTCGAAATTCGGTGTGTACATCCCTCCAATTGAGTAGATACATAATATGAAATTATTTTTTCCAAATTCGTACTATTAAGGGATAAAATCGGAATAGAGGGATAAAAATGGTACTAACAAATGATCGCTGCGACGTCAATTTCCATCTGATGTTCATCATTCATATTTATTTTTTGTAAAATACTACCAAGTGTAAAATACGAAAAAGTTTTCAGTTGTCGCTATGAAAAAAAAAACTTAAAAAAAGAAATACAAGGCCTGTTCGATTGGGCTTACTAGCTTATGAAAAATCTGGCAGCAATGCTAAGAGAGTAGTAAGCTACTTTCTTGTTAAGCGAGTAAATTCCATACAAAAATTAAGCTAGTAAGCCTAATCGAACAGGCCTACTATAAAGTCCGTATTGGGCCAATAAGTTACGCTAAGACAAACATCAAAATTTATGTTTAAAATGCTTTCAAGGGTCTATTATTTCAGAAATATATTTTGACAAAAATACAACATAAAAAAATTGCACGGAAAAACCATAATTTTCAGGGGTGTTTTCAGGAGCGTTAAGCTCGCAGATGGCTTGGTCTAGGAACGAAATATTTTGCAAAAATAATCATTAAACAACCCCAACATTATTTTCGTGAGGTGGCTACAAATTGTTTTTCTATTTGTAAGTACCACGACCCAGCTAACTGAATATCCAACAAACTGAATAAATGAATGAACTCACGCAAAAATTAGACTCACGCACGAACTTCTTTCATTCCTCACGTACGCGCACGCTCAAGTAATTTGCGCAATTCGCGCAATTCGTCTAAGTCGCGCTCATCTCCAAAAATGGTTCAATTGTTATGATGTCGTTGAATTATTTTTCAATTTTATGTAAATACTAGCAAATACCCGCTACTTCGTACGCGAAAAAATTTCAAATGGGTGGTATTGACAGTATTTTGTCTCGGTGTTCAAAATGTTTTATTTTATATTTCGAAATTGCCTTAGTCTAAGGATATCCTTCTCAGGGTAATTCGTTTGTAAACGCTCACACAATCGTTGTACGTTGCGCAACTACGTATTCAGAGGCATTTTCAAACTAAATTTTCGATTCGATTTATACACCGAATTTATACACCATGTACAAATTATAATAATCTATTTATATTGTGTCACAAAATGGAAACAATTTTCGTACAAAAAATCATATAAATCAGAAAATTATTTGCCCGTTTCTTTCTGAAGCTGTGATAATTATACCCTCACTACATAGAAGGAGCGTATATGTCATTTGGGATAGAAAAAAGTGTAACTCATTGAAGGAGTGATAAAAAACCCGAAGTATGTACCAAGTCCCTTTCAGGCCCGTCTGTATGTCTGGTTCACCGGTATACACGATAACTCTGGAAGGGAGTTAAAGCATTTATTCAAACTCTGCACGTAGTATTATTTTCCCAGACTTAGTTTAAATTCGGAGATGGGGAAATTGGTATAGGCGTATGTATAATTAAACATTATATAACTTCGATACGGATGATCGTAATACTGTTTATTATAATATTGAGCAATATTTTCATATATTGTGCACACACTAGAATATGGACGATATTGTCACACCCATTCTGGTACTTTCCACGTAAATTGACATAAGCTTTGGTCAAAATAAAACTGATATAACTTCCATACGTATGGTCTAAATCAGTTGCAATTCGAGATTTTAAAATGTTTTTATAATCGCTTTAAACCTACAAAATATGTATGCTTTAGCCACGCCGTTTGTAGGCCCTATCCAAGGTAAATTAAAAAACCTTTACATATAACTTCTGTACCGGTGCATGACTTCAAATCTGAACTTATAAATAGAACAAAATTTTTTTATATACTTTTATTTAGACGGGGATAACTGCAGAACTGCATGATTCTAGTTCAATATTTTGGTCGGTACTATTTTTATCTGAAATTTCGAAATATGCCTTTATGTTAGTAAATTTTTTGGAAAGTACCGTTTTACACTTTTTTCTGCCGCGTGCGCCCTTAAAGGTACAAATTTCAAAAATTAATTTATGTTGTGCGTCTACGTACTCGGAGAAATGTGAAATGTAGAAAGGTACCATCTTTATCCCAATTCCCCCAATTTGGTTGGTACCATTTGAACCACTTTTGATCCGCCTCCCCTTTCGATAGAATACATTTGTATTGCGGTAATTATGTATATACCTAATACTTTTTAATCGTTTTTTGTTCAAATTTGTACATAAAAGTAAACATTTTGATAAATCAGTTTTCGCGTCTACACTGCCAGATGAATAAATACACCGAACTGCACGATTCCAGCTTCAGCCGTGTTGTTGGTACTGTGTGCGGCAAAATTATTTTTATTTAATTTTTAAATCAAACACATTTATTTATAAAAACAAAGACTTAATCTTTGAAAAGCAAAAATGACACTGAAACTTTTATCGCAAAACAGAAAACATAAAAATAAAAGGTCAAAGTTAACCTAAACAAAAATAAAAAATATTAAACAAGTACAAATTTTTAAAGTTGAAAAACTATAATGTTTGTACCTACAGTACCATTGGGATACAAAAAAGTATGAATTTCGAAAAATCCATTTATTTTGTGTTTTTATGCAGGTACAAACCGAATGTCATGATTAGTACCGTTGTTACCTTTTTACCCAATTTCATTCCAAAAAGTACAAATTTTGCAAATATATTTTCGAGGTCGCATTTGTGGTATAAGAGTAATGTCCGTTGAAAATGCCAAGATTCAAGGCCCAACAGTTTGGTCAGGGCGGTTGTACAATTTTTATCCCTTTTATTTTTTCTGTCGCATCTACGCAGTAAGGCGTATGTTTATACACATTGAATTTCATGATTGCAGCGTCAGTCGTGCATTTGTTACCTTTCTTTATCCCTTTCAACCCCATTTTATCCCTTATAAGTACGAATTACGAAAAAATCCCTTCATATCTGATTTCTGCGCTGCAAGAGAAATGTACACACCAAATTTCATGATTCTAGCTTCAGCCGTGTTGTTGGTACCATTTTTGTCCCTTGTTGTCCATTTTAATCCCCCAAAGTACGAATTTAACAAAAGTCACTGTTTGGGATGCCTTCATGCCGCAAAAGGAATGTCCATACCATATTTCAAGATTCTAGGCCCACCCTTAAAAGTACGAGTTTCGAAAAATCCACTCTTATCACACCTCTACACTGTAAGAGAAATATACTCATCAAGTTTCGTGATTCTAGCTCTAGCCGTTTGGTCTGGGGAGTGATCAGTCACTCAATCACACACTCTTTTACATATATATATATATATATAAATGGCTACGAGGTTTCTTTTTATTTTTTAAAAGGGACTAGTCAATATTCCAAAGCACAATTAAACTTACATTCATCGGAAGATTAAACATAAATAACTATGGTTATGCGCATTTCAAAAGACATTTATTGAATATTTTATCGGAATGCAGCTATGTGTCCACCAAGGATTGCCATTAAAATGGTTGTAATCATTTTCGAATCAATGGAGTATCGCCGACCTCTAAATGCATAACCGAAACATTATCAACTCAGATGAAAATGCATATTCGTCGGATTCTCACAACAAACTACTGTGAAACTTCTGGTGCGTTTTTAGAACTCACAGTTCTTGATTAACACCAAAACAAAAATAACATGGGCGGAGCAGAAACATCCGCAGTAATGTCTGTGGTCGTTCTCAACATCTCCCTGCCGATTCAGTGGGTAGTTGGTGTTAGTATTTATGCACATTAATCTTAAGCAACATAAAAATCCATGGCAATGGAGCTAAGTTGGGAGAAGCTTGGAAAAAGGTGAACTTCATACTTCATTCTTGTTCATGGTCGGTTATATGGGACAACGTCGTTTATAAATGGCAAGGCAAACAAACAACAAACTTTTTACTTTAAAGGGGAGGTTGGGGACATAATATTGCCTTTCTCTCTCTTCTTAATATTATTATTAATGCAAATTCGGAATTTTGATAAAACTTTTTCATTTAGTTTTGCTAGAGCTAAGCAATAGTTAAATATTTCTAATTTCATACAGACTGGCACATATATGTAACTGAGGGTTAGCTTAAGGTTCCATAAGTCGAATATCGAAAATTTGAAAACATAGACCATGGTCTAAGTTTCACAAATATTTTTTCTAATGACCATTATATATTTTGATGTATTATGGCCCGTCCGACATTTTTTACAATAAATATCACAAAATCTGCAATAGGATTTTCTTCAAAAATTATTACCATTAATTTTTAATCTGATGAAGCATATACATATATCATCCAAATTAAAAAAACACGATATATCGAAACTGTCAAAACTATTCCATTAGCATTGAGATCGTCTAGTCAGACCTGTTACAAATGATCAGATCTGTTAAGAACATCGAGGGAAAAATTTGCTATTATTCACAATTAAGTGACTTATAACTTTATTTTGACAAGAACTTAAAAGTATCTATATTAGCACAGCACAGTGTTACCAACTCGATTTTTTCATATCATAGTATTAAAAGTCCTACAAAAGGAGAAAAAATCGCCAATAGAAAACTGAGTACACAGTTCTCCTGCATACCATGACTAGTTCCACATATTTATGGCCTAGTTCAGCTCTATCGAAAAATGTAAAATTGTCGCACGGTGTTATAACACAAAAAAGTAAAGATTGAAGTTTCCTTACCTTCTTTAAACTTTGATTCGCTGAGTTTCGAAACAATCTCCTCAGAGAATTTAATGCCGTTCCATCCAAACATGATGGAAAAGTATGATTTATATGGTAACAGAAGCTCCTGATTTTCATTTTGTGTTCCATATATTGATATATGTATTCTTATATATATAAAAGAGTTGCGTTACTGACTGACTGACTGACTGACTGACTGACTGACTGACTGACTGACTGACTGACTTATCATTGACCAGCCCCCAGGCCAAACGGCTGAAGCCAGGGTCATGAAATTTTCAGGGTAGTTCCCAAATATGACGTAGACGTCGACTAAGAAAGGGTTTTACGAAATTCGTACTTTTAGGGGATAAAATGGCCCAAAAAGGGATAAACATCGAACCTTCGTCCTGACTAAACGGCAGTAGCTATAAACATGAAATTCGGTGAGTTCCTTGCAATGACCATGCAGACGAGCTACAAATAGGGATTTTTCGAAATTTGTACTTTTAAGGGCCGAGCGGGACAAAAAGGGATAAAAATGGTACCAACTAAAGTATTACAGCTAGAATCGTGAAATTTGGTATGTAAATTCCTCTGACCATATAGAAACGAAGTAAAATTGGATTTTTCGAAATTTGTACTTTTAAGGGCCGAGCGGGACAAAAAGGGATAAAAATGGTACCAACTAAAGTATTACAGCTAGAAACGTGAAATTTGGTATGTAAATTCCTCTGACAATATAGAAACGAAGTAAAATTGGATTTTTCGAAATTTGTACTTTTAAGGGACGAGCGGGGCAAAAAGGGATAAAAATGGTACCAACTAAAGTATTACAGCTAGAATCGTGAAATTTGGTATGTAAATTCCTCTGACCATATAGAAACGAAGTAAAATTGGATTTTTCGAAATTTGTACTTTTAAGGGACGAGCGGGGCAAAAAGGGATAAAAATGGTACCAACTAAAGTATTACAGCTAGAATCGTGAAATTTGGTATGTAAATTCCTCTGACCATATAGAAACGAAGTAAAATTGGATTTTTCGAAATTTGTACTTTTAAGGGCCGAGCGGGACAAAAAGGGATAAAAATGGTACCAACTAAAGTATTACAGCTAGAATCGTGAAATTTGGTATGTAAATTCCTCTGACCATATAGAAACGAAGTAAAATTGGATTTTTCGAAATTTGTACTTTTAAGGGACGAGCGGGGCAAAAAGGGATAAAAATGGTACCAACTAAAGTATTACAGCTAGAATCGTGAAATTTGGTATGTAAATTCCTCTGACCATATAGAAACGAAGTAAAATTGGATTTTTCGAACTTTGTACTTTTAAGGGACGAGCGGGACAAAAAGGGATAAAAATGGTACCAACTAAAGTATTACAGCTAGAAACGTGAAATTTGGTATGTAAATTCCTCTGACCCTATAGAAACGAAGTAAAATTGGATTTTTCGAAATTTGTACTTTTAAGGGACGAGCGGGACAAAAAGGGATAAAAATGGTACCAACTAAAGTATTACAGCTAGAAACGTGAAATTTGGAATGTAAATTCCTCTGACCATATAGAAACGAAGTAAAATTGGATTTTTCAAAATTTGTACTATTAAAGGGATAAAAATGGTACCAACTAAAGTATTACAGCTAGAAACGTGAAATTTGGTATGTAAATTCCTCTGACCATATAGAAACGAAGTAAAATTGGATTTTTCGAAATTTGTACTTTTAAGGGATGAGCGGGACAAAAAGGGATAAAAGTGGTACCAACTAAAGTATTACAACTAGAAACGTGAATTTTGGTATGTAAATTCCTCTGACCATATAGTAACGAAGTAAAATTGGATTTTTCGAAATTTGTACTTTTAAGGAGCAAGCGGGACAAAAAGGGATAAAAATGGTACCAACTAAAGTATTACAGCTAGAATCGTGAAATTTGGTATGTAAATTCCTCTGACGATATAGAAACGATGTAATATTGGATTTTTCGAAATTTGTACTTTTAAGGGGAGAGCGGGACAAAAAGGGATAAAAATGGTACCAACTAAAGTATTACAGCTAGAATCGTGAAATTTGGTATGTAAATTCCTCCGACCATATAGAAACGAAGTAAAATTGGATTTTTCGAAATTTACACTTTTAAGAGGCGAGCGGGACAAAAAGGCATAAAAATGGTACCAACTAAAATATTACAGCTAGAATCGCTAAATTTGGTATGTAAATTCCTCTGACCATATAGAAATGAAGTAAAATAGATTTTTTCGAAATTTGTATTTTTAGGGGGCGAGAGGGATAAAAATGGTACCAACTAAAGTATTACAGCTAGAATCGTGAAATTTGGTATGTAAATTCCTCTGACCATGTAGAAGCGCAGTATAATTGAATTGTTCGAAATTTGTACTTTTTAGGAGGTAGGCGGGACAAAAAGGGTTCCAATTTAAGAATTGCAGATATAGTCGGGAGATTTGGAGTGTAAACTGTTTGTAAAGCGCAATCTAAATGGATTTTTTGAAATTTTCTTATAGGGGGTGAGCAACAAGGGATAAAAGTAGTACCAACTAAAGTATTGGAGCTATAGTCGTGAAATGTGGTGTGTAAGTTCCACTGACAACGAGAAGCGCAAATCTAAACGAATTTTTCTAAGTTTGTACTTATAAACAATGAGCGGGATAATAATAGTACCAACTAATATATTTCAGCTATAGTCGTGAAGTTTAGTGTTTAAATTTCTCTGACAACGTAGACATCGTGTGTGAGTGCTAGCTAATAGGAGGTTACCAAATTACTATTTTAGATTTATCTATATCCACCAAAAGAATATTAAATAAATACTATCCAAAAACTAAGACGGATAAAATTAACAAATAACTGGCTTTTTCGCGTGCGAAGCAGCGGGTACTGCTAGTATTTACATAAACGAATCTCTTCATGATATATAAAATCGTTGGTGCATATGATCCGCTGAAATTATCCATCCGTTATTTTGTGATTATTTCTTTGATGTGATGTGTTTTATTTATGTGTGATGGCTGAAAAGATTGTGAAACATGCAGCAGAGTTGTATTCACTTTTTTATACAAAGAGTTTTCAGCAACAATCACCGAAAGACCACCAGCCATCTATAATACCATGTTTCGCAGAGAGGACTATAATTACAAATATTTCATTCTGCTGGAAATTGTTCGTCGTACCCCATGGTACGGTAATACTGAGGGTATCGAAAGACTATCCTGTAACTAAATTCCCTTTGGGATAATAAAGAAAATCGTTGTTTACTAGGACACTGCAATCAGTTCTAAATGAGCCTTATGAATTGTAGTGGGTATAAATAAAGAAGCATTTAAATGCGAATTCAAGTGTATTTGAGAGAAAACGGTTGGGCCAATTGGCCAGCCACACACATACACATACTAGTACATACATATTCAATTCCACCCTATAGGGAAGCAGTCTTCTTTCGAAAGTTTCCAGGCCCGTATAAAATGATCTCATTAATTTTAGAGTTTGTCAATTATGTATTCCCTCCCCTCTCCTACGCCTTTAGTTGGCAAGACGTGTAATCACATTAACTTAAATTGTTGTAAATAGAACTTATTTTGTTATTTTAAACGGCTCTTCTGCCTTAATATTTGTTTATGTACACACGATACTCGTACATATGAGCAGTTCCAAACATAATAGTAGCATATATTTTGATTTATTAAAAAATGTGATATTCACAGAAGAGGGTTATTTGGATTTTTTTAATATGTATGTATAATGCTCTCTACGACCAACAAATGAAAACTTTGATCCACTGTAAAAAGAAACTCCGACCAGCAGGTCTATAAGTTTATTCTACAAAAATGTTATACTAAGTATGCCCTTTCAGAATCATAGGGTCGCTTTTCTGTTCCATTCAAAAAGTCGTAATTTGTTGGACAGTGTTATTTTCAATCGCCCCAACCAATTGTTGTTTCTATTTGCTCCGAAACAAAGCTCATTTATTATACCCTCACTCTACAGAGTAGGAGGGTATAAATCATTCGGGGCAGAAAAAAGAAGCGACGTAAGACCCCAAGAATGTTTGGACCAAATCCGTTTCATGACTTTTTAAGTTGTTTGCGTCATGCCCGCCCGTCCGTCTGGTTGGCTGGTGTACACGACAACTCTCGCAAGGAAGGAAGGAACTTTGCACATGGTAATATTTTTCCCAAACTTAGTTTAAGTTCGAAGATGGGTGAAATTGCCACGCCCTTTCAGGCACCTCCCACACAAATTATCCATATTCCACACAGATATTCGGAAACAGTTATATTTTGGTATTCGATAATGTTTTTATAATCAATTTAAGAGAACTAAATGAGGCGAGTTTTGCCACGGCCCTTCCACACAAATCACCTTAAAGTACGTTTTTTATAATCTTTTTAATTGATACCTTTCTGTTCTGTTATATTGGGCTTGTTAATTCAAAAGTTAAAAATAACTTTGTATCATTACCGAAAAATGATGTGCAAGAAAAAGACTGCGTGCACATGCTTTAAAACTGGGAATCACACAATTCTTCTTGGTTTTTTCACTCCAATCCACTCCAATATGTTTCTCTTCAAGTATACTGAGTGTTTTGTTTAACGTTTACAACATGACTCCTAAAAGAAAGGAAATAAATGCAAGTGAAAGGAAAATCATTGTACACTTATGGAGAGCAGGCAAATCCTTGTGAATCCGTGAAATAGGAGTTATGGTGGAGCGAAGCCATTGGAAAGGCGTCTCCGCCAGCATGAAGGCATTACATCAAAAGCAATGCTGAAGGACGTACTAAATGAAGAATGGTAGAATATAACTGCCTTCCACTAAGACCACTAAGTTGGTGGATTCCATGCCAAACAGGCTGCTTTAGGTGCTGAAAAGAAGAGGCTACCCGACAAGTTACTAAAAAAACAAACCACCACATTTTTTATACTATTTATAAGATATTTTAATTGCTGTACGCGGCACAAAGCCTTACTTTTTGTAATGAGATCAAATTCTTGATAACTTTTGAATTAAAAATCCGAATATAACTTTCCTAGTATAATTTTTATTGGTGGGAATTGCTGAAAGGTATCAATTAAAAAGATTATAAAAAACTTGGATATAGAAAGATTTCCAAGCTTATAAAGTTGTATTTTACAAAAAAATATTAGTATATATACTTATTTTTATATTATGTTGCTTGAATTGAACAATATTTTTCAAAATAAATTTGATCTTAACAAAAATTGACACAAGTAAGTTTTGTGTATCAAGGACGAACGCTGTTTAATTTGAAGCAAATCGGTTCAGATTTAGATATAGCCCCCATACAAATGTCACTTTCGATGTGACTTTTTCCGCTCTATAAACCATACATTTTTTTAAATTTGATCGGTTTAGATTTAGATATAGCCCCAATACAAATGTTACTACCAAATGTTTAACCGAATACATACATGGTGAATGCGGGTCACATTGATCCAGGATTCAATATACCCCCATACAAACATACTTTCCGATTTACATTTTGTCAAACACATATATTTACAGAACACAAAATCCTTTTCGATTTCACTTTTTTACCGAATTGAATTGTATTGGGATAGGAAGTGGAGGGTATCATATAGTCGGCTCCGTCCGCCTTTAGACTTTCCTTACTTTTTTTATTCAATAAACTCAAGATGTTTAAAAATTAAAAAGTTGAAACTATGAATCATTGAAAAATAAAACCGGAAATCGACAGGATCAATCAACCATAATACTTGTCGTTTTCTCCGATTTTTCATGTCGTCCGAAGTAAAATCGCTTGGTTGATTTGATATGACCTTGCTCATATGTACTACCTCTGGTTTGTGTGTATGGGTATGTGTGTAGATATTCTGGTAATAATAAAAGTCAATTATTGTTTAGGCGGTTTATTGCTGTAGTTGCTGTTGCTATTGCTATTGCTATTGCCGTTGTATGTTCCAGCAATGTAAGTACATAGTAGGTGTTGTTGCCGTTGTTATTATTGTCGTTTTTATTTACCTTTTAATACAATTGCTAACGAAAGTGTGTTGTGTAAGCGTGTAATCCAATTAACAGTTTCAACTCTGCTACTCGTTCGTCCATACATATGCGGGAAGGAGCAGCAGATGCATGATACCCCATCCCACTCCATCCCACTTCGAGCACAGCCATCAGTGCCACCGTCAGCCATACTGACTGCTGAAACTTTGTAATGTGACATGATTTCGACCTGTGTTCTTCGAGTACTGTACGATGCTTGAGATACTTTCCTTCAGCATGTGATAATTTGTTAATATAAACTTTACCAACGACAACAGCAACGCCAACAAAACAGAAACACGAAAATATTAAGCGAAGAAGAACAAAAAAGTAAAGAACGCCAACAACAGAATAAGTTGAAGTCAACAATATCGCCATTAGAATATGAATAGCATTCCGAACACGGTATTTGACTGTGAGTGAAAATCTAATATGTCCTGACAAGTGAATTGTTCCGCCCGTTGGCTATAGGACAATACGAGCACAATATATGCCTATTAAAGGTATTATGGAGTTTAGTTTCCTAGTGCCTTTGTGGATATACCCAGTTGGCCACAGTAAATAGTAGATGACATAGCGGCGACAGTACACACAAATCGTCGACAACACTTTTGTCCAGTGACTTGACAAAATCATACAACAGCTGATGAGTCACACTTCCTTATATTGTCTTGAGCAATCACATGAGCGACAATCTCGTCCACTTTTTCAAATCCCCCCACACCCTCTCTGTATTTAAATACTTTGCATTTTTTCTTTAATACGTCCCATTGTACTTCATAATACACTCCACGAGAGTGTTATGTCTTTGTGCATTTGTTTGTAACACCCAAAAGGAAGCGAGATAGACCCATTGTCAATTATACCGATCGACTTAGAATCACTTTTTGAATCGATTTAGCAATGTCCGTCTATCCGTCCATCCGTCTGTCCATCTATTCTTGTTATCACGATACAGGTCGCAATTTGTGCCAGAACCAAATGAAACTTTGCATAACGAATTTTTTCGGGACAAAGACGAACGCTTTGAAGAAAATCGGATCAGATTTAGATATAGCCCCCGATTTGACTATTTTCACTATAGATACCACATATTTTAACAGATTTTCTTCAAAATTGGCAAAACATCTTATAATTCAATCGGTAAAAATGTGTTAGATCGGTTCAGATTTATATATAGCTCCCGTGCAAATTTCGCTCCCAATTTGACATTTTCCGCTCCAGAAACCACATATTGTTCCATATTGTCTTCAGATTTGGCAAAACATTTTATATTTAAACTAGGAACTTGTGGTGAAAATGGGTCAGATCGGTTCAGATTTATATATAGCTCCCATACAAATTTCTCTCCCAATTTGACTTTTTCCGCTCTAGAATCCACCTATTATAACAGATTTTCTTCAAAATTGGTAAAAAAGGTTATAATAATATTAGAAACGCCTGTGGTAAAAATGTGTTCGATCGGTTCAGATTTATATATAGCTCCCATACAAATTTCGCTCCCAATTTGACTTTTTCCGGTCCAGAAAACACATATTTTAACAGATTTTCTTAAAATCTTGCAAAATATGTTATATTTCAACTAGAAATACCCAGGGTGAAAATAGGTCAGATCGGTTCAGATATATATATACAGTGGTGGTCACGAGTTTAGCACACTTCACATGTGTTGTTTATAATAGCAAATAATTTGTTCGGATAATGAACTCTGCGCAAAATATTTGTTTTTTAGTGTTGCTTATGGTGTGATCAGTAAACCCAATAATTTTTTTTCGAATTCTTTTGTGCCTTTTCTTCGTAGTCTCATGTTTTTGCAAGTAATTCGTAATCTGGGCTGGACACAAATTTAGCACATTTGATAAAAGTTGTTATTTTCTATTTATTTTTGCGTTTAAATTAATTAATTGGTATGTTTGGGTAATTTTTACTCAAATGGAAGTTATTATTTAACAAAAATTATAATTAGATATTGCTAAAGGAAAATAGTGCATTGAGGCGCAGCGTCAGGTTATTATGCAATTGAACGACAGTGGAAGTACCGCTGGGGATATTGCAAACATTATAAATTGATCCAGACAGATTGTGTGCAATATACTAAGCAATATTGGCACTTATGGGAGCTTCAAAAATATTGCAAAATGTCCTCCGCCGAGAAAAACAAGCAATAAATCGGATTTTTTAATTTATAGAACCTGCGTAGCAGATCCAGTTAAAAGCTCAACTGTGATTCAGAGAGATTTTTCGGCAAAAATTGACATTAGCATTTCCTCATACACCATAAGAAGAAGAACCAATGGAAAAAATTTACTTGGCTGCATTGTTCAACATAAGCCAGACGTATCAAAATATGGCTTACAGTGTAAAATTTAATCTGCTCAGGATCATTTAGAAAAATCCAAGATTTTTGGGAAAATATCGCCTGGATTGGCGAATCGAACATTTGTCGGTGCGGATCTAATAGGAAACAATACGAAGTGTGCCCTCCAAACATTCAGCACAACCCAAAGTACAAATCTGAGACGTTAAAGCTTGTTGGCGAAAATCTAATGATGTACACTGCGTTTTCTGGACACGGCGTTTGTCCGATACACAAAATCGATGCACTAATGGATCAGAATATTTACAAAAATCTATTTGGTGATACTATGATAACATATTCAGATAAAGACATGCAAATTATGTGGCGTTTTATACACGACAACCGACCAAAACACACGTAACGCCAGTGAAGAGCTGTTTGAGGTTGAACAAAATAGATTTTTAAAAATGGTGCAGCACAGTCACCGGATCTCAATCCTATTGAGAATCTATGGAATGGACTTTAACAACATATTATAGCAATAAAACCCAAAAATTTGCCCGATTTCTTGAATTAAACACAAAATTCCTGATATGCTACTCCAATGGAGTCTTTTATGCCTCTAGTGGAGAATATGTCCAGAAGATGTACAGCTATTACTCAAAATAGCGATTATCCAACCAAATATTAAGTTTATAATAAAATGTATTGGTTAGTTCAGTTTTTTTCCGATTTGATTAAAGTTTTTTAAATTTGTGCTAAATTACTGTCCAACCACTTTTCGTATTATTTGTACTTTAAATTGCATAAAACTAAAATGCAGCATAAGAACCGAACAAAAACAACGTTAAATGGTCATCTTATCGTACGTAATATTTTAGAAAATTTTTAAAAAAAAGTTGAAGTTGAAATATTTGCTTTATAAAGTTACATGTGGTGACTGTGCTAAATTCGTGACCACCACTGTATATATCCCATTCAAATTTCACTCCCGATTTGGCTTTTTCTGCTCTAGAAACCGCGTATTTTCACCGAATTTGTTCAAATTGAGCATAACACGTTATACTTGAACTGGAAGAACTTATTGCGAAAGTTAGTCACTTCATTACAAGTTTGGATATAGCCCCAATACAAATATTCTTCTCGATTTGACAAATTGGACCAGGTTATATTAGCCTATGATTAGTAAGCATACAAAAATTCTTCCCGTTTTCACTTTTTTACTGAATTGAATTGTATTTGGATTGAAAGTGGAGTGTATCAAATAGTCGGCCCCGTCCGACTTTAGCCTTTCCTTACTTGTTTTATATTAGAGTCCCGGTATTTCCCGCAGGAAAAATCCCGAGAATTTACATATTTTCTATTTCCCGTATCCCGGGAAATTTGCACGGGACTCCCTCGGGAATTAATCGGAAACTTTTACCTATTTCTTCGCACCATGTTTTCACTATAACTATAACATTGTAGAAAGTAGCAAAATAATTTAAGAAATATCACTTTTAACTAGATAGGTGTCAGCTATCTGCAATATGGTAATTTACTATATATCATTGATTTGAAGTGAATATCCATGAATATCTACATATATCTACATATATCCGAAATTTTCGTGAAAAATATGGAACGTGATTTTTTGAAAAAATATTTTGTTCTCTGATTTTAATGAGGTTGTATTGGCAGAAAAACGATATAAACATGATTTTTAAAATTCTCTTTCAAAGAAAGACATTTTTGTGGATTTTTATGGGCTTTTTTGTGCCAACATTTTTTGGCTACTGTTCCTAACCCGGCGAAAATTAGAATTTTAATAAGAAAATAAAAAATATCTATAAAAAGATTTTAATATATTTCTCGAGTTTAACACGACAAAATACATAAGGAAATATTATACAGTCCTTCTACAAAAAATTTTGTTCTGCCTTAAGTAGCTAAGTTAAAATTCTTCATGTTGACAGTTTGCAGAAAACAATGAAACATTTTGGTTACATTAATGACACATTGCATAAACTGACCGATGAATGAAGCTAGGCTATTAATTGCCTTTTTGTTGTAAAGCAATTAATAGTCTAGCTGGTTGAAGTTTCCATAATAAAAAAATGTTTTTGAATGAATAAAATGGATTTCACTTTTAGCAAGAACACCAAAAAATCGAAAAAAATACGAAGTTTGAGACAACACAAAAATTATTATTACCTATTGATAGAGTATTTTTTGTACAATAATCGACTACAAAACTTTAATTGAAAATCTCAATTTTCATTTTTCAATTAATCTCCGTTTTTCGGTCAAAGCGGGATAATAAGTAGTCTATGACTTCAAAGGTGACATAAAGTTTTCTGAATTTTTTTTTATTTTCAGAACTGAAATTTTGTAACTTTACATATTCTGAAAATTTGACCGCCTATAAATTGCACAATTTACCTCCGTTTGGAAATTTGTCTGTGTTAAATTCTCATTTCCACTTAACTCATAGCGGAACTTTTTTCAACGTTAGAATAATGTTTTTAGTTTATTTAGGCACCAATTATTTGCAATTATTTAATGTATCCAAGAAGCCAGCCTCTGAATTGAGTCCATGTGCATTTGTTTGTAACACCCAAAAGGAAACGAGAATCACTTTCTGAGTCGATTTAGCAATGCCCGTCTGTCTGTCTGTCCGTCCGTCCGTCCGTCCATCTATTCTTGTAGTCACGATACAGGTCGCAATTGTTGCCAGAACCAAATGAAACTTTGCATAACGAAGTTTTTCGGGACAAGGACGAACGCTTTGAAGAAAATCGGATCAGATTTAGATATAGCCCCCGATTTGACTATTTTCACTATAGATACCACATATTTTAACAGATTTTCTTCAAAATTGGCAAAATATCTTATAATTCAATTGGTAAAAATGTGATCGGTTCAGATTTATATATAGCTCCCGTGCAAATTTCCCTCCCAATTTGACATTTTCCGCTCCAGAAACCACATATTGTTCCATATTGTCTTCAGATTTGGCAAAACATTTTATATTTAAACTAGGAACTTGTGGTGAAAATGGGTCAGATCGTTTCAGATTCATATATAGCTCCCATACAAATTTCGCTCCCAATTTGACTTTTTCCGCTCCAGAAACCACATATTTTAACAGATTTTCTTCAAAATTGGTAAAAAAAGTTATAATAATATTAGAAATGCCTGTGGTAAAAATGTGCTAGATCGGTTCAGATTTATATATAGCTCCCATACAAATTTCGCTACCAATTTGACTTTTTCCGCTCCAGAAACCACATATTTTAACAGATTTTCTTAAAATCTTGCAAAATATGTTATATTTCAACTAGAAATACCCAGGGTGAAAATAGGTCAGATCGGTTCAGATATATATATATATATATCCCATTCAAATTTCATTCCCGATTTGGCTTTTTCTGCTCTAGAAACCGCGTATTTTCACCGAATTTATTCAAATTGAGCATAACACGTTATACTTGAACTGGAAGAACTTATTGCGAAAGTTAGTCACTTCATTACAAGTTTGGATATATCCCCAATACAAATATTCTTCTCGATTTGACAAATTGGACCTATTAGCCTATGATTAGTAAGCATACAAACATTCTTCCCGTTTTCACTTTTTTACTGAATTGAATTGTATTTGGATTGAAAGTGGAGTGTATCATATAGTCGGCCACGTCCGACTTTAGCCTTTCCTTACTTGTTTTATATTAGAGTTTACATCCCGGTATTTACCGCAGGAAAAATCCCGAGAATTTAAATATTTTCCATTTCCCGTATCCCGGGAAATTTGTACGGGACTCCCTCGGGAATTAATCGGAAACTTTTACCTATTTCTTCGCACCATGTTTTCACTATAACTATAACATTGTAGCAAAATAATTTAAGAAATATCACTTTTAACTAGATAGGTGTCAGCTATCTGCAATATGGTAATTTACTATATATCATTGATTTGAAGTGAATATCCATGAATATCTACATATATCTATTTTTATAGAAGGTTATAAATAAGGTTATAGCCTTTTCAGGCTGTATGTGAAATCAAGCTGAAATTGATATAAGATTTTTAGATTTTTAGTGTCAAACTTATATTGGATCTAACATTTGTAACTCGTACTTAATCTATTTGAACTAGATATCTTAATAAATTACTTTTTGATCATTGGGAAAAGTTTTGAAATTGAATTGAATTTGAAATTCATGTGGAAAGGCGCAGCACGGTTAACAAATATGCTGGGTATCTATTCTTGTATACACACATACTTACATATGTAACTCAATGAGTTGTTTCTAAGATGTGAGCTTTGTTACTTGGTACTGTTTTTTGACTGGTATTATTTTCCGTGTCGATATATATATGAAACTAGCAACCGAAATTTTCGTGAAAAATATGGAACGTGATTTTTTGAAAAAATACTTTGTTATCTGATTTTAATGAGGTTGTATTGGCAGAAAAACGATATAAACATGATTTTTAAAATTCTCTTTCAAAGAAAGACATTTTTGTGGATTTGTATGGACTTTTTTGTGCCAACATTTTTTGGCTACTGTTCCTAACCCGGCGAAAATTAGAATTTTAATAAGAAAATAAAAAATATCTATAAAAAGATTTTAATATATTTCTCGAGTTTAACACGACAAAATACATAAGGAAATATTATACAGTCCTTATACAAAAAATTTTGTTCTGCCTTAAGTAGCTAAGTTAAAATTCTTCATGTTGACAGTTTGCAGAAAACAATGAAACATTTTGGTTACATTAATGACACATTGCATAAACTGACCGATTTCGTTGCATAAATGAAGAAGCCATTTCATTAAATGATGTAGTATCCAGAAGAAGCTAGGCTATTAATTGCCTTTTTGTTCTAAAACAATTAATAGTCTAGCTGGTTGAAGTATCCATAATAAAAAATGTTTTTGAATGAATAAAATGGATTTCACTTTTTGCAAGAACACCAAAAAATCGAAAAAATACGAATACGACAACACAAAAATTATTATTACCTATTGATAGGGTATTTTGTGTACAATAATCGACTACAAAACATTATTTGGAAATCTCAATTTTCATTTTTCAATTAATCTCCGTTTTTTTGGTCAAAGCGGGATAATAAGTACTCTATGACTTCAAAGGTGACATAAAGTTTTCTGATTTTTTTTTATTTTCAGAACTATAACTTTACATATTCTGAAAATTTGACCGCCTATAAATTGCACAATTTACCTCCGTTTGGAAAATTGTCTGTGTAAAATTCTCATTTCCACTTAACTCCTAGCGGAACTTTTTTCAACGTTAGAATAATGTTTTTAGTTTATTTAGGCACCAATTATTTGCAATTATTTAATGTATCCAAGAAGCCAGCCTCTGAATTGAGTCCATTTTTTAAATCAGTGGCATTGCAAAATTTTGTAACATAATGGAAATCAGTCTCATATATAGGGTGGGCCATTTAAAACTTTAAATTTGAACTACCTATTACTTTGACTTTGAAAGGTAGAATAACATTAATTTTAATTTTTATTTTCAGGTTTATGTTTGACATTAGCAAAATGGGACGCATACGCTCGAACAAAATTGGGAAATATTAAAAACTTACTTCCAAAGTAGTGTGTCTTTGACGCAAACTGTAAGAAATTTACGTGGATCGGCATTCAGTTCAGTCTTCATGAAGCTTATTTTCATCTCGGTGGCTATGTCAATAAGCAAAATTGCCGCATATGGGGTTCAGAGAAGCCGCACGTGACTATTTAGAAGCCAATGCAGCCACAACGAGTCACTGTTTGGTGTGGATTTTGGGCTGTACTGAAAAATTGGGTTGATCGGATGAGGTACTGCCGAACAAGCCGTAGTAGACATATGAATGATATTGTGTTCCATTATTAAATGAAAAAGTTCAATCTTTCCAATAAAATCAGAAATTTGCAAAAACAATATTCAATACTTTTTTATAGCCGATTCTAATTTAAAATTTTAAATACATACCTCTAAATCTTATTATTCGAGTAGTGCACTGTGTTACTCTTAATATACAAGTCACATTAAGACATCCGTAAACAAGTACAAGTAAGGAAAGGCTAAAGTCGGACGGGGCCGACTATATGATGCCCTCCACTTGCTATCCCAGTACAATTCAATTCAGGAGGTACAGGCGATTGAGATGCATGTTTTGATATAGTTTGGACAAAAATCTTTGACATCGAATAAAGAGTTGAGATTCCGATACCGCCAACGGCGCACGTCCTCGTGAAGTGTGTTCATGATTCGACCAGACCGAACTTAACGCAGTTTTAACTTTTTTAATTTCACTGCGAATCGTTCGACTGTGCCATCCACGACTAATGAAGGAAGTGTCGTGCCAACAACACACGGCATGGGGTTATCAAAACTTGCTTCTCCTCAACTTCCGTAATGTTCGACTACTTACCAAACTTTTCACGCGTTCCCTGGCTGTCGCTATTGGCGTTGTTGCTGCTAATGTTGGCGTTGTTATTGTTGTGTACAGTGTGTTAATGTCGCTCCCTCTCTCGCTAAGCTATGAAGGTTATGAAGTCCTTCGACTACATGCACGCGTACTCCAATTTTAGCTTTGCCTGGGATGGAAGGGTCATGTCCCTTCCTAAAGTGTTTAAGAACAACGACGAAACGTACAGCAATGGCAGCGGCAACAATGCCCGTAACTTACCTACGAGTACTATTTGTTTGTCTTTCCCTAATGAAAATCGTAAAAAGTTTTACTCAAATCGGACTACTTTACTCCTGTTCAGTTCTGTTCTGTTTTGGTATTCAGTTACAATGGATGCCGTTTCTGCTGTGTTTGAACAAACCAACTTTTTCTTAAGGTATTTCGCTGTTTTATTTTTTTATGACTTTCGTATTCAAAGCATACAAATTCACCTGCTCGGTTGGTTTTAGTGAAACAAAGAAAGAAAAAGAAGAGGCAGAAGCAGAAGAAATAGCAGCAACAAAATGCGAATGTAGAAAATCTTGGCTAAACATCCTTAAGCCCAAATTCAGTTAAATTTCTACATTGGTCTGAATGGCTTAACAGTTTTCACTTTGTTTCGTTGTTTCGGGGTTCCTTTTGCTTGTTCTTGCCTGGTGGTTACTCGGTTAATGTACCATCGAACTAATTGAAAGGCCTTTTTTGCGTCGGCAACTTGGCTGACTTACGGACAAGACAATCCTTGAGTTGCTTTTATATCTCTTTTTATTCGAAGCTTATTTCAGGCCACTACAAAAATAACAAACAAAAATGCAAAGACAACAACAACAACAACATTACAACAAAAGAAGAATATTCCTATTTAGTTATTTTGGTTGGTGTAAAAGTTATTTCGAAATTGTAAAGTTTTAATGTAGGAGTTTTCAACAAACTCGCTGGCATATTTCGTTCTTGTAAAATCAACTTAAGTACCATCCAGGGAACCACTACATCCACCATTCACAGCAAATGGATTTGTTACTTGGCAAACTTAAGCCTTAATGCTGACTCTTCTTCTGCCCCTCACTCGCTCACTGCAACCCCGTCATCATCCCCCACCATCACCACCACCATCACCATCACCACTACTGCTACTATTACTACCAGTTCTACTACAACGGCTACAAGGACAATAACAACAGCGGCATCCATTGTATTGAGTACTTATTGCAAAGTTGTGGTAGGTTAGCGAAAAATTTACATAATGTAATATTATTTTATGTTCTGCCAACTGAATTAAAAAACTTCCAATTAAAGGATGCTTTTTGTTTCCCCTCTATTTCCACGCAATAGAGCAACCAAGCGTCGCAGCTCTGCTTCTCCGGCATCGGCAACGGAGGATGAGAGCTTTTTAATGAAGATTTAGGAAGGATTATTAAAACGTGCATAAACTGAACACTCGTACGAGAGTATCTCCATCGGATGTCTGGGTTGTGCTGCAAGATTTACTGAAACACTTGAGCACAATTGTATCCTGCGTATATGTCTGTAATGGACTGGAAGGATTGCGTATGCTCAAATGTTGGTGAAGCAATACATGCTAATGCGTTAAGAAAGTTTGCTTCGACATTATGAAATACAAATGGATGCGAAGTTTTTTTTTGAAACCCGGATTCGTACATTATTCTAAGTCGACCTCATAGCTGCACATCAATGCATTCGATGTTAACCTGGTTCGTACTTCGGTTCTATTCGCATAGAAAGGCTGTGATCATAACCATGAGCTTGGTGGTCTGGATGCAAGAAGTCGCTCAAGGCTGACCAATCCCTCGGGAGATGGCTAAGCTGTTTAGATTTCCTTATTTGGATGTCAGAACATGAGAAAAAAGGTAATGTTATTGGCAGATAGTAGATGGACAGACCCACCGCCTCTGGTCTATATTAGTCGAATGCCTTTTTCCTCACTACCACCAGAAAGGAAATTAATCTATAATATCGTAATATTGATAGAACCGCAAAACGTTCCGTAGATCGCAATCAACAAATGTACATGTTCCAAATCCACAACAGGTATTCCTAAGATAGTCATAACACCACGGTATGACTATAGAGCGGGTGTGACAGATATATGCGGGGTCTATAACAAAGAGTGTACCGATGTGAACCAAAAGATGCTTTATTAAGTTATTGACCTGTTTCTATGTGAAATATAAGTAAAATAGAAAATTTGAAACAAATCATATGAAATATATTGTTTCTAGAGCGGAAAAATCTAATCGGGAATGTCATTGGTATGGGAGATATATGAAAACATGGGCCGATGCAGCCGAATTACAACATCGATGTTTCTAGGTGAAATACAATGTGCCGCGTCAAATTTTAGCTAATTTTGAACCGTTGGGACTAACTTTCACCATAGAGGCTTTTTATTGTACTAAGTATAGTTTGGCCCGAAAATGTAAGTAACGTTGAACTCTGGTACACCACCCACCAAATCCCCATTCAGGCAGAGATCCGTAAATGGCGTTGCCACACAGGGCCGTGCGCAGGGGAGGGGTTTTGGGGGTTCAAACCCCACCAGAGAGGTTTCGAACATATACTTTTTTAAAACCTTCTAGACTTTCTGAAGCAATAAAATATAGAATTTTTTAAGTTCTTTTTAAAATAACTCGTCTGAAGTGTTAATTTTGCAGTAATGTAATGAAAACACGAAAATTACATAAAAAATCGTGGACCCGAATCGAGAATTTCGTACAAAGGTTATGCCAATTTCATTTTCAGCAATGGACGTTTCATTTCAATTAACCGATACCACTTCTTGACATTTGACTAGAGCAATATCTTATGAACTTTTAATTGTGTACTACATTAAAATTTTGGAAATTTAATAACAAAACCTTTTAGTAATTGTAAAAAAGTGTAGATGAAAATCAATATGATATCATAATGAATTTTAAAAATATTCTTAATAAAAGCAAATAATTTGCTTGATGCTAACCCGTAGCTTAACTATGAGTGACAAACTATATATATGATAGGAATGAAATCATTGAAAAGTAAATTACCTCTAAATTAATAATTATGTAAAAATCTATTGCCGAGACGAAATTCTTCATTTCTGCGAAAAAGTATTGGAGTAACCTAAGAATTTTTTATGTTTATGTTCATTTTTTACTTATACAAAAGAAAGTATGTGCAATACTTTAATTTTTAAATAAAATACAATTTGCATTTTTATATTTCTTTCAATTCAAACGAAAGATATACCCTCTCTGAGTATAGAAATCGGGTGGGACATTTGTATAATGGCTATATCAAAACATTGACCCACAAATTCGACTTCTACAACAGATGTTCATAGGTCAAATATAATATGGTGTGGCTATTCGTATATTCCGTTTGCAATACGTGGTTTGTAGAGCGCTAGGATGTAACATTTGCGATGCGTCATTTGTGTGGAACTATTTTCATCACAGATGCAACAACAACGGTCCCTGTTACTTCTAAATGATTTGGGAGTTTGTAATGGTAATACAATTTCATTTCGACAAACGAAGAAAACTGGTTGATATATGTAAAGGGTGATTTTTTAAGAGCTTGATAACTTTTTTTTTAAAAAAAACGCATAAAATTTGCAAAATCTCATCGGTTCTTTATTTGAAACGTTAGATTGGTCCATGACATTTACTTTTTGAAGATAATTTCATTTAAATGTTGACCGCGGCTGCGTCTTAGGTGGTCCATCCGCTTAGTCCAATTTTGGCATTTCCACGTTTTTGAGTAACAGAGACCCAATTGGTGCGAACGGCGACGAATCGAAAATTGGTGGTCATCATTAACACTGGCCGATACAGCTGCGATATTTTCTTCAGTTCGCACTCTACGTAAGCGTGTTGGTGGTTTAATGTCCAACAATGTAAATTTGGTGCGAAATTTAGTCACAATAGCCCGAATAGCCGCTTCAGTGGGTCGATTAAACTGACCATAAAATGGAAGCGCGCAATGAACTTTCTTAACAGAGCACGCATTTTGATAATAAAATTCAATAATTTGCAAGCGTTGTTCGTTTGTAAGACGATTCATGATGAAATGTCAAAGCATACTGAGTATCTTTCTCTTTGACACCATGTCTGAAATCCCACGTGATCTGTCAAATACTAATGCATGAAAATCCTAACCTCAAAAAAATCACTCTTTATGTAAACATATTCCTCTTTGTTCATTTACAACAAGTGATGACATGTTTACCGCAACCAAACTAATTTTTCCGCAAAAAAAAAAGATGTTCGCGTGTCTAAAATTTCGTTTCTACGTAATGCATTTTTCTGCGTGAAGGTTTCTATTTCAAAGTTGCGGAACAATAGGAAATGCGTTTCAACTTATTGAAACTTTTTGTCAAATTTCTCACTTCACTGTCAAATATTTTTCAGTGTTAATATTTTTTATTTTTGTGTACATATGTAACAAGTATTACTCAAAAGAGAAACAACAAATTCAGTATCTTGGATCTACGTAGGTAGACGAAACTCTAAAATACAAATTATTTGGTTATTTACATTTCATCGAGTACAAAAAAACTGTATTTGTTATTCGAATTTATATATATTTAAGATTATAAAAATGAAGAAACATTTCCAAAAATTTTTTATTTAATCGGAATATGCGTATAAAGATTTTGAGTAGACATCCTGTTACTCATGTCCTGTATAAATTAAAAACACCAAAACTCATTAGACATCATATTTAGACCCATACTTTGTCAACAAGCATATCCAATTATCTGCATTTATCATAGAAAAAATATGGAGCCAGAAGGTAATGTAATATTTCTTCAAAATATATATGTACTAACTATTTAAAAAAAGAAGTCATATTGCTGAAAACAGCAAACAGCTGTTTACCATCTCTTTTTCAGCAGAAAATCTGCTATTTCGGTAGACTTTCTGCTTTCTTTTACTGACAAACTTCTATGAATGTACTGATAGATGGATTACTGAAATGCAATTTTGCCGATGATGTCTGTCGGACGAATGTATCAAAATATTTCTCGAAAATCCTGGTAATAAAATAAATAATAAAGTGTCACGTAATGACACATAATCAAATTAACGTCATTTATCACTACGCCATAGACTCACTAGACTTCACGAGAAAAATTGAACGTTGATTGAAAATTGACTAAAATTATAAACAGAATTGTTTTAGTTTTTTCGTTTGCATTTTTTGGTCTGTAATCAATATTTGATTTGAACTGGGATATTGTCCTGGCTCAAGACCATTTTGCATCTATATTTAATAGAATGCAAATTTATTTACAAATAGCATGGTGACATCTATTATTTGGCTGCAGACTACCACGATCATGATTTCGACCATGTCAAAAGTCTTTTGAAGTTGCTTCGCAGCGACTTTTCAACATCAAACCCGGCCTCTATAAGTTTGCAGCAATTATTTGGCGCAGAAACCAAAATACTTAAGCTAAGTGAACGATAAAATGAATGAGAATTATATCTTACTTTCTGTAAGCTACTCAAATATACGCACACTAAAAAATTAATGAAAAACATTAATGAAACCAGTTCATTCTGTCAATGAAATGTTACATTAGAGTTAAGAAAGAATTTCATTATTTTGTTTGTGACGGAAAAATTAAACAAAACTGAATATAATCGGCTAAACAAGTATTGTAATAGCAAATTTAATCCTCTACATTATAATCCAGCCAAATATTGTCATAATATTATTCATTTTTGCCTCGATTTATACAAAAAAAGATTTCATTGCATCAATGAAAACCATTTCGTTGTATTAATGACACAAAAAATCATTAAAAATATTGTTAATGGAATATTTTATTACGGTAATGAAACATTTCATTGCATGTATGAAATATTTCTTTGCATCAATGTAAACACATTAATGAAACTGTTTCATTGATGTAATGAAACATTTTTCTTTAAGTGTAGCAACGTCTCCTGCTCCAAACTTATATACATAAGCATAAACACGACACATTTTACCAAATGAATTAATGAATTTTTCTGGTAATTCGATAATACGAGTGGGTAAAACAGGCCAAATTGCCCTATTATGTTTTAAGAATTCTGGTCCGAATAACCACAATTTTGATTTGCAAATTTCGAATGGAAATGCACCGCGCGATAGGGTGTCTGCAGGATTTTCATTTGTTGGAACGTACCTCCAATTCATTGATGATGTTAAACTTTGTATAGGAGATATGCGTTTCGAAACGAATGTGTGATAATCTGATGACTCTTCCCTTATCCAAGATAAAACTATACTTGAGTTTGACCAGCAATAATAATCTCCAACGAAAATATTTAGTTTTGAAATCGACTGGATGAGTTCGGCTAACAAAGACGCAGCGTCTAACTCTAATTTTGGTATTGTCAAAACCTTTATGGGGGAAACTTTAGATTTCGAACAAAGTAAATGAATATCTACAGCTCCAATGTATTCACTTCAAATGTAAATACTGGCTCCATAAGCTATTAAGCTTGCATCGCAAAACCCATGTACTTCCATTTTAGAATTTGGAGTCAGAACACGCCTTGGGAAGATGCAATTAATATGTGTTGTAGTTCATCATTGATCTGAAACTACTCCATTTTCAAGCCTTCTGAAAGAGATTCGTCCCAATCTCTTTTATCTTTCCATAGCAATTGTAAAAATAGTTTTGCCTTCACAACTACTGAACCCAAGCGGGTCATAAATTCTTGCAATTGTTGACGGACCTCTTCGTAATTTCTTTATTTTTGAATGGTGAGTACGAGAAAAAATTATCATTTGCTGGATTCCACACTAGACCGTGGGTCTTTATGACATTACTTCCATCATCAACACTCAAAAGTTTTTCTTTCATTATCCGAGAATCATTAGAGCACCATTTTCTAATGAAAAAATTACCCCTTTCTAGTTATTATACTTTTTATATCCGTATTTCATTCACCTCTTGGGTAGTGTTACGTCCTGAAATTAGAACGTAGAAGTCACAATTTTTGAAGCAAGCGGGAAGATTTTGCGTTCATCAGATGCAAGTTGTTGCATTGATCTGATAGCTAGAAAAGAAGCCGATTTTGTTCTATATGTTAATGTATCAAGCTTATAGACTTGTATTGGTTCATTCGGATTTCCCCTCCACAATATGCATTGGAGGTAGTTGTCTGGGTGTGACATTCTTACACAGCGATACATTTTGCAAATATCTCCAGTAAACGCAATATAAAAGGATCGAAATCGTATTAAAATGTCAAAGAGAAGTGGTTGAATGTTCGGGCCGCACATCAAAATATCATTCAACAATAGACCTGAAGAGTTCTGAGACGATCCACCGAAAACTACCCACAGTTTCGTGCTGGTACTTTCAGCCTTCAATACACAATGATGTGGTAAGAAATAAATAACAACCTCTTTTGGAACATTTGTTACTATTGACATTTGGTTCAAGTCACAGTATTCCTTTATAATCCAAAAGACGAGTACTGATTCTCTAAGTCGGCATTTTGCTGAAACCGTTTTTCCAAATTTTAGAAGTAGAAACGACTGCTGCAAAAATCCATGCTCAGGTTTTATCAAAGTGTGATTGAATAAAAAGACGAGCGGTTTTGTTTGACGAAAAATCTGTTTGGCCGATGACAGTAACTAAAGTTGTCGAAAACTCCGATTTTAATAGCAGTTTGTTTAAGCAATATGAAGTTATAACGTTAACTTGAGATGCTGAATCTAATATTGCTCTACAAGGGACGAGTGATCCCGCTTTATTCCGAACGAATACGATGGCCGTCGCCAACAAATTGTTTTGAAAAATGTTTGTTCTTTCAGGTACTTCTGAGGATGAGGCAACCAAAACTGAATGCGGTATATGATATGAAGCAGTCGTGGCAAATTCATTAGACGATGGAGTTATCGTGACAGAAGAACGTGAAGTATATGCGATGTCATCGGATCGGTTGGAGTTTGTTTGAAATGGAGATTTGCACACCTTTAGAACATGACCCTCAGACAATTTAGACACAAATTTAGTTTCTTCACTAGCTTAAATCGTTGACCAGGAGTTTGTGATAGAAATTTGGGACAATTATATATTATGTGTTGGTCAGATTGACAGTTATTACACACTTTCACATTCTCATTAGTAATAACAAAACTTCTCCTACGATGGTTAGCAAAATAATTATTTTTATTCCCCACCAGTTTGCTTGGTGTTTTTATTACCAAAGCGTTTTCCACATTTTCCAACATTTGGCATCTTTGTTGCAGGAAAGCAGCCATTTCATCCCATTTAGGTATTTCATTGATTGAAGCTGACTCTTCCCATTTGCTTTGAGTAGCAGTATCAAGTTTCCGGCATACAAGGCGTATTAATATACAATCAGCGATCTATTCCTTTGTACCCATAGTCATTAATGCACGCAAATGAGAATTGACAGAGTCGCTAAGATGTCGAAGATTTGCCACTGATCCTGCTTCTACGCTATTCAGTCCAAAGATGTCACGAATATGTGCCTGAAAATTCAAACGTTTATTATAAAATCTTATAACCAATAAATCAACCGCTTTATCATAATTTTCGTCACGTATTTCTAAAGAGCGTATGGTGTCCAAAGCTACTCCGGTAAGACAGGAACGCAGGTGCTGAAACTTTTCTATTTTTGTCAAATCGTGATCATCGCCAAAAACAGCCTTAAACATGGAATAGAAATCTGGCCAATCTGTATACTATCCGGAGAACTTTGGTATTTGCAATGCTGGTAAACGGGGTTTCGTTGGTGCCATAACAAAAGATGTATGAGTTTCATTTAAGATTGAATTTCTACTTAACGCATGTCTGTTATTTTCATCGGCAGTCTTAAATAACATGAGTTTGCGAGTCAAAATAGTTTAGCGCCGAAGTATAAATTGCTTCAAATTGGATTGGTGCCTTACTTTCGATTTCATTACTCTTCTCTTGTTCAAGTAGATTGTGCAACTTTTCGAAATTTGTCTGCAATTTATTCAGTTGCTCCAACCTGACACTAAGATCGGCTTCATCCATATGCTGAAGTCTCTCAGATTTCAATTCATTTTCCAGTCCCTCCAATCGGCTTCGTGGCACTACGCACTTTCGTTTTAAGATAGATTGCTGCTCTTCAGTATCACTCATTTTTATTAATTTCCGAAAATTGTTTTGATTTAGTTACAAATTGCTGAATAATATCACGTCGGGGTCACCAATGTTGACGGAGCAAATACAAATTGCACCGTATTTGATCGAAAGCAAAGAACAAAAAAAAAACAAATGCAATTCTAATGCATGTATGTATGTACATTAGAGTGGCTTCAAAATAAAAGTAGTGGATGTTCCCGACTAAAATGAAAGATTAGTTTGTTTTATGTGTTCTCCCAAAATATTTCTCTTTTATCATTGCCCGTTCGTGAGCTGGACGCGTTCAAAATAGCCTCTATAAATCAGGCTTTTCTTCAATAAAATTCACGGAGAGAATTGTATTTAGAAAAAACCTGCTAGAAATTATTTTTGCTAGAATTTATTTTGTGTTTTTGTCGGATCGTTGAAGAGGTATTGATTACCAATTCCAAATTTTAGAACTTCCTAACCCATTAAGGGCCGACAATTTTTTTCTTACTGTTGGTTCTCAGTGGGTCAAATGTGATGTAAAGACTGAAATATGGGGTTATTGGCATCGTAAACACGTTGTAGTCGTACAAAAATCTAACTTTTGAAAATTAACATCTGAAATTTGGTCTTTCAATGCATAAATTGTGAGGAAAACTTCACATAAGATGTTAAAATAAAACCGTGCGACATGATTTCTCTCCCAAGAAAAAGATTATAATTTAGCAAATTCTAAAAATTGCAATCCAACGAGCCCTTAAAGACATAAATCTAACTAAAAATGTGAAAGTTATTGCGGTTTTTATAAAAAATGCATAAAAAATTGCACTAAAATAGTATAAATCTGTTCTTTATATTGGGTCATATTGCAAGTTTTTAATATGGGTTGATAAGGCTCGGGTCGGATTTTAATTTCTAGCGATTTTTTTCTCAATACCAATCTCATGCTGAATTTTATTCAAGAAAAAACTGATTTATTGAGGTTATTTTGAACGCATCCAGCTCACGAATGGACAATGATAAACGCAAAATATTTTGGGAGAACACATAAAACAAACCAATCTTTAATTTTAGTCGGGAATATCAACAACATTTTTTCCTTCCTCACAAAGAAGCCACTCTAATGTACATATGTTGTGTATGTATACAAATGACTATCGACAAATGAAAGAACGGTAACAAGCAAAGGTCATATTTATAGATTTAAAAGAGAGCTTTGTTTTCTGTTTAATCGTAGCGAAATACAAAACATTAGAAATGATAAATTTTTGATGACATTTAGTACAGATCAGTTACACTGGCAAAAATGATATTACAAAATTTTGTATAAGCAATTTTACACTTGCAAAAATAATGAACTGTAATCTATTTGTTCTCCGAACAAATACAATAACATCGTAAAAAATAGTTCTTTATACCTGGCACATGGGTTTTTTCTCACCATTGTCGTCGTAAATTCTTTTCAAGAAAATCGTATTTAATAGATTTTTTTGAACGCGTCCAGCTCACGGACAATGATAAAAGCGAAATATTACCCTATAATTTATATAACGTATGTAAAGGGCGGTTAAATTGTAAGGGGCCGATGTTGAATGTGAACCACACCTAAACGTCAAGTTTTTTTCTGCATTTCATTTGAAATTTCTCAATTTCAGACTAACGCAATTTGAACCATGGAAAATACACAATCGAGCAACGCGATAAAGTTATTCAGGCTTATTATGAAAATGGGCGTTCAAATCAAAAAGCATATCGTGCACATCGTGATTTTTTCGGTCAATTTAATCGTCCAAATTTGCGTACAATCTTAAGAATCGTGCAAAAATTTGAGCAAACCGGGTCTGTGGAGATGTGAAAACACCAGTGCATGCTCGTACTGCAGAAAATATTGCTGCTGTTCGGGATAGTGTGGCTGAAAAGCCGTCCACCTCAACTCGTCGTCGTGCCCAGCAATTGCACCTCTCACGCTCGTCGTTGATGAACATTATGCATAAAGACTTGCATTTACAGGTTTACAAGGTGCAATTGACTCAAGGGCTAAAGCCTCTTGACCACTCCGGACGTCTTCAATGGTCAGAATGGTGGCACAAAATGGCAACAGTGGATGATCAATTTTCGAAAAAAATCATCGTCAGTGATGAGGCACATTTTCACCTCAGTGGATTCGTCACTAAGCAGAATTGTCAAATTTGGGCGAATGATAATCCAAAAGTTGCTATGAACCATTTTCTCGAAAATGAGTGTTTGATACCAAAATATTCTCTGATTTGGCTGTCATATGAATATAGATGGTATTGTGCCATGGATGAAAAATTTTTCTAAAGCCATTTTTTAAATTTTCTGGTTTGGATACACACTCACATGTTAGTTTGTGACTGCAAAAGTGGCTATGACCATAAAAATGAAATAAAGAAAATAGTAAAACTGTAGCAGCATAAAACCGAAGGTTGTAATTCTCTACAACGATTTTGTTTTTCTAGATTTAGGGTATATCGTACTATCAAATTCCATTATTTCGCCGTTTATAGAATTTTACTTCCCAAGTTATCATCCTAAAATAGGGCAAATGTTGGCCGTAAAGTAAAAAAATGTGAATACCAAAATATTTTTTTGGCATGTGATTGCTGACTTCATGTGGAATATTTGTATCAGAAAATTTATTTATTTATTTATTATGAATTACAATACAAAGTAAATTTATATTCTAATTTTGGGTCCAGGGATTTAGTCGTGGTGACTAAGATCATTGTAGCTAGTTATTGCAGCGACAGACCAGAGCCTCTGCTGGGAATCGAACCCACAACCCCCACGCTGATAGCCGAGCACGCTACCAACTCGACTACCGGGGCGCTCATTGTATCAGAAAAGTTTCAGAATCCTGGATAGAAAAGGTTAAAAAATAAACAATTGCAACCGCGAATTTAGGATTTTCAACAACTGCAGCTATTTTCGCGACTGACTACGTATATGTTAGAAGCGGCATTGCTTCTTAATATACAAACAAAAATTCATAAAACAAAAATTTCCCTCGAAAATGAAAATTTTCTAAAAATATCCAATTTATATTTTTTGTTTACCGCAATATTCATTTTTGTAAAAACTTTGGAAAAAGGGATAAAAATGGTACCAATCTAACGGATGAAGCTGGAATCTTTATATTCGGTGTGTACATCCAAGAAAATGTGTTTTCTACACAACATTGCAAACATTTCATTAAAAACGTTATCGAGTTTACAATAAATCTTATTATTTCAACTTTCATAGTGCTCAATTTTTAAACGTGCACAAGTGGTTATGAACCATAAAACCGTAAATAGAAGGAAATTTTGAAAATAGAATTTGAAGTTGTTCATATCCACTTTTGAATATACTTAGAACTGTATTTTCTATATTTATACTTCATATTATTTCTTCACAAAATGTAAAAACACGCACTTCCAAATTGATAAACAACAATGGTTTACACTGGCAATTTAATATTGTCAACTTTGACATCGTGTAAAGCAAAGGAAATATTATTAGTGGAAATACCAAATTCATTTTATTTACTTTGATGTGTTTTTTATTGGATTATATCAACATACTAGCGATTGTACTATGTGAGAATTTTGACTTTTGGCCAGTGAAATGGGTCATATATATGGAAGTAGTTCTGTAGCACCTATAGTGCTACCTCCAGTGTTTTTGCTGGGGACAGAAAAGGATAAAAAATAGTACCAGTAAAACGACAACAGCTAGAAACATGATTTGGTTTCTACATTCCTCTAATTACGTAGAATGTAAAATAAATCGATATTTTGAAAAGAGGGATACAAATGGTACCAAACAAACGGCTGTAGCTTGAATACTGAGTTCTTTTGAGATTCGTAATAAAATAATAAGGGATAACTTTGGTACCGACCAAAACATCACAATTTATTTAAAACATAAGTGGTTGCAGTAGTTTATGATAATAAAGAATTTGCATAAAAATTATCGTAAATTATCTTAATTTTCATAATATGGTGCACTTTTACGTGAAGGCGACTGCTTCTAATCTACCGAAGACTCCACCACGGAGTGTATCTTACTCAGTTTTCCATTTTCAGAACTTTTCTCTTTTTTACAGGACTTTTAATTTCGAAAGGATATAGATTTATTTTCGTACTTTTGCGAGTTATACAAAGATCAGCAATATATGATATGAATATTAAATGAAAGAGAAGAATATCTGCTAAATGTACTTTAAATTTCATGCCTCTGTCTACACGAGTTTACCATTAAAAATCATTTCAAGTTTCTCCGCAAAAAAGTAAAACGCGAATAAACTAATAATCTTGAAATGGTTGTTAATGCTAAACTATAGAAACATAGAATTTGAAGTATTCTTCTCTTTCATTGGGTATGGATTGGGTGTCACCCTTGTATGACTCGAAAAGTTCCTTGTCCAATTTCATCTAAACTTCGTATTTTTGATGCTACACTTTAGTGTCGTAAGTTGAAGTTGTCCAAGAAAACGATAATTACTTAAATTTATTGATTAGTTTGCAACACTGTTGCGATGAGCAATACACACACCGATTTTCAGTATTCTGACTGCAGCCGTTTGTTTGTTACCATTTTTATACACTCCACGAGAGTATTATGTCTTTGTGCATTTGTTTGTAACACCCAAAAGAAATGGAGATACCCATTGTTTATTATACCGATCGACTTAGAATCACGTTTTGAATCGATTTAGCAATGTCCGTCTGTCTGCCTGTTACTGTGAATGGTTTTCGCTATCGTGAGATGATAGCGAACTTTTTATGGCCCGAATTGGAAGATATGGATGTGTACGATATGTGGTTTCAGCAGGACGTGCCACTTGTCACACAGCTAACGAAACAATGGATCTATTGCACGACAAATTCAATGGCCGTGTTACCTCACGTGATGGCGACGTCAATTTGAAAGAAAAGGTGTACGTCGATAATCCAGCAACAATTCAAAATCTAAAGGATGAGACAATTCGGCACAATAACGGCATAGAACCTCAATTATGCCTTAGCGTCATCGAAAATTTGGACCATCGGATGGTGGTGTGGTGTGTGATGTGATGAGTTCGCGGCGGCCATTTGGCCGATATTTTGTTCCATACATAATTGAACCATACCAATATTATCATAATAAAAAGAAATTACAATAATTTCCTAAATAAATTTGAGTTTTATTCAAAATCAACATCCACCCTTAAAACTTTTTCCCCTCTAGAAACCACATATTGTATCAGATTGTCTTCAGATTTGCCAAAACATCTTGTATTTAAACTAGGAACACCTATTGAAAAATATGTCAGATCGGTTCAGATTTATATATAGCTCCCATTAAAATTTCGCTCCCGATTTGACTTTTTCTGCTCTAGAAACCACATATTTTAACAGATCTTCTTCAAGTCTTGCAAAATATCTTATATTTCAACTAGAAACGCCCACGGTGAAAATGAATCTCATCGGTTCAGATTTACATATAGCTCCCATACAAATTTCGCTCCCGGATAGATTTTTTCCGCCCCAGAAAACACGAATTTTCAACGAAAGTGAGCATAACACGTTACACTTGATCTGGAAGAACCTATTGTGCAAGTGGGTCACTTTATTCCATGTTTTATTAGGAAACATACAAAAGTTCTTCCCGTTTTCACTTTTTTACCGAGTTGAATTGTATTCGGATAGAAAGTGGAGTGTATCATATAGTCGGCCCCGTCCGACTTTAGCCTTTCCTTAATTGTTTCCAATTGTATCCCTTTAAAGTACGAATTTTGAAAAATGCATCTACGTATATACGCAATATTCATCTACGTATATACGCAAACTTTGCACAACGAAGTTTTTCGGGATATGGACGAACGCTATTTAATTTGAAGAAAATCGGTTCATGTTTAGATATAGCCCCAATACGAATTTCACTCCCGATTTTACTCTTTTCACTGTAGATACCCCATATTTTAACAGATTTTCTTCAAAATTGGCAAAACATCTTATGTTTAATGTAGAAACACAGGCGGTGAAAATGTGTCACATCGGTTCAGATTTATATATAGCTCCCATAGAAATTTCGCTCTCAATTTGAGTTTTTCCGCTTTAGAAACAATACATTTTATCAAATTGCCTTCAAATTTGGCAAAGCAGCTTATATTTAAACTAGGAACACCTGTGATGAAAATAGGTCAGATCCGTTAAGATTTATATATAGCTCCCATTCAAATTTCGCCCCCGATTTGACTTTTTCCGCTCTAGAAGCAACATATTTTAACAGATCTTCTTCAAATTTGGCAAAATATCTTATATTTCTACTAGAAAAACCCATGATGAAAATGGGTCAGATCGGTTGAGATTTATATATAGCTCCGACACAAATTCCAGTCGTGATTTGACTTTTTCTGATCTAGAAGCAACATAACAAACAGCCTTGGGACAGATCGGCTCAGATTTATATATAACTCCCATACAAATTTCGCTCCCGGCATGACTTTTTCAGCCCCAGATACGTATTTTCATCGAATTTCTTCAAATTGAGCATAAGACGTTATACTTGAACTGGAAGAACCTATTGTGCAAGTGGATCACTTTATTCCATGTTTGGATATAGCCCCGATACAAATATTCTTCTGTGATTAGGAAACATACAAAAATCCTTTCCGTTTTCACTTTTTTAACGAATTGAATTGTATTCGGATAGAAAGTGAAGTGTATCATATAGTCGGCCCCGCCCGACTTTAGCCTTTCCTTACATGTTTTTTTTATTTAATTTCCTCAGTTTTCGCACTGCAAGAGGAATGTACGCAAACAATTTCAAGTGCATATAAGCAGAAATTGTCAATAAAGTCGATTGCATAATCTAAATTGTAGGGGGTATTTTCAGTTCTCGTTAGGGAAAAATTTTTCTCTGGGCCGATTTCATCCTTTTTCAATCCCAACAGATCTACAACGACTAGATGTATTTACAGAAAATCTGAACTTCCTATCTCATTTCTTTTGGATGCTAGCGTGCTGTCAACAGAAAGACGGACATGGCTAAATCGCCTTAGACTTTTACCACGATGGTGGAGGGTATAAAACAAATAAAATTTTTCGATAACTAGTTATCGATGTAAAGATATTTTTAATAAGTAGAAAAAATCTATCTTTTGATCTTTTTTATTAATTTGACTTAACGTCTTTTTACTTGTTTGTTTTATGATTTTTTCTGAACAGATAAACACAAAAATTAAAACCAATGAAAGGGAAAAATATAAATATTGGGTCATCGGCATTTTCCTAGGATTTTGGGGGATGAGGTCCACCGTGTCGTAGTCCCCGAGAGAACGGCAAGAACTTGGCGTCCTTAAGACCAACTGTTGCCTGTTGAGGCGCCAAGGTATCTGCAAGTCTTCATTCTAATACAGTCGGTACCCTCTGACAGCAAGCCGAAGGCATTAAGGGGTTTCCCCAGTATGAACACATTTCATATAAATGTTCGAAATCTTCATCGTCTGAGATGGCCCATTGACATTCACGACCTTTATTTAAATTAAATCTTTTTTAAAATGTCTTCTGGCGCCCAGGGCATGCTAAGCCTCCAAAGGGATATTTTATATCTGTCGTTTTAAAATAATCATTAGTATCAAACCCGTTTAATTGACGCCTGCTCCTCCATGTCGATCCGACACTCATTTGTGCCTGCAGCTACGCGAAAGCACATTCAAATAAATCCTTGAATTTCTCCTTATGCGCCCAATAGCCATAAAACTGTTCAACACCGCGATGAATAAATAAATGATAGAATGAATGCGTGTCCTTCACATCTACGCTGTAGTGCAGGAAGATACTCGTAATTGTACGAACGTTAGATGGGGTCAGTAAAAATTTAGTCAGTCACGATCTACAATTAGATTCTGGGCTGTTCAGTCTTGTTCATTTCGATTTAGCATATTCGGAGTAGCAGCATATAATAGCACAGTGTGAGCTACGCAACACCAACAAAGACGCTAACGTTTATTATAAAATTATATTATATTATTATAGTTACTTAAAGTGATTGGGACAAAAAAGTGATTGTAAAGAACATATATTAGTTGCTGTGACCATGTGTGTACGACTGCAAATATATTAACAAATATTAATCGACAGATACGTTACCTTACATGATATGTAGACAAATCGCTGTAAAGGTGACTGATACTCCACTCAAAGACCGATTGGTCTATTGTGATTATCCTATTAGAGAAGAGTATACTCAATGATAAGAATAGTAAACAATTTCGGGAAGAAACAAGAAAAAATATGATAAGAACAATATGAAAGAGAGAGAGTGTGAGACATTTTATTCGAATGGAAAATGGGTTTAAGTAATCCACCATCTCCTAAACAATGTAAGTCCTTTAATAAAACAAAGAAAGCTCCAACCTCATATCAGAGTTACAAGCCGACCCATAATTATCGGCGGCGGCGGCTTTCGGCATTACGAAATTTATTTGCCAATTTTGGGAAAAGGGAAGGAACAATTTATATTCACTTTTAATACATTTTCTTTTTTTTGATGAGTTGAATTATATTCGTTAATATTAACCGATATTAGCCAATGTTCCCATCATGATATTAATATTTCATACAATTATTTTTTATACACTTTTATGTCTTTGTGCATTTATTTGTAACACCCAAAAGGAAGCGATATAGAGCCATTGTTAATTATACCGATCGACTTAGAATCGATTTAGCAATGTCCGTCTTCCTGTCTATCTGTCCGTCCGTCTGTCTGTCCATCTATTCTTGTAATCAATGTACAGGTCGCAATTGTAATTGTAATAGAACCAAATGACAATTTGCACAATGAAGTTTTTCGGGATAAGGACGAATGCTATTTAATTTGAAAAAAAAAAAATCGGTTCAGATTTCCCGATTAGACTCTTTTCACTCTATATACCACCATCTTATATTTCAACTAGAAACACCTGTGGTAAAAATGTGTTAGATCAGTTCAGATTTATATATTTCAGATTTCAAATTTCGGTCCCGATTTGATTTTTTCTGCTCCATAGATCACATATTTTATCAGATCTTCTTCAAATGTAGCGAAATATCTTATATTTGCACTAAAAACACCAATGCTAAAAATGGGTTCAAATCGGTTCAGATTTAAATATAGCTCCCACACAAATTTCACTCCCGATTTCACATTTTCCAATCTATAAACCACATACTTTAACATATCTTCTTCAAATTTTGCAAAATATCTTATATTTCAACTAGAAACACGCATGGTGAAAATGGTTCATCGGTTCAGATTTACATATAGCTCCCATACAAATTTCGGCCCCAGAAACCACGTA
Source organism: Polietes domitor (assembly GCA_947397865.1). Taxonomy (NCBI): domain Eukaryota; kingdom Metazoa; phylum Arthropoda; class Insecta; order Diptera; family Muscidae; genus Polietes; species Polietes domitor. The sequence continues at coordinate 94,290,621 of OX377622.1, forward strand.
TTTTTTGATCGAAGACATCAAGAAAAATTGTGAACAGTGTTAAAAGTGTTTGTGTGACAAGTATTTCTACCTGCTAACAAAGCAATAAAAGTGAAGTGAAAAGTGCAAGGGATGGCGAACCCTCCGAACATTGCCATGAAGTGGTCGCTGGAGAAAGAGATGGTTACAATTCCTACTCAAGAATTGGACAATCTTCGTGCTAACGTCCGCCTCCTCAAGGACCGAGAACTGTTCCTAGAGGCCAAGCTCAAGCGATTGCTTGATAGTGGAAATTACACGCTATCAGAGAGTGAAAGTGATGGTGATTGTGATATGGAGACTGCTGACACACCGCCGGTGCAGCAGACCGTGAGCACACTGCCGGTGCCACGGGAGAAGATTGTGAGCGCAAAGCCAGCCTCACAAGCGGTTGGCACAAAGCCGGTGCAACCGCAGAAGGATGTCGGCAACCTGCCCAGCCCTGCAGCCAGCACCTCATCAGCTGCAGCGGTCCATCGCCTGGACCAGGGGCCTGGAAGACGGTCACGGCCAAGAAGAGGACCAGCTGAACCAATGCGACTGCTGCTCCTAATAATAAGAATAGCCTTAAGAAAGTTAATAATGTTAATAGTGATAAGAAAAATAAAGACTCTAAGAGTCCTAATTTAAGTAGCGATAAGAGTTGTAAGCCGGTGCCTGTGCTATCGGCTTACAACGTTAATGTTAAGAGTTGAAGCGACACGCTTCGTGTGAAGCTTGGGCATAATAATTTTACAATAAAATTGGTTAATAAGTCGGTGACGAACATTTCTGTTCTCACCATGTCTGAGCACGATGTGGTCAGAAAGAGGGCATCCAGTACTATACGTACACGGCCAGGAATATGACTCCATACTCCTGTGTCATGGAGGGGTTATCGAGCTCCTATGAGGTCGATGATGTCAAGGCAGGGCTAGCTGAGACCTAGCTTAACTTGGAAGTTAAGCGGGTTTCAAAGCTAGGCAACGACAAATGGCTTATCCACTTGTCTAGAGGCTCGGATATAACCGGCCTCTACAACATCCGTCGCTTCCTTAGCTGTAAGGTTACGCTAAGGAAGGACAAGAGGAAAGGGCTGACGCAATGTCACAATTGCCAAAGATACGGTCACGTATCAGCAAATTGTGGCATGACATACCGTTGCGCCAAATGCAGTGATACACATGGCCCCGGAAAGTGTTTCATTCCTGCAGGACTGGAAGGACGTCGTGAAATTGCGGCTACTGATCCAGTAACTGGCGAGGTACAAATGCAGGCTGCTTTTGTACTGAAGTGTGCCAACTGCAACGCAGAAGGACACTCTGCCAACTCCCGGGATTGCCCTAAGCGGAAGGCGCTACTTGCCAAGAGGACGGATCAGAAGAAGGAGAAGACCGAGGTGGTGAAGACGACCATGCAGCGGAGGAACAGCACTGTTCGCCCTGGAGTGTCGTACGCTGGTGCGGCCACCGGATCCCCTAATGTCCAGATGTCGTTGAAGGATGTCATGAGCGGGTGCTCTACCTTCAACGAAACGTGTCAGGAGGTCTTTGGAAACGATTTCCTTGCCTGTGGGATGAGACTCCGGCAGTACGCTGCTGAGTTCAACGCCTTAGTCGACAAGGCAGATAAAGCTAACGCCGTTCTTGGCGTATTAACTGCTTTATTCCTGAATGCCTAATTACTGACTATGTCTGATTTGGTTTTCAACACCCTAGATTTTAAGAATTGTAAATAGTATCATTAGTTAAGTGTTAGTTGTAAGTCAAAACCAAAAAATGTTAAGAAACTCCCTTTATCTTGTTCCTTTTTTGGGAGAACATATAAGTATATAGATAAAAATTTTTATTGATACGTTGCAGTACGCTGCAACATAGTATAAGTATTATTTACAGAGTTCTTGAAATGTATTAGTATATAGGCTAGAAATTAAGTACAAATGTTAGTCGTAGGATTATACTCAATTGTTTAAGTTTTTGGAATTAAATAAATCTGAATTTGAATCTTAACCGCGTATTTTCACCGAATTTCTTCAAATTGAGGATAAGACGTTATATTTGAACTGGAAGCACCTATTGTGAAAGTGGACCACTTCATTCCATGTTTGAATATAGCCTCGATACAAATATTCTTCTCGATTTGATAAAATTGGTCAGACAATATCAGTCTATGATTAGGATACGTACAAAAATCCTTCCCTTTTTAATTTTTTACCGAATTCAATTGTATTCGGAGAGAAAGTGGAGTGTATCATATAGTCGGCCCCGCCCGACTTTAGCCTTTCCTTACTTGTCTTCTAGGGTGAAGTTAGAGTTGTGTTGGAGGTATTAGAAGGTCAGTTGCAAAAGCATCCATATTTCTTACGATGTACCAAGTTTGCGTATAGAAGTTTCACTATTACTGTTTTAGCATTGGATCTGGGTCATTTGTGAGGTGCCCTTGTCCAAACTAAACCATGTCTGGGGAAAATGTTAAAATATTTATCCTTAACTCATTTCGAAAGCTGCTGTGTGCAACAGCCCGTCAGACAGATGGATAACATGACATTGTCCAAAAAGCCTAATAAGTCATTAAAAACATTTGGACCAAATATACTCAGGGTCTTAAATTACTCCTTCGTTGCGATACACGTTTTTATGTTACAAATGATGTATAGATATTCTCATACGAATCCGCTCATTACATTTTTGTCGTTATGAATGCATTCGATTTTATACCAAACAAGTGATTTTGACAACATTACTTGTGTGCGTAATTGTCGGTATATATATATCTATCTATCTTTTTTAATGAGTCGGCATAGGTTCCTTTAGTGAGTAAAAATACCTTGCGTCGCTCCTTGGTAGAGTGTAGCTGTATGGTGTCTAATAATTAGCAAAAGTCTCATGACATTTCAGGACCTTTATTTATATTGCAAAATAAGTTACTTACAATCGAGTTGGAAATGATGGGAGGTCACCTTTCAGATTTGACGCCGAAATCTGCACATTAAGGCGGTATGTTAAAAGTTTTTTTTGTAATCTTAAGATTTTTGTGAAGAGATTCACTCTACTTCTTGTCGGGGTGGGGGCAGACTCGCTCTAATGTATATGAATAAGTCACTTTGCGCGGGAGTGTGTGTGCATTAGTCTTGCCTCCAATCAATGATCCGTTAAAAGAATTAGTTTAGCGTAAATTATATATGTGTGTGTGTGTCCTTTGCGAAACTAAATATGGATATAAAAAATATTGATAGGATTTAGTCGAACACATGAGCGCGGGGAACACTGCCGTACACACACACACACAGGCAGGCACACATACACTACTATTTGTGCCCGTAGCGGCACAGACTGACAAAAGGTATCCTCGTAACACTCTTGTCATTCTTAAGTGAACCCAGTGGAGTTGTTAAATTAATGTGATCCCATAAGTTTAAAGAGAAATTCAATTTCTCGCCGAATACCAACACATGCGGGCAGCCAATATCTGTGGACCGTATGCGAAACACGCATACACACACAAATGTACTCAAGTATACCCTCTGTCCTGTGTAACAATACAGGATGTACACTTACAGACCCCTCCACACACACACATACAACGCATACACTGGCACATAACTGCACTCCTGAGAGTCTATAACTTGACTTTTTAGTTTAAAAAGGCATCGTGAAAGTTACACACTTTTAAGGTAAAAGAAGAAGATGAAGTAAAGATTTGTTAGATACGAGTACAGCAGGAAAAAAATACATCCATTTGCAAACTCACAGGAGCAGAAGGCGAATAGAGAGTAGATTACACTAGGAGCATACTTCTTTTGCAAAGAACGAAAATAAGGGGTCGACTGACCAGCACAACTATGAACTAATATTTGGATCATTCTATGTCGAATCGGAAACAAAGTTTCACATCAAATATTTTCCTTTAAAAAAGTATTTTACACGTGTCTTAGGAAAAGTCTTGAAATTTTATTTTTTATTTATTAACTGCTATTCTGAAACTTGTATGTCCCTATTTAATCAGCAATCATACCCCAAAAAATATTTTGTTATTCTCTATATTATAAAACGTTACGCGGATTTTTCTACAGGTACTTTTCTTAGTTTTGTCTTTACAACCAACAGTTGCCTTATGTCACACCTATTTTAGCCTGACAATTTGTGAAGCAAACTTCCAACAATAGTCTTCATAACTCGGGCAACATAACCTCAAACCTTGCAAAAAATCAAGAATTTCAATACTTTCATAGTCATATCTCAGAAACTCTTATTGATGGAGAAATTCTGAAGCCAGATTTAGGGCATATCCTAACCGTGCTCTTCCGAAATATTCACTATTTTGTCAAAAAGTTCGACCTTCAAAAAACATTTACATGCTTCACAAAATTTAACCAAGGATGAAGTAGTGAAAAATACTTTACGCACACCTTATATATCATCGATCCGGCATGGTATCGAGGCATATGGGAAGATTATTCCATAATCTGCTCCCTTTCGCTCAAGAAATTCTATTTTTTATATAAGAACGCGAACATCTTTTGGAATACGTTCCACAAAACGGTACACTTTGCAGGTGCGACGTATTTAACGTATTTGCGCTCAATATGTATTCGTTGATTATCTATCAGCTCTGAGTTCAGATAGTATGGTCTCAGCTTGTTGACCTCGCCTTACAGTTGAACGACTGACTGCACAGTGGCTTTTGATTTTCTTATCAGTGCTTCGTGAGATGTAAACTTTCGGAAACTTCGCCATTGCATCGGTTGGTTGGTCGGTCGGTCATATTGGATGGTTATTGGCGAAGCCGTGATAAGGATTTTAGATCCTTCGCTTGTCACAGCATTTAAAATTCCCTCTGCCCCTTTGCAATTGTTTGCTCTCCGATGCCATTATCTGTGTTAGTGTATGTCAGTCCGCTAAGGTGCTTCTGATGTGTTTAGTATGTGTGTGCGCGTGTGTGTATGGGTAGGTGGGTGGTTCATTCGTTTCGTTCCGTTTGTTTGTTTGCATGTTAGCGAACTTCCGGTGAAAATTGATTTGTAAGTTTCGCCATTAACTTGTCTTTTGTTGTGTTTGCTTTGTTCTTTTGTGTTCCTTTCTTTTGGCTTTTCAATTGTTTATTTGTTCTTTTCCAATGCTGTGCGATGTCGTGGCGTCCTCATCCACGTCCAGTGGCCTTGACGCTACGAGAATTCACAACATGTGTTGTCTGACTTCGTGTGAGTGCGTGTGTTTACGCACTACGTCCATGGTCTAGTGCATGTGCGTATGTGTGTGCACTCGAGGGACCATTTAAAAAATGATACCATTTTTCTTCGTTGTGCTAATAGTGAGTTTTGCTTTCTTGCTACCTTTTCACTGTTTCCAGACACCTCAATAATGCCAACCAACATTGATACATTCCGAGACAATAAATATGTCCACCTGTCGTATGGTGGCAACCATTTATTATATACCAGCTACACCAAACACCAGTCCACCCCATCCCATAAATGGGATTCGATGATGTTTTTATCACACAATTTAGTACAGAGGGCGAATAATAACCGGGTTCATTTAAAAAAATCAGTTTCGGTTCTTTTGCGAATAATCATATTTAACGGAAATCGGGTTTTAAAGTGTAAATTGTTGTTTTTATTTAGGTTGGAAATGTTTTGAAATAACACTAATATAATATAGCAACAAAATACGATGTGGTACTTGATTGGAACCCTCAAGACTTCTCTATGTGAACGCAGAAACACTAACACCTTTTTACTAACAAAGCAAGCAAGGAAAGCTAAAGTCGAGTGGGCCGACTATATAATACCTTTTACTTTCTGCTTAATATGTTGAGTCTATAGCGCTAGGAAGTCGAAACGGGAGGGATATTTTATGGCGCCTCTATCCAAGCATGGACCGACGTGGTTCATTTTATCTACAGATGTTTCTGGGTGCAAATAATTCTTGATATCTGATATAGTTATAAAAGCCGGTCCACCTATTTTTCTCCTTTCATAGATCCCGGGTTATGGGGTTATACTAAACAATTAAAAAGGCGTTAAGTTCGGCCGGGCCGAACCACCCTCCTCCACGCAGTGTATTCCACAGTATTATCGGTAGCCAGGGCCGTGCGCAGGGGGGGGGGGTTTGGGGGTTCAAACCCCCCCAGAGAGGTTTCGAACATATACCTTTTAAAACCTTCTAGACTTTCTGAAGCAATAAAATATAGAATTTTTAAAGTCTTTTTAAAGTAACTCGTCTGAAATGGTAATTATGCAGTAAAATCATGAAAACACGAAAATTACATGAAAAATCGTGGACACTTTCTTGAATTTCGGACAAAGGTTATGAAAAATACAAACAAACTAATCGTATTGTGCCAATTTCAAGATTGTGTAGTGCTAATTTCGCTAATGGACACCAAATTGTTCGGAAAAAGCTATATCTTATGAACTTTTAATTGTGTACTGCAATAAAAGTTTGGAAATTTAATAACAAAATCGTTTAGAAATTTAAAAAAGGGTAGATAAGAATCACTATGATATCATAATGAAATCTAAAATATTCTTAATAAAAGCAAATAATTTGCTTGATGCTTCTAGAGCGCTATGGAGCTGTATCTAAATTTGAACCGATGTGTCCTATTTTCATCACAGATGCAACAACATGTTTTGGGAGTTTGCAATTATAATACATATCCATTTCGACAAACGAAGATAACTGTTTGATATACATGAACTTATTTCTCTTTGTTCATTTACAACAACTGATGACATGTTTACCGCAAACAAACTAATTTTTCCCACAAAAGAAACTCAAAAACGATGTTTACGTATTTAAAATGTCGTTTCTACGAAATTAATTTTTTCTCTGCGTGTAGGTCTCTATTTTAAAATCTACTTTAAAGTTGCAAAACAATATATTTATCACTTATGTCAAATATTTTTCAGAGTTAGTATTTTTTGTATATATGTTACAAGTATTATTCAAAAGAGAAACAACAAATTCAGTAACTTGGATCTACGTAGGAAAACGAAACTCTAAAATACCAATTATTTGTTTTTTTTTTGGAATTAAAGTTTCTAGTTGTTTCTTCTTGCATTTCATCGAATACAAAAAACTGTATTTGTTATATGAATTTATCCATATTTAAGATTATAAAAATGAAGAAACATTTCCAAATATTTTTTATTTAATCGGAATATGCGTATAAATATTTTGAGTAAACATCCTATTACTCATGTCCTATATTAATTAAAAACCCCAAAACTCTTTAGACATCCTATTTAGACCCATACTTTGAATTTTCTGCATTTATCAAAGAAAAAATGCGCGACTGAAGGGCTTACCCCCGAGGAATTTGATCGTTTTTGTGTAATATTTCTTCAAAATATATATCGAGGGCTTATATTCAAAAGTGGCTATGAACCATTTTCTCGAAAATGAGTTTTTGATTCCAAACTATTCTCAGATTTGGATATCATCTGTCATATAAATTTGGAAAATATTTTTTTCTAAAGCCATTTTTTTTTAATTTTCTGATTTGGCTATCCCCTCGCACGTTAGTTTGTGACTGCATAAGTGGCTATGAACATAAAAATAATAGAAATAAAATAGTTCAACAATGGAGCAGCATAAAACCGAAGGTTGTAATTCGCTACAACGATTTTGTTTAAAACATTTTTCTAGATTTAGAGCATGTCGTACTATCAAATTCCATCATTTCGCGTTAATAGCATTTTGATTCCCCAGTTATCAGGCTAAAATAGGAAAAATGGTGGCTGTAAAGTCAAAAATTGTGAAAAGTACATTTATAAAAACAGGTGTAGCTTTTTGTTATATTGAGAATACCAAAATATTTATTTGGCATGTGATTGGTGACTTCATGGGAATATTTGTGTATGAAAAGTTTCAGAATTATGAATGAAGAAAGTTAAAATATAAGGAAGCGATTTTCGCGACTGGCTACATATATGTTACAAGCGACCAATCTGACGGATGAAGCTGGAATCTTTGAACTCGCGGTGTACATCACAGAAAATGCGTTTTCTATACAACATTGCCAAGATTTCATGACAAAAGTTTTAGAGTTTACAATAAATCTTATTCTTATTTCAACATTTATAGTGCTTAATTTTAAACATACAAAAGTGGCTTGAACCATGAAACCGCGAATAATAGGAAATTTCGAAAACTTTTTAATCTTAGCAATTAGTAATCCTTTTTTAGATTAAACTGTAGAAGAACGATTAATAATTTATCTTCAAATGAAGGAGAAAATCAGTTTTTCGCTCTCCTGAAAAGTTATGTTTTTGTTCACAGCCACTTATGAATGAATATAAGCCCTCGATATGTATGTATGTAATTTTAAGCAACTATTAAAAAAAAGTTCTACACTTAGAGAACAAGTCTGTTAATAGAAGCAGCGATTGTCTTTTCTGCTATTACAGCTGTTTTTTTTTTTTTTGTCATTACAGCAGTTTTCTGCAATCTTACATCACCATCCACACTGCTAAAGAGTTTGCAGTCTACTAAAATTGGCTGTTGTTAATTAAAATGTAAAAATAGATAAGCGTTCATAAGCGAGTTTAGTTCGAAGTTCCTTTTATATTAGCTTGGGATAATATGCGTATCATATATATTGCTAAAAACAGCAAAAAGCTGTTTACCATCTCAGCAGATACAAATCTGCTGTCTCTTTTTTAACAGCAGAAAATCTGCTCTTTCAGTAGACTTTCTGCTTTCTTTTACTGACATATTCCTTTGAGTGTACTGATGGATGGATTACTGAAATGCAATTTTGCCGACGGTGTCTGTTGGACGAATGTAACAAAATATTTCTCGAAGATCCTGACAATAAAATGTGAGTGGTTTCCAAACGCTCCAGTAAAAATTTCCTAAAAAGTTGGAAAATTAACTAAGTATGAGTAAAGTTTCTTTCTTTCAAAGCTATAGTAAATAGTTCATTTACTAGAAATAGGGTAGTAGATTTACTTAAAAACATTTCTTTGGACCTAATAAAAAATTCTTAGAAGAATATTTCCAAGGTTTCAAGTGAGAAAAAAAATCTGAAATTTTTTGTATGGAAAAAATTCCATTTAGGAAATTTTAACATAAAAATGTTTTTTCCTAAAATGAAGTTAAAATGTTTACTGAAATTTATGCCGAGTTGTTCATACATTTAAGTATTAATGAACTTATAAAAACATTTGAAATTGTTTAAAAAATTCTTGAATATTAATCTAAGAAGCAATTCTCGTTCGTTTGCAGAGAGTTATTTCATAAATACTTTATGAATTATTCTAAACAACCACTGCGAAGGCGCCTATCTTGCCTTCGTAACAATCATCGAGTAATAGCTCAACTCCTTATGGCAGAGGTATCGTGAAACTTTTGAGAAATATTTCATGTTGTCATTTTTTGTATCAGTTTTGCATACTCTGACACAAAACTATTTGTTTGATTTTTTTAGTTAAATTGAACTTATAATTTCCCCTTTTTTCCTTGTATAAATAAAACTTTCCTCAGTTTAAGTAAAAATTTACTCGTTTTGAGGGAAAAAATCAACAAAATTGTCCTCAGTTTGAGTAAATATTTACTTGATTTGAGTAAACATTTACTTAGTTTTAGGAAATTTTCAGCAAAATTGTACTAAGATTTAGTAAAAATTTACTTAGTTTTGGAAAATTTTGCTTAAATTTAGTAAAAAATTACTTGGTTTTAGGAAAAATTTACTTAGATTTAGGAAAATTTCAGCAAAATTCAACTTATATTTAGTAAAAATGTACTTGGTTTCCTAAAATTTAGTAGTTATAGGGTTAACTTTTTTTTGAAAGTAGATGAAAACCCTCCCCCCTCCAGGGGAAAATCCTGCGCACGGGCCTGTCGGTAGATTTGAGGATGTCGACATTACACAGAAGTGCAGTACAATATTAGGAAAACTGTGATTCTTCATTATTATTATATATAATATATATTAATATTAGTATGCTTATTAGTCAGAATCCTTAAAAAATGTTCCCTAAATATTATTACAATTTCCCTCAAGTACGATTTTCCCCATTTGCTATTCCTTGATTCCATCCATGTCTGTACCATTTTGATAGGAAAAGTTGTAATATTAAAGATCCAATATGTTTCAGAGTGGAATGTACACACCTAATTTCATGAAAGGGCTACAGCCATTTTATTGGTACCAGTTTCACTCATTTTTCCATTTTGAACCTAAAAGTACAAATTTAGTACTTCTTATTTTCCGCGTCTACGTAAACAGACGAGTGCAAATACCGAATATCATGATTCTAGTTAGTGGTTATCTCTCGCAGAGATGACGTGAATTGGTTACCAATATGGTTCGATTTGACTCCGCAAGGCTGCTTCTTTTGTTTTCTAAAGGTTGCTGATCTATGCCATTAAGCCAATTATGTATGTGGCTGAGTGCTGGACGCGGTGCACATTTGTTTTCCTGTTTTCCGCCCTTCTTGGAAAACCCTAATTTTGAAAGTGATTTTATCGAGAAAAACTACGTTGGAAATGATTCTGACAATCGCATAATCACTTTTAAATTTTAAATTGTTTATTGTTTTATTCCTTCAAGGCGTATTTATACAGGCGATAGCAGCAGAGCAAAAACAAAATACAAGTAATTTTTTGAATGGTGAGCCATACAGTCAAAGCAAAATATATGGATGGGATTTGACAGTTTCGGTTACTTTTGAATAAAAAAATTTCAGTCAGCTGGGCTCCTGCTATCACCTTTATAAATACGCCTTGGATTCCTTGAATCGATTCGAAAATTAAAAATAAAATTGATGACATTAAGTGTATGGCTTTTCTGTTTATTCAAATTGAATATTTTCGACATACGGTTCTGCGACAGAACCCTATTAACCGGTTCTGATTATTCCTTTCGAAACCCAATTGACCAGAAATTCTGCAAGAGAATTTCCACATGTGTGGAGTGTGCTGAAGTGTGTCTGCCTGCGTAAGTTTTGCACTGCTTCCTGTGAGCGCCGGCATGGATGGTTTGCTCGCAGGCGTTATGTGTTGGGTTTATTCGGTTTATGGCCGCTTTCGGTAATAAATTTTCGAACTTCCTCAATTTGTTTCCAATAAATTTCGTTATTACATCAAATAAAATCTAATTTGATTAGACTTGGCTGGATTCTGAAACAGGACACATGGTACTTACACCGTCTATGTCTGTGTTTGTGACTCGCTTTCAAGAATGTGTGAAAGCATGTGTGTGCGCTTGTGTCGGTGTGAATTTAATAAATACAAATCACAACTGAAATGGAGAAAACTCCTTGTACCTCGTGTATTTATGTGAAATAAATGAAAGAGCATATTTTCCATAAACTCTGCAAACACTCACCTTTGAGGCCTCTTTAGCATGCGGCTGTTGTTTTTGTATTTGTCGCCGTTGTCGTTGCCATTGCCGTGTCGCAATAAAACGCACATAAAATAAACAATTTACTTACGACCATTATTCATATTTTATGGCGTTCAAATTTGGTTAAAAGTGACACCTGGAGGTCCATTATAACGAAACGTATTACACGCGAGCACTCATTGGACAAATATATGCAAAAAGGTTTTCCTTGTCACCGAATTATTTGGACTTTGAAATTAAAAAGATTTGTCTGTAAGTTCATGGTGTGACATAAAAATTTAATGGATGTGATTTGTCCGAGTAGCTGCCATCATCGACCCATTGCACTTTGTATCTTGTGCCACGAGGCAGCTGCATCCAGAGCAAACTGATGTTTTAACTGGCGAAATTATATCAGTGCTCGAATTGAATTCGAATTATAGTTAGTCGTGCAAAGTCAACATAACATAAAGGGTGTTTTTTATTGGGGTATAGAACTTTAAGTTGGCATCACTTTTTTAACTGGCGGCCATTTTGTCAGCTGTCAAGTGATTAATATTTAGTTTGGTTTGCCGTTTCATCATGAACAGGTTGACAAAAGAACAACGCTTGCAAATCGTGCAAATTTATTTCGAAAGTAATGGTTCAGTTCGCGAAGTTCACCGCTCCGTCCATTTTATGGTCGACATAATCGTCCATCAGAGCAATTAATTCGGTTAACCATGGATCGTTTTCGCACTACGTTTATTCTATGTGATAATACGCATCCGCAGAGACGTCGAACAGTGCGCACCGAAGAAACAATTGCCGCTGTAGAGCAAAGTTAACGTTAGGGGACTTGGAAGCCAACATTCGTGGCGTTATTGCCAAAGTGGTTGAAAATTGGACCTGTAGAATTGGCTATATTCGAGCCAGCCGCGGCGGCCACATGCCCGAAATCATATTTAAACATTAATGGCATAAAATTATCCTTCCAATAAAGCCAAATTGATGGTCATTAAAACGATTTTCTTGTGTTTTATTTCAATTCGAAGTTCTATACCTTTACAATTGTTTGGTGGCATAGAGTCGAATTCGCATACGTTCTCGAAAACGGAAAAGACGGGGTTTTTGTTTCAGTTATCCGAGTTTTTCAATAAAACTCATTACGCTTTAGTTAAAACAGTTATATTTAATCGAAATTTAGATATCTTAGTTTGAAATCCAGTGAATAAAGTTTAAATACATATTCAGTTTATTAACTTAAATTACATCAACAAACTGTATTTATTTTCTCCAGGTTACTTTGATATTTTCATCATCTAGTTCCCCGATGTAAATGACAACATCGAGTGTTTTCAGTTAGTCACGGCCTTCTGGTGCTTCCAGTTCGGGCAAGATATTTTCAGAGCTACTGAATCTAGGTCTCTTGCGTCCAGCGGATGCACCAATATAGCGGGATTGATAGCGCGGGCGAATTTACTCGCATATACGTATATTCAAATTCCAGTGATCAAGACACTTGGTCGCTTGTTTCATTAATAGAATTTCGATATAGCGGCCAGCATCAAACGGAGTTGGTTCTCTTTACGAGGAGGAGAAGAAGTTCTTTTGAACAACTACCACAAAAGTAGATAATATGTTAATATACTATTAAATTTTTCGAGTATGGTAACGAATTTCGTATGGGAGTCCTCAACCAGAAGGTCGCAGGTTCGAATAGTGGAAACATTTTTTGTTTATTTTTATCTTTTTATAAATAAACAATGTTTGATTTTTTATAATTTTACTAGCTTTTTGTACCCGGCGTTGCACGGGTTTTCGTCTTCCTTATGTATGTAACTTTCTATGCTCGCAATTTTTGTTTTGTATATTTTTACTTCTATAAATTTGTTTAAATTAATAATAATTATTTAAAAAAATGAAACATTTAAAAGAAACATTTATTAGAGAGTTAATTAATTATGGTAATAATTTCTAAGAATGTATTTTGTGTCTATTAGTTAAGTTAGTCAGTATTTCATTGGAGTACTTCGGGTTACACGCTATTTACAATTTTTCCACCTTGTTCAAGTACATTAAAGTTGTTGGGCTCCAGAGCAAGCAACATATAACTGACCATGTGAAAAACATAGATTTTCCAGATTCAATCCACAAACTTCAAGTGATTGTCCCTGTGCTTTGTTTATAGTCATTGAAAATGCTAGTCGAATCAGAAACTGTAGTCGTTTGAAATCGAATGGTATATCGGTGGGAATCATCGGAATTCGTGGTATAATTTTCCTTTTGATTTTCCATTTAAAATCGTTGCTTCAATGACGTTGGGCATTAGTCTCTTGACAGCAATTCTAGTACAATTGTACAATCGAAGAGGGCTAACATTCCTTAGAAGAATTATAGGTAAACCAATTTGAAGAGATAACATGTGCGGCGGAATTCCTGGAAGGTCCAAAGATTTTCATTCATTCGCATTCATGATACTGTCTATCGATTTGTAATGTGTGCAATCACCTAGAAATTTGTTCCAGAATTAAATTATTGATTGCATTAACATTGTTGTTTTTTTTGCAGCCAATATAGCACGGACGTAAAACCACTCTTTGTTTCCATAGTTTGTGGTAATTTGTGGGAAGGCTTTCTCGATTAATTGCTGAATTGATTCCTGAATGCCATTTTTGAAAATGTAATACTCCTTTTCACTGCATCAACTGATACTTTTTCATTACCAACATCCAGTAGATGTTTCGAAAATATAGCTGCTGAGTCATCGTGATGCAGATGTACACGAATATTGGTGGTTAGATTAATTTGTTGTACATATCGCCAGAGATGCGGGTGCTGATTTTGGAATTACTGGAAGGGTCTGTCGAAAGTCTCCAGCTAGTAAAATAAAAGTTCCACCGAATGGTTGTGTATTTGATATTAAATCTTGAAGTGTCCGACTAAGCGCTTGTAGGGATTTCTTATGTGCCATGGTGCAGTCATCCCACACAGGTTGCAGAATCGACAAATTGCATATTCCATGGCAATTTCAACGCTGAATGTGCCGTTCGTCCTCCATCCAATAATTTAGCAGCAATACCGGGGGAAGCAATAACTAAAGCTATCCCATTTTGAGAGCGGATGTGCGCTAATGCCAAACTGATGAGAAAGGTTTTAACTGTGCCTCCTGGTGCATCGAGAAAAAGGGCCGCCGCTGTCATTTGTTACTGCAGTTATTATTTTGTCAAAGGCCACTTCTTGCATTGCAATTAACAGAGGTTTTTTGTTGCGACAAACAAACGCAAGTCTTCGACATTGAATTGCCGTTCTCTTAGCAAATCTCGATCAGTAATGTCAATGGTAGAACGTTCAGGCACCACCATTCCAAGTTGATGGCTAGGCATATGTATTAAATTTTTATCAGCGTATAGTTGAAAATGTTAATCGCGAATGATATAGAATAACGGTGCGATAATGATGCAAAATGTCCTCACTCATATCCTCTTTGAATTTTCCCACAGGTCTTTTGGGTTAGATTTCAAGCAAGTTCTTAATATTATCGCAAACAAAGTTCGTATCTGGAGAGGATGACAGCTGACAGAAGCATACATTAATGTGGTCTCCCAGTTTCTGACACGCCTCTCTCAACTGTTCTTAAATTTGAAACTGAAGTGGGTCCTCTCACGTTAACTAATAATATTCTCAAATAATAACATTCTGCGTTGTTTTGATATCCATCTAGTGGAACACCTTGCTTGGTTCGAGAAGTAGGAGACGCGCCAATTGTTCATACCATGACCTCTTGTATTCAAGAACCAAACCCTTACCTGAACGTAGCGGCAGAAAAAAAATCGGCACGTGTTACTTTATAATATGGTTTTTTTGGTGGAGCCGCGTCCCTTTTTGTAGCAAGACCTTTTTATAATCAAGGGTCATCCTCTGTTTGTTACAATAAAATATTCAAGTGAATCAATGTATTTTGTTATAGTTTTTTGTGAGCGGTGTCATGCCCATTTGTCGTGTCTTCCCCAGAAAACATCCCTTTTCCTCAGGCTAGATACAGTAAAATTTTCAAGAGAATCTGCCATTGGTTACGTGTTTTGTGATAATTTTAATATATATTTGGTGTGGGCAGTCTCACGTCCATTTGTATCATGACCATTGTTTAGTCACCATTCAGAAACTATCCTCTGTCCAGAAGTTAGTCACAATAAAATTTTCAAGAGAATCCGCACTTCGGAACGTGTTTTATGATAGTTTTAAATATAGTTTGTGTGGACGATGCCACGCCTCTTTTTCATATAATGACATAGTATATCCTGGAACCATCCCTTGCCCAGAAGTTAGCTGCAGTAAAATTATCGAGCGAATCCACACATCGGTATGTCTGTTGTGATAGTTTTAAGATATTTTTTGTGTGGGAGGTACCACCCCCTTTTTCCTATCATGACCTAGACTATCCAGGAACCATTCTCTGTCCAGAAGATAGATACAGTAAAATTTTCAGGCGAATCGGTCCACCGGTTTGGCGTCCTATACGCAACATACAGACATACAGACACACATTGATTCTTATATATATATATAAAAGAGTTGCGTGATTGAGTGACTGAGTGACTGAGTGACTGAGTGACTGAGTGACTGACTGATCACTCCCCAGACCAAACGGCTAGAGCTAGAATCATGAAATTTGGTGTGTACATTTCTCTAACAGTGTAGAGGTGTGATAAGACGGGATTTTTCGAAATTCGTACTTTTAAGGGGTAAAACGGGGTAAAAAGGGATAAAAATGGTACCACCGCATGGAACAAACGGCTGGGCCTAGAATCTTGAAATTTGGTATGGATATTCCTCTTGCGGCATGAAGACAACCCAAAAAGTGACATTTTAAAAATTCGTACTTTTGGGGGGTTAAATGGTACAAAAAGGGACAAAAATGGTACCAATAACATGGTTGAAGCTAGAATTATGAAATTTGGTATGTACATTTCCCTTACAGCGAAGAAATCAGATTTGAAGGAAGTTTTTCGTAATTCGTACTATTAAGGGGAAAATGGGGTAAAGACGGATAAAAATTGTACCACCGCAATGACCAAACGGCTGGGACTAGAACCTTGAAATTTGGTACAAAAATTCCTCTTATAGCTTCAACGCTCCCAAGAAAATATTTTTCAAAATTCGTACTTTTTGGGGGTGAAATCGGGAAGAAAGGGATAAAAATAGTACCACCGCAATGACCAAACGGCTGGGCCTAGAATCTTGAAATTTGGTATGGACATTCCTCTTGCAGCATGAAGACATTCCAAAAAATGTTATTTGCTAAATTCGTATTTTTGGGGGGTTAAATGGGACAAAAATTGTACCAACATCATGGCTGAAGCTAGAATCGTGAAATTTGGTATGTACATTTCTCTTACAGCGAAGAGATCAGATTTCAACGGAATTTTTAGAGGGATAAAAATTGTACCACCGCAATGACCAAATGGCTGGGACTAGAATCTTGAAATTTTGTAAAAAAATCCTTTATAGCTTCAACGCGCCCAAGAAATTTTTTTTCATAATTCGTACTTTTTGGGAGTGAAATCGGGTAAAAGTGGATAAAAATAGTACCAATTAAATGGATGCAGCTGAAACCATAAAATTCGGTGTGTACATCCCTCAAAATGTTTAGAATCGCAAAATAAAGGAATTTTTTGAAATTTGTACTTTTAAAGGGAAAAGGGATAAAAAAGGTACCAACAACACGGATGACGCTACAATAATGTATATTCGTTTTACAGCGCAGATCACTAATAAGAAAGCATTTTTCGAAATTTGTACTTTTAAGGGATTAAATGGGATAAAAATTGTACCACCGCCCTAACTAAACGGCTGGGCCTAGAATTTTGAAATTTGGAACGGGCATTACTTTTATAGCACGAATGCGACCAAGAAAATATTTTTCAAAATTCGTACTTTTTGTGGGTGATATCGGATAAAAAGGGATAAAAATGGTACCAATCAAACGGATGGAGCTGGAATAATAAAATTCGGTGTGTACATACCTCAAAACCCTTAGAAACGCAAAATGACCGCATTTTTTGAAATTCGCTCTTTTAATAGGTAAACGGGGAAAAGGGGATAAAATAGGTACCAACAACACGGATGACGGTACAATAATGAAATTTGTTTTACAGCGCAAGTCAGTGAAAAGAAGTCATTTTTCGAAATTTTTAATTTTATGGGATTAAATGGGATAAAATTTGTACCATAGCCCAGATCAAACAACTGGGCCTAGAATCATGAAATTCGGAACGGGCATTACATTACAGCACGAATGCGACTTAGAAAACAATTTTTCAAAATTGCGTACTTTTTGTGAGTGAAACTGGGTAGAAAGGGATGCAAAATGGTACCAATCAAATAGACGGAGCTGGAATCATGAAATTCGGGGTCTGTATCCCTGAAAATGCTTACAAACGCAAATTGAAGGAATTTTTCGAAATTCCTACTTTTAAAGAGTAAACGGGAAATCGGGGATAAAAAAGGTACCAAGAACACGGTTGACGCTACTATCATGAAATTCGGTGTGTATATTCGTTTTATAGCGCAGATCACTGATGAGAAAGAATTTTTCGAAATTTTTACTTTCAAGGGATTAAATGGGATTAAATTTGTACCACGGCTGAAGCTAGAATTGTGAAATTCGGTGTGTATATTCCTCTGACCGTGTAGACGTAAATGTATACTTTTAAGTAGAAATCGTAACAACAAGCGATTAAAATGGTACCCTCCAATGTAAGGTATATATTACTCTGACGTGCAATACAGAAGTATTGCATCAAAATGTGTACTTTAAAGGTGGAAGCGGGTCAAAAGTGATAAAAATCGAACAAACCAAATTGGGGAAATTGGGATAAATATGGTACTGATCAAAGTTTTTAGCTGGAATATGAAAAGAATGTTAGAAATTTGGCGTGTACATTTCTCCGAGTAAGTAGATGCTCAACGTAAAATAATATACAAAGGTGTGTGCAGCGATGGTGGCAAATCCGTCATCCGTATAGAATTTATAAAATGTTTAATTTTACGTATGAAGTGGTAATTTTTGTCGCAGGTACAAAAAGGAACACTGCAAATTCATGCATATTTGGTACACTCTAAGTGATTATAAAAACTTTATCAAATATCAAAATACAACTGGTTCCGAATATTTTACTAGGAATATGGACTATATGTGTGGGGGTACCATAACGGGTATATCAATTTCATCCATCTCCGAACTTAAACTAAGTCTGAGAAAAATAATACTTTGTTCATAGTTTGAATAAATTACTTAATTCCCTTCGAGAGTTATCGTGTATACCAGCAAGCCAGACAGACAGACGGACGTGATAGGGATTTATTAAATACTTAGGGTATTAAATCACCCTCCGTAGGGTAATTATACCCTCCGTAGAGTGAGGGTATAATTATCTCGGTTTTTTTAAGAAAATTGTTGCAATTTAAATTAATCACTTGACTGCGTATAAATTGATGGCACAATATAAATTATTTTTTGTTTAATTTGTGCAAGGAGGACAAAAATTCGGTGTATAAATTCCTCCAGCTACGTAGGATTTGGAATCGAGAATTTGGTGGGAATACGTAGTTGGGAAACATAAAGCATGTTTTCAAATTTTGTGAGCATTTTCAAGCGATTTACCCTGAAATAAATATCCTTACACCGCATACGAAGTAGCGGGTATTTGCTAGTTTATATATATATATAGATTAGTTTAAACAATTTTATAAATTTAATGCTTCGTTAATGTACTTCAATATCAATACCATAAATTTTAATATTTATTTTAATTATATATGTATGTGTTCATATTGAATTAATATTTTTATAAGTTTCGTACCTCCGATAGGGGCGGATTTTTAAAATAGAAAGGGATTCTAGTGAAAATTTGGATCCGTTGATACAGAAGAATAATTTTTAAATCTTTCTGACGACCGATCTTAGGCGGTATAACCTTCACAACTGCACGGAGGATAATTAATCCACCACCACGGAGGGTGGTCTGCTCGCAGCCGCAGCACCAGGAGCGGATGTACTAGCCTAATATTGATTACCTAAATCACAGAAAAGAACAACAACATAAGTTAGCAAAGAATGCCGGAATCGGAGACAAAATGGAAATGGAATCGGAGACTAGATGGCCAGAGTTAGGTGAAATGAAAACTGGAATGGAAACTCACTGTTCTGAATTCGTGCAAAGGTGTTGACGAACCAAAAAGCTGCGGAGTGACCAAGCACGGCAAGATCGTGTAAAAGCAGCTCGTATGTTACGATGAGGATATTCTCAACTAAATTATATAGTTGTTGTCCTATATTTATTATAGAATTTGCAAGAAATGATATATATGTGGCTTTTGTTCTTTCGTCGCTTGCTTAGTCATTTCTAAATCCAGGAGACGTGGGACCCTTAGGATTTTTCGGCGGGGCGACTGGAGATCCACTTGGGATCTAGCTCTAAAATTTGGTGCTTTTTAAAGAATCCCTCTGTTTTTCGATGAGAATCTTCTCAATCAAATTATATAGTCTAACAATAATTTTTGAACTATGATCGTTCTTTGTATGACCCCTTTTACTGCAGCACTCGAAGTACGCCGTATCGCAGAAGGTCAGGTGGTGAACGCCAGGGTAAGTTTTGCGTGAGCGATAGAGACGACTGTTTTCTAAATTCCATAACTTCTGACATAGCTCCGTTTGAAAGGTGTTTCCTTGCGGATTTATAAAAATTAATTTAATTCTAAAAAATATATTTTTTGGCAATCAAAAATTAATAATATTTATATATGTATATATAATTTTTATGAACTAACGCCCCTTTTGATTTAAATTAATTTTTCACTAGAAGTAGCCCAATGTGTTTGCTTTGTACTGCAAAAACAAATTCGTGGGATTTCACACGAATCAAAATTTATAGAAGAAACATTAAGACTGTATTTTCCAAGCAGATATATGGTGGGCCATTTTAAATTTGAACTACCGATTACTTTGACTTTGGAATGTAGAATAATATTAATTTTTATTTCTATTTGACATTTGTAAAATGGGACGCTACATGCTAGAACAAAATTGAGAAATATTACTATTATAAATATTATTACTATTTCGGAATAGTTAGTTTTTAACGCCATATGTAATTTTCGTGTTTTCAGATGGAGCTCATTTTCAACTCGGTGACTATGTCAATAAGCAAAATTGCCGCATAAGGGTGGGCGGGCTGGCGGCGTCATTGGACCATGTACTGGAAAATTATGTTGATCGGATGAGGTACTGTCGAGCCAGTCGTGGTAGTCATATGACCGATTTAGTATTCCATTATCAAAATGACAAAGTTTAACCATTGCAATGAAACCAGAAAAGTCTAATTTAAAAGGCCCATATAATTTTTCACATATTATATATAACATCCACATAGCTATTAGAGTGGCTTCTTTTGTGAAGAAGAAAAAAATGTTATCGATGTTTCCGACTAAAATGGAAGATTGGTTTGTTTTATCCGTTTTCCCATAATATTTCGATTTGGTCATTATCCGTTCATGAGCTGGACACATTCAAAATAACCTCATGACCCAGTTTAAAGGGCAGATTTTTACGATTTTTATGCAATTTCTGATGCATTTTTATAAAATCCGCCATAACTTTCACATTTTTAGTTCGATTTTGGTCTTTCAATTGATAAATTGGGAGAAAAGCTGTCACAATAGCACCGTACGACACGATTTCCCTCCTAAGAACAAGACTATATAGAACTGAAACTATAGAATACTAATAGCAAAGCTGCAAAATCGTGGTCGTTTGTCCTTTTACAGAATTTTTAATTTCCAAATAATATATTGTAACAATTTACTTTTGTTCTTTGGCGTGTCATACAATGCCGATATGAGTATCAAATGAAAGAGAAGAAGGAGATTAAAGATGCTTCAAATTGCATGCTTCTATCTGTTTAGTTTAGCATTAACCGTGTTCTGAGAAAATGTTGTGGGTTGGCCATACATTTGACACCACTTGTGTCATCCATCTGGCAGTTAAAGAAAATTTTATAAAAAAATGAAGTTTTTGTGTGGGAGACATATTACGGAGTGGGGATAGAGGTTTAGTGTTTTCGGAAAAAATGTTAGGGATGGAAAATTAATGGAGGTTGGTGTTATATTTAACACCTATAGGGACCACCCTGGGGCCTTGCTGCCATAAAAAATTATGAAAAATAAAAAAATCGTATGAGGACCACCTTAAGGGTTGAAGATATATAGGGTTGTTCTAAGAAAATACGGGTGTTGAAAAAATATTGGCGGTCGGTCATACTATTCTCCCCTAGCGGCCTCCTTGGACCAGTAAGAGCGGTGGGAGCAAATTTTATAAAATTTAATTTTTGTGTGGGAGCCCATTAAGGAGTGGGGATTCCTATATATATTTTTTTATTTTCTTGTTTTTATACTTTGTGTTTATGAACTAGTGAAAAAATTATCATTCGCACGAATTTCCGCTGAAATTCTGGTTGATTTTGTAAAAAAAATTTTTCGATTCACCACTTTAAAACTTACACGATCGCTTAAAAAGAGAACTAAGAACCCTACTTAAAAATTTCAGAAAATGGATTAATGTAATCATTTCGAAAATAAAAATAAAAGAATAAAAATTGTAAAATTTTATAAAATCTTACATCTTACTGTAATACACCGCTTTTAAAATTAATTGAAATTACCTTCAAAACAAGAAGTTGCAGTAGTGCAGAAAAAGTAGTGTTTTTCGCTGTTAAATTGATCATAACTCGTGAAAAATGGTTTCAAATTTTTTACAAAACTTTCAAAACAATCGCAATTATCGAGGTCAAAAGCCGTACCGCATGACATGGAGTGACTCATATGAAAAGTACATTATCATGTGTCGTCATACAGTACCCGTGTGTGGACCATTTATTTTAAATAGTTCGTACTAAGTGGCGTTCGTTCCATACAAATATTAACTATTTAGATAAATTTAGCTTTTCTATAAATGCATTTTTATTTATATTGTGTATTGTTGCGAAATTTAATCAAAACGTAACGATTTAAAATGTATGTAAAAATAAAATAATATCAAAATGAAAAAAGAAAAGCAAAACGCCTATCTTACATACTAACAAGCTTTTAACAGCGGGTCAATTATATTTAACATCAAGCAGAAGCTCTTTAAATTCTGAAAATTTCGGAGCAATCCGAGATATTGACGTAAAGAAGTATTTAACAGCTTTCCCAATGATATGTGGCACACTTACCAATAGTAGTGTCTTTCAGGAGGAAATCCTAGCAATTGTGAAAACATATTTTTTGTGTGCATTGATGTATGCCGATTCATAAAAACAATTTTTTATGGATTTTTTTAAACTTTTTTAATAAAATTTTGTTCTTTGTACCTATAATATTTGTACTCTCATTTTGGATATATAAACAGAAAATTATTTTTTTCGAAAAAATATCGAGCCCTTAGCGCGGAATTATCGTAAGCGACATTTTCTGAAAATATTTTTTATTGTTGAATTTAAAATTTTTTCGGCTGTTACACAAATAATAATTAACAAAATGTAAAAATTGGTAACGTTTATATAAAAAAATAGGGCTAAGATTTTATCGTAAGTCGCTGCTCACATTTTCAAAGAAAGCAGTTTTATCGTAAGCGACAGTTTATGCATTTAGGCAAAAGCTTTCAGATAATGTAAGAGATATTTATAAATGTTTTAGATAGGTCTATCAATATATTGATGCAATATCAAGTGTATTTTTATATCCTCGGCCATAGAATGAAGTGTTCGTCTGTTGGTTGAAAGTACGATAGGTTACGGATGAACTAAGCTAAGAGGTTCGAAGTTCCCAGATATTTGTTTTATAAGTTAATTTATCGATCCAGAAAAAAAGTTTACCCACAATAACTGAAAGTAGCTCTAAATTATTGTCTTTTTGGAGAACACATTGCCTTTTTGTATGATTTGTGCCTTATAAACAATAATTTAATATACTTCTTGTAATATTCGTATATTAAGCCAAATACTATATAAATGGTTTTGGTATAATTTCAATATTGTTGTGGGTAAACGTTAACATTTATTTAATTCAAATAGTGGCAAATTTGACAAAGAAACATAATATTTAGCTTAAGATTGTTATGAAAATGGGCACATTGCCCACAATTCTATAGAGTTGATTCAATACACTCTACAATTGAATCATTTTGTAAAGGAAGAACCTTCCACCCCTTCTGAGTGGCCGACCATAATTACAACTTCCCGCACGATACCGAAGAGTTATGAAAGTATTTTACTAAATCATTTAGATTTTAAGGACTGGAATTCATTTTCTACGGCATTTCTACCGCCAAACATTAAAATAAAATTTAATTGTTTGAGATCGGCACATTTTGAAAAACTGGGATTTTGCGCACAGTTTAAATATGGATTTTTTTGCAGATAGTAGGGTGGATGAAATGCATATTAATTTAATTATTCGTTCAAACAAAAATTCAATGAACGTTGCCAATGGGCCAAACCCGCTCTACCCTGAACAACTAAAAATTTCAGTGGAGAAATACAGAGATTTAAAAAGACTTTGTGAGAAAGAAATAATTCCCAAACGATACCAACTTTAGTATTTTAATATGAATAGTGATCAAATCAAAGACACATTGGCTGAAAGCGACAACGAATATGTCGATATTACCTAATCATAGGAATTCAAATGTGTCTGAAATAGTTTTTTATTAACGATTTGAATTACTTTACTGTTCATTTTCCCTGTATAAAAGTAGTGTTATCTATTTTATTACGTTGTTTTAATAAACTTTTTATAATAAAAAGTGTGTTTTTACTAAAATTTCGAGGTTTAGTCTAAAACAACTTATATCGTAAGCGCCATAGTTTCTTCAGTATTTGTAGCCGCAAGTACAATATTTGTATCGCAAGCGCCAAAAGTACCGTATGATGTAAACAAATGATAAATTTTTAATAATATTTCGTTGGGTACCGCGGAATTAAAACATTTTGCATTAAAACATATTTTATTTTATGCAAATATTTCAAAATAATCAATAAAAACCTTATCCTGTAAAATGTGTGTTTTGGCGCTTGCGATCATTCCGCGCTAAGGGCTCGATATATCATTTAAATCACTTTACGTTTGCGATGTTTATCTTAAATTCATATTTTTAAAGTAGTATACAAAATTTCAGTGTCATATATAGTTTAACCCAAAATAAGTTAAAAATCGACCCTGATAGAACTCATGTGAATTTTTTTAATTGAACCAGGGCCGTGCGAAGGATTTTCCCCTGGGGTGGTTTGACGCGTTTGGCAACCATTCATATTTTATTACCAGGATCTTCGAGAAATATTTTGATACATTCATCGGCAAAATTGCATTACAGTAATCCATCTATCAGTACACTCAAAGGAATCTGTCAATAAAAGAAAGCAGAAAGTCTACTGAAAGAGCAGATTTTCTGCTGGAAAAGAGACAGCAGATTTGCTGTTCTGCTTTTAAGGGATACAATTGGAAAATAGGGATAAAAATGGTACCAAACAAACCGCTGAAGTTGAAATCGTGAAATTCAGTGTATACATTCATTTGACTGTAAATACGCGAAACAAAAAGGAATTTTTCGAAATTTTTACTTTTAGACGGAAAATGGGGCGAATGGAGATAAAAATGGTACCACCCAAACGGCTGCAGCTATAATAAGGAAATTCGTACACTTCTCTGACTACGTAGACGCGAAAAATAAAGAAATTTTTCGATATTAGTACCATCAGGATCTAAATGGGATTACATTTGGGAACAATAAAACGGATGCAGAACTTTTGTTATCAAAATGGTACAGACATTTAGGCAGTAGCTGAAATCAACAAATTACAAATTGGGAAAATCGGGCTTGAGGGAAATTTTTTTACCTAATAATAAAGGGTGATTTTTTAAGAGCTTGATAACTTTTTTAAAAAAAAAAACGCATAAAATTTGCAAAATCTCATCGGTTCTTTATTTGAAACGTTAGATTGGTCCATGACATTTACTTTTTGAAGATAATTTCATTTAAATGTTGACCGCGACTGCGTCTTAGGTGGTCCATCCGCTTAGTCCAATTTTGGTATTTCCACGTTTTTGAGTAACAGAGACCCAATTGGTGCGAACGGCGACGAATCGAAAATTGGTGGTCATCATTAACACTGGCCGATACAGCTGCGATATTTTCTTCAGTTCGCACTCTACGTAAGCGTGTTGGTGGTTTAATGTCCAACAATGTAAATTTGGTGCGAAATTTAGTCACAATAGCCCGAATAGCCGCTTCAGTGGGTCGATTAAACTGACCATAAAATGGAAGCGCGCAATGAACTTTCTTAACAGAGCACGCATTTTGATAATAAAATTCAATAATTTGCAAGCGTTGTTCGTTTGTAAGACGATTCATGATGAAATGTCAAAGCATACTGAGCATCTTTCTCTTTGACACCATGTCTGAAATCCCACGTGATCTGTCAAATACTAATGCATGAAAATCCTAACCTCAAAAAAATCACTCTTTATTTACGACATATTTTTGTAATATTCACTTTCTGATTATACTTGAAGTTTTATATTTATACTAGGAAATACCCGCTACTTCGTACGCGGTGTAAGGATATTTTATTTCAGGGTAAATCGCTTGTAACTGCTCACAAAATTTGAAAAAAAAACGCAACTACGTATTCACACCAAATTCTCGATTCCAGATCCTACGTAGCTGAAGGAATTTATACACCGCATTGATTTTTGTCACCCTTGTTGTACAAATTAAACAAACAATAATTTATATTGTGCCATCAATTTATGCGTAGTCAATAGATTAATTTAGTATGTAGGCAAACAAATTGAAACAATTTTCTTAAAAAAAAAATCATATAAAGTTGAAAATTATTTGCCCGTTTCTTATTCCCTCACTCTACGGAGTGTAAGAGTACACAGAGTGATTTAAGGCCCTAAGCATGTCCTAAATCTCTAAATTTGTATCACTTTTGATCCGCCTCCACCTATAAAGTACACATTTTGATAAAATACATTCGTCAGAGTAATTTTGTATATACCTTATTCGATACATTGGTGAGTACCATTTTAATAGCTTTTCGTTCCGATTTCTACTTAAAAATGTAACCTTTAAAAATCCTTTAGAGGTCAGTGGAATATACAGACCGAATTTTGCAAAAGCGTACACATTTTAACCATTTGAATCCCTTAAAAGTACAAATTTCGAAAAATTCCTTCTTATCTCGCATCTACAATGTAAGACGAATATAGACATCGAATTTCATGATTACCCCTAAGAGGGTTTCCCATATAAATGCAGTGCCTAGTGATGGCAGAGGAAATACTAGCTAAATAATAGAAAAATTAGAAATTATACGTGCACTTTGTTTTGGAAATAAATATATGTATGTATATATACATTTATTTTGAATGGAAAATTTCACTTTTTTAAACGAAATAAAATGAAAATAAAAGATAAATAAAAGATCAGATGTAATACGTTTATTTTAGAGCAGTAATAGTGTACATCGGAGGAAAATTTGTAATATAACATTTTTCAAGATCCAATGTAAAATATCTATTCTCAAGCAGTAATAGGGTAGTTTAGAGGGGTATTTGTATGGAGGTTATATGTAAATCTGAACCTATTTCGACAAAATTCAATAGCGACATTATAACGGATAACAATTGCTATAGCCCCCATACCTTCGATTTACGCATTTGGAAAGGAAAGGCAATAGTCGGGCGGGGCCGACTATATGACACACTCCACTTTCTATCCGAATACAATACAATTCGGTAAAAAGTGAAAACAGGAAGGATTCTTGTATGTTTTCTAATCATAGACTGATATGACCTGACCCAATTTATCAAATCGAGAAGAATATTTGTTTCGGGGCTATATCCAAACATGGAATGAAGTGACCCACTTTTACAATAGGTTCTTCCAGTTCAACGTGTTATGCACAATTTGAAGAAAATCGGTGAAAATACGTGGTTTCTGGGGCGGAAAAAGTCTAATCGGGAGTGAAATTTGTGTGGGTGCTATATATAAATCTGAAACGATCTGACCCTTAATATATATAGAAGATGTTTTGCGAAATTTGAAGACATTCTGAGAAAATGTGTGGTTTCTAGAGCGGAAAAGGTCAAATTGGGAGCGAAATTTGAATGGGAGCGATATATTAATCTGAGCTGATCTGACCTACTTTCACCATGGGTGTTCCTAGTTTAAATATAAGATGTTTTGAAGAATTTGAAGACAATCTGATAAATATGTGGTTTCTAGAGCGGAAAAAGTCAGATTTGTAGCGAAATTTGTATGGGAGCTATATAAATCTGAAACTTGGCAAAACATCTTATATTTCAACTAGAAACACCTGGGGTTAAAATGCAATAGATCGGGCATTTTAACCCCAGGTGTTTCTAGTTGAAATATAAGATGTTTTGCCAAGTTTGAAGAAAATCTGTTAAAATATGTGGTATCTATAGTGAAAATAGTCAAATCGGGAGTGAAATAAGTATGGGGGCTATATCTAAATCTAAACTGATTTTCTTCAAATTTAATTGCGTTTGTCCTTATCCCGAAGAACTTAGTTATACAAATTTTCATTTGGTTCTGGCTACAATTGCAACCTGTACTCTGATTACAAAAATAGATGAACAGACAGACAGAACAGACAGTTGGACATACAGACAGATGGACGGACGGTCATTGCTAAATCGATGCAAAAAGTGATTCTAAGCCGATCGGTATAATTAACAACGGGTCTATCTCGCCTTCTTTAGGGTGTTACAAACAAATGTGCAAAGACATAATACCCTAGTGGAGCGTATAATTATCGATACGGGTTATGTTTTTGGTGTAGCCCCTTTACATATGGTGCAGCAATTTTTTCTATTATCGCTCTAAAACCCACATTTTACATCAGAAGTGCATCAAATTTTGCAGATCAAGTTATATTTCTACTAGAAATACATACAATGTAAGCCCCAAGTGTTGTTATAGGCCCTCTACAAATGTCCCTCAAATGTATCCTATTAATTTTTGTAAAAGCATAATTTAGTCTGCGAACGCAGCTGCTAAACATTTCTTTGTCTTCTGGTTCTCGATCGTAATTAACGAACTTTTTGGGATTTATTTTCTCCGTTTTGGGAGTTGTGGATTTTTGTAAGATGTATCACAAAAATGAATTTAAAATCCTTACTAAAGCTCATTGCTCTAAGAGGAATGCACGCACCAGATTTGGTCTGGGAAGCGGTCCATAACGCTATAGTCGTATAGATATAGGTAGATAAGAATATCCGTCATACTTACTTCGTTTCCAGTCAATTGGCCGCTGTGTGACCCATGTTGTCCAAATAAAAGTAACGCTGTTTGTTAATATTATTAAATTCATTTATTAAACATTTCTCTTGTTTTCTTAAAATTCAGTCTAACCAATGTTTAGGCTTAAGCTGGACAGTTAACATCCTATACATTTGTTAACAAACAAAAAACCATAAAATGAGAACCAATAGAATTAAATATTAAATATTCGTATAATTATTTATAAATAAAGAAACATTTCGGGTGTCTCTTTTTGTTGTTTTGTTTTAGGGGGTTTCCTCTTTTTTGTATTTTTGAATTATCTTAATTGTAAATTTTTGTTGTTGTCATTATTAATTATAATTACATAAATAGGTTTTGGTTGTTGGTTTACAAATAAAAAATGTTGAAACAAAACACAAATCGAAACAAAACACTCTCTTTGGTAAATATAACAATTCAATATTAAATTAATAAAGTTGCTTTTTATTCGTTTTGTCTCTATTTTCGTGTTGATTACAATTAATTTACATATATTGCAGCTGCCGCTGAGGCCGCTGCTGCTGTCGCTGTTGTTTTTGTTTTGTTTTGTTTGTATTAATTAAGGCTGATATTTGGTTAATGATTAATGCAAACAAGATTCAAATTAAAACAAGAATTTATGTTAATTGATTTATACACATCTAAAACTAAACTAGAAACGAAAAGGCATAACAATTAAGCCAGTTAGGAGGTACTTAAACAAATAATTATTCAAAATAGAGGGAAGACATTAAACCAAGTTCGGTGAAACAAATACCAGAAAGTAAAGAAGGACATTCATTCGAGGACGACCATCAGTGTGACTGATGCGACTCGATTCGATACGATACGATACGATTCAATTCGGTTTAGATTTAACTACAAGTACACAAATTACGCATTTGCATAAAAATACCATGGATGTTTATAAATATTTTATATTCCATAAACATAAAACATAAATATTAATTTATTATTTATTCAATTATTTACTAAAATTGGCATCTTTCGAATGTTTCACGTTTTATATTCTTTTCTGAGTGAGTCAGTGAGTGAGTGTCTGTGTTTCTTGTCTGTATGTAAGTGTGTGAGTATGTGTGTCAGTACACTCGATAAAAATTATTGTTAATACAACGAATATGGGATTTTATTTTTGTAAATAAACTCGTATTCGCAATCGAGGAGATTCTTATTATCGTCGTAGTAGTTGTAGTTGTAGTTGTAGTACATAGTAGTAGATAAAAATGATTTTATGAAGTTTGTACATCATACATGGCCTACGTATGGATGAGTACATATGTATTTATGTACATATACTTGTTATCATTACGAATACATACATAGATACAATTACCATAAACTATTTGGGGTCGATACCACAAATTGACAAAAACACAAGAAAAAACAGGAAAAACAAATTAACAAATAAAATGCGAATTAAACATATTGTCATATACGTCTGTACGAGTATGTGTCGATGTAGTTAGTAGTATGTATATGTAGTCTATATGCATAAATTTATTAGAATATTGTATATATGTATGTACTTACAAAGACAAATACCGAGATCTAGTTATATATTTATATATATATGGAGAGAGAGAGAGAGAAATGTCGAAATTGAGAGAGTAGTGTTGTTGTTTTTCACGTTTTAAGTTATTTCGTCTATACAAGGACTAATTTTAGATTGTTTTTTGTTTTTTTTTTATTCTTTTTCTAAATTTTACAAATGAACACAAACTCTTACATACACATGAGTGCGTGTGTTTATTTATAGATGGGGGCAAGTTGTCGTATGTGTGTATGTGAGGATGTGGTTGAGGGTGTGAGTGTTTTGGTGTTGTTCTATGGAAGAGGTCCTAGCACAAGTTTGTCTTGAAATTCGTTTTAATTTTTTTCCGTTTAAAATTTGAAATTATTTATTTACTCATTCATTTCTATTTGCCAAAGTTATAAGGTTTGCCTGGTTATTGCTGTTGCTTTCGCTTGTTTTACTTTTCCGAGCAAATACAAGTAAATTGAAATGAGTTTTGCCATTTTTGTCCACAGGGTAACAGCAAAGTTAACGGGCATAATGAATCAATTTCGCATTAAGAAGAATGAGTGAACAAGAATGTTATGTGTCCACCTGACACACACCAGGGTACACAAAATATTCGACCCAGTTGAAAAGAGTTAATGAAATTTCGCACTGAAAACAGTTCATATTCAACTGAAGTTTAACACATTTTCCAAGATCCATAGTATTTGTTATTATTTATGTGTCAAACTTTATGGATTATATTCCGATTGAATGGAAGAGTTCTTTTTCAATATTTATGGTCGATCTTCTCCTCGAAGTAGAAGTTTTTCTAAGCAGTTAAATCGGGATAAAATTGCAACCCAACCAAAAAAGAACCGATGAATTTGACTAGAAATATATGAAAGCCATGCCAGTTTGAAAAGAATTCAAATTAATTTATTATTTTTAATTATTCTCGGCCTAAATTGACACAAACATATTGTTATCGATCACACAGGCATTCCAGAAGTTAATAGTGGTTAGCAATTCTTGAAGTGTTATACCAAAAATTAATTCATCAATAACATTATTGGCTGTTCAATTGTTCAACAATTTCATTGTTTCGATTATTTGCTTGGAATCCTTGATTAGTTTTTAAGTTATCAATGGAGAAAAAATATTATTAGGATCTAATTCAAGCGATTATTTTTCAGTTTTGTCCGTAAACTTTTGCTGTCACACTCTAAACATTTTCCACAACATCCCAGGATTCTTTTGGGGAGGAAGGATTGTAGGAGGGTGGGGTTTATAGCGGTTGACCTTTTGCTGTGAGTGTTGCACGTTTTTATGCCACTGTGTGTTGTGTGGCTCCCTGTGTATGAGTTTTTAACGATCTTTTTTAATTAAAACTTAATTGAAATGATGATTTATCCTGTTTATAGTTATTTTTTAAGTATTATATGTATTTTTTTGTTTGGGAAGATTTAATTGTTTTATAAAAATTATTTACGTTTCGCTTTTTTCTCCTTTTTCTGATAAATGTGTTTTTGGCAGTTCGCTTTATGGTAATTCAAGAAATTAATCTTAATTTAAATTTAATACAATGATTACAGTTTATATTATTTACACTATTGATGCTGCGTTGAGAGTTAGTTGTGTTTTATTTTGTTCGTTAATTTATCTATTTGTTTAGATTTGTTGTATGTATATGTAGTTGAATTTATTTAAATGCTAAAAACTTAACAATCTCCTGCTAATAATTTTGGGATCCATTACTTCTATTAATATTATAAGTGTTGTTATTATTTTTATTATTATTACTAGTATTATTTGTAAGTACTATTTCTATGAGAAATTGAAATCACTCGTCTGAATAGAAGAATTACACTAAAAGTATTTTCGTATTTACATTTACACTTGCAACTGTTTGCGTTTAGATACATTTCGTCTGTAGATGGGAAGGGGAGCCCCTAGGCAGCCCCTGCAGGGATGCGCATTCCATTAATTTTATATTATCAAATGTCCCTTTGACTATTTTTATATTATTTACTCTTCAGTTTTTATGATGTTGTTTTCCTTTTGGATTCATTTATTATAAGTTATACTTAAACCGCTATCCTGCAAGATTATCCAAGTATATGGATGATGGTGGTGGGGTGTGGGAGGTGTTGCTGTACGTCTACATAGCCTGTCCTGTGTGTGTGTGTGTAATAATTGTTTTGGGAGTTAGTTTGTGCTTCCGTTCGCTTCGTTTCGTGGCTGTTCGTTTTTATTATCGTGTTCCTATTTTCCTGTTCATTTAACATTTATCTAGTTGCCACAATCGCAATCGCAATTATTCAATGGCGGATATCCTTGAACTCACACTCACACCTCAGACTACCTACATGCACAGGCACAGTGTTGTGGAAACTACACAGACGTAGTGAGAGATGTACACCATGATATGTCCTTGGCATTGGAGTGTATACAATTCTGAACACTACTTTGACTTAGCATAGCAAGATATAGTCTGAACACTACTCGAGCAAAAAAACAAGGAAACTATTTCAGACAACTCACGCCACTGTTCCTAATCATATTTTCATTGCTTAGCACGGCACGGATATGTGAAATAATTTGAAATTAAACTCTTTTTTATAAATAAAACATTTTGTAATTGCATCCTCCTGGTTTTTCATGGTTTAGCAGCTAATTAAGAATGTGATTGGATTTGTGGCAGGAAGAGAATGATGAAAAGGAAAGATTGTCGCATCGTCAGGACAATGGTTGTAAACTATTATAATAGGTTTTCTGTATGATATATGCTTGGATAACATCATTACCCTTAGCTTAGTCAAATGTCTCCATTTGATGAAGGGTGCATACTGACAAAGACGGTTCAATGTTATCCTGGTTAACTCTTGGAGGTCATACCGTAGAACCGCAATATACCTAGCAATGCCGCACACAATATAACTTCATTGGTATTACTCGAATATTAAAGAATTCTTATTATTCTCAAGGATTGCACTGGAAATGTCCTCGAGATTGCATTAGCCATACTTTTTAATTACATCGCCGGAAGCATATTCCCATTTCCATTCTCAGTTTTGTATTCTAATCTCTGCGGAGATCCACAAGTGGTGAACAACATTTGTTGTCCTCGGCAATATAAAGTCCCAGAACACTCCTCTTCATGGGCACTGAAAACGTAATCCTGACTTTAAGACATGCTCTGTGGCTCAAACACAATGTCTGCCATAAGTCTTGCACTGCTAGTCATCGTGAACACATACATAGAGATATCTAAGGATCTAATTGTGTGTTTGTGAGAGTGTGTGGCTTCCAATGAAATATTGTATTAGTATGTGTATGTGCGGTAATGGCCAATGGCAGCTGCATTCGTTCGAAGTAAATGTGAATGGGAGGGTGGTGGTGGCAGTAACTGGAAGTAGTTGCTCGTGCAACGAACAGTGATAGAGTTCATGATTGTTGGTGGTAATTACATTTAAATGCATATTAAAATGCTTACTTCACTTGATTACACACACAAACACTCACTCTCTCTCGCATACACTCACATCCAATATTAACACAAATACACACACACGCACACACAAAGGAAAAGTGTAAGAATTTAAAAGACATTAACGTTCGAATTCGGTTGTGCGGCATCTGAGTCTCTGTGTGAATCCTTAGACCTTTTTACCATTCTGACCTTATGACTAGTTAAATTTTAATTTGTTTTATCCTTTAGAAAATATTCGCCCTGCTCTGCTTGTGTGCGTGCGTATGTGTCCGTCCGTCCGCCCGTCTGTACGAGAGTTAACTTTTGCTTGTTCAAATGATAATAGCATGTAAATTAAAACATTTTTTTGTGTGTCTTTTGACTCTCCATCCCATGTCTCTTTCCTCGACCTCGGATTCGCCTTAAAGTTGAAATGTTCCTTTTCATTATCTCGGCCAATTTGTTCGTGTGTGTGTCTCTGTGTGCGTGTGAGAAAGGATTTACCAAAAGCATTTACTACTCGGTAAATTCTTCTGTTTTTTTTTCGGAGGGGGGAATTCTCTGTTATCTCTGCTACATTTGAAATGGAAATTATTACAAGTTTTAATAAAATATCATTTGATCTTTGGCAATTGCTAGCTGGTGAGCCAACATGCAAACGAAACCACAATTAGATGTCACTCCGCAGTAAGTGAAGCAACTGTCTTCCGATGCAGTACATCATGTGTTGAATTGCCTTGTCGCCAACAGCAATTGCACAAAGACATAACATTTGCCATGTTCATTGAAAGGATTTCGTCTGAGTGCAATGCAAGTAAGCGTCCGGGAAGTCACCAAAACCCTTATCGAGTGGAATTCCAACACAGAGTAGTCCAAGTGCTTGTACTTGTGGGTCTGTATGCGCCTGCATATTGGATATATGGAAAAATTAAATGTGAACATTGTAATTATCTGTGGCCAGAGAAAGAACACGAAGGATTAAATAAACAAACTTTCGTTCAGACATGCTGGGACATTCTTCTCTGTATCCTGTCCTGGCAGCCAGAGTATTTAGCTCTTGATTTGCTGCTACCAAACTCGAGCACAAACACATACACGTATGCATGCAGCAGTATTACATACTCTGAAATGCATATTGTTTTGTGAATGCAGCGAAATGTAAAAAAACAAACATTTTGACTCCTTCATCTAGGACCCTTTTTATGCCTGCAGTTGCTTGAAGGAGTATATTCGCATATACGTTGCAATTCAATGATAAAGCATAGCTTTACATACTGGATCTTCTAATTTTCTAGAAACTATGTTTTCCATACAAAATATTTCTATTTGGAAAAAATGTATCCTAAGGACTGTCTGCAACATAATCACGTTCTGAACTCCTTGTTTCGTTTCTTCCCTTTTATTTCCTAGACGAAACTGGAGATTATTTTAGCTTAATTACTTGTTTAATTCTACTTCGGACAGAAGGTGGCTAATGTCAATTAATATATAAGTTTAAGTGGGCGATTCTTGCCTTTCAACATAATCGGCCGGGAATAATAAACTGGGATATATATTTAAATATGAAAAGAATTAAAAACCGAGTACTCAATTTTACAATATCTGTAAATACCTGCAAATATCAACAAATTGATATTGTCTTAGGTAAAGTCCTTCTTCTAATAAAATTTCGTATTTTGGTAGGGGCTAGCATTCCCAGAGAAATATTCGACTCCCCAAAATAAACAAGAACCCTGCCGATAGAATATCCCCAAGAGATTGCATTCCTCCACTTAACTGCCCGACAACCGAACATCGATGATGCTCATGGCATGAGTGTGTTTTTTGTGGTACCCCTGTGGTCTGTTTATTTGAAATAGTTACTTCACTCTAATTTAAATCTCCATAAATACTCGTATGGAAAGATGCAAAATATTCGTTTCTCTCTCTCTGCAGCTGTTGATGTCCAGACCGATGCACTTTCTTGCCGCCATTGAAACAAATGCTAAAGGAATCCATTTGTAAAAATGCAATATCAACAAATTCATTTGCAGCATGTCATGCAAGCAAAGTTTCATGTTGCACCCAGGCACTCCGACACTGGGTTTGTGCCACATTTTGTATCTTTATTTGGTCTGTGAGTGCTGAGGCGATACTTTAATTTGTTGTAACTATTAATACGCTTACAAAAGGAAATTGATATGTACGGTCGGTCCTGTGTGCTCTGTCGTCCTTCTCCTTTTTTGCATTTTTGTTCATTCGGAATCTGCAGCAGAGATTGCACTCTTAATTTGTTGTGTTTGTTTAGCATACAAATATTGTGTCCTGCCTCCCCTCCCCATCGCTTTCGGAGACCATGTCCATAATTTGCGTAATGGGAATTTATGCATATTTCTATATTTCTGGATGTGGAAGGGTTCTGCAAACAAGCATGTGCAGTTCACTTAAAATACATATATCCCCACATACATAAATCTGGCAAAATTCTAGATAACTGCAATACAATAAAGAATGTAGTTTTGTAAATTTTTCAAAATGAATGTTGCATTTTCAATGAACTGGGATAAATCTGGAGTTGCATATTTGAAATCTGCCGGACCTTTTGCACTAAAGATACCAGCTACTTGCCTTGTTCATATATACAATGAGCACATGTGGAGGGGGTAGTGGACGGGTTGCGAATCTCCCACCATAGTTTTCAACAAATTTACTTTTCCTATCCCCCGGAGTCCGGCCATGCTGAAACGAGTGCAAATCAATTTCTCTAATTACAGTTCATTAAATATTTATTACAACAACCGGCCTACAAATTTAGTCGCACATACATGAGGACATTCACGTGAGTGTGTGTTGTCGCATTTAATAGCCCTTAGTGTGAATGTCCTTTGACGAAACGTGCATGTTGGCCTACATACGTGTACACACTGTGCAACAAGGAAGGGGGGCAACGAGAATGCCTTGACGTTGTTATAGTAAAAAGGGAAAGGTGGATTACCCGCCTACCAAAAATATGTGGATATTTTTTATGGGAATGTCTACTGCTTTGACGAGGTGGCCATACACCAATCTGATTGCATCTCAATTTACACTAACATGCAATTTACACTAACACTAAAAATCGAAAACTGGATTTTTTAATTATTTTTTATTTCCAGACTGCAGTAGTTCCGCTATTTAAAATATATCTTGAGGCGGAAATAACTGATAATTATTTGGTTTACAATTGTTTTCAATCTTTGCACTAGTTTAACTAAACATACGAATTACAGTTTGTAACTTAATGGAGAAACAGAACACAAATTATGATATAGACAGAGAGTCGCAAAGAAACATATGACAATTCGTACATATATTTAAAATCTATAGATTACACTAGCAAAGGGGTCTTGAGCCAGGAGAATGTCCGAATTCAAACGAAAATAACTTCAAAGAAAATCCAGGTAGTAATGTCCTTAAAAAAATGCCGTCTCTTCGAGACTTACTAGCCGTAAACTAGACTGATCCCAACGTGTTATGAAAGCTGAGGGTATTGGAAATTGGCATGTGGAGAGTGGAAGAACTACCTATTCCTAATTTGATCATTAGCTCTGTTAATTAAGAATTGAAAGGCGTCGTGCCTTTCATCTTCGACTCAAAGCCGTTTGAGGCCACACACTGCTTTCAACAATTCCCCAAGTCTGGCCACCTTTTTTTGCTTTTCTAAATATGCATTCCTTCATTCAGTTTAAACTAATGTTTTTGTTTGTTGTCAAAGAGAAAGAGTGGCAAAAGAGAAGCCAAAACTTTACGAATTTTAATTATTTCAAACCATAATAAAAACGACAGACGGACCAAAGAAAACGAATAACGAAAAGTGCACTAACAAACTCCAACAGTTCCATCACCACCACAGCACATGCACAGTGTGCACTCGATATTAAAAATAATGCAGTCGAATGGAAATTTATGAACAAACAAATGGAGGAAATTATTTAAGTTTATTTTTTTGTAAAATAACAAATGACTGCAATCATATCGCACACATACACATAGCTAATATGCATATAAATGAATGTATGTAGATATGCATGAATGCGTGTGTGTGAGTGAGTGAGATTGCAAATACACACACAGCTTATCCTTGCCAAGACACCTTGTGTTAATTACTGTAGAGTGTTAGTAAACGATGGCATCTGGTACCAATGAAATGCCAGAAACTATGCATGCATTCACAGTGGTTTGACTCCATTTCATCATTTAGACAATGCCAGGAGAATGACTCTCTCCCTCCGCCACCACTTCCCAACTACACACACACATACACAGAGTCTCGCCGAAGCAGAAAATGTTTATCACTGTGACTACAGCTTTTAAGGATGTCTTTATGGCTGCATATCTGGATGGATGTGTGTGTGTGTGTGCATGGTATAGGCATTTGTGTGTGTGTGTGTGTTTTGTTTGTCTGTTGACTTAGGTAACAGATGTTGGCTTCTTCAAGTCGGTTGAGTGTTAAGATTGATAACATTTTTATCATTTCAGCAGTGCATCCATCCATCCATCCATTCGTGCAGCCACATGAACCTCAACACCCACCCACCCATTCATCCATCGTTCAGTTCTTTTGTTAGAAGTCGGTGAATGAATGCTCAGCTCTTTAGTGAAACTTGTCCATGTAATGCTGCTGCATGAAAATAGATAAATAATATGCCAAAGCAACCAAACCAAACCAGACCTAACCAAAGCAAAACAAAAAATAAAAGGAGTAACTTTGCTTTATACCACGGCTCTCGTCTCCTATTCATTTGTGCTTAGTAAGTACTCCAGCACAAGGATTTTGTTGCTCGCAGTCTAAGGACACTATCTGATTTCTTTCGATTTTCTTCCCTACTTTGTCGACAGTTTGGCAAAGATTTTCATGTTTTTCAATTTTTTTTTCAACGATCCCACCCTCCGTTCATACGCAAGCAAAGTGATGATTTGGCAGGTTTTAGTGCTGTGACGGCGGAATGATAACTCTCCGCAGAAGAAGAAGCAGCAACAGCAGCTGATGAAGAAGAGTTCAATTCATTCCTTTCTTCAATTCACTGCCGATAAATATGAAATTTTCATTAGAATGAAATGACTTTAGTGTGTGCGTCGAGCATTTTAAAGGGAAAATCATTAAAATGTTTATCCGATAATCTTCTTGGGGGGGAATTTCAAAAAGTTTGTGAGTGAAATGAGCTCGAAAGCATTTTAGATAAATTTATCATTAACGACTGTCGAATTTCTGAATTGCATTAAAATCATCCACGCCAGTCATGCGGTATGGAATCGTTCGCTATGGCTAGCCCGATATTAATTATCCCAAAATTATTGGTAAAAAGTGAGGTTAGACGATTAAATTGTCATTGCAATGAGACATATCATCGGCTGTGTTATTTTCGCACCTAAGCCATTTTCTCATATTGAAGATTTCTAGGATTTCTATAAAAATTGATTAATTTTATAATTTTTTAAATATAAGAAAACGAAAACAAAATACCGTTAAGTTTGCTCATAAAATATCTGTTTTTGTTGGATACCAGATTTTTCAGATATTAACCTTAAAATCATGATTCTTTTAAGTTACGGTTCACTTTCACGTCAGCTGTGTCAGCTAGTGGCACATTTGTGAACATCCTAGACCCATTAAGAGCTTTGGTTTTGTGGTGTAGTTAAATTCCGAATTCAGACCGTTTCTGGATATACTCAAAGCTGAAGCTATAGTGTTCGTATGTAATAAGGGAATTTAGCATTCACTCACCCTCGCAACACGTGTCAGTCACATGTGTGCTGTTGTCTACAAGTGTGGGTGAGTGTGCCTATCAGCCGGTGTAAATTGAAACGGTTCTCTCTGTTACCAGATCGCACAAGTGCGATATGTTTTTAATAAGTGCGGCGTATTTCCCAGGATATGTCTCAACAATTTTATTTTAATAGACTACAACAATCTTATTCCCTTCTCTATGGCATTATTATTATTATTGTCGTCATCGTCATCATTATCTTTGGTGACAATGGAATAGAGTCTTGGCATTGCGGTGGAGGAGGAGGTGGAGGTGGGGGTGGGGGTATGTCTAATTTTGTTCACACACGCACACACCATGTGTACCTACTATAGATTCATAGTGATGACGACGATGAGACAAGCAAAAAAACGAAGAAACAAAAAGAAAAACAATAACCACCATCCACCACATTATCATCATCTTTTGTATTTAATGTTTTAAAGGATAGACATATACACACACATTCGAATACATATACACACACACTTGCACATTAAATGGAAAGTGTTTTTATTTAAATTTCATTTTATGGTATTTTTTGCTTTGTTAGCATAATTTTCAATATTCTATCGTAGAAGACTCTCCACTCACTCTCTCTCACACACACACACCCACCCTCCCATTCATATGCATATGTACGTGTGTGTGCGTATTTGTATATTTATACAAAAGCAATTTTCATCATTGGTTCTGCTCGGTGTTGTCGGTTACTTCTGTTTTTTTGTGATATTTTGTTTTTGTTAATCTTAACAGAAAACAAAAGACCGAAAAAACATAACTTTGACATTTCGTTTAAGTATGTGTGCGTGTGTGTGTATTTGCCAGTGCCATTGCCAGAGTTATTATCATTTTGTTGTGTGAGTGCCGTTTTCATTAATATCGCATAAAGCGCCACAACCAAAAAGACGAAGCAGAAGATCGTAAAGTTTTATATTGTCTGAGTGTGTGTGTGTGAGTGTGCATACATAAATTTATGAAAAATTGATAAGCATTTTAATTTATTTCTCAATTTCGAGAACAAACACAAACATCGAAACGAGCCAGCACAAATCTCCTTTGTTTTCATGATGAGGTTGGCATAACTGAATTTTTATTACACCACATTTTATCATCTTCACATATCGACCACATCTAGATCACAGTTGGGTGTATAGTCTGCCAAAACAAGAGGTGATTATGATAAAACTTGAGATGTTGTATATTGCTCTTGAGTTTGCCTCAACACGTTTTCCTGGAATCAAAGAAATTTTTATATTCGCCCAAGATCTGACAGAGGGATGTTTTCTGTTTCTTAATATTCAACGAAAATTAATTTGACTTGTTTATAAAATAACATTGGTATTCACAACTCCCTCATTGCCTTGTTTCGCATAGCTACGTGAGAGCCTTGTTCTAGTTTAAAACTATTTGCAAAATATTTCGCCTACGACACTATCCTTTTATTTGATCTGGACGGATTTAAAAAAATCTTCGAAAAAGAAGGATTTGTGAAATATGTATCAAATTAGAAATTGTCAAGTTTCGCATCAAGTTTCTGTTTCGATGATGATTCCATAATTTGAAACACGGAATATATGTTTAATTTTTTAATTGCCTTTGGAATCTACACAAAAAAGAGACATGCGATTCTCAGATGGCAAAAAATTATATTTTTTTTAAGTCTCCAGTTCTGCCTTCGGATGTTTACTGAAGCTTAATGAAATTGTCATTCATTTTGTTTGATATTATAAGAAATGTTTTTTCTCTAAAAATCGATACTAGCTTCATAAAAATATTACAAAACACGGAAGTTCATACAAACTTTCACAGAAATTGTGTCCAGTGTGTCGCCTACCTTCTACTTCCATAATGTCGGAATCACTAGTACTTCTTCGTTAGCATTCTGCCTAACAATTACAATGATCGACTGGTAAATATGGACAGTATGTTCATATATTTTGGGTTCTTCCCAGATTCTGTTCCTGCTGCGCAACCAATCACTCTGGTGTCATTTCATTTCAAATGGATTTTTAATCGCAGCTCTTTAAATGGAATCATCGTTTGACCAGCATAAAGTTAAAAAACAATTTGGGGGCTTTTCACCTTCTTTTTGTCGTTTGTTGCTGTTGCAGCTATTGTTGTTGTTGCTGCTGTTCACTTAAATTACATTTTAATTTGCACTTTTCAATGTTCAACCTTTTAACTTTAGCAGTTCTTATTGTTTACATGAAAAAGTTTATAGCGAATATATTGCTACTTTTGTTGTTGTTGCTGCTGCCGCTATGTGTGTGTAAAGTTGATATAAACACATACTCTCCTCATCCACATACAAACAGGCGCGCGTACGATAGCACAATTGTACGTATTACACGCGAGTAATTAAACATCAGGTTAAAGTAGTTTTTTGTTTGTTTTAAGTTAAAGTGGAATCTGAAACGGATTTATACTCGTTTGCACAGTCATTTTGTTCATAATGAATAGCAACCTCATTTCACCCTACCACAGATCAGCTTTTTCTATTTACTTATATGAGTAAGAGCACCCAAAACTAGAATAATAAAATAAAAAAACAATAAAGGGGATAAAAGACAAATGTTGGAAATAATTGTCTTCATAAATGTGCATATTCTGGTGCATTTTACATGATCTTTTACAAAAGGGATACTTTTTGTCACGAATAAATATGTTTTCAATTTTGGACGTCAATAGTCCTATTTTGATATCTAAGATAGGAGTATAAATCTGTGTACACAGGGAATAACAACGTAAACTGAAATTGAGTTAAATGCTCTACAATAGCAGGGAATTTAATTATCTTATAGTCTTTTTGCAAATGCCACTTCACGCCAACTTTTCATTTGAAATATAAACTTAAGTCAACATAAGACAGATATAATAATAAATATTTAAAAAACTGTGGTAAACTACACGAGATTAGGGAGGAAGACCCCAATGGATCACATAGTTGCAGAGCAATTCGTTTTTTACCAGTGGCCTTTGTGCAACATATTCCAAATTCTCATGTTCACTGGAGTCCCTGCCAACCCAGGCCTCGGAACACAGCAACCGTGTCATATTTAGCTCTTAGCAACGATATTTTTCTTAGCTGAAGTGTGACAAGTCGACTGAGTTACGAGCCATTACGGAGTTAAGTACGAACAGCAATTTAAGCACTTTAAAACATTTAATGAAATGTTTCCTATGGAATTCATTTATTATAATATTTTGTAAGTGATTTTTTTCACGTGAGCTTTTCTTACGCCTCCTTGAGCATTTATTGAGGCGTAGCTATTGTTGTTTTCATTGTCGGTATAAGCGGGGTTATACTCACTCCCTCTGCCACACACTCACACAGTACTAAATATGAAAAGGGGGCTAATTGTTTCATACACGCATAATAATATTATGGGGATCTGGGTTGGATTATAATGGCAGGTGAGTGGGGAGCTGTTGCGTCACGCCAAAATCCAAAGCCAAGCGTTACGCAGAAATGTCACAAAGTTGCCTGGGCAAGGAAAGGTGAACCCAGCCACCACTGGCAACTTTAACGAATGGAATGAACAACAACGACAATGAAGCAATGGCAGAGAAAGGAGCCGGAGAACAGCAGAGCAAACGATGTATGAATTAAATGGTTGAGAGTGTACAACTAGTTTTGTGTTGTTGCCCATATCCATGTTGCGGGGCGCTTGACTTTGGTCATTGAAGCATACGGCGGAGAACAGTTTCGCTCGACGTGACTGCGTTGAATATGTTTAACGGTGCGATGCTGTACGAGTAACTAGCACAAGTAAAAGAAGCTTGTTAGTGGGACGTACGCTGGAAGTTACCAGCCGGAACAAACTGATATTTTATGTAGGTACGAGTGCGGGTCCTTGTCTAAGTACGTAATTTAGCACAAATCCCTTGGGTGCATGTGCCCGCTCTGGTGGCTAAGTGCGCGCGCGTGTGTGTGTGTTTGTGTGTGCATGAGTGCGTGAGAGGGGGTAAGTGCTCAAAACGTTTTCCACCAACAAATGAAAGGACAACGTCGTCCTCGTCATTGTCGATGTTTTTGCTGTTGCTGTTGGTGTTGCTGTCGCACATCCCACAGTGTCATGAATGTGGTCAAAAATAGCTGGTTCTTGGCTGTTTCTAAGACAAGATATTTTGCAATATTTTTGCGAAAACCGCTGCCAGACTTGAAATCGTTTCCGTTTTACCGTTCATGCTGAAAACGCTCCCCAATAGTGATACAGTAATTATCACTTTACCCTAATCTTTGAAGTATCAGATATATGAATATGACTATTATTGTGAGCGTGCATGTGTAAATTTATCGTTTAAGCTTGGAACGCGACCAATTTTTGTAACCTTCCAGAAGCTTCCTATCAATAAAGGAATTGAAATTATGATATTTCTTTAATGTGACCAATTACACTACCCAATAACAAGGTAGGAAAGTTCAGAAATTATTAAAACTACTCTCTTGGGGAAAAGAAATAAAAGAAATATTTATACTCAATTGAAAACGTGTCCTTGTGTCTCGAGAATATCCCCTTCAAATCAGAGTAAAGAGTTTTTTTTAGCTTTACTCTTTATGTGTTTTTGGAACGCGGTTACTTCTGGTCGGTATTTGTCCCTTGTCGTAAAACAAAACCCCAACACAACTCTTTCGGCTTTTGTTTTTTGACGGATCCGTTTACGGAGGACCACTGTGCATTCCGGTGAAGGAAGACTAAAAGGACAATGAGTGTCCTGTTATTGATGCTTGGTGTAATTGTGGCGGCGTTGCCGGTGTGCTCGGCAACCGAAAATGTTGACAATGAACTTGTTGTTGGCTGGTGCGTTTCGAGATCAATTTCACTCGTTTCTTGTTGTGGACTTTTGAAGTCCTTGTTACAATCCAATTAGTGTTCAAATTTAAGCAAAATTTACATTTTGTTGCTTCGCCGTTCGTTTATGTGGGTGGGTGGAGTGGTAGAGTAGTTTCTGTTGTTGTTGTGCGTTACGCCACGTTGAATGTGTCAAATTTGAATTCAAACGTGTTGTTCTGTTGCTGTGTTGCTGTGTTGCTACATTGTCATTTGTTGTTCTCGTTGTAGTT
Source organism: Polietes domitor (assembly GCA_947397865.1). Lineage (NCBI taxonomy): Eukaryota > Metazoa > Arthropoda > Insecta > Diptera > Muscidae > Polietes > Polietes domitor. The sequence goes on from OX377622.1 coordinate 94,335,126, forward strand.
GTTGTCCGAACGAAATTACGCTGCACGCATTAATTCCACTGTCGGCATTGTTGCCGTTGTTGTCTTTCTGGCGCTTCGAGGAAGAGAAGAAGAAGCGTCTTTTATTTCAAAATTTCCAAAATGTTTTCGTTTTTCTTCTCGTTCTTCTTTTTTAATAAAACGTTGTTGCTTCTTTTTTCGTTGTCGCTTTTGCCGGGGTAGGACTAGAACATAAATCGTTTACGCTTTGTTTCCTTTCGTTAAGTTGGTCATTCGTGAAGCAGTGACGTGTACGCTGGCCGCAAGGACCAACCATCCAACTAACGCACGGCAACGGAAGCAGGCGGCCCTGATGCGTTTATTGTTTAACAATTCTTATCAAGAATTATTTGAATTTTAATTTGTCCACTTCCTACCAGCCCACAGCCACCCATCGCGGAACATTGACTCTGTGTGTTTGTTTGTCAGCTGGAATCTCATTCTTTACACTTCCACTTCCACTTGCAGTGGCATGGCAGGCGGGTGTGTGAGTGAATAAATTTATTTACATAAAAACTAATTTGTAACTTATCGGAGTGTACACTGTACAGTGTACACACTGTCTTGGTTGTCCTGGTTGCCCTGGCTGCCCTGGCTTGCGGAACGTTGTTACTTATCAGCCGAGATGAATAGCAACTTGCTTTGCACTGACGCTGCTAATGCTAAATTAACAATGTTGCTCATTAGAAAGTGGGAGCAAATTGTAGAGATTTATAGTACATTATGCTCGTCGTTTAGGCGGCACAGGATTCGATAACAATAGTCCTGTGTGACGGGAGAGGTCACAAGGAAACAGATTGTTGTGCGAGTTTTTTTAAATAGATACTTGCCAGTATCTCTGTAGCAGGTTTTGTTGTTGACTAGTCCATCGATGAGATATGTGTCATGACCAATAATATATTAGGCCAGAACGGACTTCGAGACCTTTAATCAATCCTCATCACCAGAAATGTAAATCTTTTATTTACCTATTGGCGATTGAATATTCTATCAGTAAGGATGAATCTTGATAAATAATTAAATTATTTAGATAATTTCGTTTATACCTAAAATAACATGTTTGCTAAGTTAAGACAATAGACAGTGCATGAAACCTTAACTATTTTTTTTACAAAATAAACGCCATTAACTTCTAAATCACACTTGCTTCATAACTAGGCGCGAAATTACATGGAAAATTCAATGCAGTCCATTGCTTAAAGATAACATAATTTAAAAATATTTACTTTTATTAGCAAAGCTGTAAATTAAGAAAGGCACCCTTTTCGAAAATTAAAAATTTTGAATTTTTGAGATCCATTTCGAAGAAGGAGGCTCTGCGAAATTGTTGCAACTAAGAAAATTGAGAAATTTTAATTTTGTGAGCAACAATGGGAGTATCTGCAACAATGCAATAGAGGGCTGCCTAATATTATTTATTTGCATTCAGGAGAGTAGTTCAGTTCAACGACTGCCATATACATAGCTCTCGTATAGAATCTGGTAGGAGTGAGAAAGTCTTAAAAGCTGTTAATGATGTGTGAGAATCTAGGTACCAACTCACACATAATTCACTGAGGTGCTCGCGCACCGGTTTCAGCAATAAATTGGTTCGGGCATAATGTTCGAACTATAAAATTGTAACTGATGGCGAGTGTGAAGGTTACGGATATGCTGCGATCGAACACGATTGGCTTAGCCGATAAATACTTGTTCGTCTTTCATTTGGTTGGTGGTGAAGGGCAGGGGAGTTGTTAGGTCGGTCATTCGTTGTTTGTTGAGTTTTGTTTTTGGTTTTCGGTCTTTGGGTTTGTCAATGCTAAGTAGTCTTGCGGTCACCACCTCACACTCTGTGTTTGTTTGTTTGTATAGCCGCCGTTGTTTTGGTTTTTGTTTTTGTTTTGGTTTCGTTTTGAGAGTAAATCAACTTAACATTCGTTTTTCGTTTGCACACACATAAACACACACACACACACCCACCCACACACCAAAGCATACATACATACATGATGTATTTATGAGCCTGTGTCCGTGCGTGTGTGTGTGTATGTATGTTGGTATTTAGATACGTTTGCATGTTCACTAAGAGTATTGTTGTATGTCCTTAAGATTAGTTTTGACTTATACTTATCCGTAGAAGAAATTCATGCCTCATGCTCAGTAGCGGGGTGGTGGTGGTGGTGTTGTTGTTGCCGTTGCTGTTTCCGTGATTACCGTCAACAGAGCCCCCTGTGAGGCATCCTACAGCTATACGAGATGACCGTCGGCATCTGTGAATGCTACGGTGGCACCGCCAGCATTGAACGTGGTCAGACTGTGTGGATTTGTGGGGTCATAGGCTGCACTGGAGGTCATCAGCAGATTATTACTAATGCCGGCCGAATTGGGGATGTTTAGCATTTGCAAACTGCCGGGAGGTCCTGGCATTATCAGTGAGGGTGGTTGCTGAAGCTGGTGCTGGAGCTGGTGTTGGTGCTGGTGCTGGTGCTGCTGTTGGTGCTGGTGCTGATGTTGGTGCTGGAGCTGATGCTGTTGTTTGTTGCGATTGGGATCCTTCAGAATGCTTTGCGGTTGTTTGGGCGTGGAACTGGGCACCGACATTAGACTTCCATTGCCCACACTCGATGTTGTTGTCAGAGTTGACGAGGTAGATGATATATTCAGGGGATGCAGGTCATGCAACATATGTACGCCGCCCATATTGGTGGTGGTGTGGTGTGTGACATCCGGCGGTGGTACATGGGATACACCCTTCAGGATGCCACGTCTTAAGGTACCGGTGCCACCGTTGCCCATGGGTGGTGCTGCCGCCAGTATGGTGCCGCTTATCATGGAGGCCTGCGACACGGGCTGTAGGTGGGCCATTGGCATTGGTTGTGTAAAATCGATCTGAGCAGCATAATCCTGCAAAAACAAAACAAACAACGAACTTAATTAAAAACAAACAATCAGGACATGAGGCAAATAATCATTGTGGTGTATTATTGAGGCTGTCCTTATAAATTATATTTGATGATGTTGTCTCCCGTTCACCGCCAGCAAATGTATCCAAAACAAAACGTAAAACGCAATAAAACACACACTTACACTAGAATTTGTATAGTTTTATGTCCTTTTTCTTAACAATTCTTCCCAAAGTCCTTTTTGTTCGTTATATTCTTTCTTAGGAGAATTTATATAAACCGACATTTTAATGGGAAAAGTTTTGCCTGTGGTGAGCTTCTTTCTACCCACTTTTGTGAATGTCAGAAGAAAAAAAACCTACGAAAACTACCCGAAAAAGGACACGGAAGAGGGTCGAGCAAAAAACAGGAACGTCATATCATGTTTTTGCCACAACCTCTAAATAGTTTATTTGTTGATGATGGAGTTGATAGTAAAGTTAGTTTCTTTATCCTGCTTCAGTCTGTGCCAGTCTCCTTTTGCTAACACAAGACAAGCAGCATGGGGAGGGATTGATGGTAAAGGGGTCATTTTAGAGTTGATGCAAATAAGTACATATTTTTGGCATGTCCTTAAGTCGTGTCGTCTCATATTTGCATATGATAAACCAGTGTGTGTTCTCTGAGATAAGAGACGAAATGTTATAAAATTTGTACTCCAGTATAAACGATTTATCCCAATGGTATCAGTTACATGAACCGAATACAATACTTTCCGAGAGTTTACTGCTCCAGACGCTGATCTATGAAATACATATGTACATATGTATGTCATATGATAGCATTTGCACCCTGAGCATTATTCTTTCAGAGAATTTTACTTTGTGCGAAATTTTTAAACCTGCTGGGAATGATCGGTTTAAGGCACCATTTTGATATACATATTTGAAAAATTCTGATGCCGGAAAAGACTATGTGGTGACATTTTAACTGTCGCCATTTGTACACATCGGACTTTTAAAAATACCACACCTTTCCAGGAAATCTCTTTCGGCACTTCTCTCACCCATTTTTTTGAACTATTTAATGGAGTCATGGAAGCAAATCTATTTGTGGGTTTTCAATGTATTGGGTAATATTGGCAAAATGATTCGTAAAGTATCTAAATTGGTTCCGTCTATTGGCAAACGTGTGCTTAATGTTCGTTAGGGTTTTATTGAATAGTTTGTTCAGGGACGACCCTTTTTGCAAATTATAGACAATTGTTTCATTCCCATAGCTCACTACAGTAGACAGGCACACGGACATACCTATGTGTATGGATTCGGGTGAGTCTGTTTGCAACATTTTCAAAAATTAACAATATGTTCAAGCATATTGCATAGAAAAGTGGAAATGACACTGGCTTGGTTCCTTTTTCTGGCCTCAAAAAGTTACGCCAGGAAATGTGTTAAATTTTGGAAAATTCGTAAATTCGCAAGTTTAAAATATAATGTAATTGTGTATTTTAAAACATGAAATTATATTTTATATATGATTTCTTTGTAAATAGGCGGCTGGTTGATATTCATCATAAACATATTTTACTATTATTGAAATGGCATAACATTTGAATAGGCTTATACTTTCTGAATAGATGTGGCACGAATTTAGATTTTTGCTATAAATCTACATAATTTTATTTTTAGTTAATTTTTAATCAATCAAAATCTTCTCTGATTTCCCCGATTCCTTTATATTTATTTATGTTAGCTACTGATTTTTTATTTACTTTGTTCATTTAAGGCTTCTTTAAATATTTCCTAAAATTATTTTTTCAGAGAAATGATTTAAAATCAGGTCGTTTAACGTTCATAGATTATTAGAATGAAATGCTTTTCCGGGGGAAAAACATTTTAAAAGCCATTTCATCAAGTATGCTTCAGATCGATTTAATAGTAATTAAAATTGCCTAGGATATGTTTCGCTATGAAAATGAAAATTTGGATAATATTTAATTTTCGAACAAATCAAAATTACTTTTAAAATATCCGGTTTTTGGCGCTATTTAAACTTTAACTTCCTTTTGGCGCATTTAAACTACAATTATTGAAATTTGATGTATGGACGCTGTTATAAATTGAAAACAAACAGTGAACAAAATGAAATGAATGATTGGGGAATAAACAATACTCCCCCGTATTACTCCGGGCCAGGTACATATACGTAAATATGATTTTTTTGATATTGTTTTTATTATATTCGATGCAGCCAGCCTCCATGCAGTATATAGACCCAATGACCACTGGTCATGATTACGGTTTATGCAGAAGCGATGCCGAAACAATCGGACCACCACCACCAACACCTGTGACACTGCCGGCCATGCCGCAATCGTATGCGTTGATAGTGTGTGTGCTTGTGTTTGTGGGGCGAGGGAATGAAAATACAACAAAGGCTGTAATCTCCATAAGCTGGAAAATGTTATGCAGTCAAGAGTAAAGTTGCTGTTGCAGCCACCAGCAAACAGACGTAAACCCCAAAAGTTGATAATATGTACTGCATATGCTGCATGTGTGTATGCGTGTGTGCTTACACTCATACACATGCAAATGTACGCTATCTAAAGTTATTTTTTGCATACAAATCCATATTGCCAGGTTGCAGCCATATTAAACATACATACATATGCAGAACAAAACAAAAAAACGTTTATCAAAGAGCAACTCCCCATGCTGGTGGCTCAATAATCTGGACAATTAATGATGATTTCATTTTCCCACATGGGAGGAGCGGCAAACGCAACGAATTGAACCGATTCTGATGCAATGTGAAATTGTAATGGCAGACTAGCTTAATAATTGAAATGTGAATATGTTTGCAAGTGAGTGATATTTCATTCTGTTTTCGGCCACTGACATTGGCAAACCACAGTAGTAGTAGTGTTTCCAAGACACTTCCACTGAGTCACCTTTTGACTCAGTTGGAAGGTTGTAATTGAGTTCGCATAAGACTACCTTATGAATGTACATCTGCAATCTCTTTGGGTACAAGAAACCAGAGCAATAAATTAATTAGGCTGATGATGAAAAAACAAATTGTATTGATATTGAATCCACAGGATAGATGCAAATTGCATTTATCTCAGTTAGAGAGCCAGTTTGGTTCTGGTTGGTTGTTTCTCCCCCTCATCTTGACTTTAGAATTTAATTAGTCTGATGCTTTTGGTGGCCATATCAGGAGCAGTGATTCTCAAATGGTGGTCCGTCGAATGCAATTTCTTATTTAGTAATTAAAAAATGTACAAAAATATTATAAAAGATTGTATGTTTGCATTATTCTTAAAATTGTGAATTTTCGAATAAACCGAAAACTGAATATTGCTGAAAATTGTGAATATATTTTAAAATACTCTGCTGCAATTTATTTCTGACTTACTGCGGCCCACTTCCCTTTGCAAACGGATCAGTGTACTGATGCCCAGTCAACAGTCTGTATGTCGGCGAGCTTCCAATCACTGCACGAGAGTTTATTAATTTCATTTCCTGCACGGCAAGCAACAGCCGCCAGATGGTGCATTTTATTACCCTATGATGGGGACATGCGATTTAACATGTACCACCCCCCACCCGCCAGTGGCTTTTTATTTCCTAGTCCTTTGTGCCTGGCAATAGCTTCAAAGAATTTCAAGGGGTTTTCTTGTTGATCGCAGTTATTTGAGGTTTGCTATGGGTTCTTTTTTTCCAGTTCAGCTTCCAAGTCACACCCGCAATGCTGTTGCTGGTGCTGCAAGCATAAACTTCATGTCATCGTTTAAAGTTGTTCAGTTTTATAAATGTTGCCATTTTAATACACTGACAGAGGCAACATGGCATGGGCTTAAACAACAACACAGCAGCAGCAGCAGCATAAAAAGAGAACAACATAAACTATTATGGAAGAACACAGACTGTGGCTTCCGTACGAGTTCAACTCGATTGCTTTCGCTGCAGCTGTTCCCTGTTACACCAGGCAGCATTCTGCGATGGGCCGGGGTCTTGTGGGGAGTGCGAATTCAGTTGTTCTGTTGTTTGCTCAAGTCGGAGTTGTAGTTGTAGCTGTAGCTGTTTGCTAATACAGTTGCAGGGTTGAGGCAGTAAATATGTCATTGGAGACAGGCGAACGCTTCCAATGGGTGAGCAATATAGTGGTGGCGGAGCAAGTTTCTCCTTGTCGAAGGAAGGAAGCGGAAGGTGCGGCTTATTCGTATGCAGCTCCGTGCTAACAAATGTTGTATAATTTTTCACTTGTTTTCCGCAGTAGTCGAGTATCAGCCGGTGCACCGGTGTTGGAAGCGCATGCTAATGTTGCTGATGCTGCTGTTGTTGTTCATTTCTTACTGCTGCCATTGTTGCTGGTATTTCTGTCGGCAAGCGTGACTGGCATCGTCGATTATTGTCAATGTTGTCTTGTTCGGGTTGGCTGTGACTGCTCCTGACACTGACTCGATTTGTAACTTTAACAAAATAAAAGAGCACATATTTTGCATTCTGATAATTTTTAATATTTGTCTGTTACATGCTTCGAATTGTCAAGCCATCACAACATTTCGACGAGATAATTCTGTGTAGTATTTCCTGAATTAAAAAAATGTTCCAGTTTCATCTGAGAAACACGGGTAAAATTTAAATGATTAATTTAATTAGAAAAATGCAGCTTGAAATTGAAACCATTTTGAATTTTTTAAATTCAACTCTTTTACTACAATGAGCAGGGGTCGAAATGAACGCACACCTTTAAGAGTTGGCCAAACTCTAAGAGACTCCTCACGCGGAGCAACATCAAAAATAATGCGCATTGTGTGCAAATCAACCGTGCGACTCTTGAAGACGAACTCTTTAAAGAAATGAGGACAGAGAAAAAGATCGGGAGGGAGATAAAATATACAGATAATTTCCTAATAATGGCGCTGTGTAATCCTATTGACTAATTCCACATGATACGGAACAGAAAATTTTCTGATTGTACTTCAGAATACGAAAAAAACTGCATTTCCGGACTTTCAAAATATATGAAATTGTAGACACTAGGATGGATCTAAGAAGGAAAAATTTAAAAAAAAATCGTATCTTTTTTTGGCTGGAGATACAAATCTACTTTTTTGCAGTATTTCAAACAAATTTCATTTAATTTGATATCAAATTATGAAATTTTAAAAAAGTATACATTTTTATTTTTTTTAGTTCCTCGTAATTTTTAATTAATGAAAAGCTAACGATTCGATGAAGTCCTCCTTTTATACAAATTCAGACACACTGGTGAAAAATAAAGGTTCAAGGTTCTATATTTCTCAGTCCAGATCTTCAGATCGGTCGTCGGCTTTTGCTATAGCAGCTGACATAAGCACATAAGTGTGTTTATTTGTAAAAATCTAATGGGGGAAGTATGGGATTTTGATCCTTCCGTACATAAGGTCATGACTGTATTGTATTGAAATGTCACGTTGACCACGATTGATGTGCTGGATTTGAATGTAAGGAAAGGTCAAGAAATTGACGATTTCATATTAAACTGTAGCATTGTCTGACCTTCTTGAGGACTGATCGTTCACATTACCAAGAATCGTGTGTATCTTGTACATCCAATATTGCTTTCAGACCATTAATGCCAATAGAAATTATGACTTTTGAGATTCTTCTCTAATCAAAGATAAATAAAACGCTCACATTATGATGATGTATGGGATCACATGTACAAACCTAATAAATTTAATTATCCTTAAAGGATTGAAGCCAAATTATCGCTATATTGAAAAATTAAATTTAAACATGTATTTTTTCACTGATCATGCTACCCTCGTATCTCTCCACACTTCTGGTTGATATATCGTCTCTGCACTAAGCCATCGATAAGTCGCAGGAATCAATGTTGAGCACTGGCAATGCCTACGAAAATAATTCAAAAATGAAAAATTCACCTCAGCATAAAGTGAACGCTGCACATCAATTGGCCTTTTCGGAATTGTCTTTCATTTGTCACACTTAACCAAATAAAGGGATGCCGAAAGAAAGCCCAGCCCATCGATAAAATGGGAACATATACGCAAACTGATTGCTATGGTTGGAGCGAATGCACACGTTAATCAAGTTGTTAAATGATAAATAAAAAACATGCGAACGAATTCAGAAGTCAGACGTCAGCACAGTAACGAACCGACGACCAAGAAAGTAAACATCGATGCCACTGCCAAATGCAGAGTAGCAGCACCAGCACCAGCACCAGCACTGGAGCGACTGAACATTCGATGATGTAATTCTCATGACTTTGGTGCTATAATTATAATGGAAATGAAGTCCGTCTGCAATGACGGGTGTGGGTCCGAACGGAAGCAGCAATTAACTGGACTGAACGGACGACACTAACATAATTGCGTTGCTGAGTCAACAAATGGACGTACAAAGGATATGTGCTTAAAGTGCCCCAGTGTTGGTGAGAGTGTTTGTGTGTGTGCCTGAGTACTACGGGGAGGGAAGGGGAGAGCGAGAGTTTACCACACAGTCCTTGGCACACACACAATCGCCCTTACCCATGTGACATGTGTGGACCTTTAGTTACGACTACTGCTCCATGGAGTTTTTTCTGCTTTTGGCACTTCCATCATTGTTGGCATTATGCGTATGGGAGTGTGTGCGTATGTATGTACACTTTAAACAATTTAAAAGTTGAAAACATCAACGTAATTAACGTATGTGTGTATTAGAGAGGGTTCACTTGAATGGTCGAAAACAATGGGGGAAATGTTGAACAACCCTGTGCAGAACATTTGCGGAGACTATCACAAGTTTAAAATTAAAAAAAAAGGAAGGCGATTTTAGATTCTATAAAAAAATCAAAAAACGTTAAAATTTTGGGTTTTAATTTACTTTCAAAATGCAGGACGATGTTGAAATAAGTAATGTTAACGAAAAAAGCAAACCGAAGGTACATATCGTTATCTTAACTATAATTTTAAATAGAGATAACGGTCATTTTATTTTTACATATTCCGAATTATGTTTTCCCATGTAATTTTTTCAGTTGCATTTTTTTTAAATTTTTCTCTGAATATATGGACCCTTGAAAGCACTTTAAATATAAATGTTTACTCTTGTCTTAGAATAACTTAGTTGTCGGATTATTATTATTAAAAACTCATATTTGTTGGGAGCACTTTGTAAAAAGTGTTACAAAATATGAAAATTATTGTTGAAATTTCATTTAAATGAACAAATAAAGTTTCAGATAAACATTTCACTGGTTTACGACTATCAGCTCATTTATTCCTATTTGCTGTTTTTTCGTGATTACTTGGGAATTTGCCTATTATTACTCCATATAAGAGTTACTACGAGGTAAAGGTAATGCTGCGTCGTAAATGGAAATATGTCAAAGCGATACAATTAAAAATGTAACTAAATTCAAAGCGTTTTCGTATATGCAACCAGCAGGTGGAGTAAAGAAAACTATTATTACAGCAGGGATGAAAGCTGATGGAACGCAAACCACCAAACTTCATATCTACGCAATCTGATGACATAAAAAACTTTTAATAAATTTGCAATTTTCAATTTTAATTTCAATTGTTACATCAGGCGTTGCTTGGTTATTGTTTTGTGCACTTAAACGTGCAAACGCTCGGTTATTATAACAAATTAAAATTCAATATAAAACACATCATAAAAATTCAATAAAATCACAATAAACACCGTATTTGATGAGCGATCAAGTGAATGGCTCGCCATAAAAATTTAATTTGATATAACACATACGTAGATGCACACACACATACATAGTTACACATCTATCTACATACAAATTTCATATGAATTTGGTCGCAGAACAAAAAATCGAATTAAATAAATGCATTTTAATCAAATATATGACACAAGTACTGCGTATAAATTCGAAATTCGCAGCTAGCATGTGGGATGAGGCCTAACAATTATCAGCAGTAATACACACCGAGATGGAAATCACATTCGAGGCCTGTACGATTCTCCGCGAAATCATTTACGGCAGTTGGACAAACGAATCCAAATGAATATTTCTTCATTTTACTCAGAAATGCTTATTGCAAAATCTTACCGAGAGATCTAAATCGTCATACATAAGAGTAGGCCAATTATTTTGAACACGCAACGAACTGTATTCTGGCCTCTAATGGCTGAAAACATTCCTAAGAATTTTTCTGTCGCGCTGTTTTGGATTTGGTTTGGAATTCGAGCAGTTTTAGATGACGCCATAAATAGTTGAATGGGTAATAAGGATGCTCGAAATTTAAGTTAGCTCAAGTTGGTAATATATCCATTGAATACTTCAAATTGACTGTCGTTTAAAATTAAAGTGACCTGATTCGAATTTGACTTTAGTCTAGTAGAGGCTTGTCATCTAGAATAACTTGACTTTGGTCTGTTTGTTCTCCGTTTGTTTGTATAGAATGTCGGAAATAATATACTCTATTCCACTATCGGAGATGTTGGAGGCACGAAGAGTACGATGAGTGCATGAAAAACTCTACTATTAACGACTTAATGAGGATTAGAAAATATAACTTTATTGTTCATACGTGTGAATTGGACTATGTGTCGAAAGGGTTGTGTTTCTTCCACTTGTCTTTTTTGTCATTTTCGTTTTATTACCTTTTTTTGTTAATTTTTAGTTTAATTTCACATTACTATTGATCCAACCGCTATGAACTATATACTCCATTAGTTACAAGATTTAATAATTGTTGTTGTGTAGGATATACAAATAAATAAATAAATCCATGTGTTGGATGTTAAATGTCCAGAAAGGTCACTCAAATGAGAACCGAACTCAATTGGTATGGCCGAGCGACGACTGTGCGTGCATTGCTTGTATGAGCGGGTGTCAATCAAACACGCAGCATTATTTTAAGTTGACAGACGCCATGGCGTATGAGCGATGTACATTTGACAGACATAACTCATACGTTCGTTGAACTCTCCAACCAATGCAGACGAACGCCCCAAGGGCCACATAAAACTTCTGACAGAGCAAATATTTGTTTACCTTTTTGTTCGATTGATTTGTTTTCGATTTTTTAAGTTTTGTAATTTGCTGCTCGCACAGCGTTAATATTTGCCAGCCAGGCGTATTTGCATATTTGCACATTGTAAATATTGACAATAATTGCAGGCAATCATAAGCAGAACTGTGGCAAATAGTAATTTGTGAATACAGTCGAGCAAAAAAGAGGACAGCCTGCAAATATTGCTGTTTGGTGGTGTTAACAACACTAATAAATGTTGCCCATGTTTGCCATGTCCAATGACAGTATCTCAAAAATGTCAAAATGATGTTTCATTTCTTTAGCACACAACACTTGGAACATTTTGTGGGAATGTAGTTGTTGTAAACACACACTCACACATACACATGTATGGTGTTTGTCTACACAAGTGTGTGAGTTTATGAATACATTTATTTTCGTTTTTCCCCTGTTTTTTGTGGTCAATTTGTCCAGCCTATCCAAGGGTAACAAGAAGGGACAAATGAAAGTCTGTTGTTGGTTCGTTACTCCTCAGTTGTAGTTGCATAAATTTTATTAGGGCAGACCATTTGGAACCCGAGACAGAGCCAGCGAGAAAAAAATGTGTATCAGGGGTGGTGGAGAAGGGTGTGACAGCTAGAAATGGAAATGGATCTGAACATATAATTAATAGTTTAGTTCAGAGGTATTGTTAAACACGCAAAACGGAAACGGTCACAATCCTTTAGTGGCGACACACAGTGGTTCCAAAACGAGCCAAAATCTACAAGTGACTCGTACCCATCTCCTACTCAGACATATAACAGAGGACATGGTATGTCCTACTTTTGACACGGGCTAAATAAAATCATCTCACATAATGACCCTGCACAGGAGTAGGGAGTATTGTAGGCAATCGGATAGTCGGCCCCGTCCAAGTTTAGTCTTTGTTTCATTGTCTTTAAATATATTTTTGGGCGCTGACTTTTTTGCACGAAATCTGCTCTCTTGAACAAGTTTATGAGTCCAAGTTTCATTTGAAAAATAGTGGTTCAAGTGACTTTTGACATTAAACACGACATCTCCGGCGTGAAACTGAAAGACAGGACCTAGACAACAGCTCTTTCACTGCACCCACTGTGAAACTTGTAGAACCAAAGTTTTTTTTTGCGTTGAGGCTCTCGGAGTTGGTCTTGTATGAAGAATGCACACACAATCACACGCGGAACTATTTTCAAATGTAAATAAACTAAAATATCGTTTTAACACCACAAACTTTTCATTTTCATTTTGCACACCAGGCATACATACAGACGGGCGAGTGGAGGGACAGGCAAACAAAAAAACAAAAACAAACTTTTCTTTTACCTTACAAAGGAAAAATCCAGCAACGTTCAGACATACACAAACACACACACTCACACAAAATAAGTATGACATTTGGCAACACTAAACCTTTCCATTTTCAATTTAAACGATACCAACTGGTAGGAAAATGACTTTAAAACAATTTGTTACAAGTTTAGCTAAACTTTCACTCCGCCTCGCCCATGCCACCACCGCCGCCGACTCCCACATTCCGAGACTGCCACCTAAGGCGACGAACAACAGCAGGAGTGGCTCAACAAGAACGACGGCGTCGGTGTCGGCGGCGGCGGCGGCAGTGCGACAAAACTTAAAGCCTTTGGTATAATAAAAGTTTAGTCATGTCTTATTCCCATCTTCACATTGGTATGGTGGGGATTGCACGTAAAATCCGATCCGATTCGTGTGTTCATGAAGTAGCAACAAACGGCCTAAGCAGACGACTGTATTCAACTGAGGGCGCAGAACAGAACTTTTAAGACTTTTGGTAACAGTGGTTGGCTAAGAACATTATAAAAATAATAAAAGTTCTTAAGGCCCAAAACTCCAAAGAATATTAAGCTGGCTTTAAATGCCTACGTATGCATTGTTTGATCAACATAAGACTAAATAATTTGAAGATATGTTCAAAGTTGTCATTTAGAAGGGTTCCCTTAATCCCGCAGACTTAGGCAAATGTTGAGTGGGTGGGCCGGTTCGTCCCGCTTGAACTCCCATGAGATTTACACCAATCGCCTACGTCTGTGAAGGGTTGAGACGGCCTTTCGTGGGGTGGTTGGTGACAGCGGATGTCGATACAAAGACCAGTTACAATCTCATCAGACGTCAGTCGACCAATTTCGTTTAACCAAATAATCAAAATGTGTGTGAAACATGCATTGAACTGAACCTCGTCACCAACTCACGTTGGCGGCAAGTTCAGTTGCATGACATGCAATTTATCCTAAGGAAATTAGCCTCGGATGATGTTTCAGAAATGGGACAAGTTCGACTGTTTCTAATGACGATTAAACTGAGACACAACTGATACTGTATTCCGAACACGCAACTCTTTCTTCGACTCCACTGTCCTTCTGTTTTCACAACGCCCATAATCATCATTGTCGTTGTAGTTGCCGTTGCGTCATCTTAATCAATGGAAAACGGTAATTCGTTTTTTAATGGATTAATTTCCTTTATACTCAATCAAAAAACTTTTCGCATACCCCTTCAGCGGCCTCGCCGAGATATGCACGACAAACGGAGCCGATGTACATATATAAAAAAATGAACTAAGAAATTTTACTTTTGCTGAAATCCTCTAAAGCTTATGCCATTGTGTTACTCCGGCTAAAGGAAGATATCAGTTTGTAACAGAGCAAAACAACAACAGCAGTAACCCGAACACCACCAACAACAATGGAAGGAACAAACAACCATCATCCATTGTGCGAATGCGAGTGCGAGTGCGAGTGCCAGAATGAGCGTGTGCGTGTGTGTGTTTAGCCATACTCGATTTGAACTTTATAAAATACCGAAATACTTACAATAGACCAAACCAAACCAAATAAACTGACTCGCTGATGCAGATGGAGGGGGGGAGTTGAAGCACATGATGGGATTATTCCCCACCATATACCAACGCCCGAGCCAGTACGAGTGTGTATCGGTGGGTGTGCACGGGTCGGAATGACGATGCCGTCAAACAATTTAAAGCTTCTCTATGGCACCATTTAACCGTCGCAAGTATTTTATAAAATAAGAACGACTACAATACAACCAAACTTTATGTACTCAATATCGCACAGCATCTGCAGTTGTATTGGTACTACTACGATACGATACGATAGTAGTGGTAGTTATTTGTTGTGTGTGTGCTCAATTCATACAATATTAGACAATGCTCGATATCAAATGGATTTGATTTGTGTCGAATCATTCGAAAAAGCAGTTAGAAATTAAAACGAACATCATTGTGCAACGAAAGTTTGCAGAACAAACAGATACTGACAATTGGTAGCAGACAGAGTCAACAGCGTGGAAATCCTTTCAACAGTTGGAAAGATTACTTTTGTTGCGGTTGCTTCCGCTTCGATCCATCCGTACTGTGTGTGTCTGAATGTGTGTGTGTGTGCGTGTGGACATAATTATGTCCAAACCAGCATCCCAGATTGTTTGCCAAGGAAGTACGAAATGCAAAACGCACAGACCACAATATGGGAATTGTACATGGATAGCATTCTTGAAGTCCTCAAACATGACACTCCGTTTGGATCGCTGACATCCATGATGGGCTTGCTTCATGCGTTCCCAGAGGATCAAATACCAGTTACACTACAAAACAGTGGATGGAAACGCTGATAACAGTAACAAAATTTTGACTACTGTACCAATCCATAGAAGAATTCCATTTTTCGCTTAGCCCTTAATCACCTCCGAATATTGGCCTTCTGCAGTTTGCACTGATCTTTGGTCAGTGGAATAAACTGTAGCTATGTTAACTCAAAGTTAGGACTAACCGAGAGTTATAGATGCCAGTTTTTGTGAACATTGACATGGTTTACTCTAACGGAGCTACATGAAAACGGCAATAGATTAGCCCGTCATATCTTTTGTTCAATTTTAATGTTCAAACACACCTAATGAAAACTCCTTTACATACTACGGGGCTGATAACCAGAGCACCCTGTATTCGTGTCTCATTTCAAAATAATATTTACCAAACATCATGTTTACGGCTCCCATACTCGAGTGTACATGACCGAGAAGGGCCATCTATCATCTATCGCACAGTCATCTCATCTCTGTCGGTTGTTGTTGTTTTTTGTTTTAGTACGAAATCGATATTATAGAAAACGATGTGTTTAATAAAAATTGATCCAGTTCAATAATAAAAAACAGCCAAGTATTGACACATTTGCACATCATAAAATGCCACATTCGGTGTTAACCATTTACGCATTACCCCCAAACACGTGTGACGAAGTGCTCTTCAGTTTGTTCCCGTCCCCAAAAAACGTAGTGCCATGGGATAAGAACGAATCATGAGTACGCCTAGCTGGAAACCATCATGAATAAAATGTTATGTTATAGCGAGTAACTACTACTGGAAAATACTCCGAGAAAATATTAAATAAATGAATACCCCAAATGTTAAAGTTCACACAAGGCAAGGCAAGGCAAGACAAGGGTCCGAATGGTGAGGAGGTGGAGGAGCACAATAAAAACTGAAAAACTGCTCGTCTGCGAACGATCATAAACCAAGTCTCGATGCCAATGCTCAGAATATGTACGAGTATGTGGGTAGTTGAAAATTTAATTTATTAGAAACATAAAATTGCTCTTTTTTCCATCAACGCAAAGGACATACAGGACTCGTCGAACAAAATACATACGATACGATATGATACTTATGTACGTGTGTACATAAATATATACATATGTAGTCGACAATATATTGTGTTATTTATGTGTGTTTGAATGGCCGAATATAACTATTAAACTATACATATACAGTGACAGAGAAAGAGACAGATACAAGTACTTGCATGTGTGGACATAATGATAAAAGCACGTTATTATGAAATTTCAAATATCTTACTTTCCACAAATATCAAATATATATAATAAAAAAGACCAAAATAAGAAATCGAAACTACATCGGCCGTTAGGTACTCACAGTACTCTTGGAATAATAGAAATATTACATTCATGTAATCGGTTTTCTAGACCTTGTTAAGGCATTTCCAGTACACCCTAATACACATATACGAGTATGCATGTGTAGTTTTTTGAAAAATTTCAACACAATCGTTAGATGGTACTTAGTTTATGGTCTGAAATAAAAGTTGATGGTGATGTGGTGGTTTTCGTTCTTCCCAATCGAAATCCTGCATTTTGTGCGGTTCTCGAAAAAGGTCTACATTTTTTAATTTGACTTTGCTGTGCTTTATATAAGATCGATTGTCCTGGTCCTGGAAATTCTCTTCCGGAGCACCAGATGACCAAACATTCTACAGACAAATGGAATAGTTGTGTATCTGGAGAAATTCAGTAACAATGCTTTAGTCAATTTAATTTAATAATAAAGTTCAGTTGGCCGTATTACATTTAAAAAATGCAGCAAAATTAATCAAATATAAACTAAAATTGGCATTAATTTCAACTGTAGTTATCATCATGAATTCGGATGGGTATGCAAGGTAATTTTTAGATCGTTTTGTGACCTTTTAAATTGTGGAGAAGACAAGAATCACAAAACCACTCAAATTCTAATATTTTGAAGACAACATAATTCCAATATTTCCTTTAAAAATTGAACCAATTGAAATTGCAATATGGAAGTTGGCTATCCTTCTAGTATCTCCCGCACATTTGTAAATCTCAAGCTTGTATAGCTTCCAAACTGATACTCGCATATATAACATGGCTTAGCCGACTGGATATTCGTACTTGTTTTATTCTCTGCTTGATGTTTACGATCCATGCTCCTGTTTAATCAATACCTGGTGTGCCATTCCATGATTATTTGGCCAGAAATTGTGAAAATGAATGTACATTTGTAGGTGCGAATCAACAAGAATGTTTTTCAATGAATAATATGCAATTCTAAATTTATAACCTTTGCGGATGTCGTACAACTGTCGTCGCATGAAAATAGTTGAGAGAATTTACAATTCGTATAGAAAACATAAAACATTAAATGTTCAAACAAAATACATATCACACATATTCCATGCGTTCTGCTTGTCCTCCCCACTCCCTATCTCATACACAGGAACAAGTTGAAAACAAAATATAATGTTAATTTACATAAAATATTGAGACGCACAAAGGAGCGACATCCCCCTCCACAAAATATTGGTCACCTACCCTGGCAAAAGTGGCATCATAACCCGGCATATTTACTGGCATCCCCCCGTTTCTGACCTAGTGCGAGTCTGCTGCGTGCCAGCAATGTGACGAGAGGGAGGGGGGAGGGGTGGATTTGGATGAATGACATTTGCACAAAAAGAATTCTCACTGGGTTGTCTCAGAAGGCCGAAATGAGTTGAAAAAAGGCAGTCGTAATTTTCACCAAATGATGTTTATCAAATAATTCAATTTTAGCTCTATGCGTACAAACAAACATACATACATATGTATATGTGTGTGGGTGGGTGTGTGTGTGTGTGTTTGTATGGGATCCCACCAAGAAAGCATCAACAACGCCGACAACAACAACAACAGCAAATAATAATATGTGTCTGGTTGGCTTGGTGTGTTTCTGTTTATGAACACACGCCAAACACGAGTCGTACAACAAAAGGTTCAAAATTCTAAGCCACAATGGATTTGACCGAACAACAGCAGCAACAACAAAAAAGCCCCAAAAATGAAATTGAATTTTTTATTAAGTTTTGCCCTGCCTTCATCTACGATTTCTTGGAACCCGACATCAACAAAAGGATTGAAATGATGAGTTTATTTTATTTATTTGTGTTCGGGGTTTTCTTTCTGCTCTTTGTGTGTTTTTCGTGTGGCAAATATAATATTTATAAATTTAAAATCAGACTTTATTATTTATGGGCGTGCATGTTGAGTACATGAAAATGCCCATTGTCATAATAATTCTTAATAAATTTATGCAATTCTACGACGTTTTCTTTGGATAGTACCGCAAACAGCTCTCAGGCTTTGCAGATAATTTATTATAAGCATGGACCACAAAACAGCAACAACAATTTCTGGGATGGGAATTTCCAGGTCAGCTGAAACCACAGAAGAGAGTAATCGTCGAAAACAGGAAATCGAAGTGTCCACACAAAACTGGGTTGCCACTAGACATGCGTCTGCCTCGGTGCAGTCACATGTATTCATTTGCAACCAGGCAATTCATCACCTCAAGGACCAACTCCTCCTCCGCCAGCCTTTGTTATGTTAATTAGACTTGTTAGCTTTGAAAGCTGCGTCAAAAGTTCTTCATTTTTTTCTTGAAGATTATGAAACGCTGTACAGTGTACACTCTCAAAGCGAAAATGTTGAATGGCTTAGAGGTGTGCCAGACGGGAGGAGGATAGCACACATAGACTTCCTTGGAGACTAACCAGTTACATTAGATGTCTGTGCAAAAAGCCGAGGCGAATAGAGTTTCGGAAGCGCGAGGCAATGCACACCGGATTCGCTTGAGTAGTTTTGAATGCAACCCGAAATGCAAAGGATGACAAGGAATCCCGTGAACTTAGTGGAGTACCAGGTCCTTTGAGGCCATTACACAAAGTGCTGTTAATCATTATTATTGTGATAATAGCAAGCAGTCCGATTGAAATGTAAATTTTTATATTTTGGTAGGCACGCATTTGTGTCAAAGAGGACTACTGCCACGTAGCAATGGACTGTGCAGGACACGCTGACAGGATTTCTCTAGTTTTTCGACTCCGATTGGCAATACAACTGCATTAGTCGCCTTCTTCATTTGTGTGCACAGAGGATATTGTGGGGAATTCAGGTGTCAATTGGCATAAGAAGGTGAATACAGATCGTCATCCAGATCTAGCTATTTTGCTCGTCATTTATGTCTACAAAACCATATTGATAATATCCTGCTGCTCCATTTCTAGCTTAACATCAGCTACCGCAGTGCTCTTAATACTTATTTTAGATTGAGAAACGAGGGCAGTCGGTTAAGGCCAGAAACGCAACCGTACTCTTTCCGAGAAACCTATTTTGCATGAAATTTCCCAGCTCGTCCGCACTGTACTCGGTCCAGTCAACTCCCTAACCACTGGAAATGTTTTTATACTTCTCGTTAATTAATGGCACTATTTAAAGTTTCCTCAAAGTACAATATTACAAATATATAGTATGGACACAAAAACGGATCCAATTACAGAACTCATGCAAATTGAAATCATCGAAATTGAACAGGAAAAAACGCCGAACAGAAGTTCCAACATCATTGACTGGCAATGGTGGAACAGAGTCGTACAGTGCAGCCAACAAAACAGCCATAAAACTTTGATGTTCACCACATCATCGCCGTTTTCTCCCCCTTCAAACATTTTCAACCATTTGATTTTATTATCTCGCAGGACTCCTCCAGCATATCCAGCAACACCGCAGCCACCCCATTGTGCGAGCAGTCAATGTTCGTTGTTATTTTATTTATTGTTAATCATGGTTTTGGATTATATCGAGCAATTAGTTAAGTTCTGCTTTTTTGGGGGAGTGCAGCTCTCATTTTTAAATTGTTCTTTATTTTTGTAATGAAATTTTCCGTTCGACGTTTGAAAGTATTCTTCGTTTCCGCCACTACTCCGGACTCTGCGCAGAACACATCGTTCGGCTGGAGTGTTGCAATTGACGCTGCCGATTCAGCTGAGGCAGCTAGTGCTTCATGCCACGTAATGAGGGTGAACTATTGCAAAGTTTTGGCATAAATTAAATTCCGCTTTCTTTGTATAATTTTATTAATTTTAACTTGAAATGACGCTGCTGCTGCTACTGCTGGTGTTGCAGTTGCATCTGGCTGATGAAGGAGGTGGAGGAGGCGGTTGTTCTATTGCTGCATAAGGCAGCAGCAGATGCCACTGGAAGTGGGAAGCACACACTATGTGTGTATACATATATGTGTGTGTGTGTATATACTCGCAGAGTTTGCTATTTGTTGCACAACCACAACCATCGAACGAAAACTTTAAAATGAAATTAATTTCATTGAGAAATGTTCATAATTAATTTGCATACTTTCGCTGCTGCCGACTGCCGATTGCCACCACTCACTACTTATTGCCGCTGGTTGGTGCCCCACCATAGTTGCCAAGAAAACTCAAGAATGGCGTCGTAAACAACAACCCTGCGAACGCGTCGCAGCTTCGATTGCGTGAAAGTGCCAATGAAGTTGTAAAGGCGAGGTCATTACACGGACTGCTGGCTGTTTGGAATGGAAATGCATGCATTGGTTGTTACTTACCATGGGTGGGTACGAGAGATATCTGTCACTGTTCATGTTGTAATAGGAGCCATCCGGCGGCGGTGCTGGCGAGGGGGACGGAATATAAACAGCCTTGTTAATTAGCATCTGATCATCGCGTGCTCTGTGATCCATAATGTTTGCCGCATTATTGTGTCGTGGATGTGGCAAGGTCCGTGCATTAACTGTGGAATAAAAACCGAAACAGAACGTGAAATGTGAGTAAGTGAACATGGGCTACTGATACTACTACATACAATTGCGAATTTTATAAGTATTTCATAAACGCAATCAAACCATTCCACCCAAACCCACAAACGCCTCAATTAAATGTGGCAACAACTCTCATTACGGCCGAAACGAAATGAAGTACTAAAAGTATACGGATGTATTCACTGCTACTGCTTCTGCTGTTTGCAATCGAGAATTGAAAGTAAATGCATTAATTATAAAACCACATTGTTTTTGTTTTTCCTCTTCCTCTCGCTTTGCCTTGCCGCCCTTTCACGTTATCGTTCCTTTCATTACCAGCATCTAGCTGGTGGACGGACGGGATGGACAAACAGGAGACACAATTACATGGTGGTGGAGGAGGAGGAGAACAGAAATAACATACCGACACAAAAAACGTAATTATTTTCTTTGGCTCAGCAGACGAGTTAATGAAATTTTAGTTTCACTCCAGCAACACCCTTAAGGAAGCACCCGCCACTAGCAAGGAGCAGAGCATTGAATATCCTTGGAGCATCACAGCGACAGTGCCAATCACAACAACAGTAGTCGGCCGCGCACCATGTCGCTGCATACAAATGGCCGGGGGACCAAGTGCCTGGCAATTGTTAATGGCGATGTCGTTGCTGTCGCCGACGTCGACGTCGACATCGCATTTTTCGCCATGCAATTGAATAAAATATAATTTGCAATGAATGCAATTAAATGGAAACACTTTTCAAATGAACGCAAACTATTCAAGCGAAACGGATATCCAACTAGAAACCGACAACCGCCTGCGCTATCTCTCTCATCGAGTGCGGCAGCATACGCGTGTTGTTCGCGGCAACACTATCATATCAGAATGAATGCGCGTTAGGGTCTCGAACTAATTTTCACTTAATATTTATTCGATTAACGGATTAATCGATTAGTGCTCAACGTATAAAATGTGCTCCTTCAAATAGCTTTTACACTAATTCTGGCATCCTAGGTGCGAAAAAAGGAAGGACTGAAGTTGGGCGGGAAGACCTTTACGTGATTTCGATGACTAAATCCAGGTGTTCATATATGGTGACTTGTAAGCCAGTACATTATTCAGAGATGTGTAAATGGTCGCCAATTATAGATTTTCTTCAAAATAACGAAAATTAAAATTGGATGTGCTTTCGTCTTTTAGCAAATAGGGCACTGAGAAAAAAGTGGAACCAACAATGAGGTAAAATTAATTTAAATGTAAGAAAATTGAACTTCGCACAGCGCTGCAGCACTAATTCAAATACTCACATCATGCTTTGATCTTGGTTCTAGTTAAATTTTCCTCAAACAAAGTAAACATTAAATTATTTTCCTGAAGCCAAAAATTTATTAAGTTGTTTTTAAACTAAGTGATTATTTAATCAAAGCGAGGAATTTTTTGTGAAATGCAAAATGATCAGGAAAATTTGGCTAAGATGTGGACTCTATGTCGGTAAAAGTGTAAATAGTTGGGAAATTTGTATGAGGATGTTTTACTTTTGTTAAAAAATAAAAATTAATCGGATAGATACTGCCTCTACCATTATGGTAGCCACATACACTTTCTCTATTTTTCTTCACTTACATCCGCCGGAAATGCACACACACACACGTCCATACATGTACTATTTAACTAAAGTAAGAACTTTGCTATGGGAATAAGCTTTTTTGCACAACAAACTTTAATTTCAAAGGAAGATTTTGATTAAGAGAAATATAAAATTCCAAAATCAACGCCAGTAAATTCAATAGCTATCATTGGACATCCCAAAAGTACAAAAATTCAAAGCAGCTTTATTGAGAAAACTTCATAGATAATACTAAATATGAATTAGGCGACCATAAAATGCAATCAGTGATACGTAACGGATCGGGTCCACAAATGAGTCATTCCACGTCAAACCGGACAGCAAAATTCTCACCTGACTCCGGTTTGCCGAAAGTGTCAAGAAAGATTCGTCTTTCAAAAATACTTTACACACGCCTAAATATCTTAATATTAAATTTGGATTCAATTAAAAAATTCACAAATTCAAATGAAATATTATTCAAAAATGGTGTGATAAAGAAATTCAAATAATCAATGAAGAAATTTGTAAGCCGTTTATTGAAAATATTTTCCATATTCACTCGATAAAGAAATTCAGACATTGACTAAAAAAGTTGAAAGTCGTTAATTGAAAATATTTGCATATTCACTCAATAAAGACATTCACATATTGATTAAGAAAGTTGTAAGTAGTTTATTAAAAAAAAATAATAAAATTTTAGCTGAAGCAAGTATCGAACCGGGGATGTCAGATTTGTGGTCGCACATTCCATCGTAGCACGAATTAAGTTAAAGTTGCGATTTTGTCAATTCCATGAAGTGCCAGAAAAAAATTCCAATTAAACGTGTAATTAGAAAGTGTTCTGTTTTTTGTTTAGGAGTTTCTAATGTTGACTAATCTTTTCAACAATTCAAATAAATGTTTGTTCGACTATTTTTGCTTTACTGTGACATCTTTTTTCGCTGAAATTATCAATTACACGTTTGTTCTGTGTATGCTTTGAAATTTCCACAAAAATTAAATTCTTAGATTTAGCAATTGGATTTAGGAGTTACACCACCCTGAAAATTTGATTACCAATATTTTTCAAACAGCTGACATTTTTACAAGATTTTTTTAGATGGGCGATAGTCATAACCTTCCTGTATAAGATTTTTTTCACTTTCCAGGTGATTCCTAACGGAGAAACATGCACACCTCCAGCAAAACATGGTCACACTTGACGGCCAATATCTCCGCCATTTTGTAACTTTTCCATGCCCAAAGTGTCTGCTATATATGTATGTACGATACAAGTTTTTCCAAAGTTTGCGGCACAATAAAATTTCCTTTATGTCTATTTTCGGGCTGTCAGAATGTTGTAGCCCCTTAAGAGGTGGCTTCAATATGATATAAAGTGTGATCGGTCATATTCGTGGTGCAAAACACTAGAATTATGGCATTTCATCTTAAAACCGAATGGACGATGACTCCATATATTGCCTAGAGCAAAATTTACGGCATTAAATGCCAATTAAACCTGCTCACATACGAGTATACTTCCCTGAATTGTACAATATCCCCAACAAAACAAACGACACATCTCGTTCGACATTTTCACAGTCCTCTGTCATTTCAACTGGTGCAAATATCTTCATTTCATAAAGTTCAATGTACGCAGGTATGTGTGTGTATGTTTATTTAAAGGTATATTTTGGAAAACGTGTCTGTGTTGATGCGCAACACACTTACACATCTCAACGATATGCAAACGAGTGTCAAACTTTTGTATAAAATTAAAAATTATATAAAGTTTTGTGTTCTTTTTTTGGTACTTTATGACATTGAGAATGTGAACCAAAAAAATTGATCTCATTAAAAAGTTATGTCTTTGCCGCACAATTAAATTCGAATGCAAAACGTGTGCCCCTCCAATGTGTGCCCACCAATACGACCATCCACGATAAATGACGTAACATTAAAAACAGACTTCGGAAAGTCCAGTCTGTTGACGGAATGCATTAGAAAAGGAAGGACGAAAAACTTGGCCAGACGACGAATGGTATTAAAGGTTATCTTTTTTAAATTTAACAGAATCAAGCAATAAATAGAAAGCCTATTAAAAACTCTATCAACATTGTTAGTTTGAATCCTAATAATTAGTGGTTACCAATTCGTGTGGTCCATCTGAATTAACACCAATTTATTTGTTATACCCTTCATATAGGTTTTGTATTGAGAGTGTGAAAAGTTGATGGGTTCCCTTCACTCAGTGAATGGGCCATGAATATTTTCATTGATTGAAAATGAATGGTATTACCGATCCCATGCAAATCAGAAATTCTTGTTTTCCATAGGAATATATTACAAATAAAATGGTGACAATAAATACAAGTACTAACTAACCAAAGAGGGAGGATAGTACCACACCGCTACTGAAATGGGTTCTTCGGAAACACTTTTCCTAAATGAGTGATAAGTAGAGTTAAGTTCAGCCGGATTAGCCTTCACTTTATGCATACGTTCTGTTTAGATATTAAATAAATTTGCTGGATTGGTAAATGCAATTGTAAGGGTGGCGTTTCTCGGGTTATCCAACCTTTGAAGATCTCTACGAATTCGCATGAGGTGAATTCCCTTCAAATTGAAAATGATTTGCAGTCAGACCTCTCTTAAGGTTCAAATAATATCATCAATGTTGACAGCTGGCATAGATGTCAATGCTCCTCTATTATTGATCGATACAACGAAATAATTTCGTTGGTCTTATTGAAGGATATTGGCTGGCTTCATATCGAATGATAAATAAAACGAAGTGCTCGATAAGAAAGGAAACAGCATAATTTAAGTTTACAACTTCTGCTGACAAAGGTAGACGAAGATTGTATGCTTTGCATTTCATTACACCTGTCATTGTTGTCTGGAAAATTCCATATCGAAAAGAAGAAAAAAAAAACAAAAGAACGAATACATTTCGTGTTGGTGTTTATGCCTGCCAATGCGAAAATAGATACCTTCATAATACCATGGATCCGACCAACTTTATGAGCGATATGATTTCATTATGGAGCGACAGACAGCAATGCGATGGGATGTTGTAACTTTGATGGGTGTTCATAAATATATAATTAGAATGTTTTCAAACGAAGTGTGCGAAACTAGATACTATGGTGTGTACATAGGTACATTAGGCAGGATCACGAAAAAAAATTGTAGTGGCCACCTCCCAGAAGTGAAGATTGGATTGTTTGATAATGAGTTTCTTCCGTGTAATTTTCTAAGTTGCATTTTTGCATTTTTTTCTGAAGTAATAGGCTCCTGAATGCACTTCAAATAAAGGGTGATTTTTTAGCTATTATCTTTTTGGCAACACTGGTTTAAACAGCTGACGCACGTTTCGTGTTTTGTTTCACTGTCAAACATCTTCAGTTTGGTCTATAATTTAACCATGAATCGTCTTACAAACGAACAATGCTTGCAAATTATTGAATTTTATTATCAAAATGCGTGCTCTGTTAAGAAAGTTCATCGCACGCTTCCATTTTATGGTCAGTTTAATCGACCCACTGAAGCGGCTATTCGGGCTATTGTGACTAAATTTCGCACCAAATTTACATTGTTGGACATTAAACCACCAACACGCTTACGTAGAGTGCGAACTGAAGAAAATATCGCAGCTGTATCGGCCAGTGTTAATGATGACCATCAATTTGCAATTTGCCCTCTGTTACTTAAAAACGTGGAAATGCCAAAATTGGACTAAGCGGATGGACCATTTGAAGCGCAGTCAAGGTCAACATTTGCATGAAATAATGTTCAAACATTAAATTATATGGACCGTACTATCGATTCAAATAAAGATTTCATGAATTTTCTGAATTTTATGTGTTTTTTTGAAAAACTTTCCTATAGCTTTTAAAAAATCACCCTTTATAAACTTTTATTCTTGTCCTAGAAACACTCACTGGTTGTATTACTGGACGTTTAGAATAATTTTTTGTGTTTTATCAAAGTGACTACTAAAGCTCATATTTCTTGGGAACAATTCGTAAAAAGCGTTGTGAGAAATAAACAGAATGAAACAATACATTTCGAATGCCGCTTAAATGATGAATATCGGACGAAAAATGGGTACTCCAAATTGAGAAAATCTTTACAAAAGTGGGGTTTCAGAGACAAAATTGAAAGTTTATTCGTGATTGCTGAAATCATAATTTTTTTCGTGACTCATCCTAATGTACAGTGAGTGGTCACGACAAATATAAATTGGAATAGGACACAAATTTCCATGTCATGATTTATGAATATCTATTAACGTCTTCCCAACATAAACAAAATTCTTATTTTAGCTGGGAAAAAACTTTTTTATTTGCACAGAAAGCTGAAGAATATCAGGATGGGAATGTGACAACTAACCGAACTGTTTCTTTGCCTAGCGTCACTCATGGCAAAATGCGCATTATTCTCTGCGAATGTGAGTTAAATTACTTTAAACTCTTTCGAAGAATATTATCACAGTGCAACACGAAAAAAAATAACCATATACGGACACCGCTACATGATAAAAGACCAAAAAAAAAAAGACCCGTGTTTTTTTTTTCCCCCAAAGTCATGCACTTTTTTTTTTTATGGGCCCCCAGAGATTTGAGGCCTCGGTGTAATTTTTGGAAAAAAGTGATCATATTCTCAGGCTCATATCTTGCAAACCGTTCGGAATTTTGATTTACTCTCTGAGGCAAAGTTCTAGCTCTTGTCATAAAGAACAAAAATTGTGAACATATAAAATCAAAAAAACTTCATCTTCAAGGTCAAAATCGCAAAAAACTTAAAAAAATTCGATTTTTTTAACCTTTTTTTCCCCTGTTCAGGTCCATAGGTAGCAAACCGTTGAAAATTCAAGGAAACAATCAACTACAAAAATGTACCTAAGATCTCAATAAACAACTTTCTAGAACATATGAACTTCCTAGGAATTATTCTTAACACCGTTTAGGTAGCGCTTAGGTAGCCGCAAAATTGAAAAATTTCCCAAAAATTTCACTGTGCAACATTTTTGAAGTCATTTCAAAATAACCATATACGGACACCGCTACATGATAAAAGACCAAAAAAAAAAGACCCATTTATTGAGATCTTAGGTACATTTTTGTAGTTGATTGTTTCCCTGAATTTTCAACGGTTTGCTACCTATGGACCTGAACAGGGGAAAAAAGGTTAAAAAATCGAATTTTTTTAAGTTTTATGCGATTTTGACCTTGAAGATGAAGGTTTTTTGATTTTATATGTTCACAATTTTTGTTCTTTATGACAAGAGCTAGAACTTTGCCTCAGAGAGTAAATCAAAATTCCGAACGGTTTGCAAGATATGAGCCTGAGAATATGATCTCTTTTTTCCAAAAATTACACCGAGGCCTCAAATCTCTGGGGGCCCATAAAAAAAAAGTGCATGACTTTGGGGGAAAAAAAAAACACGGGTCTTTTTTTTTGGTCTTTTATCATGTAGCGGTGTCCGTATATGGTTATTTTGAAATGACTTCAAAAATGTTGCACAGTGTATTTTAATTTTTGACAGAAATAGTTCTTTTTGTGCTCTTAAGCGAGAGGAAGACGTTGAGATGAGCGATTCTTTTAGTTCTAATTTCGTTCGTTTTGTTGACACCGGGACACCTTAATGTACCGGCTACATTCATTTCTAATTTGTTAGCTCACTCTTGTGTGAAATGTTCAGTTATTAACTAATTTATGGCTGGAACATTTTTGCAATATTTATTAGTTTTAAACAAAAGCCAACGTGGCAGATAGTTTCCATTATTATTTTTATTTTGTTGTTCTTTTGTTGCTCTTCTTTGTTGTTGTTTTGCTTAGCTAAGTGTTTTATCTAATGGCTATGGCAACACGTAGCTCGCTAGCTAGCTACCTAAAAATGGCTGCATATGCACGAAGGTCCATACGTGGCATTTGGCTGGTAATCACTTTAATGTTGGGCAACATTTTGGAAATGTTTTGGCCCGCTACACAGGTTGGAACATTCGAACATATGGCCTGATTAAATTCTGTTCATAAAATTTGTATATTTTTTATTGCGATTGTTTCGTGGCCATCGCCGCCGGCCAGAGCGCCAGCATCCTGTGGTGCTGGCGCTCGGTGTATGTGAGGGGGGTGGGGGGGGGGGGGGGGGGGTGGCGAGTGTGAACAGTTGTAAAAGTGAATTTTATTGTTTGCTGTTTTCCAGCATACACAACCTCAACTACCGTTATGGCTGAGTCTGCTGGTAACGATGGCGAGCGAATACGGCGGAAGCGGAAATGCTTGTTCAATGCCATTTCCTTCCATTCGTGTGTTTGTGTGTGTGTGTGGGTGTATGCAACTCATACTCGTTTTTTAAACGTTCGCTCACTTACATTTCAATAAAATCCTACTCATAATTGTTGGCTTTGTTGTAGCCGGGGCCTTGGTTTGATGGTTTTTTGTTGCCGCCGTTGCAATACCTGTACCCAAGTGCATCTCTATCAGAGCACGGGCAGCAGTAGCAGCAACTAAAGATGGTGCCCATTAATGTTTGTAGTTTGTGTTCGTGCTGGGTGGCCCGTTTTTGTTGTACTTGGCCATTTGGTACTTCTTAGTGATGGCCAATTTTTGGTTTGCTGGCGTTTCATTTTTATTCGACTACAAGGACGTAGTTTGGCCAACACTTGGTGCC
The DNA here is from genome assembly GCA_947397865.1 of Polietes domitor. Classification (NCBI taxonomy): domain Eukaryota; kingdom Metazoa; phylum Arthropoda; class Insecta; order Diptera; family Muscidae; genus Polietes; species Polietes domitor. Next base: position 94,364,746 of record OX377622.1, read on the forward strand.
GCACAGCACAGGTTGCATAACAGCCCCTTTAGCCAACCGCCATTCCAATGGAATTTCTTGCACTTCTTTGTATCCGCACAAATGGTGCTTAACTTTGTGTGAATGTCTGGATTTTATTGTCGCTTATTGTTTGTCCATTCACATTATTTCACTTGACTGCCGTGCTGCTCTGTAATGAAGGGAAAAAACGCAATGTCTTGAAGAGTTTTTGCGTTTCGCTCCATTATCTGCGTTGAGATGGTGTCTGTGGTCTTAATGCCACTTCTCACAGAGCCAACCAATACACTGGCTGGTGCAGGAAATTAAGGATACACACAATTCATCGTGGGTGTTGAGATGTGCTGTTGACGTGTTTGCTTAACTCCAATTATCCTTCTATGCCATCACAATCGCGCAATGGATCAGCTTGAAGAACGTCTACCCGTTTGATAAGTCGGTTGTAATGAAAATTCGTGTTGATTTATAATTTTCAGCAAACAGCACAAACAAGCCCGGACGAGACGAGAGGAGATGATAGGAGATGGCAGGCTGGCAACTTTAGAGTCATCATGTTAAATAATTAAACATAAAACACCTCCACATAGACAAGTTTCGTGGTTCACCCATGCGAACAAAGAAGCCAGGTCCCAAAGCAATATCGAGCAAAGCTCGCATCATCCGACAACATCTTCACATGCGGCAGCAAGAGAACGCAAGGGCGGGCGGGTGCACGGAGGTCGGAGAATATGTTTACCGCAAACGCAACATGTAGCATGTCTACTGGGCATGGAGTAGGGGGAGGGCGAAGTGTTGAAAGCGAGTTACAAGCTCGACTAATACATACGCAGAAATGCTAACAGCAGGTGCTTGTAAACCGCAGCAAACGGCAACAGTACATAGACAGCGACAAATTGTTGTTACAAACAAATTAAATTTTTTCTCCATTTCAATCTGTACACTCACTCACTCACACACGAGCTGGCACGCAGAGCAGGTGGCACATGTACTACCCATCAGCTTGTTATTTGCCAGGGATACATCTAAATATTCGAAATAGGAAATACGAGGATGCTCCCCATGCCCACCATCATGGCCCACATCCTTTGTTCCCGCACTGCCACACATAATAGATCAGGCAAAATGTTAAGAAGTTTTTGGTTTTAGTTAATACGAGCCATTCTCTTTCTGTCAGTGGAATAGCGGGGGTGGGTTGGTCGTGCTGCTTCATACGCGCCCCCCACCACGACTGACTTTCTTTGCCTTCACATGTAAACGGAACGGTAGACAAACGATGTGCTTGTGATTTATTTGCGTAAAGTTTTAAGCTTTTCTCTAGCATTCACACATGCGTATCATAGATGGGGTCGAATTTTGTTAAAACTAAAAAAACGCCTAACGTTACAAAGTAGGTTATTCTCATGGCATAGGAAAATGGAAACTGTATTTTTACACATATTTGATTTGAAACGAGATGCTATGCTGGCTCAAGGCCTTTTTATAGAGAGTATATTCCGTACACTTCACAGAGCTTGAATATCGACGACATTTGTCAATAAGTTCTTTAAAATATGATTAGAAATATGTCCAACTTCTAAAAGTATAGACCAAACATAGCAAATGTTTGTGTTCACTTTTTACTTTGGAATTTTGGAAGAATATAATTGTTCAACAAATTATTTTAATTTCCACGTCCTAAAAACAGAACATTAATTTAGATTGCCCGATGTGCTGTCTTTCATTTGGTATCAATGTTGCATGTCTAGGACAAGAAGAAATAAAGAAAGATCAATAAATTGGTGAATAATTTATCTCCTCACAAATTTCAAGTCCTTTTACACAGTTTTGCTATGTTTGGTCTCTACTTTCAGAATCTTATAGACATTTTCTGATCGTTATTGAAGATATATTCTTACTTGAGAATGTGTATTGAAAACAATCCCAGAAGATGTGGTCATTATTGTTCGTAAGGCATTACGAAATCAATTACTTTTGAAAACTAATCTGATAAGTCCGTACGTCCTGTTTGAAAGTTACTTTCTTTACATTTGTTTGCTGGCAGTCGACCCAATCTAAGGTGCGTCCTACAATAGTCATGCGACGATCTAAAGAGGTATTCACTCACACATTGAGGCTGAAGACACACACACACGCACGTCTTGCAACATATACGCCGATACACACGCACTCACAAGCATATCAATTGCATGTCTTGAGCAACTTTAATAAACAATTCCTTTGTTGTCGTTGTCGTTCTTGCTATTGCTGCTGCTGTTGTTGCTCTCCCTCCCTGTTGTTTTCTATGTATTTTGGTTCAGTTGTATTGTTGATATACCTCGTCCTCATTATCGCCCCTCCGTCTCAGCCTGTTGTTTGCTTCGCATCTCTTTATTACAACACTTTCATTGTCGTCGTAGGCATCCGTGTCCGTATCCGAAGCTAAAGTGTTGCTACCAATTTGTCCATGTGTGCGAGTGTGTGTGTGTGAATGAGTGCATGAATGGCTTAAATTTGTAAGCTTGTGTTGTTTTCTTATTCCTTTATAGCTTGTTGCTGGTATTTGAAGTTACTGCTGCTTACCTGACACATGTGTGTCACACCGTGTGTGATTGTCTTCAAATACATACACACAAACACACACGCAAACGTTCATTCAAATACATGTACGTGTTATGTGTCTTAATTTATACTAAATTAATAACATGCTTCAGGGTAATTTCCATGCTCTGGCTTGGCTTTATTTCGGTCCTATTTCGTGTTCCTTCCGTAGCTATTAGTATTGCTCTGCCGTTGCTTTCGTCCTTTATTCCCAATGACAGCTTTACGTGTGAAATTTATTATGTTACCTCGAATGGAATTAATTTGGCTGATTCGTTTTCTTGAAATACTATACAATTGTAACGCCATGTAAAATGTACACACATGTGTGCATGTGCATTAGGGTGGAACGTGCCAGCAACTAGAAGGTGAATTCTCTGATCTATGCTTCGTTAAAAATGTCCCAATGAAGATGCATTCAAATCAATTCAATTCCTAGCATAATATTGGCAGTGGGCGAGATTGTTCCCGAGGGGGGGGGGGGAGGGGGTAATTATGTGATCCTCAAAATTTTAAAATAATCACAATATATTAGATTTTCACGATAAAAGAGAGATGAGAAGTGTCTGCATTGCATAATAATTGTTTTAGATGTCGCCGCACACAGTAAACGTCAACGTAAATTCGAGTCTGTGTCAATCTTAAGAAAAGTATAGCAAAAAATCTTAGTGAAATATTTGAGAAGACACAACGACAAAAGAAAACTAAAAATAAATAAATGTCAGCCACAAATAAACAAACATAAAACCAGAATAGACACATTCGGAAAAACAAAATTGAGGGAACATTACAATAAAATCTCATTTTCGAAAGCAGTCATGGAAAAGTATTACAAGATTCCGGGTAACATTTACACATGAACTACTTGACTGGAATGTACGTACACATTTACATTAAATGTCAGCAAATAAATATTGGGTGTGTTCACTTAATTTTGGATGTCGGCTGCATTGAGAAGCAAAGAAAACAAATTACACGAGTACATAGATAATTCCAATCGTGAGAGGCTTCACAAAATGTTTCCAATTAAGCGGCGAACCCAGACAAAAACTGTTGTTTCCCTGAGAACTCTCTCCCTCTCTTTCTACGAGAAAAGGTTGGCAATGTGAACTGATAGCTGAATAACAATGCACCATAAACTGATTGCCGTCGTGTGGATGGTGGATGATCTATTTACCAAAATAGAATCATGAGTGAATATAGTTGAACTGCCGAAGGATAGAGCCTATCTGGCCTCAATATTTCGGAATGTACCATTCAAAACATTTTGTCATTTTTGGTGATCATGGGAGGAGGGAGACAAGGTTCATCCTTGTGTGATTATTTTATTTGTGTTGAGTACTACGGGCTACGAATCCAACCTGAAGTCTTCAGATACACTTTATAATTACCATTCAACTAGTTGGTATGACCGAAGTAGAAATCCCCTAATGTCTCTGGTTTTCGTGAATAATCAAAATCAAATCAGCCAAAACAAGTTTCTCTTTCTAGTACATTTCATACTAAGGCAGACTGAAAACTTCTTCATATAAATCCCAAAATCGAGAAAATTTGAGATAAGCGATTATTCCTGAAATCCACATATATCTCGAAAAATCTAAATGCCCAAAAAGATTAAGATAGAGGAATGTATTACTGAATACTTTTTCAAAATAATTTAAAAATCGAGAAATTCGAGTTAAGCGATTATTTGTGAAACCAGAAATTTCTCACAGACCTAAACTAAATGCTAACACTGTCATACCGGAACAAACCCATTACCAACATGCCTTAAAACTGGAGTGTGTCATAAAAAGCACAAAAAGAAACAAAAAGGAAGAACAATAAGAGAACATGACACAAATAGAGTACACAGGGCAAACAAAGAAAACAACTCCTGCCGTATTGTTCAATTGCAGTACAACGGGAAGATGAGAAAAAACAGGGAATTGGGACTTGTAGATGGTACAACACAGAACTATGTACCCTTCAATCCCTCCACCCACCCCCCTCAGCAACCGCATCCACAATGTCTTCCTAATGGCACGTGAAGGCAAACGGGAAATCTTGGAATATGAATGTACCAGTAGTTATGGGCATGTTTGATATTTTGACTGGTTCGGATGGGTAGTAGTTTCTTTCGCAGTGCTTTTAGGGAATAAGATGTTTCTTCTTGAATCCTTGCGTTTTTTCTTGTTCGTTCACTCGAAGCTTGCTAACGAGGAGCACCTCAGGTTTTGCTGTAAATATGTATTTTGTATTATGTTGTGAATTATGTATGTATGTATGTATAAAAATTTGTGTCACAAGGCGCATTTCATGTCAGAAAAAACGTTTTGTTGCTATGGCTGCTACTGCTGCACAGTGGTTCTAAACTAGCAAAAATTAATGTGTACCACCACCAGGTTTCAGTAAAGGATTGAACACGTCGGCTGTGAACAACGTAATGATCTAATATTTTGAAGTTAAATAATCCCATCAAGCCTTGGGAAATAGCCTCTCTCATTATTAGTATAGAATTTTTATAAATTAGAAAAAAAACTTCTTCTTTCAGAGTTTCGAAACACTGTGTGCTGCTGGATTGGATTGCTAGAGCATATTTCGAATTGAACATTGCGAATACATACAAACACACACAAACAGATGGAAGGATACAAATGTTCATGAAGTGCTCGTAGACGTTGTAGCCGTTCGGTGCTCCCTCCTCTTCGGTTTCTTCTTGTCATCATTTCTTTGAGCATTATTTGTTATGTTGCTGTCGTTGTTGCTCTTGCTGCTGCTGCTGCTGCTGCCGTAGTTGTTTTTGTGAAACATTAATGTAAAAAGTATCCTCCGGGTAATGGATGACAAGATGACAACTCCCGTTGAGTATTTAGAATATGTATATATATATATATATATATCTGTGTTCGTGTGTGTGTGTGTACCTCAGTATGTTCACTTTCCATGTTTAAAGCAAATCAACAATATTCTGTTAACAAAAATTATCTCTTGTAATGGAAGAAAAGACAAACAAGTAACAAATAACAAGAAATATGTTGATGGATTCAAAACGATACTCGTTCGACTGACTTGTTACTGACTCTCTCTCTCACACACACTCACTGCTCAACGAAGCCCCGAAACAGCCATAACATGCCAGAGGAGAAATGAACTAGATACACCATACAAGGACATCGTGTACGTGTGCATTGAGTGCGAGTGTGTGTGTGTTTCCTGGTACTCTTCGAACGAAGTTCTCAAGACACACGAAACTACACAAAGTGGGCCAATTTGGCCATTTCCAGGGAGGGCAAAATTGTACGTCCTGCCCAAGCCAAATGACCCGCATCTTATGGATGGATACCCACCCATTTATGGAAAAATAATAGACATCTGTGCAATCAGCGTTTGCACCACCGAGAGTGAAATAGATTCGTCATCATGCAAATGTCTGATTCGATTTAATGATGTTCCAACGATTCGGCCTTCTCATTAGGCGACCGAAAGGAGCAAAGGATGTGAAACATTAAGCAGACAAAGGAAAACCCTGACACCGAACCGAACGAGAATGTCTTTTGTATGATTTTAAACAAAGCCTGTGTTCCATTGCTATGTATGTCTAAGGACAGTTTCAGGTTTGTTGTTTGTAGTGCCGACTCCAAAAAGACCATGCTCAGTGTTCTTAATGAGCAGCGCAATATGCTGCATCATGGAGCTCCTCCGCATAACTAACCAAATGAGCGAGAGAGAGGCGACAGTGCATAATAAGTGGCAAAGTCAAAGGATTGTCAAAAGATATAGAAAATTACAGCTCCCAAATTAACAGCTTCTGCTGAATTTAAAGATGAGATGGACATACTTTTATTTTTTATTAATTTCAAATTAATTTCTATCACAAAACCTCAGTTTCCGCACAAAACGTGAGCTTCGAAATATTGAAAATATGTACATTAAAACACCTCTTCAATTCCTTCCAGGCCTTCTCCTTCATGCGTTCTAAAAACAGAAGCGGTAGTTGGAGAGGAATGACCTTGGAAGGACCTAGGAGGAGGTTAAGAGTGTCTCGGCCTCGACTCTTGGGCGACTTGGCTATAAAAACTGCTTCGTGAATCGCAGAGATTGTTTCAGATGGGGGCGTACTAGTTCGTGTAATCGTGTAATGATCCATTCTGGTATAACTGACCTCTGACTGACAGAATGACAAGGGCAAACATGGAAGAGTTTATGAAGTTTATTTTTGATTATTGAATATAGCAATTTTATAATTATGTAGGTTAACGGATACCCAAAGTTAGTGTTAATTGGCAGTTATGGAATTTATCATCTAAAACTCTTGGCTAACTCTAGCGGAGCTATCAGAAAACGGGTACAGCGGAGGTACGGTATAGCGGTTTCAATAAAAAATATTTAAATATTCTGCATTTTCAATTACAATGGCAAAGTCGATTTAGAGTTATGACACCCCAGTCGCTGTTGGGAGGTTTCCGATCAAAATTACCACCGCCTTAGCCAAAGATATTGAAAATATATTCAGCGCTTCTCATTTCTCAGCGCATACCATCCATCGAACATATTATTTTAATACGGTTTTTGCGCAGAGGCATTAATGGGGGCATGTCTTGCCACTGCTCTGTTTGTTGGCCATTAAAGTGTGGATATGCATCTCGAGTAGATTGTTGGAATAAGAGAATATTTTTTCGATCTGAGCAGTTTTCCTTGATGGCGCTCTCTGAAGGTAGATAGATGGCGTACGGGTTCTTGTCGTGTATACTATGAGCTCGCTGTTCATTTGCACTGAGTCCCTGGAGGATGTCACCATCTGAGCCAACGACATTCATACATATGTATGTACGTCTGTATGGATGTGTGTGGCAAAACAACACCGGCAACATGTGGTACATAGCTTCCGTTGAAGTGCGAATAATATGAAACAAATTGCAGCACACCAAAGTGGCAGGCAGCCTTTGCTGAAGCTCGTTTGTTTACTCTGTCGTCATACGTATCCTGATGCGTCTGCTGGAAATTGCATTTACTCCTTTGCTCTTTGATGAACAAGCATGTGTGCGTATGCCAAGCCATGCCACGCCACACCGTCTCTAAGTAAGTAGTACATTGTTTTCCCCAGCCATGGAATGTCGGTGTTTCAATGCGTCTGTCTGTCCGTCCGTCCCTCTGTCTGTCTGTCTCTATTTTATACTTTTGCCATTTTGTTGGGCTGCTGTCGCAGCTTCGTCAATTCACATTACGGGAATTCCACGAGGAATTCATTGTTGATGGAAACACACCTTATTTGAAATTGAGGAATGCTTTCAACACATCGCGCATAAAATACGGCAAATTTGTTTATGCAAATTTTAGCTATTTTCAAAAATTTTAGAATTAGGTTTCTATCAAAATGCTGTCAGTGTCTCCGGAATACGCTTTTCTTCTCATTTTGTATAACAAACTATGGAATTACACGCCAGAGTGTCATTGTCTACTTAATCGTTGACGGTGCTGCCATTTCTCAATCGTGCTTGAGAACTAGTTTAAAAGTCTATAATCTTGTATACATTAGGATGTATGTTTTTGCAGTCTTTTCAGCAAACCCGAATATGTAATTGAAAATAAATAAGTAAATGGGGGGAATGTAATAATGAGTAGCGATTCAATCTTTCGATATCTTTACACTCCACACTAACAGAGTCATACATAAAATCTATAAGCGATGTTCCAAACTAACCCTCCCTTTTACATACATATTTGACTGAATGCCTGGATCACACTGGGAGATTTTGATATATAAACTTCTCGCTTGTTCATTGATTCGCGGAAACATGCCATAGTTTTAAATAAACGTTCATCGTTCCAACGAAACCCTTTCGTTGGCTCAGGCTTAATCGCACTGCTGAATGTCAATTACTCTCAATATAATCTAGCATAATCTATCAATTTGCATGCTGATATGTTTCCATGTAAAATATGTGTGATGTCCATCCAAGTGTGCACAAATTGTGTAGGCAAGTGTTCATCGCCAATTAACTTCAATGCTGGGAAGCAGCACACGCAGGACATAAAGATGGCCAGTGATAAGCCTATCATATCATTCGTAGCGAAGAAAAAGTGTCAAAAGAAAGCTCACTAATGGAATGAACGGAAAAACAATTTCCACATAGACTCAACTCAATAGCAATGAACACAATTAAATATTCAATCGGATTGGAAAATTGCATTTAAAAGGAAATCAAGTGAAAGACGAGGGTGGAAAGTGGAAAGTGCTCTTCAATCGGCGCAGCCAACGAATATCGAAGCCGGAATGCAGGCAAATGAAATCGAAATTGAAAACGCTCTTCACCATAAACAGCAGCAGCAACAGCGATAACAAAACCATTTGGCCATGGCAAAAAACAAGAGCGAACAAGTTAATTAACTCAAATGGTTGCCATGGTTGCTATTCCGTCGGCTTTTCCCTTTCTTTCAGATCTTCGGGCATTTACAGGTCTTCACCCATTTGAATGATGAGAACTGTTGGTGATTAATTTTTCAACAAGCTCCGAGGATGCAGACACTCATTCGAACATTAATCATTAAACATTTCATCTATTCCCATGTCACATATATATTTGTATGTATGTGACATGGGCCAAAGGGTGACTGGGTGGCCTGGTAGCAGTGCGCCCATATAGCCATTTGGAGTACTTGTACATATAGCCATACTTTAATGAATTGGCCAGTTGATTATTGTTTGTAGAATGATAATTTGTAGCCATCATCCTTGGGTCGGCGAAGGGGCTTTGTTGTTTTAGCTTACACCGAGGACTTTCGTTGGGAACAGCATGAGCGAGAGAGACGACCAAACAATGGCGAATTTGGGGCAATAAACTGCTGTCATAACTCTTGTGGTCGGAGACCCAAAACGGCCTCAGAACTGCACCACAACCCCATGCATGGATGTTGGCTGGAACAACTGCAGCCAGCGAACAACCAACCAACCAACCAGCCAATCAAGCGTCCAAACGACCGACCGACATTTAAACCATGAATTTTCTCTCTCTCCCTTTGTAGCCAAAGGAGCAAACAAGGTAAAAACTTTGTTATGTTTGGCTTGTGCGGATGGATGCATGAATGGATGGACATGCTAGCATGGATGTATGTGTGTTGGTAGGTTTAGTTTTATACATCCATATGTATGTGTGTATGTTCTTTGTGTACTTACCCATATTATTAGGATATAGAGCTGGCATTGTGCCATCCTGCTGGTAGCGGGGAGGCGGCAAATCCGTATTGTCGACCAGATATGTGGAGGCTGCTTTTTTACGAGCCTCATCCTGCAAGAAGACCAAACAAGACAAAATATTATTTTCAAATATTAGCTTTTCGCATATAAAGAAGCCAGAACCAAGAAGTTCTTCTTAAATTGCTTTCACCACCACCACCACCATGCCACACACACACTACGGCTAGCTGGCTGGCTAGGTGGCTGCAGTCAGTTTGTTCTCTAAATCTTAAAGTCAATAGGAAAGTTGGTTTCATTTCGTCCGAATGAGTGTGTTTGTTAGGACTCATAAGCGCCTTAAGTTGACTCGTCCTAATATTTACTCTCGTCATTGATAAATCTTAATTATTCCTAGTAGTCTTTGTTGTTTTTCTTGTTCTTATTATTGTTGTACCATGTAGTTGGTGGTCTTATGTTGTTGGTCGTCGGTTTTGTTTATGTAAAAATGATTAATTATGAGCAGTGGTTGTTTGGTTGTTCGGTTGTGCAGTAAGTTCATGACGTTGCCCCCCTCCCCCTGCACCACATCGTAGCCACTCGTTTGTATTCACACAATTTTAATGAATTTTGTTCCCTCCCATCCTTCCTCGCATCCTTGCCCACTTGTCCTGAAAAGTATTATCCTTTCTTTCATCGTATTTTGCTGGTTTTCTTCGGAAACCCATTCATCCAATGGATGATGTCTTTTTATTTCTTCTTAATTTTCGAGCATATTTGCTTTGACGCTGTTGTTTTTTGTCGTAGCTGGTTCTCGGTTATTATTCATAATCATTTTCGTCATTATGTTTTATGTAGTATGTTGTACGTACGTACATAAGTACATACATACATCCGTACAATGTTACATTTGATATCAGCAGCTTCTGAGCCATAATACACTTGTCAAAAGTTAGATGTTTTCAGTTCTTTCTGTGCTGCTGCCGCTCTTTGAGAAAATGTCTGCATTTTCCCTGGAAATGGAATTCAGAGTATCAAGTCATGGAAAAGTCGAAATGACAATATTTGAGTCCTTGGACGGTAGTCTGATGGGCGTTGCTGTCTTGGTCCAGATATTAAAATATGCAGTTGGACACGATCGAATGAATGCTGGCAAATACTTAATATTCACACACACAGACACTCACAGATTATGCATTGACTTGTGTTTCCTTTTTGGAGCCATCGGAAAATTTTAATTATTTTTTCAAAAGATGGACTGATTGATTGCATGGTTTTGTTGTTGTTTTTTGTTATTGCCATTATTTAAATGACATGGGCAACGGAAAAAAGTGCACCCAGAGATAGGCCTGTGAACAATGCAATGTGGCCGTTGACAACTAAAAACTTCAATTGTGGTCAATTCGTTTTTATTTCAGCCTTGTGCAATAACCATCTAGAGGTATCCGGAACGAGGGTGATGTGGAAAGTTCAGCGAAAGATGCACCAAATTTGACTTAAAATCAAATCTAAACCGATTTACTTCTAATTTAATTGCGCTCGTGTAAGGTTTCGAACTCAAGAACAATAATTGCAACATTTTGACAAGAATAGACAGACAGACAGAGAGAAAGAGAGGGACAGACAGAGAGAAAGAGAGGGACAGACAGAGAGAAAGAGAGGGACAGACAGAGATACGGACTTGGCTACATCGATTCAGAAAGTGATTCTATATTGATGATTATTCATGAATTGACCTATTGTCTATAGTATTGAAGAGGGCATGTTTAAATGTGTATAGGATTCGGTCCAGCCAGATTTGTCATCTATCATGTTTATTGCCGTGTACGTCTTCTTTATTCATCTCTTTAGTCTTACAAATTCCAAGAGGCAATAGGCAAAGAGGAAATTTTCTTCGATTTTCGAAAATTATTTCATTTTAATGAGTATTTCTAAGAATCTGCAAGAGTTTCCGCTGATTGATGACTGCTCTAATATTCAAACAATTTCCAATTAATTCCACATGTGGCTCTAATTATTTTAATTACAGTATTTGAAGGCCTTCTAGATGGCTATTACCACTTTCACATATGAGTCACTACATGTCATTTTTGTGAAAATCTTATTAAAGAAACTTCAAAATCGGATATGAATATACAATTATCAGCAGGATTTTCAAGCTTTTATGGAAATTGCAACGCCTATAATTCTAATTTATTTATCCTAAGTCACGTATAAAATATTTTTAAAGAAGAATTTTTCCACAGATTTGCTGTCCGGCTTAACATGGAATGACTCATATACGTGCGTATTTCAATAGAAAGATGATATCTAAAGAAATGACTAAAATTCGACTGACACGTATAACTCACGGACACTTCCTTAGAATTCGTCTTCGCTCTTGATGGATGCTCTTGGCCCAGCCTTACTAATAGTGTTCACCACTTCCGTTGCCGATGCTTGGGAGGATGTTATGCCGGTCGTAATGAAATCGATAATCACAAGTTATTTGCTATGCCCTTCGTGGGCTACAATGAGCAGATATTGACATAATTGTCGTAGATTACTAGCTGGATGTGACAATAGTGACAAGAGCGACTAAAAAACTCATTTACAAATTCAACTCAGAGTTGAAATGGTGAAAAATTATTCGTCAATAGCTGGATTGTAAAATAACACCCTACAATTCACCGCCACCTACCCCCCAGGAAAAGGCAGGGAGAAGCCTGATGGATGGTGGGATGTGTGTGCGTGTACTTGTGCGAAGCGATGGAGGAGATAAAGGAGGTTAGCAATAGATATATTCATTTGTCATTGTTACTAAACAGAAATTAATTTCGACTGGTATGGAACATGTTGTTATGGTTTGTGGATGCCACGGCGCGGCACGGCACAGCACAGCGAGTGGCGAATGTTGGCTGTACACAGCAGTCGTAAGCAGCACATTGACTTTCTGCTTCCACTCGCCTGGAAGTTCTTATCAAAGTGATCATACTCCTGTAACCTCCCAACTTAATTCACCATTTAGACTTAGGGAGATACAGATATACATATATATATATATATATATATATATATATAAATATACAAAAAGGCCATACTCAATTACAAAACAATGACTCTAGGGGAGGGGTAGGAAGGGGGAGGGTTGTAGTGGCGGGAAGGAAAATCATTAAAATGATGTAATCAACTATGCAGCATTCAGTCGGCAGCCACTCATCAACATTTTAAAGATGCCTGCCAAAAACGGATACCGAGGCGAAAGGAACAAGCGAATAGACCAAATACATAACAACGAAATGATTGTAGTGTTTCATCTGCCATCGTTTAAGATGAACTGAACTGTCTTCGAAATCCTATAGGCAGTTAGTCAGTCAGTCAGTCAGTCAGATAGACATACACATGGACCGATGTTGAAACGTACGGATGGTGGTTTGATTTGGTTACAGGGAAATTTAAGTTCCTTAACGGAAACAAACTTAAACGGAAGAACAAACAGCAAACCAACGAGGCAACAACAAAATCCAAAACAAATGAACATTTCAACGTCACTTGTAATTAATCACACGCCACCGCTTATCCAGCATGATTTAGAACTAACAAATCGTTTCGAATTATTATAATAATTTATTATTTTAATCTGGAATTTCGTGTGTACGTCTGTGTTTGTATGTGTGTGTGCTCACACTGAGCCAAACTAAACACCCACGCACTCTCACCCACCCACACACAGTTATAATTATGTGTGTGTGTTTGTGTGCCATGATATGCATAGAAAGGCAGACATCTCGAAATCATCGCAAATGTCGGCTGGAGTCGGCGGCCACTCCACAAGTTCTTATTAAGGATTTTGTGTTATCGAATTGAAATATATTTGCATTAGTTACGCTTTATGGGGTACAAATCAATCTTTATGCAAATTCCTCAACGACAAACTAAGCACACGCAACGGTCGGTGCGTGGCAGTTACTATTCATTTAGATGAATGCCACCGCCCACTCCTCCTGAGGCGGAGGGAAGCCTGTATTATTACAGCTCGCCACGATAATTAATGTGTGCATGAATATATGTGCTCAGGGCACTGACACACCAACACCCTACATAAACAGTTCAACTACGGATAAAACAGTTCAACTACAGAGACATTCCACTTCATATTGAGCTGAAGAGAATTTTGTTTAAAGAAACAAGCCACTTGACAAAACCTTTGACAGGGTGGAAATCATGATAGTGGTAGTCTGCAGCCAAGTAATAAATGTCACCATGCCATTTGTAAATAAATTTTCATTCTATTAAATATAGATACAAAATGGTCTTGAGCCAGGTTAACCAGTTAAAAAATCCAATGGGAATTATCAGGGAATAAACCATAAAAAGGGGCGGTATTGGAAAAGTGGGCGTGGCACCTCCAATACGAAGTTAAACCCATTTTCGAATATATTCAGTTCTATGACAGATACAATACTGAAATTTTGTGAGAGTGCATCTAGCATCAATGTGCTGTACTGTCCAAAAAATTGGTGGTATTGGCAAAGTGGTCGTGGTACCTCCCATACGAAGTTAAAACCTATTATCGAATATATTCAGTTATATGACAGCTACAATCCTTAACTTTTGTGTGAGTGCATCTAGCATAAACCTGCGTAGTTGTGCCAAAAATGGGCGGTATTGGGAAAGTGGGCGTGGTACCTCACATACTAAGTTAAAACATATTATCGAATATGGTCTATGACACCTAGCGTGCTGAAATTTTGTGTGAGTTAATCCTGTGTAAATAGTTGTGCAAAGATGGGCGGAAAATGGGCGTGACCTTCCCATAAAAAATTAAAACCGGATTTAGAGTATATTCGAAATCGAGATGGGCGGAAAGTGACCGCCCATCTCGATTTCCATAATAAATTAAAATTAATAATAAATTAAAACTTTTTTTGAGTATATTCGACACCGCCATTCCTATATTGTTGTGTGAGTTAATTTAGTTGTAACCTGCTTAGACAATATACAAATGGGCGTGATTTGAAAGATGGGACATTTTTGATTTGAATTTTGTAAAATTACACGTTTTCTGTGCATTTTCTTAGCACAATAGTCGTCAACAGCCGACTTAGAAAGACAAGAAAGCGGAAATAATATTAATTTTTTAGTTTTTGTGTTATTTGATTAGTGAACAATTTGATTGAATTTCTATGTGTTTTGAATGTAATGTAATTTCTCTTACGAATGAAGTTTTTTGTTTAGGTAATGGAAAGGGGAGAATCACACTTAACAACAAATCAATTTGATTTTTGACATTTCTTCCATTATTCGCCGTAAACTAACGTTCTCCTGGGAACATATCCATTTGCTATTATCTCAGGGAAGTACCTTGATTATAATTTGTACGTATATTACCGATCAGGGGCAAATAAATATGAAAGCAGATTTTAAGTTTACCGTTTTTTTTTTTGCCTGGCGAAGCGGGCGGGGGTTCAGTTATTTTTATATAAAGCAGACATATTTTGGGGATATTCATAAAAAAAAACACCGGGCTTTAATTTTTGGTGAGAAAAAAAAACAACTTTTTTCCTCCCATACAAAGCGACCTGGTTTAATGTGCAAATTTATTTATGGAAAAATTGTTTTGCCGTTGTTCCCGTTTATTTATATTAATTTATTTTATCAGGAACCCTGTAAAGATAGGCACACTCAGACAGACAAGCAGTCAAGTAGATATGCCACTGACATTTCGCTGGTGTCGGAAAATCCCCATATATTCATAGGGACTAGTTGCCTGGAAGACGCAAGGCAAACTGACAACCGCTGTTAACAGTTTTATTTTCTTGACGATATGCCTCTCATTTTGATATTCTCAAGGATACGTCTGATAACCTTTCAGCGGAAAAAGGAAAATTATGACATGCAATTAATCTATTGCGATATTTGTTCATATGCGTACCTTGTGTATGTATTTTAAGAAGGATGTTGATGTTACCCACACATTTCATTTAAGGTTTTACCAATTTTAAGACATCTTAATGTTTCGTCCTTTTGAAAATATGCAAGTGTATGTATCATCAGATTACTTGTTGGCTCAAGAGTGATAATTGTGTTTAAATTGCAAGAACTGTGATCCTTAAAGATCTGTAGCCCAATATCATCACGTTCCGCTGAAACTGGCCTGAGAGCGGATCATATGTTCAATAAACATGCAAATTACATTATATACACCACTGCTCATTTTCTTCTTGAACGACATTTGCCTATGAATCTGTTTTGTTTTTTTATTATTTGATCTTTTCTTTTCATAGTTTTTGTTGTAACTCAGGTTCGAGATCATTTGTTTTTGTTTTCTTTAATTAATTATTGTCACACACTTCTTTTTAAATACTTTGGTTTCTGTTTAAGAAAACAAAAACAAATGATCTCGAACCTGAGTAAGAGTTACAACAAAAACTATTTGCCTATGAACTATATGAAAGCCTGAACCTCCTATACCGAAATTTAAAAAGTAGTAGAGTTCACCGTCAGATGGTAACACGACCGATGTAATAAAAGGTATCCTGTTGATAAATCCAGCACCCTCTACCAGCCAATGCATGCCTCAGTATTTATGATACTTCAATGTTACGGCCGAGTAAATTTATAATGTTCTATTTTCAATAAATGTATACAGTTCACAGATATCAAGGCCAATTTAAAAACTGTTAAAATTATTTTAAGTATATTTGGGACTGTTTAATAGAAAAATAAATTTTATACTGTTAGTAACTACTCCTCAAAAGAAATCACTTATAATGATTTGTATTCACATATATATTAAAATAAGAAATTTGTGACGTTTTTTCATTTTAACTAAAATGGGAAGTGGCGTGATTGTGGGCGGAATTAAACAAAAAATTGTCTTTGATCTAATTTGACGATATAAGGGATGTGTGCGCAATTTCAAGGTCCTAGCTCTATTCCTTCTAATTTTTGTCGCAGCTTGTATGAAAATATTCCACTGTGTGCCGTTAATACAGGGACTCGGAAATGTACCCACTAATCGGTAGATTTACAACATACAAAGTTGGAAACCGATATGGCGGGGCAACAAAATGATTTGTTGTGACGAGTATTGTTTACTTATGGGAATGTTGCTATTTTGAAATAAAAAGTAACCTTTTGAGGAAAAATTGTTTCACTCTGGATCGATTTTCTCTAACTTGGATTTTTTAACCTGCGTCAAGCCATCTGTGAGCTAAGCGCTTCTGAAAACATACCAAAAAATCATGATTTTCCCGTGTAATTTATTTATGTTACATTTTTGTCCGTTTTTTCTAAATTAATAGGACCTTAATTCATTTAAAGTATACATTTTTATTCTTAGTTTTTTCCCCATGAACTTATTGAATAATCACCCACAACAACAAAAAAAGTTCATGGAGAAAAATTCACTTGATCGATATATCTGGAATACGAATTTATTACATTCTATAATTTGGGAACATATTGTTTTATGGAAAATAAATAGAAGGAATCAATACCTTTCAAATGCTGCCTAAATGATGAAAATTTCCGGATGGAAAATGACGCCACTAAATCACTGACTTTTGCGAAATTATTTTAATGCAAAAGAACTAAAATTCAATTTCCTTACTGTGCATCATTTGAAAGAAAACAGAAAAAAATTGGGAAAAAATGTAACAACAAAATGTGATTTTTAGGGATGTTTTCAGGAGCCTTTAACTCACAGACTGTTTGGGCTAGGGATGAAACATTTTGCAAATTATCTTTAAATAAGCCAAACTTTATTTGCATGGGGTGACTAGAAAATATTTTTTATATGAATCGACCACGACCCAGACTATTAGACATATATGTGGGGAATTTCAAGCACCTTGCTGATTTTGTTTCGAAACTAGCATGATTTCAAAATTCAGGCAGATGGAACACAATCAAATCATCTTAGAATTTGACGATGATCAGAATCGAAAGATGTTGCTTCTTGTCATTGCGAGGAAGCTCTTCACCAAATTGTACGGTACGCTGGAGCGAATACACAACATGCGATTTGACAACAATGTTACTCATACGATGCGAATGCCCAAGTCGATTTCGATATGAATTTGAATTCCCTAGAGAACGTTTAACAGTTCTCGCTCCTTCATTGTGTTAGTTAACAGTGCTTCTGTAGTTTCTTAGAGTTTCCGATAGCACGTTATAATATACCAGCTGAGCCATTGTGTTAAACATTTTGCTTTCAATCCAAATATCTAGCATATTTCAACCAAACTAGTCTAATTTTTGGCAACTAAGCTAGTTTTAGTTCAATGCAATAAGTTCAAAGTGTTTTTCTTTTGTTTGAAAATAAACTGGTATGGGAATGATAGGAAGATTTTAAACTACTCAAAAAATATATAAATTCTAATTCTTTAGGCGGTCAGTGTCAAATATTAGTATCTGAGCCATTAATGGGACTCGAAATAAAAGTCTTAGTTTTTAATGTAAATAAGTGCATTCTGCGTAGAATGTTGAGCACTAAAGTAAAATTGTTTTTTGTTTTTTCCTTTTTATTGAGTACTTACTATGTAGTCTCCTTGGCTGCCATCGTTGGAATATGATTCACTCTTCTCGGAAACACTTGACAAGGTCTCGCCGGTAACGGTGTCGTTGTATGAACTGGGTGCATACATTTCTATGGTAGCAGTTTTCCCCGGTTGATTTGCTGTTTCAGCTATTTGTGCAAAAACGTACGCGTAGCAGCAGTTCCACCGCAAATAGAAACACGTCCATACGCACACCCACACATCCAAAAATAACAACAACAGGCAACAACAGATAGACAAAAAGTGGTTGTAGGAAATGGCACGAAGTTCAAATATTGAAAAGGTTGTAATTGCAAATGACAGCCCAAGTAACGAGTATTGATTTGTACAGTTTGTGGGTGTATGTGTGAATGCGACGCGACGATACAGATGACGTTAGAAACCCCCAGATAAACAAGATAACGCAAAAGGTTGCGGATGGTGCAGTGTGTACAGTACGGCGGAGGTGCAGATAATATTGTGGAAAAAATGGAAGTAGAAATCCACAGAGGATTTCGGAATTCAGTTTGGCGATTTTTTCCAAGCGGTGGTGGTATTGTTGCCACCGAGTGGCAAATGGCGAATGGTGAATGTCGAACAAAGCACCAAAACGGCGTCAAAAAGACGCAGCCATTTAGATTGTGGTGAGGGGTATGGTGAGGTGAGGTGCGGTGCAATCGATGACATGACAGGCATAAATAAAAAGTGAACACCACCGCGGTGACAGTGGCAGTTGCAGCAGCAGCAACAACAAATAAATGCCACCAGCCAACCGTGCACAAACAAACGGCCAAAAAATGAACATCCGTCCAAAAATTGAGTAAAAATTCGCATTCAATTATTTAAGGATGATAGAGGGCAGCGAACGAAAAAGAAGTATGCCAGTGTATGTGTGTGTGAGCCGGGGGATAAAGTAAGAAAACAGGAAAACAAACAGAGCAGACCAGAAATGCAGCGACCGACAGAGATATCATCGTCAGTGGCGGTCGGTCATTCAGGTATTTGGGTTGTTTAAACACAAATGTCATAAATAAGAAGAGTGGATTGTTGTTGGTCGGTCGGTTGTTCGTTTGGGTGGTTGGTTGGTTGGTTTCCACAGCCAGCATGGCGGGGTGCAGGCATCCATGCATAAATTCATGTATCAGAGCCAATGAATGCGAGAGTTTGAGTTACAATTTATGCCATTTCAAGCATTTCCCATGGCGTAAATTTGAATTCCGGTCGGTTGTTGCAAGTAATTTGTCATTTTTTCATTTGATGTTAATATTATTGTCATTCGGTTGCAAGTGAATGCGAAATGCAATGCAAAAAAACACACACACATATACATATACACGCCCATCCAACCATTTCAAATTCAACGGCGAGAACACATACACATACACGCACACAATGCAGATTAACAATGGCCAGAAAGGCAAGTGAGCGTGTGTGTGTGTGTGTGGTGCGCGCATTTTAACGTTTTTATTAATATAAATGCATTAACACATGGCGATAGTGTTGATGGTAATGATGATGGCAGCCATGACGACGATAATGATGAGGACGACGACGATGACGATGAGCAAAATTGCATTGGATAGATTTGAGTTTTTTTGTTTTTGTTTTTGTCACACACAACAACCGATGCCAATGCATGCCACATGGTCAAGCCACAAATCGTTGCAACGATGTGGACAATGATGGCGATGGTGATGATGATGGGCGCGATGGTCATGTATCGCAGCCATGATGCGGAAGGAGATTATGACGGCGACGGCGTTGATGGTGACGATAACACCAGGGCGCGCGCGGCACATTCAATATTGCGGTGATTATTAACAGTTGTCATCACAGTGATATAGTATTTTCATCGGACCGTTTTGATTTTTAGCATTGTTGGCATTTTCGTTTTGTTTTATTACAGCAATCATCGTGATTCATGGCGGCAGCAGCACAGTGGAGAGCATTCCGAGCACGAACAAAATTGGGGGAGAGAGAAAGGAGAACAAATACATGAGCATATTGTTTAAAATATTTTTTGTGCATTCCAAAAATAAACTACTCCAAACTGCGCCGCACTCGTTCGGCATGCAATTTGGCCAACATTAAACCATAAATTACATAATGACAAATACATGCACTACCCGTACAATTAACTGGGAGTGCATTTACGCAAAACAAACATGCAAAAAGTGATCTTAAAACTACCATTATTGCTAATACATACACATACATTTATCATAAATTGCCAAAGGAGGAAAAAAGCAGAGAACAAACTAAATGTCATAAATACTAGCAGACATCTGTAACAGGAGTTCATTTTTTGTTGTGCTGTTGGCCACGAAACGAAACTCAATAAAAAATAATAAATGTATTTCAAATACAGCACTTTTTCATTTTAATGAATTTCCAGGATATAAATATAAATTCGCCAAAGATAAACACACAGATATAGTGGGCGACTTTTGGGCAGAGCGAGAAGATGTTTCCATATCAATTTAATTTAATCAAATAATTCGTTAAGAGCAAATATTCGGTCGTTTCCTTTGTGCCATCCATCACATTGTATTAAAGTCCTGGCAAGTGATCCTTCTATACACGGCCGGCAACTACAGCGACAACGGCAACAACACCAGCAACAGCAACAAAAGGGAAATCAATCAATTTAAAATTGTTCGAGCACACACACATACACTCACTCACTCGCCCTCCACACATAACTTTCTTTTTGCTGCTGCTGGTGCTGCCGTTGTAGCTATTGTTGTAGTTTAGATAAATTAGTTGAATTGAATTGAAAAAAAAAACGTTGAGCCAACATAAGGATTTCTTATTCATACACATACACCAGGGCACAGACACATACACTCGTATACAAACACAATAGCTATTCAATGGAATTTTTTATCAATAATAAATTAAATAGACATTTATCTTATAAGTTTCGATATCTATCTCCTGGCAGCCATTTAAGTAAGTGCCTCGGTGGGTGCGGGTGCGGGTGCGGGTGTGTGTATTTATATCAATACAAACGGACAAATCGATTCCTCAAGAAAAAGTTTCATTTCGTTTCGTTTTTTAGAAGTCAGCGTTATAATGAAGTTACGCATACACACACACACAAATGTATTTATATTCATTCATAGGTAGTTCGAAAAGTTTCCGACCAATGACACACTTCTGCACGGGAAACAGTTTAGCCGAAGCATTTCAATAATCTATTTTGAACAGATTTTATAGCTAAACAGTGGCAATAAATGTTGGAAGCAGGTGCCAACACGAATATCCCAAAGAAAACAAGACATCGTAACAGCCTTGGCGTCTCGCAACGGTGATAAGCTAGAAAATACCAAGAGTTTTTGAGAAACTTGTACAGTTAGCACAGAAAATTAAGCATTTAGGCCATTGTCACTTTCACTAATGATTAGACAACGGAATTTTATGCAAAACTCAATTATAGTCCGACTGAGCTCAAATTTTGGTATTGATGCCGCAATTCGAATTCCGACTGCATATACAAAATATGAATTTTTTATGCAAAATATATGCATTGGCATATGCAAACAATATGTATTTATAATACTAGTTGAAAATTATTAAGTTTAATGTATTTTACCAAATTTTTAGATAGACAACTTTATATTTTAAGTTTCTAAATAATTATAGAGTATAGCAATAGCGATTTTCTGCTCCAAGTAACACACCCAGCAATACAAACTCTACGAAGTACTCAGATCTCATTGAAAACCCAATATTTAGTCTACCCGTCGAAAAAATAACTGTTTCCAGTACAAACAAATCTTATAAACTCTCTCTCTCTCCTCTTATAAACTGACCATAATGTTTATATGTCAATCGTATCTGATATAAATTTCTTTTGTGCGGTACTATAAGTTAGAGTGGCCAAAATATTTCGCTTTTATCATTGTCCGTTCGTGAGCTGGACGCGTTCAAAATAACCTCTATAAATCAGGTTCTTCTTGAATAAAATTCACGGTGAGAATGGCACTTAGAAAAACCTGGTAGAAATTAAAATCTGGTCCGAGCCTTATCTAACCATATCAAGAATAGAGGGTAGAATTTTTACATTTTTGTTCGAATTGGAATAATTTGTCCAATATATTCGAATATTCAAATATTAATCCATTTTAACCCAGTGTTCGATTAATCATCGACCAGCAAACAGTAAGAAACGATGAAAAACTAATTTGATTGGGCTTTGATGGGTTAATCCGATTTATATGATTGCATGAGAAATGCCTCAAGCCCACTTCATAGCTTGGGCCTATATTTTTCAGTATAAAATAAGTTATGTAAGAGGTGGATTCTAGAGCGGTAATGGCGTAAATAAGAGGGCCCAGTTGTATGTGTTCTACACCAAAACATGGACCCACTTTCACTGCATCTCTTACCAGTTTGTGTCCAACATAGTCTTTCAAAGTGCACAAAAAGTATTCGATCTTTTGGAAATTGTTTGGTTTCGAATAAAAACGAATTTATTTTTCATGTCAAACTGCCTTAAATATATGGTTAACAAGATATGAAATTCACCAACATGGGGGAATTTCTCTTAACTTGTTTATATAGAATAGCTTCTATTCGGGCAGGGTTGAATGGATTTAAAAGTCAAATACCTTCTTTTAAATATTTCACACATTTTCACTTGAACTTACATACATAATATGTCAATAACAAAATTGATTGATTTATTTCAAAAACTCTAAAATATCCCAAGAAGTTGTAACTCAAACGGATACAAATTAAAGAACGAACCAGGAAAAATTGAGAACAAAAGATCCACAAAAAGTTTGTTAATTTGTTAATTGTACAAAACGCCGTCATTATGGATTTACTTATACATATTATATGTTGTTATTCTTTAAGCTCTTGGAATTGAAGAAACGAAGTAAGAAACACTTCATATAATACATAGAACTCACAAAAATTTTGGCTTTAAATTTTAGCAATGAAACGGAATATCCAATCAATCGAAGGGTATCCCCTAGCCACCTTCGTTTTAAATGTGCAACTTCAGTGTATTTCTTTAGTGCCCCAAAAGTTGCGCAATGTGGTGCTTTTTATAGGGACAACATATAAACAATTCGCATAGAAAAATTTTGATCCAACTCATTCCCAACCTCCGAAAGAAGTAAAATATCCTCCCCTGCAACGACCTGTACTTTGTTAGCAAAGATGGTTGGATGGACGAATCAAGGATCGACCTCGCTTGCATTTAACTGTTACAAATACTCGCACAAGGACAATATACTCTGGTGGAGAGTATGAAAACGGCCAATTTAAGATAACAAAATTTAGATCACATTTTCACGGTGTGAACTTTGTGAGTGTTATAAAAATAATTAAAACCGTTTCGCCGGTCCCGAGTGCATTTCAAATTAAATTATAATCTATGTAAATGGGAGGGTGTGCCGCGTCCGCAAACACGGACGGACTGGTGTGTTTGTGTACACGCTTCAATTAAATATGCATTATTTACCATTCGAATGGTTGTTGTTTTGTTGTTTGTGTTGTTATTGCCGTTGTGAAGCGTGTTAAAAACATGTAAATTTTACAAAAGTAATAAATCAACATACATGCATGTGTGTATTAGAGCGGGTTAAGTTAAGTTCTGTTGTGGCAATAATGGCATCTGTTTACCTCGACCTTTCATTTCAAATCGCCCTTGGAATGGATTTTACTCTAATTGGGCGACCGATCACACTAACACACGTCAACAATTGTGTACTAATCACCTTGAAAAGGAAACTATATAAACATCTTTGTAAAAGGACAAATTTTCGACACATAAACGACTCATAACGCATAAACTTCGAAGGCTTCAAAATTCCTCAATAGCTGGATAATTAATAATAAACCGCCAAATAAACTTATTAACTCGAATCTGCAGGACGAACTTAGAGCGGGAGACGAATTAGTTTGGGCATGATTACTAAATAAACATACAAGTGACCCGCCTTAATGTATGTGCTCCGCACGTCCGTATTTACAAATCAAAAGCAAATTCACATATAGACACACATATTAAAATAAATAAAACAAAACCCTCACGCACACCCCCTACAAATGCAATAATGAAACACATTTGAATACCATGGACAGCTACTCACACAAATACACAAACGCACCCACACTTAACACATTGGAACGAGTAAATAACACAATAATAATAATAATAATAACAAAAATAATAACGATATCAAAAAAGGGATAAAAACAAAAACATTTGCCCGTCATCATCGTCGTCGTATTGCTGGTAATTTATGGGATTTTCCCTTCTATCGCTCTCTCTCTCTGTTCCTTTCGCTCTTTTAGGTCTGGCAAATAATTATTTTTATTCAAAATTGTAAAACGTACATAATAAATTCACAGACAATTCAATAAAATGCGGGAATGTCGATGAAAGGCAAAAGGGATGACACAAAATGAACTATTGATAAATACGACACAAAGAAAAACAACCCTCGGTCCATCTCCCACCATCCCTATACAAGCACATAAATTCAGATCTTAATAGTTCAAAAGATTCCTTTTTTCCATTATTTGGGGTTTACCTATTAGAAGGGGGCTAGGACGAGGACACACAGGCTGCACACAGGACGGAGAGGAAAAGCCTTTCAATAAAAGTAATTTGTGGCAAAAAATGTTTTCGTTTTGCATTACTTTTTGTTGTTACCTTAAGCTGCTGGAAGCGCAAAAAAGGACACAAGTTGGCCATAATGAGTGAGAGCAACAAAAAGTCAAAAGGACGAAAGTGGTAGGTTTATAAAAACGAAATAAATAATGATGACAATGATAATGATGAAAACCCCACAAAAGTACGCTGTGCTACTTTGTTCCGGGACGGGCTGGGGCTCGCCTCAGCCGCCACCGGGGCAAAGGATATTAGAGCATATGACATTTAAATTTAAAGACATTTTTGCTAAGGACGTTTTTCTTGTTCGTATGTTTTTTAATAAATAATAGCTGGGAAAAGGTCTACAACAAATAGCCTCATAAACATATACAGACACACACACTCACTACCACTACCACCAGTGCATACACGCACGCACGTGTGGGGGACGAGTGACGAAGGACGGAAGAGGAAAGCTGCCATTTTGCCTAAAAATGTTATTAAGAAACCATTTGTAGGCATTTTACCCGGTAATCGTTTTGCATATGACAAACACAATATGAACCCAAATAAATGGACAAAGTATGAAACTTAAAAATATTTAGGTATGCTACTTAACAACCTTCCAGGACCCATACCAGCCCACCCCAGCCCAACCCATGCCAGGCGAGCCTATGACTCGCCCTCGCCACACGGCGATACTGACCCAGCAACCACGACCGAAAACTACTCACACTGACATCGACGCCCGTCCCAACTCAATGGATTTATTTTGCTTCAGATGTTCGCACACAAACAAACAAACGAACGAACCAGAGGACGAATTTGAGGTTTACCTCTTAGACCGACCGGCTAAGGCGACCCCAAAGCATATCAACCATTTTCCCTACACTTGTCTTAGCTTTTGCTTCTGCTCCGGCTTCTATGTCCCCCCAGAAACTCTTATAAATAATTTAAACGAAAAAAAACTTCGAAACACAAATACTGACGCGCTCGCTCACACACACACACCTACACATACTGCATAAATGACAAGTAAAAATGTATGTGTGAGTAGGCGGTGAGTGGGGGTACATAATAGAAAAATAACATGCGAAAAAAGTTGAAAGCAGAGCAAAAAGATCCAAGTCTATTCAGGGACAAACATGTACCAAAAAACAAATATGAGCAAAAAAGAAAAGAAAAGGAAAATAAACCATACGAGTCAATAGAAACCCGACGCACAACACCCTACTCCCACGCCAACTCTGCAGGACTTGGACGGAAGGTACACAAAAGTTGTCCAGGCAATGACCGAAATATGGCTAAGGCGGCATTTCAAACGAAGAACAGTAGGTGGCGACATGCGGAAACCTCCTCGTCAAGGAACACAAATCCATCAAATATTGCTAAGATGTTTATAAGTGGCCAGATTCATATTCGATTTAAATGGATTTGAATTTATCCCTGTGGTAACAATGGGTGGTCAGTGAACAGAAATTTCTAAAATTAGATGAGGTGTTCACAACATCAATTTCGGATTTAAAAAAGCTTTCGAATCATTATGCAATACTTCCGCTATGGGATCAAAATTGTTTTATTGTTGTTTGAATGGGCTAGGTCCTTAAACTACCGAGGCAAAAATATTTACTGCGTCCAACATGGATACTTTTCAGAAGTACACCAACGTCCACGTGTAACTCGAACCCATTGCTGACTATCGAGGCTATTCATTGAACCCTGAGGGACTGCACTATAACAAAAGGGCCACATGTGATTACATCGTTAAGACGCCAAATCGGTCAAATCGCCCTTTCTTTTTCATATTATTGACAATTTATAGATTTGAAAAGAGTATATGTGTATTTGGAGTATCCAATTTGACATCGAAACACAAATCAATTGTCTACCTGCAGTAGAGTGCCCGAGCAGTCACTGAAGTGACATCCCCCGAAAACTGGCAGAGACACGAAAACAAACACACAGTCATGCATACACACACACCAACGAAATCGAAAAAGGGATGCCATGTGCCAGAAGTAAGGGACGCAATAACAGCAGGAAAAGGAAGTGCGAGGTTGCTGTCGCTGTCGCTGCCGCTGCTACTGTGGCTGTGGTAGACGTACGTTTTGCCAGATTCTGTCGTAGATATTGTTGTAGTTTTAGTTGGCTTTGTCGTTGGAGACGTAACAGGATGTTACTTTCCAAAATGGCATCATTATCATTCGGACAATGTGCCATGAATAAAATATTAACACATTATTCGTTCGGTCATTACGACCGTTACTCATTGGCCAATTACTGAGAGGGATACGATCGAATTCTGCATCCAGGCTGGGATGTCATAAATGGTTGATTTGCGTAATGATCTACAGGAAGGGACGTGAGTATAATCTTAGGATTCGACAATAAATTCAAATTCGATCCACTCTCTCGCTCTCATGTCAGGAATATTGACCTTGAGAAACATATGTATTCAACGCATTGCATTAATGTCTATTAAAATCAGCATTTCGTGGCAGCAGGTTCGTGGCAATGTTTGGCAGCTCAACATTAATAAAACGGTGTTAATTTCGTTGCCATAAACAAATCGTAGGAACTTCATGGAATTTGTGGACGTGTGTAAGAAGAACAAGATCTATTCACACTAATCGCTAAATCTGCCTCGCTTTCTTTGCGAATAAAAACTATATTTTCGAAAATGATGATTTCCGCAGACTGATTTTATTAATTCAAACTATTCAAAACTGCCGTTTATCAGCTTGTCAATGGAACTTAGCGAGAATCACTTGAATAGGTTTAATGTCTTAATACAATTCCATTGTCAAGATTTGCTGCTTTCGCCTCCTACGACAGAGGAACAAGAACACCAAAAATAAAACAGAAAAAAAACACCAAAAACGCCCAAACAAGCTAAAAAGAATGAACTTATCTGCATTATCTGCACGTTTGGCACAAAAATCAGTAATTTTTCTTGCAAGCGAGCGAGCGAGTGAGTGTTTTCTTAGACCCCACACACAGAGACTGGCAAAAACAATAGCAGAAGACAGTAAACTTATCGTTGTGTTACTGTGTTTGTACTTCCTTAAAATTCAATTCAAGCACGGACTAGGGACGTGTTTTTTTCCGAATCGCAGTCCATAACCACAGCCCTGATTACCAATGTGTGCCATGCTGGAGGATCGACAGCTCGGGAGGTCTGGCGGGGAAGGGAGTCCTGCCACTACAACCAGAGTACATACTTTACAATGTAATGGCGGAGATAAGGATGTGTGCGTGTGTATGATTGTATGAGTGTCAGGGTACAAGCGGATATGTCAAAATGACATTGCTGATTTCCAAGAAATCATTGAAAATTGTAATATTTCCTGCGATATTTCGAAGCAATAAAATAGAAGTAGTGACACAAAAGAACGACGGAATCGTATCAAGGCCAATGATTATTGCAGACATTCGGCGTAATGGAAGCAAACAATAGCTCTTAGGCTCTCGCACGTGGACAGCAGCTCAATAGTAGAACTATTAAAAAAAAAAAAACAAAATATGTGTATGGAATTAATTGATTGAATTGAATTTGGGATCCCACGTAGAACCATTGTTCGCTGCTAGCAACCAAACAACCACACTAATATACGGACATTTTGCTATCTGTGCACTTGCTGCTGACAACAGATAATCTGATGTAACATTGTGTAAGACCATATATCAGGCTTTCTAAACTCGGAAACGATACTTAAAAATATTTCTATGGATAAAGTTAAGAAATATTAAATACCTTTAGTATTTGTACTGTCGTTTCGATAATGTAGGTCCGATAACACACACTGGTGTGTTCAATTAAAGTAATTATGATGACTACAAATATTGCAAAATTAATTTTCTCAAAGCAGTGTGGACAATTGAAAAAGTATTTTTTTTTGAAAAAAAACGAAAAATATATTTCGTTTTGTAACAGGAAACATTCTAACGCAGAAAACGATGAGAAAGTAAACAATGTAAAAGTTTAAAATTATTGTAGATGCCAAATATTTTTTGGAATGTCTCTTAATTTTCGTTTCGTTCGTTAGTGAACATCCAGAATGAATAAACGATGTTCTTTTACTCTGAATACGTTTAGATTGATCAACCGAGAAAATATCAGAAGGCGTTTCATGCACAATGTGATGTTTGCCATTTACTGGCAAATTGGACTTGAGCTAATAAACAGTAGAATTTTTGGTATTTTTCCCGGCGAGAGCTGAACGTTGCCACTCGCCCCCAGCTTTTTGTTGGCTATTACAAAGCAATTTGTTGTGCATCGATACACCCTAATATTTTTAATATGTATACACGAAGTAAATAGAATCGTAGTTTTGATAAACAAAGTGGGTTATGTAGCGTATGTAGGGGTGGCTGAGGGTGAGGGTGAAGGCCATCGCTTTTTTTCTTGCAACTTTTGTGTAACAACATTTCCTGTTGAATATCGCAATAGAACCCGGAACACATTTCGCATATTTTGTAATGCTGAACTGTTTGTTGTAAGTGTAGCCATACAAGCTTGCTATTTTTGTATGTAGTATGTATGCATGTAAGTGTATGGGTGTATGTTGCAAGCGCTTCTTGCTTCATCCTTCTGGCATTACGAGAGCTGGAATCTTTGCTCTACTGTCATTGTTAAAATGAAAACATTTCATTTTTGCCTTCTTCGCTGTTCCTTGCCACGTCCTTGGCTCCCTCGACATCATAAAAGATACTTCAGCACACAAAGCATCTGAATATTTGATACGGTGGCCAAGCAGACACATGCATAGTTTCCTTGGTGCGGCCACTGTGGTGCGTAGTGGCAACTGACGCACACACACACACTCACATCCATAACTACGGACGTATACATTAGACATCCCTCAACTGCATACCGGACGTTGAGCAGCCCAAAAATAGCAGAGATATCATAAAAAATAAGAAAAATGGACTTTAATGTCGGTATAAAAGCACAAGAGCAAAGGAAAAAACATGATATGATATCCTGCTAAAACTTAAAATATTCGCAGTTGAATGTCGAAGTCGAGTCGAGTCGGGTCGGACTAAATTCACCAAATAGCGAATATTTCCATAGCAGATAAATTCGGACATCTTGTATTAGTTTAAAGAATATCCACTCACACAGACATATGTGTACCCCAACATATGTATGTGCATATACACATACACTGCACAAGTAGTTGAAGTCCGTTCATCCATACCCTATGTCCTGTCCAGTCTACAGAAATCCTTGGTATTGCATGGATATGATTGAAGTTTGTTGGTGATGCCTCTGAACGCACACGTGCACATACAACATGGACGATATATAGCCGATATTCTGCACATATAACCAACTCCACTTTCCATTGATGAGTGCAGTTGCCATCGATTTGCCTAGATCAAAATTATTCCGTAATATTTTCTTAATCCTCACCAATAGTTGCACCGGATTATATTCAGATCCCATAACGAATTGTTGAGATTACAGAATACTATTATCGTCGATATATATTTTTTTTATATTTTTTTCGAAAATCATGCGAAAAAGCCAATATTTCCAAAAATGTTGAACCTGTCCAAAAAGCGGATATTCATGTGAAATATGTACATTTCTTTAACCAAAGCTAAGCGAAGCTGTTTGTTTAATCGTGAAAAATTAAAATGTAAATCGTTTTAATTGTTTAAATGTTAGAATGCATCTTCATAAGCAAGTGAAATTGAAATTGAATATTTGAAAAAATTTAGAAAATTAATTTGCGGTGGATCTTTTTTCTTTAAATCCGCAAAATTTTTTGTAAGGGTACATCCGTGACTATCATGTGGTAAGTGATCCTAAAACGTGA
Organism: Polietes domitor; assembly: GCA_947397865.1. NCBI lineage: Eukaryota > Metazoa > Arthropoda > Insecta > Diptera > Muscidae > Polietes > Polietes domitor. The sequence goes on from OX377622.1 coordinate 94,395,433, forward strand.
ATGTCCAAACTAATCGCCATGTATGTATGTTGTATAAATAATTGGCAAACGTTTTGTTGTTTTCCCGTTCTTTTAAATGTATAGGTGTGTTGCCATCTCATGAATTAGTTATCATCTTCCCCAATGAAATGTTGGCAGACTAAATTATGCAGTCACCTGCCTCAGTCTGCCACTTTTACAAGGAAGACGATTCTAACACAAACTACCACTTATTCGTACATAAAAATGTAAATGACTTCCATGAATGCCGACTTGTTTCACTTTTACCCAGTAACGACAGCTACAACTCATATGCTTGCATGCATGTATGTGTGTATGTGTTAGCTGGAAAAAAGTTCGTTATATGATACGAGTATTAGAATGATAATAATTCTCGTGAAATATTGGAGTAAATCACTATCATGGACAGCTGCACGCGCACAGTTCTGGTCAAAGCCCATAGAATTGAATTATGAATCCCAGGCAGATTAGGAACACATATTCACTCATTCACACTTCTCTACCACGCACATGCACACACACACACGCGCACTCACTCACAATTCAGGGATAAATATTCAGCTATCGAAAAATAAAGCCCGCTCATATGACAGACATTCGAGGAGGAACGTCCAAAGACAATGGCAATGAAAACAAACAACAGAAACAGACATAGCGATGAACGGCGGCAAATAAACAAGAACAACAACGGATGTGTAGACAAAACCGAAAGTTAGTGGTTGAATGGCGATGGTCGGTATGGGTTCGTAGGCTGTTCGATGTCACTTACACTCCGAATAAGTTATTGATGATTTAGTGCCAGGCGAGAAGCCGGCTAGCATTTCCTGCACACACACACACTATTAACGCCTACAATACGTAGCGGAGGACATAGAAGCATCACCCATCACCATCACCCTTACCCACGCAATCACAATCATCATACACATGGACACACTCGATAGCTGGGGAACAATGTGATGGAGGTTCGTTCGCATGGAGTGGTTATCAATTTCGACGTCTGAAATTGATTGAGAGCATATTTTTCTTAAACAGTCGTATGTCTTTGACTTTGGTCATTGTTCGATTGTAACAATATTACATTTGCTATGTCCATTCGTTATCTTGTGTGGATGTGGGTATGGTGAGTGTGTGTGTATGGCACACAAAGGAAAGCAAATCAAATGATTTTTATTTCCTTCTTCCTCACAATGAAATGATGATACTACTCCTCTCAATCAACCATGGCAAACAGCCCCCTACAAACGCATACATCTTGAACTCACATGTATGCATGCATGTGTATTCCATTGTCCATTTCGTTCAAGGTATCCTTTTGACCATATCCTTCCACATCAAAATGAGTGCAACTTCCTTTTCAACTGGTAATATCTCTTTTCCGTTTCAAGTTTCTTTTTGTCATTCGTCCCACACTGAGCGTGTGTGTCGTTGCTATTGCTTCATCTCTCCGTATGATTTCCTTAATTTCCCCCCCAAGAATCGCCAAGGACGACGAGATGAATGATGCAAAAGCAATTCGTTCATGTGCTGTTTGGTCTTCTTCCAAATACAAATGGAGGAGATGTTTAAAATGTCAACAATGATGATAGTCATGTGATTGCAAATATTTGTAAATCTTCAAAATGGACACACACACACGCACAAAAGCGACGAAAGCAATTGAAGCATATTGATGACTAGGTAGCTAGTAGCCACATTCGTCCATGCACCAACCTACTCCTGTATGCCCATTCATGCCGGAATATTGAATTCCTTGCACACATGGAAACTGTTTCACTTTGAAGATCTCCACAATGAACTGAGATGCACTGAAGTACATGATAGGACTCGGAAGAGGAAAAAAGCTCCTATTCAATATAAATTCTAGGGATACCTCTGACATTTGTTTATGGTGTGTGCACAGTCTGCTCCAAGGTCTGTGGTGGCCTTGGGCAAATTTCAATTTGGCGTCTGCATTGAACGCCTACAGCAAACGAACAATGTTTTTGGTGATCTGAAGCAGGAATAAACTAAACACTCTCATCCAGCTAAAGTAGTTGTCATAGCAGTGACCGATTTGATTTGAAATCAACCAAAGTTAAGAGTTATGTCCAAGGGAAGCACCGAAATGGTCGTGTCTCTGAATTAGTTGTGAAATCAGTGCCAATCATGAAATAAACCCAGAATTCCTATAGAAATTATTTCCCAAATTCAAATAGACAATAAATTACATTCGAACATCGTATAAGGTAAGATTTATCTCTGGAATGTAAGTGGTATTACAATAAACCAAATTTGAACTTGGAGTGTAGTCGATCTAACTTAACCACAACTTATTTCAATTCCAAATAACCTTAACGATAACATATTTTCATTTCTCATATTCACTTTCCATTTATATTTTCTGAATTTTAATTCAAGCTGATACCCCCATATCATTTGGAATTTTTTCAAATTCAATTTGTATTTTCTCCATTCCAATTGAAATTGGGAAAAATCCAATTCATATTTAAAATTTCTATATGTAATTGAGAAAATTCTAGTCAATAGTTCCTTTTCACATTAAGATAATTCCAATCAAAATTGAAAATTTCTATTTTAAATTGCAAAAATTTCAATTGAACTTATAATGTTTCATTTCAATTTGAGAAAATTACAATTGAAAATGAAAATTTACATTTCAAATTGAGAAAACTCCAATTGAAATTGTGGAAATTTAATTTGAAGTTGAGAAATTTGATTCCAAATTTTGGCAAACACATTGTATCCGAAACTATTTCCAGTTACACATCTTTTTAGTTGTTTGAATTTCTTCTTGATTAACAAATTTCAGATAGAATATATTCATGGAATATAGAAATAATTACCAAAGTTTTATGTTTTCAAATAGAATTATATGCAAACAGAAATCAGTAATATATCGATAGTCGCCTAGTGGGTGAGGACTGATACCGCTAGACTTGAGCTTAGTTTTGTTTATTGTGAAAATCATTCCACTGTCAATGGAAGCGAGGGAAAACATTTAAATATTAAAAGTTGCATTCAAACAACTCGCAATATTTTCACACGACAAATAATGAACCCTCTTCCATTTAGATTGGTTATTAATAGACAATTTCGAATGCCATCAATGGCTTCGGTGACTAAATTTCTATTTCAACATTGCCGCTGTTATCGGTCTGGCGTTGAATCTGCTTTTAGAATTGAATAATTATCTTAGCTTTCTGCGAGAGCGCGCTCTTAATGACCTGAACATAATTCTCAGCACATACCGGCATAATTTTTGTTTGCACAAAAGTGCAAATTCAGTGCTGCAAATGTATGGCTTCAGTTGAAGTAACCATTGGGTCGCACGCACTCCAATCATTTATGCACTACAAAATTCTATGGAATTTTTATATTTATGGGCTGCGGTAAGATGTTGCTCTTAATTTATAAGACACGAATGGCACGACCTATTCGAAGGAAAAAAGGAGAGAAAACCAAGGAAATACGTTTCCTACATGACGTTTTGCCCTGCCCGGGGAAAGCGTTGCACGAGTGACATGATTAAATTGTTACACTTCTTGCTAGGGCAAGTATGAGTCGTTATAAGATTTAATGGCTACGAAATTGTGTTTCTTACATTGTATCTGCGTGTGTGTGTGTGGAGAAATATTTGCGAAATGTAGTGTCGCTGTCCTTGAGCTGGAAAACAAACAAAAACGCCAATAGATGTTTAAAGCGACAAAGTCAACACTTGACACAGCCATTTTTCGGCCCTGCGTATGTGTGTAAGGTTGTCGGCATGGGTGTATGGGTTGCGTGAGGATAAGTATCCCATATAGACACACACAGGCACACGTACACGCAACACTTCCTTTTTTACTCGGTATCGCTTCCACTTCACTGACTTTTCCAATCAAATAGTTTTTCTAGTGAGCTTTCATCAATGCCTTTCAAAAGACTTGATTGTGGTAGTGTTAGTGTTAGTGTCAGTGTTCGTGTTCGTGTGTATGCGTGTGTGTGTCTATGTATGTGGCAGGTTGTAGCTAAAGGTGTGGGTGTTTGTACTCGGGACATCTAAAGATATCCTTTTTCACAGCTCGAGTTGGAAATGCCATCAAAGGGGAGATAACGAAAAATATGAAAATGACAATTTCTGTGAAATGTATACAGTTTCCATTGAATCTTTATTAAAGGTTGAAATGAATAAAACATTTTCAAAGTGTGCAAAATCAAGGCCGGCAAAGAAAGAATTCAATATCGACCTGATGCCATTGGATTGAACACACGCTTATATGCACTACGGTATCCGGCCACTGAATCGAGATCGGTTCGAGGCTGTCAAAGGGTCAGGAAGCCTGTCGAAAATGTATCAATGCAAATTAGTTAAGGACACGTCAAAGAAGGAGATGACAAATGGCTTGGGGTATTTGGGCTACATTTTAATGTGGCCTACACCGACGCGTTAATATCCATTAACCTTTTTAGAGGGATAGTCCTTGACTGAAACGAGTGATATGCTGTTTGGATTGATGATGTCCACTTTTATATCAGAGCAAATCAGCACGATGAATGGACCCTACCATTTAATGTTCCGAACTCCATCACAAAAGTATCATATCTCGCTTTAAATAGTGTCGTGGAAATGAACATTATGACTTTTGGCAAAATCACGGCAGGACTTAGACAAAATATTGCATTCAATTAGTTATTGATGTTGGTGCCTGTGCAAAACATGGTGCGCATAGTATGCCAAGCACCGAGTTTCAGTTTGATAAACTAACTTTAACCTATTATATCGTACGACAATTTAAAAAAATAGCTACTCTTGAATCGGATGATATACATACGTCTGAAACTATAGGCTGTTAATGTTAAAGTAATACAGAAGAAGCATGCAATTTGAAGTATATTTATCTTGCGACTTACATCGGTATCGCAGGGTGCGAATAAGTATTTAAACCATTCTTTGAAACAATTTGGTAATATAAGGAGGAAACAGGATACGGAAATGAAAAAGTGAAAACCCTCAATGAACTCACTTTTGCCTAAAGTATAGTATGGATTGTCGGACAGTGTTATCAGTCTTCAGACACATTAGTCTTTAGACATTCGAAGATCAACCTTTACAATCACTTGTGAGGCCTTCAGCCGCGTTTGAAATACAATGTTGTGATACATGGTAGGGATAGCTGAGTTTTGAACTATTCTGGTTCTAAAAGGATCCGATAAGTAAGTTGGGACCAACGACTATAGCCAAGACTAAGACTCGAAAAAATGCAGAGAACTGCAGATCATCTAAGGAAATAAATAGATTTGTACTTTCATATTTACTTCTTTATATTTCCAAAATGAAATTTCCCGTCTACCCGCGGTAATGCCATGTCCGGCGGCTATACAAACTCTGTGTCACTTCAACACACAAACACACACACTCATGCGGATGCTTGTATACATGAATACATGTTTATTAAGATTTAAAGCATCAATGTGATTTTTGAAATCTCACCACAAGCCCATTCTTTTGGCGAACATCAAGAGAATCCCATTGAATCTTTCCATAATCCGTTCGTTATTTCTCGAAATATATTATTGAATATACCCATATCCATACATACATACATGCCTTTGTATACACAAACACACGCACACGCACACACATACGTATGTAAGTGAATATACATGCGAGTATGTATGTCTGAAACTTGAGTGGTGTTTTGGTTGGAAGTCAAAAGTCAAAAGTTAATCAACTCATAAGTCAAACGTTGCATGCATCAATATGACCAAATAAAACAACAGCACCAGCTACACCAATCCCAAGTGGGACTGTTCAGACAGCGAGTGTAGCACCGCACACACACATACACGAGTCCAGATTGTGTGTGTTTGTGTTGCATAGAAGTGTCGGTATATTCACATACATCCCCACCTATGTGCGGATGTTAGCCTCTGCAAGTACTCAAAGACTTTTGACAACACCATGGCAAGAAGCTGGTTTCTACGAGTATGACTGAAATACTCGCGCACACGTACACATACACACACGCACACTCAGCACACAACACACATTTACAAATCCAAGCATACAAGGGTTACATGAGCAAAAACTGTGTATGACCCGAACTCTTCAAAAACTCATGGCCACAATAAGCTTTTCACAACTTACTAACTCATCACCATTATTTACATGCAATTTTTAAAGTTTAGCAAGTAACTGTGAATGTGTGTCTGTGTGTGTACGTGTACATACCAACATATATGAATGTGTGTATAAACATACGCACTTCAATGTACCCCATATTCATGTACACTAAACCGGAACGCACCTTGGTTTGTGTTATGAATAGCCCCAAAGCATTTGGGTATATCTTTAACCCAAAAAGTAAAGCGCCGTGCGACACTGAAATGTTTATAAAAGTCTGAAAGAAGACACCCACACAGATTGCTAAGCACTGTTCTCAGTTTTTAATTTTCTGGCAGTGTTTGCGTTTAAAAGGACTTGAAGGATATAATTTTTCAAACATTTCTAGTAATTTATCTGCTAGTACTAGACACTTTGATCAATCTAAATAATTTTTGTGGTTTTAGGAAGTGGAACCAAAAGGGCTCTATTAAATTGTAATCTACTTTGAATAACCACAGAAATTAAAATAAACGGCCAATAATTCGACCAATGAATTATTCTATTACAAATATGAAAAATCATATTTAAAGTGTTTTCAAGGCTCTATCAGACATTAGAATGCAGCTTAAAAATACACGGAAAACATGAGTTTATTCAAGCCAGACTTTATTTCCGTGGGGATATTTTTTAAAATTGCTTAGGCCGCGACCCAGTTTAATATACAAACACCTAAAGCATACTTTTTTATAAGTGTGTGTTTGCCAGAGTTAGTGTTCTCAAAAAAATATGAATGTGTAAATTTAGTACGAAACTTAAGTGCTTAAGATTGTGTGCATATATGTAAGTACATAAGGGTGTCTCATCGTTAAAGGAGACCGCAAATGTTTGACTAAAACAGTTTACGTTCATTGATAGTCATACTTTTCTAAAACACCTTTTTAAATTTGTCAAGAATCTGTAACTTCAGGTATATCGAGCATTTAAATACGACAAATTTGCAGTACTTCATATTTGCACTAGAACGTTAATGAACTGAGCAATAATGTAGAGAATGTTGTTTCTATGACAGTTTCTCATTAATAGTTTAAAAGTTTTTTGTAAGAATGCTGAATTTATGTGCATAAGAAGATCATTTCATATCTGGAAACAACACGTCTGAACTTTGGTAAGAAATTATATTTGAAGTCACCATAAATTTGAGTGAAACAGTCGACAATTTCCCATATTATTTCCGTATATTATTTAATTGGGCTAAATGGTATAAATACAATAACATGATATCTGATGATATCTAGCTAATTTCATGAGACACTCTATTGTTCTTAAACACTGACAACCTCATGTAGCTAGTCGGATGTGTGTGAGGCTTGGTGTTTGTTTTCCTCTTGTTTTGATTTCCCCAAAATTTCCTCGAGTCTGTTTTGCTGCTGTTATTTTATTTAACACATTCGTCTTTACGTCGAAACTAGGGAAATATGGCTTTATGTAAATTGAGATTGAGGGCCACAAGAAATGGATGTGGAAATGGAAGAGTGCGAGAGTGGAAACGAGAACGAGAGTACACTGCATAAGTTTGCTTGATTGTTCCAATGTTGAAAACTTTGATGCCGATATTGTCAATATGTCGATAAAGTATTCAATCAGAGTACATTATTTCTTCTCCTTTCTCACAGGCTTAATTAAATTTATGGGTAATGCAAACGCATGTACTCGTTGGCAAAGGGTTACCAATCTAGCAATATATATGGATATATCATTGGAGGGCTGCTCTTAGTATGAATGGATTTAAGTGAAAATGGGCCCCCTTTATTGAGGTGGTACAGATGTAGTAGTTAGTGGTCTTTGGTGTATAAACTAACTGAAAAGAGTCACAGTTGCGTGTTACACCGATGTAATTTCCAGACTCCTAATAGTGTGAATAACTGAACAAACATAATAATTTGTTCCAATTTGTAAAAATTTGTAAATTTATAAAAGATTCCGTCCGACTGTATTTCTCTCGTTACCATTTTGGTTAATTTATAATACATTTTGATTTTTTTTATTATTTTTTGTCAAAAATACATTTTTGAATAGAGTCATTCCATGTCAAACCGGATAGCAAAATTTTCACATGATTCCGATTGTTATGAAAATCTCAAGAAAGATTCTTCTTTAAAAATATTATATACGTGTCTTGGGAAAAGACTTAAAATTTTATTTACCCAGTTATTGGAATTTGAATTTCCACAAAGACTTGAATTCCCTGCTGGCAAGTGTATATTCAAATCCTTTTATTTCGCAATTGGTTTAACCGATAGGTATAGAAGTTTAAAGTCGATCAAACATGTTGCGAAATACAAGGATTTGAAGATACATTTGTTGGAAGGATTTTAACATTTTGTGAAAATTGCAAATAAAATTTTAGGATTTTTTTCCTAAGACACTTATCAAATACTTTTTAAAGCAGAATCTTTTCTGAAAAATCGAATACATTTCAAAATCTTGCCGTCCGCTTTGACATGGATAATTGTGATACATTAGAGATACGTCATTGCGATGATCGTGCCAGTTGGAAGTCTAATATTTGTTTTAGCTTCCGAGGATTTGTAACGAAAGTTCGCAGCCAGCGAATCTCTTTGTTATGATCCCACACGGACCATGATTGACCCTAAATTTAATTCCGGATTATTATGTTTTCTATTCAGACTGCCAGATTTTCTTGCGAATCACATCATACACCAGCAAGGATCCGTTCATGTGGACCAATTTGTATTTGCTGAAGAAACGTTAACGTTATAAAGAAGCTGCAACAGATTTTCAGTAACTTTATATAAACTTGCAGAAATTTTAAACGCTTCGTTAACTTAAATTTAATTCAGTGGTGGATTTTCTGTTTGAGTTTTCCAAGATCTGATCATCAAAGTCTTATTCTGAAATACTCAGGATCATAGTTCCAATTTGACTACACCAAAAGGACTTATAAAAGTCTGGAATTAGTTTACTGTACATGCAGCGTGCAGTTTTCTCCATGTATTAAGGGTTAGAATAAAAAATCACACCACTGCCAAAAATTGAAAACAAGACACACATAACCCTCCTGCATTCCTTGCCATCGAATGAATACGCTCCATTTAAGTTAATATTTGAAAAACTTTGTCAGAGTTGCCAGTTTGCATTATAAAAGCTATTAGGACGAAACCGACTACAAAATGTAATTTGAAATGTTGAAGTGTAATATACATGTATACAGGATACACCAATTGTAAAGTTGTTCATCAGCTCCTGCCTCCTGGCCACCCACCCACTAATACTCGCAGTTCATCAAGTTCGATTTTATGCGCAGCAGTTCTCGAAGGGCTGGATTCAAGTAGAAAGTTATGATGTACGCGTATAATTGCTGCAGAAATATCACAGACTCAGGGGGAGGGAGAAGTGTAATTGAATTGAATCTATCGACAATTGTTGAACAATTTCCGCTTTGCTAACTTTGTTCAACAACAGATAAATCTTGACTCGTCCCCACACGCACACGTACCTACTGCATGGTGCCTGTACATGTGTTTATCATTCCCTGCCAGTCGGAAGGACCGAGGAAGGAATGCGGTCCATCTCTTAACTGTGCATACAACGCTCCCTCCCTCGCTGTCCGGTCCACCTCCTTTCCATGCAGACTTTTTCCCATTGTACTCGAACTGAAACATACGATTTATAAGCATTTTTTGCATCCGGTTTTTATGAGTCTTTCTGAAACTTCCTTAACAATATTTTATTAGAGATTTTTTCCCCGCTCGACATGCACAATGTTGTGAACTACCGTTTTATTCTTTTGTTTATACTACCTACCATCCGTCATCGGAGGGTCGGTGTATTAAGTTTGTCCTTGGATTGGCACAGCATTGAAATGTTCGTGGAACGGGCTAACATGAATAAATATTTTGGATTCATTGTGAAAGGACTGGAAGAGGGCTACTGAATCGTCGTCTGAGAAGGGAGATTCTAAGAATCTTTAAAAATTTGTGCACACATAAACATTGATAATTCTTTCATTTCTAGAGAAGATTTAAAAAATCCCAGATTCAAAAAAATACGGGGGTGTGTAAAAAAGAAGTATTGCACTTTATGTCCGCCATGAAAACTAGGGGGTCGTTTAGTAGCCTTAACAGGATGATGTACACTGGCATTGACTTGATGGTGGAGGGTAAGCTTGATTCGCTCAGGACTAACTTATTTTCGCTTTCCCTCTTTTTTGCCATGGCGACCCAGTTAAAACTCATATTACCGTAGGTTTCGTTTGGAATTCTTTAATTGAAATAAAAATCATAGAAACCAACTTTGACCAGCACGAAGGCTGTCGAGGCAGTAACTCAGTGTTCACAACAAATGGACACCGAACAAAGGATAGACTATTGAGATAGGAGTGCAAAGCACCTACTCGTATATCCCTCTTATGCTTGTGGCCGGTTATGAATCCAACACTATCCAGAGTTGGAGTGGGGCAGAGGGATTGGAATAGCAAAAGTTTCCTCCGAAGTTTTAATAAAAACAACAGCAATGGCAATGGCAATAAGAGGGAATAGTATCAACTTGTACATGGTGTATTTTCAAATGTTGAGCCTCCACTCGCCGGCACAAACACTCGCTGGAGTAGCTACATATATGAAGTAGTTGCTGCGAACAAAGTAAAACAAATTTTAATTTCATTAGAGTTTGTTGTTTTGCCTTAATTGAATAATTGCACGTTATTTAAGTTATGGCAGTGGTGACTGACTGACTATAGGTCACTTTCGCCAGAGTTGGAGCTTGACATTCTTGGAATACGCCCAGACGACTCTAATATAATTAGTCCACTGCAATTGTTGTCCCGCATGTACTTGGTTTGCTTCCCTGGCCAGGGATGGACAAAATATGTATTTTAATTAATGTTTGATTTGAAGCTATGCCCACATTTCTTATTTACAATTATCTTGGAAAGTTGTCAGTTATTAGTCAGAAAAGACAACAACCACAAAAGCCACAATCAAATCAGTCCATATTAGATATGGCTGACTGAAATATTGCCACTTGCCACTTTTGCTCTGCTGCCGCTCTTCACTCTTAATTTTCCAGCATTTGATTGCGGTCAGTTTAAGTGAAAAGAACAAACTATCATACTTTGTAAAATTTTAATTAAGAGTCTTCTGTAAATAGCCACAAAAAAACAAACGATGAAAATCAATAAAAATCAAATGGACACACACACATACGATATCCTGAATATGTGTATATGTGTGTGCAATTGTGTGGCTATGTATGTGTGTGTGGTATCAAAATACGGAAAATTTTCAATTACACAATTCAGGTTTCATTGGAGAAAGAAAAACTAATTTTTATTGGCAACAAAAGTGAGAATGTCATGGACGACAGCTCCTGCTCGCTCTCGCGCGCTCTCTCTCTCTCTCATCGTTCCATTCCCTGGTTGTTGAAAACTTCAATCTACGAGGGTGGATTCACAACAAATTGATGTCAGTCTAAACCGAAATGACCTGCTATCATTTCGCAATATAATTTTCTTTATTTTCGTATTTTTTCTTTTAACCATGGAAAGATTTTCATAAATCTTTATGCAAATTCTGTCCTCCGATAATACCTATTCAGGTGTAATTAAATATATATATATATATACCTATTCAGGTGTAATTAAATATATTGGTGTAATTAAATATATATATTGAACAGAATTTTAGGAATGAATCGTAGTTTTGGCAGGAGATTCGCTGAGACCTAAGGCCCGCACTTTTATACACATTGGGTCAGCACTGGCATTCTCAGTATTTGCCCACATCCCATTGGCTTTGCGTTGCTCTTTGTAGTCGCAACCAAAACAAGAGCTTAACGATATTATGTTGCCTTGTATTGCCAAATAATTGCAAAACTTTCTTTTTTGAGAAAAAGGGCCGAAAAGTTGATGTTGTTACCATGGTATCGCGAATAACTTTTTCTTGCGAGAATTCGCAATGCCAAATAAAAATTAATTCCATTTTAAGAAAGAAACTCACACCGAGAGAAACGCCAAACAATCGTCCAAAACAAAACACGAAATTTAATGATCAGCACTTCCCAAGTAGTGTCGCATGTACTTTCTGTCGAGCCAGAAAAAAACTTAAACAAGTGTGAAATCAAATCATTGGTAGTTTTTTTTTGTTTTTTTCTTCTCTGGGGCGGAGTAAAGGCAGGCTGAAGAAAGAAGAAACGTCAACGATATACTTTTCAAATGAAGTGACATAAATACAAAAGTTTGAAAACTTGCACATACGCCACCGCCCATGCCACAGCACATGGCCACCAAGGGAGGGGTGTGTGTGTGCATAAAAATCTGACGATATTCCAACGACCTGCATTGCATACTAGCGTCCGTCCGCCCGCTGTCCTTGTACATGCCACCAAAAGAAAAAACACTGGACAACTTTTTCTGGGCAGTGGCATTGTTGGCGGTGGTTGTGCTGGTCGCATCGCTGATGGTATGCAACATGTTTACTGCTACAAATAGTTTTGCACATGAGAAGTTTCCGGCCAGTCTCTCGAATGGCAATTTCCTTTAAGTTGTAAGGTCAAAAGTCTATCGTTGCATCATTACACATACTCAAATGCTCATTACGAACATGCTGTGTCCAACATCTGGGCGAGTTTGTTCCAACTCCTTTCCTTCTCATACAGACAATCGAGAAGTTTTAGGTACATTCTGAAGTGGTGTAAGACAGTGATGTCCACACATATATTATCACATTGTCAAGAGGAATAAATTAAGTTCAACTGGTTCGTATTTTCAAACAATTTCAATAAACGTTGAACAACAACTGAATTAAAATGCAAAGAAAAATGTAGACCGAAGCAAGAGCCGAATGTCCTCGATCGAAACCACATGAAGAATAGTGTGTCGACAGTGCAGGAACAGCATTTTTGTTGTCCATCAGGCGTGCTATGGAAATTCGGGCATCACTACAAGTCTGGTGTGGGCCCTGAGAGAAGATCAAATCAATTAATCCATTAAATCTAATAGACTAGGTCATGGGGATTTACTATATCCCAATGACTTTTAATGACATGCAACAGTTAGAATATAAACAGTTAGATCTGTCATTATTCCACTAAACAATACATACTTGAATCCAGTTTGCCTTTAACGATACCCTTTTCGAGCCTATCGTTACCTTAATTGCAAAAGGGCGTAACTGATATTGTTTTTCGACATCCTGATTTTTACATATTCCGATGTATTCCAGCGTTTTCTATCGGAATATGTAAATAACGCGATTTCAAAAAAACTTATCACTTACGCCCTTTTGAAATTAGGGTGACAGTATGCATCCTTAATCATCGTATAATTAGAAGACGGTCTAGCCATGATCATTTGATCGTACGTCTATCTTTACATTGACCAGAGTTACAAGCCGACCCATAATTATCGGCGGCGGCGGCGGCGCTGTTCAAAATGGGTCGACGGCTTTCGGCTGATTTGTCGGCTAGTTCTGTCATTCGATCACCCCTATTTATTTGACAATTTTGGGAAAATGGAAGGAATAATTTGTATTGGTTTTTAACACCTTTTCTTTTATTTTTTGGCAAGAGTTCAATATTCGTTAATATTAGCCAATGATCCCATAATTAAATATTATTATCCCATACAATTATTTGTTGGGAGTGGGAATCCATTCCCAAAATTTATAATATGGATGAATTTAATAAATATTTTTGCAATTACAGCTTTTCATGTGAGACATATTTGCCCAGACATCTTGAATATAATAATCTTTCCAATGAATGATAATACTCTACCTACTTTGACACACTAAAGAAGCACAATAGAGAAGCTGTTGTTTATTAAGGCTGTTTTTCTTTAAACCGGGATAAGAAGCTGCGATAACAAAAACGTTAATAAAAATTTATTTTTTTACCAAAAATAAAAAAAATATTTTTTCACAATGTCGCAAACAACAATATAAATATTTTTATCAAAACAAATTAAAAAAATATTTTCTGTTGACTTTTTCGGACTTATGGTCGATAACCATAAATTTGACCTACACTGGATAATTAACCATGCTAAGTATACATTTTTTTTTGTCAAAATTTGTGTTTATACATACATTGGTATTGCTGTTGGTGATAATTTTAAAAAAGAAATTTTTATATTGAGTTAAATTTTAACTTTTTATTTGGTTTTTTCTTATCACAGCTTAGTTATCCAGTCTTAAAGAAAAACAGCCTTATTGTTATTTATAGGACCACATGGCCACGCGTACTGGAATTGACTTATATAAATGCGACTTTCAAATCAAAATACTATCATTCAACTTTCTGAAGACGTCATCATGAATCGATGAAATCTACGGCGTGGTTGAAGTCGATTTGAGCCGATGAAATCGGCGGCGGCGCGGCTCGTGAAGACCCATGCGGCGGCGGCTTGTCGGCTTGTATCTCTGCCTTGACTTTATGCTATTCTAAATGAAACAAGCTGGGCGATTAAAACATTGTTTACTTGGTTTCTAGACAAAGCGTTAGTGTTGCCATGTTATTTGCTGAAGTTTAAGAAGATGCCCTTTAGTTGTGTGTGTGCAGCAGTGGAACGGAAAGTATTGATAATACTTCCCAGTCTTCTCTAAAAAGGAGCATTGGTCGTTCGGAGGCAGGTGTGAGTACACTAATTATTTCGCCCACAACTCACCATTTGCTCCTTCTCGGATGTTTGTGAGATTAATTGCATTTGTCCTTATGAATGCTTTAGTCATATTATTAGATGAGGTCACGAAAAAAGTGGTGCTGTTACTCAAAAATAAATTTGAGATGTTTCAAGATCATTTTCCGCCCAATCCTAGTTTCCAAGGACTCATATGATAGTAGTAGCTACTGTAAATTTAAAATTTTCCTCCAGGTCAAATTAAACCCCGAATCTGATATCCGAATAGATTACGAAGTACGTAAGTCCGTAGACGAACGTATTGTCGAAAATAAAGATGTCAAAAAATTTGACTGATTTTATAGTTACCTTATTTTTATCGTGCTACTTTGTTTAGTCGTTTGGAATCTTTCATCATTTTGACCCATTTTATTAATTGTTATTTAATATTGTGCCTAAACATTTCCGATCAACTGCAGACACATACAAGCAAATATTTCCGGCTCTTATCTGTGGCTTACATTCCAGAACATTTGTATTGAAAATCTTCACACATTTTTTACGTCGTTGTCTTCGTTGTCGTCGTCAACGACGTCTTATGTTTTCCTTTTTTGCTTTGCCGCCCTAAAACTTACATGACATTTTATAAAGTTTTTGCGATTTGTTTTTTTTTGTTTTGTTTGGCGTCCTGGCATTTTGTTACTTTGCCATTCGCAGTCATGCAGTGTCGTGTTTTTAAAGGAGTGAAAATTCCAAACAATTTGGCATTTGATAAACTTGATATTTGTCTCATGGATTTCTAGAACCTATAAGCATATCCACATACATACATTAGACTGGGTCGCCATCTACACAAAATTATTCCAAGAACTTTGAGTTTTTAGCTGTCACTATGAAAAATCGCAAAAAAACAATCAGAAAAAATTGGACAAAATGCAAGAAAACAAATAAGAAGGCGTTAAGTTCGACCGGGCCGAATCTTATATACCCTCCGTTACGGAGTGCATTCCACAGTATTACCGCAGTCGACTTTACATGGTTTACGATTATGGCTATCGAGAATAAGTCCAAAAGAGGCAACATAAATAATATATTCTTTTGAAAATTCTTTTGATTCAAATATTTATTATGTAGAAAATTGCGAAAAAAATATTTTTTATTTTGAGTGAAAAATTAACTTTTTATTAACGTTTTTGTTATTGTCACTTTTGTCATTAGGCAGAAACATTTTCAGCTACAGGCCAAGTGACTGCATTATGCAAATTTTAATTTTTATGGTTCACGCCCACGTTGGAATGTGCACATCTAATTTCACGAATCTAGCTACGGCCGTTTGCTTGGGGCCAATTCTGTCCCGTTTCGATCCTAGAGGTACGAATTTCGAAAGTTATCTTTATTTTAAGTGATTTTCGAGTTCCTCCCCTTACCCAATTTCTGGCCTCTTTCGCATTAAATGATCCACGTCTACTATTATACTACTATACTATCATCAGTATAACTGCTGAAGATGAAATACCATCAATGTGATGGATTTTAGCACCTCGAGAATTTTTCTCGCCTACGCAGTCAAAGCAATGTACACACCTAATTTCGTTATTATAGCTGCAGCCGTTTGGTTGATACCATTTTTATCCCCATTCGCCTTTTCGCATTTTCCGCCTAAAAGTACAAATTTCGAAAAATTAATTTTTGGTTCGTGTCTTCACAGTCAGATGAATGTATCCCTTCCAATTGTATCCCTTTAAAGAACGAATTTTGTCAAATCCATTTTTTACGTGTCTACAAATTTCAATTGCATATAAAGCACAAATTTTCAAAAAAATTTCTTAAATTGTCTAGATATTAGGGGGTATTTTCCGTGTTTGTTAGGGAAAATTGTTTCCCTCTTGGCCTATTTCGCCCACTTTCAATCCCAACCGATCGGCAACCATAAGACATATTTATGAAAAATTTTAATCTCCTAGCTCATTTCGTTCGGCCGCTGTCGTGCTTTCAACAGACAGACAGGCGACCCAGAATATATATATATATATTTTATGGAGTCTCCGATGAATATTTAATGGTGGAGGGTATCAAAATTACATGGAAAACATGATTCAGTAGCGTTTAGCTCACAGACGGCTTCACCCATCGACGAAATATTTTGCAGATCAATCCAATCTTCATTTCTGAGGGCAGACCTCAGCAATTTATTTTCGTGACCCATCTTAACATTCATATATCGTAACCAGAAGCATGTTTGTGTGGCAAGGACATGTACTACAAACAGCTCATTGAGGCGGTTTTTTTTTTTTTGTTAAGAATATTGCAACTATTGAAGAATACACAAGTATTTTTGATTAATATGTGAAGTAAAGAAATCGTATTTACACACACACGGACGTCCGTTCAGTTGGTCGGTCTTTAATCTTCTTTTGTATAGCCAAACTGTGGATAAATAAAGAACTCTATTCCGGGAATATTTAAAACTTTCATAAATATTAAAGTTTAAGTTTACTTCATATGAAACAACATTGCGTTGGCGGTTTAATAATGCGCTGAAATCATTAAATTATACTTTGCATGTGTCCTTCGGCAACTGAGCGTGTTGTCACGAACACACACAAACTACATCTTAAACACACTCACTCATCTCCCGAGTTTTTGCTGAACACATTAGGGATGTCGAAGGAAATCCGGTTTCTAGACCATTCCAAATATTTATTTTATTTATGATAGAATTGAATTATTAAAAAAATGAGTTTACTTTGCATTAATTCAAAATATTTAGGGGCAGTTTTTATACTACGATCTCAAAATATTGAAGTCACTACAAACAACCTGAGTTATGTTCAATTGACAAAACGTTGTGAATTGAAATTCTAAAGAAATTTTATATTTTCTATCTCCGAGCTTACAGAGATATGCTACGACGTAAAGAAAATATAAATAATATCAGAAAACCAGGTTCGGCTGCCTTGTTTTCGCTTGTTTCGGCAGCCCTAATAATGTGCAACATGTTAAGTTGAAATATCCACATCAGCATGCACACATGCTAAGAATATCCGAAAAAAGGAAAGTAACAAAAACAACCCACCCTGATGTTGCAACTTGCTACTTCCCGTGCTCAAGTTGAACGCAGACAACTACACCGACACGACACTGCACATTTGCTGTGAAAAATGAAAAATGAAAAGGCGAAAAGTAACTCCAACCGATACATCCGCATGCACATATCCGTGTAATATGTAAATGAACATATACTGGCGCAGACACACACGCACACATGTTCAGACAGCATACGTTGCTAGGGAAGCTAACAAGGAAGCTGTTCCATGTTCCAACCGGAAAGGGCGAGCATTTGCTAGGGAAGCCTAATGCACCGAAGGGGCTGGCATTCAATTGCCGCCTGCATTGACTACGCTAACACTTCGTGGACTTCAGGTTGCAACTGCTCCGGCAGATTCGCTTTTTGCGGGCAACTGTGAATCAGGTTTTTCGGATCCGATCTACTCAACATTATTTTGCATTACTGATGCTTTATGCACTCCCACTCTGCTGTTCCTGCAGATCCTTATCAGCTTAAATTCAAACAAAGGACTAAGTAGGTACAATGTATGTACGATATGTTGTAAGTAATAATGGTTGCTCAAGAAAAACACACACACACAAACATAAATAAAAATAAATCGTAAAAACAACTCACTAAAAGTGAATGGCGAAGGGCCGGGAGGGGCTTGAGTCTTATAGAGCACGACAACGATATTCTTCGGTATTGTGCATAAACTAGAGATTATAACTTTTTCTTTTTATTTTTATTTTTGTGTTTTGTTGATGTGGTTGCTGTTTGTTGGCATTGTATGCAGACAAGTATTCAGACAGACAGACGGACGGAAGAAAAACGACAAGGGAGTGTTTTTTAATGCCTTCGCAAAATATGGTTTGTGTTTGTAGAGTTTTTCGTCATCCTCGTCAGATGGAGGCGATGCGAAGGTGGCCGGGAGAGCTGGCAGTGGGACTGCGAGTGGGGGGATGAGATTAAATTCCTTAGCTTTACAAAATGTATTTATGCTAGGATGATGACATAAGTGAAAAATGATAATCTTGCCACAACAACATGGACAAAAAGCAAAGCAACCACCACCACCAACCAACCAACCATCCAACGCATGGCGCTGGGAATGACTGTGAACCGACGACAGCGGCAAGTACGAGGACCAGAGCCAGTAACCGCACTAAATGCCATCGACTCGAATAAAAACTGAATTTCCCGTGGAACCACAAAAAGACTGGTTGGCTGGCAGCGAGGCAAAGCTAGTCGGTTCCCGGCTTGCCTGCAGGGATTATAAAGAAACAGCACAACAGTGAGCATCGGCACGGCCATCGTCGGGAGTAGGCTCCATATTGCGGTGGATTTTATAGAGTCAGCCGCTATAAAATCTCCGTCTGTTATTCTTTTGCCTCCCCAGCTCACGTACATAGTAGGTGGCTCTCGCCCATCGTCTATCCTGCACACCCATATGTAGGACTATAGTCCTGTACCTACGTGAGTAGCTAAACAAAGTTAGAGCTGCAGTGGTGGTAGTGGGTAGGGGACGGGGATGGGGTAGTGCCTTTTCTACCACCGCTTAGGTTGCCATGTGTTTATCTGTTTGAGCAACTATCGTGTCATGCGGCAATGTTGTGTGGTAAGCTGTGTTGTCACAATATATACGATTTTTTCCAATTTTAATTTCTCAGTTTTTCCGCCTTTGCTGGTTTTTGGGCCCCACAAAAGTTGTTTTCATTCGCTAAGCCGAATCGACAAAAAAACAAAAAACAACACCACACAGTGGTGTCATTGCTGGACAAAACAAGGTGACGAGGAGCAAAACTTAAGATATATCCCCACATATGGTTTACGTGGCCGGCTCCGTTTTGAATGTTTATTTGGTTACATCTGAATAAGATTCTTGAAAAGCTTGGGAGGAAAGGAAGTGATTACTAGAGTTACCACCCTACTTCACGAGTCTGAAATACTTCGAAGCGAGCAATAATCGGCTTGAACAGTTCGAAAACAGCGAAAACCCGAGAGAAACCAAATTGAACTCTTCCAAAACCGCGAACCGTTGACGATTCTACAACACGATGTCTCAATCGCGAGAACATTTGTCTTCTTGAATCAAACGGATCAAAAATCAGAGGACTGTGGACTGTGGGTCCCTAAACGGGACTTATCAATATCATATTTTATTAGAAGCATACACCTTCGATGCGTTGCACTTTTTGGTCGTATGAAATGATAGATTCCCTTTGAAAGATTAGGGCAAAACAATTAAAAGTTCAAATTTTGAAGGTATCCATAGAAGCTACTGGTATAATTGCGTCGCGTTCAGTGAAATAAAGATACCAAAAACGAATTTAAGGAATTGTGATATGTGCATCACAGAGATCCTCAAATAATTTTTTAATCAAAGATCTATTGTTTGCAGACCTATCCTTGCCATTCGAATGGAATGGTCCTCCAACAATTTCTAAAGACAGCGAATTTTATCTAACGCATGGACAACACTGTGCAGCATCACCTCCATGTTGGTGTTGCCGTTGCTGCCTCTCTGGTACGAGCAGTTGCCGTAATCCTGCTTAGAGTCCATGGGAGATAAAACTATTTTCTATTGTAAATATCAACAGCTCAAATAGAAAACAGAATTAACAGACAGACCAGTGGACAGACGAAAAAAAAACACAAATTTCCACGCGCTCCTGACTTAAGGCAGTCCATGAAGGACCGCCAATTTCATTCCCATTGAAAATAACTTGTTTGTTCTTTGGGCTGTTTTACTCCTGCTCAAGGCGTAGTAAGTGCCCAGAATTCATGTTGGAAGAACAACAACAACAACTAATACTACTACTAAATACAACAAACACTCTAGATACGAATCCGTATTTAATTTTCCCAACTTTTTCCTCACTCTAAGTTCAAGTCACTGGCTCTACGAGTATTATTAATGTATCAGTGAGAAATCAATATAACGGCCATGTCCCGAGCTGCACGAGCAAATCAGTCGAGAATGAGCGGGGAGGTGTAGACAGAGAGCGAGCCAGCGAGCGAGTGGATAGAGAGAGATTGATGCTGTTCTAAATAAATACATTAGTGTGCGTAAATAACTAAAGCTCTGTGTGTGTTTGTGCGGATGAGTGTTGTTTGCTATTTGTATCTTCCAAGCGTGGATGCAGGGGTGTAACTCTCTGTGTAACACAGCCTGCCGTTGCTGTGTTTGTATGGTTTATACATTGAAGGATATTTAATTTCCGGATCATAGCTTTGGAAATAAAATACCAAGAAGGAGACCACAATAGAGAGAGACCAGGACGGAGAGACAGAGAGAATGAACGTTGAACATGCGAAGGAGTAAATATAGACTTGGATGTATGTATGTAAGTATATACATACATGTGTAGGGATGCGGTAGCTTTCGGGTGTTCATTAATTTTTAACTATCCAAAGTATTTTCTATTAAAGTTTGTGATTTGTTAAAAGTTTTATATGCCCACAATTTAGATTACATTCTTGTGTGAATTTACTCCGGAATATTGTCCATCAATGGTTGATATGTTTCGATAAACCTTATGGGAAACCATTTCTGACATTCTGTTCTCAACGAAATGGCTTTAAGGATATATTAGGCTTGTTGTATGTGTCAACCCGATTACTACCCGTTGAACTGTTCGTTAGATAAATTACGAGGATTGTAGAATTTTTTTAGAAAAGAGATTTTGTTTATAGACAGGGCTGTCTAATGGCTGTCTATAATTTTCTATCTTTACAATTTTAATTCTGTAAAACCTCAAAATTCTTATCTCATCTAAAACTTATTTTTGTATTCCACAATATTGACAATTTCTCGAACGGCTATTACACTATGCAACAAACATTTTGTCGAAACTTGAAAACGATATTAATTTTTATTGGTAAATTAAAAAATAAAAAAAATTAAAATTTTCGCCGAAGTTACCTGTAATATATGTACTCTCATATTGGTCCGATCACATCCAATTATAAGTTCAGTTAAAGGTAGCTACTATGGTAATGTTGTGAATAACATTTTCACGTAGAGTCAGTGGTTTACGAACAGACTCCAAAAAATTATTTTTTTTTTTGAAGAAAAACTTTTCATTTTAAATTCGATTATTGCGTTATATATTTTAATAGCTGACATGCTTACAAAACAAGTCTATATGTAAAAGATCTATGGATAAATGTAGAAGTTATGGTATTCTTTGTAGGCGCAGAATATAAAAAATAAACATTAAAATTATTAATAACACTGTCCGTCAGTCCACATTACACTTGAACCAGGTGTCATACGTGTGAAACTACAGGTGAAATGGAGTTAATCTGCATTAGTTTAGCATTAAAAACCATTTCAAGCTTTCAAGATAAAATATGGATAAAGTTTAAGTTTAACGATTTTTTAAAGAATTGTAATCAATCAATCTTAAAAAGTTTAAAAATGCATGAGAATATCCTTTACAAATTATATAACAGAATAATTTTATTTGTATCTCACACCACAAAAAAGTCACAAACTTATGGCAAAAATACATTTTTTTGATCCTCCCTAGTTTCTACAATTTCATAATATTTGAAAATCGGGAAATGCTGTGACTTTGCCACGTGTCGTATAGTCTGATAGAGATTTGTAGAGAAATTTCTCGGATTGATGATGAGGATATGGCTAAGTTGGTTCGACTAAAGAGTGCATATGTTTCAGCAAAGCCCTGTGGACCATGTTTTTCCTTACATAACCTTTGGAGGTCACTGATGCTAGGTCCCGGCAACGTTAAAAAAATGAGGCGGATATACTGCCGCAGCAATTTAAATTTGAATACAGAACGAACTATATTCCACCAAAAGTAAAATACATTTAATAAAGACCACTTTTTGGGAGAGTATGCCAAACAAAAGCTGCAGATGGTCGAGGAATATGAATAATGGGAGAAGGGTGAAAATCGCCGACGAACTACACTTTTACTGTAGTTTTGATTGTATTTCCTTTTCTGTCTAAATCAGCACAAACCTTCTATTATGACTGCCCTAAACTGAGGCAGTTACTGAAACTTCGCAACAACAAAAAAACACACAACGTACATTAAACTCCTTTTCAAGGATTAATACTCAATTAAGCTATGCCGAACACAAACACGAACACTTCCAAGGAGATTACGGCCAGCAATGTTAAGTCATACTCGAATGGTGTTATTCACTTACCTTAACGGGCGTTCGTAGCCTTCGTCTAATTAGTTTTGTTAGGAATTATGCTTGTTTCGTATTTGAATTAAAGCCCAGATAATTAACTGACCTACATCATAAACTACATAAACACAAACGTAATTATATAATAAATATTAAAAAGAGTCGACCAACAACAACAGCAACAACAAAATAAGTCATAAACTAATAAACAACAAAATGATAAAATGATAAATACCAACAAAAGAAACACCATAAAAATGAAAATGAAATAAAAAAGACAAACCTTTTTTGCGCCTTTGATGAACGAAAAACCAGCCGACTAAGGCGGCATTAACCAAAAGAAAGCCAAAAGCTGCCAGTGAAATGCCAATTATAACCAGATTTGGCGCATTTGAATTTTCAGTTAATTCGGCTGGTAGTAATTCGAGACCTTCTTCAGGGATTTTCCAAAAACACCCGCACCCGCAACCCATGGCATGAAGTAGCAGCGAGTCACAAATGGTAAATGGCGTGAACACAATGGATGGAATGGGACATGATAATAAAAAATGTAAGAAATAAAAAGGAGAAAAAATAAAATAAAATAAAAATAGAATAGAATGGTAAGAAGGGGTGGAAGGTGGGGTGGTAGAAATCGAAACGATAGCATAGATGAAGATACAGAAAATATGTTCTCCAAATAGCTAACAATCAGCAGAACATGGGAACAGCTGAATTTCCGCCGAGGCAAAGTTGAAAATAATGAAGCACAAGTGCACAAAACCAGATTAAAGACCCAGGGGAGCTCACAAAACTCATTCTAACATTTGTACAGTGTCAGGCCAATGCAATGTGGAAGTCCGGTTTTCATGGTTGATCTTTACAATTCGATGGTCGTGCCGTCTCTCTTTACTAGGATAACTCCGTAATGGGGATTAGAGTCGACTACCTTGTTCTAGAACTTTCGAAGTCTATATTTTATAGAATGCAAATTAATTTTTGGAAATGGCATGGTGAAATTTATTTCTTGGTGGGCATGATTCCTGCTTCGTTGCCACCATCTTCAGATGCCTTTGCAGAGATTTTTCAACCAAATACCCCAACTCTTTGTGTTAATAATATCCCAAACGAACGAGAACAATTGCCATCTCACAAGCATTCAACTTTGATCGTTCGTTTAGAAGAATTATTAACTAAAAGAGTTCGTGTATTTCGTTGAAAGCACCAACAGGTGAAATCACTCGCATGTCCTGTTAAAACAATAGTTTCTAGTGTAATGTTCCGATTTGATTAAGATTATGAAGTTACTTAAATCGAATTGACATTGACGCCTCAACAACTCTGGGCTAATCCATGTAAAGTATATTTGTAAATACTATGCGGCCAGAGAAAGGCTGCGTCCACCATCACATTGACCTGGTACTGTATAACCTTCCCACGAGCGCTTGGCTTCATCGCTTAGAGGGGTTGAGGGGTTTGACGAGGAGGCGCGCATCGCACGTTAAGGTGATGATGACTACATACATCCGCATTTCCTTTCGTTTTCGCCACAAAAACGAGCAAGAAAAGGCAAATTCGCCAATAAAAAACGAAAAGAACAACAAAATTAACTTCACAAAATAATAAGGATTACAACGAAATGAAATGCTGTCGTCGTTCACTCTCTATTAAAAGAAACCAAACGAAAAGCACAGGGAAAGGTTTGAAATGAAAATCCTGCCAAATAAACGGAAGTAATGCAGACTTCAAATATGATGGCAGCACAACAACGACAACGACAACAACAACAAAAAAGTCCTGTTTTATAGACGAAAATATTTATGCTACACAGACACATGCCACATGCCACATTCAGCGATATACAAATACTCGCACGAACATTACATTACGGACAAATGGAATGGATTCAGTCATAGCGTTTGTACAGTACCTCGTTTGAGACGTTTCTGATTGCGTTTGTGCAGACAGCAACCTATGATGAGGATGTTCAGGGCCACAATTGTTATGCCAGATGCTACACCAACCAGCAGCAGTAAGCCGGAGGTGCCACCCAGCGGAGTGGCGCTGGTCGTGGGTGCTCCGCCCAGTGATGATGCTGGCTGCGATGGTGGCGGCGCTTCTGTTACATTATTAAAAATTCACCAGAGTAACGTAACCCCAACGCAAATGCAGCATAAAAGACAAAATTAAAAAAGACGTACAAATAAACATATGTACAGTGGGACGATGAGAAGACATGCTCGCATGTGCATTAGTGTGGCCCAAAATTGAATGGAAATCGATTTCAAATGAATCTCGCCATCAAAAGCGAAAACGGTCTTGTAAGATTCAAGATTGGGCCACACTAACGTGCATTGGCATGTTTCACAGTGTCTACTACTAACTATATTTGTATATAAGTACATACACACATACATGCATACATATGTATGCATGTATGATTGTATATAAGTGTGTAAGTGACATCATAGATGCTGGCTGTTGCTGTATGTGTGCACATTTCATTAAATGAACTCTTAACTACTGCTGTGTGCGTGTGCTTGGACGCAGTTTATGCACCACCCACCCAACTGGTGGTTTGGTGTGGGTGGAGGTGGGTGGGTGTTGCCAACAACCACGCCAAGGATGGGGGAAGCTCGTAAAATGCAGATGACGCGACCAATAAATCAATGTCCTCACAGCGTAGCTTGGCCCCTCTCATCCGGGCTATCGTGAACGTGGCTAATTTGTGCACTTTGCTTTTTCAAATTCGAACCCGAACTCTAGTGCCGCATATTCCGAGTCCTGTTGACGCCGGTTAATTGGGTTCAATATGTGTGCTGGGACTTACCTTTGGTGTGGGCCTTCTGCAGGTCAGGCAAGTATTTACTCTCGCCTAAATCATTGTACGCCATCACCGAGAAGAGATACAACGAATTCATTCGGAGGCCATTTATGGTCAGTTTATGGCTATTGGGCAGCCCATCAATGTATTTGTACTGCTCCCGGTTCGCCTCCCTGTGTGGGTGTGTGTGAATATAAATGAGAAGGAGAATGACAGAAGAGAAAAAACACAAAACAGTATTTGAACATTAGTCGCAGTTATGGAAATGATTCTTTCTATTAATTATTCTGTGATGCTTTGGCCGTTGATGGTGATGGTGATGGTGATGTTGATGTCTCTGTCGTCCGGATGTATCAGGAAGGCCACACGCATTTATTAGTCGAGTGGAAGGCATTTTCTACATTAGCAGCAGATGTAGACATAGGCGATGTAAGCGATTCTATCAAAGTCCAGTATATCCAACACATGTGAAGTTAATCAACCCATGGCAATTAGTGCTTTGCCGTTTCCCCTTGAATTCAAGCAAATCCCAAACTCGGACATTGTACATTGGAGTGAAACGACAAAAAGTTTCTTTCACTCGATTCTAATTATGCGGATAGTAAGGTCCAAGTGAATGGAAACTAAGCTCAGCCTCGTTAAACATATACATGGTTAGCCTGCAAAGGACTCCCCCCTCTTACACTATATTTTATTGATATTTTAAATTGGCAGACAGTGATTGTATGCTCAGACGGACGGACATACCAAGTTCTAAATCCACAAAAAGTCCATCGCGATAACCCTACATCATAGAATATTAAAGCAGGATATCTGCAAGTTTATGTCTATCTGGTTGAGATGACTACTCATAAAATACGATATAAAATGATTTCTTTGGTAAAATCTTATCCTTCCAAAACTGTTCTTTCGGTCAATACATATCTTAGGTCGGACTAATCTCCAAGTTTCGACTAATTTTAGATCTACAACATCTTGACATCGAAACTTACCTAAAGCGCACTCGGTAGGAGGCCTTGAGGCCGCCGTCGAAACCTGGAGTCCATGCCACAGTTACCGAATCATGCGTAACATTTAGAATATTCAAACTCAGTGGTGTATCGGGTTGAGATGTTATATCCAATCGGACTGGTTCAATGTCCTGGCCCAATTCATTCTTGGCCACACACTCGTAGGCCCCATAGTCGGCGGGAGCCACCTTCTCGATGATCAGTATGGACTCGTACGTCAGGGAGTCGATTTTCTTCTCTTCTACTTCGTATTTATAGGAACGATTAACCGGCAAATCCTTGCCCTCCTGGCGCCAAATGAATTTTGGTTTTGGCGAAGCTTGGGCGCGACAAGGCAAACGGCCGCGCTCACCCGTGCCGCTGGCGGCTCTCATCAATGTGGGGGATTTATCAATTTCCGGAGCAACTGCAAACGAAAGTGAATGACAAGAAAGCAAACGTCAAATGCTCGGGTACTTACATACATACAATATATATTTCGATTATTTTTTAATTGAACTTACATTTGACTATCAGCAGAACGTCGCGACTTGTGGGATTGGCAACACGATTGTCGGCTATGCAGCGGAAATTTCCAACATCTTCACGTTGAGCATCCTTGATGTGCAAGTACGAGGTACCATTAGCAAATGTGGACGAGGTCTTTATGGTCATGTCATAACCCAAACGTTCCCACTTGACATGATCATCGGTCAAGGGTTTGCCCTCCACGGTACACGACAGCATGGCATCTTCGCCGGGATTGACAATCACATTCTCGGACACCGTTTTGATGGTAGTGCCATCTACCAACAGGACATGTTGCAAAAAACAGAAGAGGAAACAAAACGATACAACGTCACTTAAATCATTGCGGAGAGGTAAACGAGGCTGACTGGTACTTACATTCCACCACAACCGTGACATTGATGCGAGCAGCCCCCTGTGAATTACGCGCTTCGCACACATACACGCCGGCATCGTTGCGATATAATTTGGTGAAATTCAGCTTGGATCCTTCGGCGAAGATACGTGGCTCAACGCCATTCCCGGTAGCGGGCAGCTGCTGACCATCCTTTGACCAGGTGTAGGTAATTGACATGGGATTGGCATTGGCCTGCAGAGCCACCAGCAGCGATTCGCCCTCCACACCGACGGCTGTCGACGAGGGCGGCGGCACGAATTTGGGCCGATCTAAACAACAGCATGAGAACGGGGACGGGGACAACGACAATGAGATAAGAGTTAAATAAAATTTATACATTTTCCTGACGCCTCAGATGTCTCGGCGAGAACATCTCCGAATACTTACACAGAACATCCAAGCTTACGGCCTCGTGCACACTGCGCTGGAGTGCCTCGTTGGCACTTTGACATGTGTAAACTACGCCGTTCATTTCCTGTGTTATGTTTACTTTGAATTCCAACGTTGAGACGGTGCCACCCCACAGACCGGGCTTAGATGTATTATTTATACCTAAGGAAGTGCATGTTGGTTGCGACGGCCGCACGACGAGGCCAAGGGATGAACAACAAGTAAAAAGCATGTTAACGGTGATTGCCACATGGAAATAATGCAGACGATGAATGAGGGCAAACCAAAGTGGCCGCCAGGGGGAGTTGCTTGTGCGGAGGTAGTAGCAGCAGTAGTAGTTCACAAGCCGGAAGTTTGCGTAAGTACATATTTCACATTTTTGTACTCAACTTGGAAAATGCAGCAAACATCCTCTTCGGCAAAACTATGCTCCTGACACATTCACACACACACACAGACACAGACGGAGTCAAACGGACGAGCTAAAGGAATGTTGTTAGCCTCAGCCAGCCAAATGAATGTGAATGAGAGCAGATATCTCCGAACCACACTAACAAAACACGTTTAGGTTTACGCCTTTACCAACCGACCAGCAACCATCCGGACAACCAGGCATTCAGACAGCCAACCTACAAGTTTGGCCGGCGCCGCCACTCCGTGCAACACTAGAATTGTGTAGAGCAGCACTGGCGCTGGCGCTGGTGCTGCTATTGCTGGTACGGTATATTCAACTTGTGTGGCATGTGGCCACACCACTGGTTTTTCTGTTGTGCACCGTGCTGTGGTTGTTGTTGTTGGTGTGCTCCTTTTGACAACAATGACAATCCTTTGAACATCCCAATAATTTGGGCACTTTTCCAGCTTAACAACAAACCTTGGGGTTTCTGACTTCTTTAACAATTTGCTGGCTTCATAATATGTATTATCCTCCGCCCTGTACGCCGCACCATGTGGACCAACCCAAAACCCAAACCAACTTACCCAGAATTGATATGCCATCCTTCCACCAGGACAATTTTGCAGGTGGATTACTTGAGCTAGAATCACACACAATGGTCGCCTCAACGCCTGGCTTCAGTTCTTCCGGTTCAATGCGTATCTTAACGGTTTCGGGAGCGACTGCAATTGTTCGTGTGTGTTAACAGCAATAAAATTAATTCGTATGCAAATCAAGCTGGAGCAGATCCTACCAGCAGATCATTAAGACAATACTCACAGTGTACACTCAGTGTGGTTGACTCGAACAGCGGTATCTCCGTGGCACTGTTGGCCGCCTCGCAGCGATATTGCGCCTGATTATCCGTTACATTTGCCAGAATTGTAATTTCGGCCGAGACAGACTTGTCGGCAGTGCGTATTACAGAGTTTATCTGGAATTAAGAAAGAAAACGCATAAATTGTGAACAAGTGATTTTTATGGCTGTACGACTTGGCAAATGATTAAATCGCACTCTTAGGTCACATCCAACCTCACCGTGTCGACCAAGTAGGTCGGCAGACAGTGCAAACGCCACAGTTTTTTCTTGCATGTATGCATGTTGGTATGTTTGTTTGTTTATTATTTAGGAAATACGAAATTACCGAAGCTTACAGGACATTTGTATGTGCAAATATAGTTATTTCTAAGAAGCATCTCCGTGGAAACACAAGGATTGCTCCATGAGGTGGTAACCCAATTCATGGGCGAACGACTTTGGATAGAGCAACCATTTTGATACAGCAGCTGCAAAAACTAAAGAAAACGGAGGAGACGAACCAATTCAGTAGGCTGAATGGACTTTCATGTTGCCTCAAATCGAAAGAGGGAACATCGCAAATTAGTATGGCGTCCACGGATATGCTGAACTCTTGTATTTCTGTTCTCTGTATTTGTTCAGTAATTTGGGGAACTGATGCAGTTATTGATCCAATATAAGCGGGGTTATTAAAAGTCCTCAGATGTTTATATTTTCTAACGCATTGCAAATGATAAATTAAACTCTTTCGACAGACAAGATAAAGTAGTCGTTAGCGCCATGAAGGAGGCATTTGAAAAAATACAAAAACGGAAATTAATAAACTTTGCAAAAATTTAGGAAATGGCTCAGTCATTTCACCAAAAGAACTTTAATATTAAAAATGTGTCAAAGGTGGATTTAATTAATTTAAAAAAATTCTATGGTCGGCTAGTTTCTATGACTAGTACAAAGCTAGACAGTTCCGCCATTATTAGATTATATCACTTTAATAGAATTCATTCATTCATTCTATTTATAATGCTCATTAAATATTGATCTGAAAGCCATCTGTCAGTTGAAGTGATTGAAATTTTCTAGAAGTGTGTCAATAGTTATAGTTCAGTTGGAAATTGTATATGAACGAAATCGGTGTAGAGAGAGAGAGAAAAATTCCCGTCGCAAGGATTGGAAATCTCTCTTATTAAAAAAATAGACCATCATTTCTTCTGAAATAGCAAATAAACCTACTATTCTCCAATTTTGAAAAGAAACTGACTTTAATGATTGTCGAAATATCAAATAATAAATAATAAAGATAGTGTGTAGTGAAGTAATAAATGTCACCTATGCCATAGTGTATAATATGTATAAATTTGCATTCTATAAAATATTGATTGATAGGGGTCTTGAGCCAGCACAATATCTCACTTCAAATTAAAATTTTGAATTTGAAATATCTTGTATTTGGACTACATTACAGTTCTCCATCCAACATATTTTCAAGTTAATCTATTGATGATACATCAAGTCCTGACGCAGATGACATTAATTTGAATTTGATCGATCTAGACGATTAGTGCCATCCCTGATGCTGAATGGCAAGTGTGGTTAACATAAATAAACTCTTGTTTACTTCCCGTGTTGGAAGTGCGTATCTCAGGAGCACCGAGTCTAATAAATACTAAAAATCTATTATTTGTTCATCTTCATTTAAAGGCACACCAAACTCGTGTACTGGTTAGCAATAGTCCGTTTTAGTTGTTCACGTTCATTGGCTTGCTTTCGATTCTTTCATTATGCACGTGCCAAAAAAAGCCCAGACATTCAAGCTTCCCGGAAAATACCGTCTTGGAGAGACCAGCAATCCTGGTTGGATCTCGTTAACAATTCCCCTTTAAACAAATCGACTAGCATCTCTAAATTTATTTAGTCAAATTTAAATTGCCTTTAATAAAGACCAACATATTGATTAAGTCCATTACAATAATTGCTCTGACTTTGAACAATTTAATGAAATTTAATTTTGCTAGTTCCCATTAAAATGCTGACCCACTGTGCATATATTAACATTATTTTGCTGTCGCTGTAATTGTCTAAATTTCCATAAGACCACAAACACTCACACACACACAGACACACTTATGTACCAGGATGATAACGATAATTTGTGTGCGTGCGTGTCTGTGTGTGCGTAAGTACATGTACATGCATGTTTACCAATGTCATTAACAAAGATAAAGAATTTCAATAAAAACTCCGGTATAAATATTATGAAAACTGAAATTCCTCTAAACAGGTAATGCCATCTAGAATTCAGTATCCTCCTTCAAACTAGTAGCTATTATCCGACACTCTCCTACACATTTTCACATGTATTCGGCATTTGTGTATACATATGAACATTAGGATGGAGTAGAGTTACACCCACGAAGTCACCGAATCACTAAATCCTGATAGAGGTGCATTGATCCGGATTTTGGAATTTTTGATATAGGGTTTGACAGGTGAAATCCGCCCAAAGTGGATTTGACAGTATTAAAAAGTTTAAAAGTTTATTGAAAAGGGTTCCCCCACTTTCAACTAGTTTAAGCTTGATTTGAAGATGATGAAGAGTTGCTTTCGTCACGAACTTGGAATGTGTAACAATATTCTAGAACTACAAGTTAGTATCAGACTGGCTTTCACAGAAACACTCACAAAATGACTGCAGTGAGTTAGTTTGGTTCCATTGACATTTTCACATTTAAATGTCGGTACTATAAATGAATAAGTAAGGAAAGGCTAAAGTCGGACGGGCCTCCACTTTCTATTCCATTACAATTCAATTCGGTAAAAAATTGAAATCGGGAAGGATTTTTGTATCCAGTAAATGTGTGTGTTTGACAAAAAAAGTTAAATCGGAAGGGACATTTGTGTGGGGGAATATTGAAACCTGGATCGATGTGACCCGCTTTACCCTATATGTTTATATATAAAGTTTGGCCAAAATCGGATAAAAATTGAGAGTAACATTTGTATTGGGCCTATATATAACTCTGAACCGATCTTATTCACTTTCACTATAGGTGTTTTTAGTTGGATAATAAGATGTTGTGATTTCTAGAGCGGATAAAGTCAAATCGCGACATTTGTATGAGGCTATTTCTAAATCTGAACCGATTTGCTTCAAATTAAATAGCGTTTGTCCTTGATCCCCTAATTGATATATCGACTCAGAATGTGATTCTAAGCCGATCTGTATAATAAACGATGGGTGCAACTCGTTTCCTTTCGGGTGTTACAAACAAATACACAAAGACATAATACTCTAGTGGAGGGTATAAAAAATATCCGTGGATAAAGAGATAGAAATAATGTTTATTTTCTCATACTATCTCCAGACATGCAGGCTCACTTGTTTCACTCCACCTTAGTGTGCATACATGTGTGTATGTATTCATGGGAATGGATCAGTGGAGTGTGGAAACTATCTAAATTATGCCAAAGTTTTGTTAGGTTACTAAGAATGTTTATACAAAGCTTAATATGTTTAGAAACATATGTAAGTACATACATTCATGTCTATGGCTATGCATGTGGGTGAGGCTGCGTGCGTGTGCATGTGTGTGTGTGTGGTATAACGACATATTCATACATACACATGAACATGTCCCAGTATGTGTCTAGTAAATAAACAAAGTATGTGTACTTCAAGTATATACATAAGAATAAGTAAGACATAAAATGCTATAGCTAAAAGCTTCAATGGCTGTATGTGTGCATGTTTGGCTACATGTGTATGCGGTGTCTGTGTGTACATATACGTATGGAGATATACATGTGGTTTTATCCGTACATTTGTAATTGCACATGAGTATGTTTCTCTATACGCGCGTGTGTGTGTGTGTCAGTGTGCGTATAATATTTACCAAAGTGAATACACAACAATAATAGCAACAAGAACAGCAACGAGTAGAACGAGGTTTGGTGTCAACTGTGCTTGAACTTAATTGTCATTCGTGTTATTGTGTCCAACATTCTCATAGAACATGTCGTTCGCCTCTCAGTCTCAGTTAGTTGAGGCTGCTTGACGGCTATCCGAGGACACACACGCTTACCCAGGCCAACACAGACGCACATGGACAGATATTGCATGTGCCACAGTCTGGCCACCACTACTTACGGCCACTTGCATTTTCCAGGCAAAGTGGACTGTATAAATTTCGGTTGTAAAAATACCAACAACAAACTAAAGGTGGGATCATTGGGAGACAACGTTGTACAGGACCAGGTACATTACTGTTTCACAAGGCTGAGAGTGTCCTTTGGACGTCTTGGCCTGCCATCGGGAGTATGTCAGCAGTAGCCCTAATAGTTGTTTGAAATTTGCGTTTTATCGCTTTATCACACAAACAAAGAGCACTTTAATTGTGCATTTAAAAAATCATTACGTTCTCAGTACTCCGGCGTATGTGGCCGTGGCAGTGCCACTGTCCTTCCGCATGGATGCGTGCCTCGGTGCCGGAGTGCCTGGGTGCGTTTGTGTGAAAGTGGAGCAGTAAAAACCACAGGTTAACTACAGATGTTGTGACCAAAGTTTTTCATTAAAGCAACTTTATGTCCGAACATAAAATTACTGCACTGCCACTGCCGCCGCCCACATAAATAAGGACTTGCGAGAGGATACGACACGTTTTTGGGCATTTATCATATGAACGCATGCACACATGTACGTATGTCTTAGTATGCACCTATAGTCTAACCGAGGACACTGGCGTACCATATTTATTTTAATTTAAGCGCAAAACAATTTACCATCTTTGCACAGTGTGCACGGTATACAAAATTTTAAGGATAAAAGACAATATATCGGAAACTACTGGTGGTGGAGACCTCAGCTTGGCCAGCGCCTGCAAACATATTTAAGATAAACCCATCAATATTGGCCAGCCCCTATATTAACTCTGGATTCGGCTAGTACAAAAACGACATAAAGCGATATTTAATTGATAAAAAACGGGCATTTTTGCCAGCGCTTAATTAATTGGAATTGGTGTGAATCAGCTCAGAACCGGAGTCAAGTAATTGTGTATTAATTGTTTCCTTGAACTGATCCCTTCCTACATAATGGCAGGATTGCTTGTCTCTAATATCCAATAATTTTCTATGATAAATATGCTACTTGTCCGACACATGACCCAATTTTAGACTTTTTGTTTTTCGTCTGACTTATATGCAATTGCATTGCTGTGGAATTTACATAGGGAACATACATACATATTTGTAAATATGTTAATGGAAAATGCTCTTCATTTGAAAAGTGCAAGTCAAACAAAAAATCTCCTGCTGCATCACTCCTTGTATTCGTAGAGGCAATTTTGTAAATTGCCGAGCCGCGACCAATTATTTTGCCAGTTAATGTTCTTTTTTGTGCCATGACAACTTGCCCTTTGTGTGGACATGCTGGAAACTTACTCTTTTATCGTTTTTGTACCATGTCAGTGTGGCCAATGGATTGCCTCCCGATGAAACGCACAAAAGCTTTTGTACCGAGCCAGCCGGAATTATTTGTCCCTCCATGTAACCCGAAATTATTGGCGGCGAAGGTGGATCTGCAAGCAAACAAATAGAAAAAATGGTTTAGTTTTCGAAACACCAAAACCTGCAAAGCAGAAAAAAGAATACATTTTTTAAGTGTCAAGTTTGGCCAACAATAAAAGTCCAAATCAATTTCGCATAACCATATATGTACGAATAACCATATATTTTGAGTTCATTAAACCAAAAAATAAGAAACCAGAGTATTTTACGCACACATTAATGACCCAACATGATAATAATGTTGGCCACAATATCCCCTTACAATTTTATTTGCATTTTTCAACAGATATTTATTTATTTAAGTCTTACCGTCTATAGAACAGTGTTCGTTACACACAGAGCTTTTATAAAAGGTACCTTTGCATTTTTATATAATTTTTTCTTAATCTTATACATACATATGTATATTTAGTTGTTTATTCATAGAAAAGATTTTGAGAGATGTTATACATATGTTCCCTCGAAAATATTAAAAAAATAATTCGAGATATTCGATTCAAAGAACTATTTATAAAGACCCTATAAATTATGCAATTCTTGTCGATAACAATTTATACGAAAAATATTAATGGAGTTGGTTCATCCATATTGCCATTAATTAAATCGAAGATGAATATCATATCATAGCTTATCATTTACGCCTCCAATCTAATGTATTAAGACCTATGTCGACAAAGACCGCGTAAAATTTAATGATGAGAGACCAAATCTCATAATTTTTGTGTATCATTAGAAATATTCTAAATCATTGCATCGTACTCCAATTTTAATCTAACGAAGGATGAATAATACTTTTACGTGTCAGGATCTCTAAAAAAAACGAAAATTTAAGTAAAGTCTGTTTGGGGAATTAATTTATCGAGATGACATTTTAAAGTTGAATGTAATTCCTAAATTTTGACTTCAGTAACCATCTTTAACACGTTATGGCTATGATGATGCGTATCCAATATACAACTGATGGACTTTTTTGTAAATGTGGACCTAATAGGTGCTCTAGTTCAGATGCTAGGGCTCTTTCAACACACGGCCTCTTTCACGGATGGGAACTTGGAAGATTGCCTTCGAATCTATGGTGTTCGGAAATTTAAGACTTTATAGTGTCACAGATCGACATTTCAAGATATTACAAACGACAAACTTATTATTCGCCCATCCTAGGGTCGACGTTATTATAATCGTGGTCATCAGACAATGCCTAGGCTGTATTCCCTGACTTCCTGAAGTGGCTACATTTGGATACATTGTAATTGTAATACGTTTGTGAAATATGAGTCTGCCATACAAAAGTACCCTTCGCATGTGAATGGATTTTTATTATTATATATATTAGGCTGGGTCGCGGTCCATGCAAATAAAAAAATAATGTCCACCCACCTCATGGAAATAAAGTTTGGATTGTTTCGAGATGATTTGCAAAATATTTCGTCCCTAGATCAAACCTGTGAGCTAAACGTTCCTGAAGACACTCCTAAAAATCATGTTTTTCCCGTATAATTGTTTTATGTCGCCTTTCTGGTCCAAAATTTTACTCTGAAAATTACTCGATAAATACAAACTTTTATTATTGTCTTGGAAGCTAGTCTTGCCTAGCACTAGTCTTGACACGGGACCAATTATAATGAAAATCAGCGTCATCATTAGTGAAATAATGTATGACAATTAAATGTGCCCGTGGTCCCTGTTTGCCCAAGCATTTGCTTTAATTTCGACACAACACGCTGCCAACAACCGCACAGTCCGATTTGTCGTAGCTTTGTAACTTTGTAATTATTCTATCTAATGTTACCAGATGTGTATATTATGACCACTCATAACTCACATTAAATCGTATATATTCGGTCAATTACTGATAAATACGGTCATAAGCATCCTTTGAGCGGCCTTTTCCAAACATGACTCACTGCGTAAATTATCCCACTGCCCTCTACCTCCCCCTTAAACACCAAGAGGGTGATAGAGCAAATTTAAACAAAAGCTGTTCATACATCCTGCTCGCCTTGGCTAACAGAAAATGTTTAAGTGCCGGCGTATGGATCATATTTTAAGAGCAGTCATTTTCAGGAAAAAGTTCGTTTGCCATAACGTCCTTGAATTATGTGCTTATCGCATCCTCTTCTATGACCACCATCCTTTTTTTATGAAGGTAAAATTATAATTCACACAATTACAGTTTATGAGCTCATCACCGAATGGGTATACATAGATACGAACGAGTGAATACACGTATACTTGGGTAAAGGTTTGCACCTACAGCAACCGTCCACTGCCGAAACATTAAAGTGGATTTGGGCTGACACACACACAAGCATACCGCAAAAAGCCCAGAAAAGTTGTAAAAATTAAAAAAATTATAATAAGAACGCCGCAAGTGAATATTACCCACACACACACACCGACACTTACACACACACACAAAGGCAATACAGTCACCTTAATACCGACACACCGATACAAAGCGCCAGATGGAGCATATCAAAGAGCCTTATAGTGATTAAGAAGGATTCAAGCATATTATCTGTTATTTTTCATGCAGCACCCACTCACACTAACACTACATAAAAGCGTAATGTTCATACACATACTTGCATACCCTCGTAAATGTAACAGCCGCACAAAGGAACCGGAAAGAAGGGAGATTGAGCTGCTGCTTCTGGTGGGGGGGGGAGAGATGGTCGGACAAGAGAGTGCGAGCGAGTGTGCTGCGGCTGAAGCCGAAATTATAATTTTAATTAGTGCTCTTGTAGCTGAATGAATGAAAACATTACCCACAAAGTACACGCCGAGCAACTCTCGCGTTCAAAGCATGTCATAAAAACACTCGCATTCGTTCTTATCTATTTATAATCATCCAAGGTTACAATACGAGAAAGAATAAAAATTTAATGTTCTCGACACACCAAGTACTGTGTGTGTGTCGCCACCTCCTCCATGCTCCACCACACAACACAATTCATCTTTAAGAAGAATCGCACGATGCGAGGGCCGATCGAAAAGTAAACAACCTCACCGATACAGAACACCAGTCCAGACAGTGTGTATGGCTTTGTTAGATCAAGTAAATGATTTTGACAATATTTCTATGCCATCCAGGATTAATCCGTATTGTCATTCCAACAAAACACAACAAGTTCGGTCATAATGAAGAAAAATATCTATTTGCAAAAAATGTTTTTATATTTTTATATTTTGGTAACGATATATTAGTATGGGTCACGAAAATAAATTGCTGCGGTCACCGGCAAAATATGGTCAAGCTATCTATTAGCTAAACACCCCAAAAATCATGTTTTCCCGTGTATTTTTTCTGAATTAGTGCCGGCTAAAACCCCATATTTCTTAATATTAAAAAGTTAATGGTTGTTTAGAAAAATAAATAGAAGTAATCTATACCTTTCGAATGATGCCTAACCGAAGAATATCGGAGGAAAAATCACACGTCACTGACTCTATTTTTGTGAAATAAGTAAACACAGGATATGGGTTTTGAGTAGGGGTTTGGGCTTTCCCGGGAAAAATAATTTATTTTAAGTATGTTCAATATGGTTTAAAATATCAACATTAAGTAACTGCTGTGCTTTTTTAACGCCCACCGTACACGTTCGTGTACACTATTTCACGTTTTTCGAACTTTTTTGATAATTTTCAATATGAATGAAATTCCTGATTATTAACTATATGGCACAAGTGATCGAGAAGTAATAAACAAAATAATAATAATATAAAAATAAATATTTTTTATTATTGTAGTAGTTATTACGAAAATAATTGAAACGAAATTTAATAAATTAAATTAACATTGGGCGTCAATAGGTTGAAATGCTGACATATTACAAATTAAAAACGAATGTTTCTGTCAACATTTTTTTTTAAATTATTTTTCATTTTACAAATATTTTACTCTAATAATGACCAGTAGTCAGAATTAAAAAAATAAAAAGGGTTTAATGAAACAAATTACTCGTATGGCTGAGAATGTTATGACGCTAATTTAGATTTTAATTTAGAAGATTCATTCGTTTAGAGAAGAAAATATTTTACAAAAGCAAAGGGAAAATATTCTAAAGAAACGTTAATAAATGTTAATATTAATTAAATATATTCATAGAAAAATAAAAACATAGAATAGTAGCCATTAGTTCTTGCAAAGGGTTATTCAAATATACGGTAGGGTATATATTCCGGGTGAACGATTTTAATTGTATCCCTATTTTAGAGCATTTCTTACTGGTTTCATATGTAAAGTAAATTTTTCTTTTTCGATTTTTCAGTGAAAACAAGAAATTTAAAGTTTAACCAGTCTGCACGAGGGGTTAAATATTGACACTATGTCTGCCTAATATGTACCCCGAATTGGTTTTAGAAGCTGGGACGATACAAATGCTTTACAAACTTAAGGGAAAAACATGAACTTATATTTTGGGTACATATTGCAGACCAAACAGCCCTCGTAGACATCTGCCTTAGCGCTGACAAATTTAGTCAACATCCCACCATATAAGCCGGATACGATTAATTACAATTTAAGGGACTCTGTTTTTAAAATTATAGTCAGTCGTAGCGTGGAGAAAGGGCAGGACTTTGTGTAATTGGGTAGGACAGTTTTCCTCTATAGAATTTTCTAGAATGTTTAAATTGTTTTCCTAAAACAAGCTTTACTCTTAAAATGCCAGTAGTTTCTGAAAAAATATTTTTCTTTTATTACCCCCCCCCCCCTATCATGATAGTAACAGATGACTTGACATTACAACCCTTACCGTGCCACAGGGTACATTCATTTGATACTGGGGTACTGGAATGCGTTTCGTTCGACATTTAGCAGTAATGATCAGAAATTAGCATTTAGCAGTAATAATTAGAAATTGTAATTGCAATATATTCCACATTTCGAAGACGATTTTTACACAAATGTGTTGTTTAATAAAATACTTCAATTGTTTTCTTAAAAACAGCATTTTTCGGTGACAACTCAAATTGCATGCTTTATAAAAAATCTCCAATTGCTTTCTAGAAAATTAACATTTTACGGGAGACGCTAATACACGCACTAGCAAATTCACAACTCTAAAGTCATCGTGGATGAAATTGCCTGTGAGAAGGGGAAGGACGAACTGTGTGCGATTGCCGCATTAGGAGTTATGGTTGTATTGTTGTCGTTGGAACGACACTACCATCAACGGGGGTATGGAGCCTCACCTTCGTCAAAGTCAACGACATTGCTTATAGAAGCGACCGCCACCACAGGTATTACTTACGTTTGGATATGTCAATGTATGTATTATGGATGTTGTTTGCTTGTCCTGCAACTACTGCGGCAACCTTACACGGCAACAAGTCAAAGTCATCGTGTTACACGCTCCAAATATGTACGTATGTATGTGTGAATGTATTTGCTACAAATGAAGAGTGACACGAAACAGGATAATTCAGTTAAACGTGTTTGCGATGTACAACTCTTTGCAATTGTCCAGTTGCGTATCTGATCTCTACCCGCCGTGTCGGTATCCGTGCGCGGGTGAGTGTGGGTGTGTGTGCCTGAAAGGTAGTACATACATGTATATGCATGTGATGGCATGTATGTACAACTCTCTCTCTCTCTCTCTCAAGTCATTATGTGCCAATACACAGTGACGAATTTAGCAGTTTGACAGGCCCAAATGTCAGAAACCTCCGACGATGTCATTGTACTCTACTCTACCATATGGAACAGGGTGGCGTGGAATCTTTTTAAATATTGGACAGCATCACTAACTGATTGATTTTCGATGTCTGCATAATTCTTCCGAAGCTACAATACTTTCCGTGCTATTGTATATTTCGCTAACACAAAGGATCTTATACTTTTAAGCATAGTGTTAGGGTATTATTTCTGATAAAATTTATAAAAATAAAATAAAAATAAAAAAATTTAGCCACCAAAAATTAATTGAAATGTGAAGGAAGGATTATTCTACAAATAATAAAAATAGCACAAAATTGTGGTATTGGCTAAAATTGCGTCAGCCCTTGAAACACTGAACAAAATGCTTCTGTCGCCTATGTGTTGGGAGCTGTTCCTCCAGGTTATCTGTATCTGTCTCACAGCTGAATTAAACTGATTGATGATTAAACGAAATGCTTTAAATCATACGCCATTTTATACAATTGTGACAAATAGAATGTAATCTGTGGGACAAATTCTGGTGAATACAGTGCGTAGGGAAGCAAATCGTACTGTACATATCTGATTTGGACTATTGTGGGTTAGTGTATCTTGATGAAACAAACATGTATTTTGTTATTCAGCTAATCTGAGATGAACAGCAATTTTGAGCTAGCCTGTGCAACGCTTACTTAATTTGTGAATCTTTTCCTCTAAAATTCTACCCCCGCAATATTCTCTCATTGTAAAAAGGTAGATTGGGCGAACTGAGACCTTTTAAATTAAAGGATGGCATTACTTAAAGGTGGCCAATTTGATCAATGCTAAACTAATCCCCATAGAGTGTCCATTACTTGTGACCGGGCAACAAATGCTATACAAAGTGATATCCTTAAACTTAAAACGTTAAAGCTTACTCTAGTGGCCGCAGCTGTCATAGTTTTCGAAAAATTACATCATAGAGACGTAGTGCTCTCTTGCCTTATTCTCTAATCCATCAAAACTTTCCGACCTTCTCGGAATTGTGACGTAATGCAGCATGACCAAGACCAGGTGCTGCATATGGGAAATCATCATCACCTGGACAGGACAATTTCACAAGTGTCTTTCATTCAGCGTTAGTTTTAACCTACATTCCAGACAATCATAGTTGTCTTCTGTGAGTTTGAGTTTACAAATGAGGCCAAAACAAAATTGGTGTTCATTGTTTTGCATAGAATACGACCCCCCCCCCCAAATAATGCTTTGGCTGTATCAAGCGAGGTTCAGCTTCCCCTGGATGACGCAAACATCATGGGTTTCCATGTTCTTTGTTTATGATTTTTAATTGATGCCATAAGTCGGGCGTTTTAAATACAATTCACCTATTTTACGGCATCACATTTAACCCCTCGCCCACTGCCAACGAATACTTAGCAGATCATCATCATCGCCATCACCACCACCACAATCGGGATGTGTACAAATGGAGGAAATGCATTCCGCACTCAGCTCTCAGCACTCAGCATTTAGCATTCACTTCGCTACACTTCAGCATCATTCACAGAACAGAACAACGTCACACACACACACTCTCACACAGAGGGATATACACCATGGCAAGGCTATTGTAACACTTTCTTGTTTGTCTGTCCTACATACACTCGTGGATGTATTCCAGCCTACATGTATGTGTACCGTGAACAACCTTTGTATGAGTTGTAAGAGTGTTTGTGGTGTGTGTGTGTGTCGGTGCACAATTTCAATAGTTGCAGTGTATATTTTGTGGCCGATATTGCAGAGTATTTATGAAAAACACACTGAAACACTTTTTAGTTACAGTTTTTCTATTGTGGATCTGAGAAAATAATAAAAAAGCCCCTTCCACACACATACACTCAAAGCCAGACACGCACTAACCCTCACTTAGCCACGTAGGCAGGTGCTGACTATTGAATTACAACTGGTCCGGTTTTTTTTTTCAAGGAACTGTTACAGACCAGCATAAGCTACAGCACTCTCTACTCCAGCACACTTGAATGTATTAACTCAGTTATAGCCGGAAACTTCCCATAGCGAAGTGCAACTTTCAGTGCTCCTTTGTGGCCAAGTAAAATCAATGAACAACATATGTTTGTTTCATCTAAATAAGGTAGGTTAAATGGCCATGCAAATATTCAGCATTATACACAATTTCCAGATTCCAACTTTATTCTGTAATAGCTAAACGCAGTTCTAGTCCATTCCAGTCCATTCTGAATAAAACTGATATTTTTCTTGGTCCTGCTTCAGTGGACAGCGGCCGTATGTAAGTGTGCAAAAAGCAGAGGGTATGTCTGTGTGTAGGCAAGCGTGTTGGTAAGAGAAATGTAAACAGTGCCATTCCATTTAAGCTTAAACCACATACATTTTAAGCAAACATTGGATGGAAAACCTATCCATCCATTGAATGCGGACAACTGACTATGGATGTGTGTGAGTGTGTATCTACTACACATACATACAAAGTACATGTGTATGCACGTACACATGTTGGATTTGTGCATATGGGGATAAGGTAAGTTGGTAAGGATGCGATGCCATGCATTTGTTGTCTTTCAATGTCTGTATGCGTGTAACTAACGAAATGCAAGAACATACATATGTACGTAATGTTTTCAGTGTTTGTTGTTTTTTTTTCTTTGTATCATCCACTTCCCGCAAAAAAGGGACGTTTTAGGGTTACCATCATACACATATATATACAACACGAGACCAACAAACAACAGCAACATCAGCAAATATGAAATGAATGTCCTTTTCCTGAATCGCCA
The DNA here is from genome assembly GCA_947397865.1 of Polietes domitor. Lineage (NCBI taxonomy): Eukaryota > Metazoa > Arthropoda > Insecta > Diptera > Muscidae > Polietes > Polietes domitor. The sequence goes on from OX377622.1 coordinate 94,438,708, forward strand.
TCGCACCCCCGCACCCGCCCGGGGGTTGTCTGACTGTCTGACTGACTGTTATCCATTGGAATCGTACATGGTATTCAGTGCAGTTACATCCATTGCTGCAACTTTTATGGTTTTTATGAACTTTTTAAATGAGAATTTGAAAATGTTAACAAATAACTGCGTTGCCAGCCATTTGCTCGTAGTTTGTGTTATTTCACTTTTTGTTTCTGTTTTCTTTTCGTTTTTTGCATTCTTCCCAATCGAAGCTGTAAATAATTGTTTATATTTGTTGTTTGTAAACGCTTTCGGTATGCTCGCACAGTAGCGGGAGAATGACGGTCGAGTAAAGACTGAGAAATACTGAACTTGATTAAATACAAGCTACCACTGAATCTCATGGCTCATGTTGCCCTGTTGGCGGGTAATGATTTAACGTATTTCAGGCCATCATACTTCCCATGCAAAATTTCGTAGAACTCCAAAAGAACTCTTGTGACGGAAAATGTATGTCGTGTTATATTTATACTGCCCGCTACGCCAGGAGAAAATACAATCTGAGATATCAAATCATATTGCTTTTTTCGTGAAATATGGATGCAAGTATATTAAGGTTCGTCTCACGTCACGCCCACAATAGAAGTCTTTTAAAATGAATAGCCTATAGATCCTCCTTCACTTGTCGCTATTAATTGGTATAAATATTTAATTGATTTGAACTGGGATGGCCCAAGAACTTTTTGTATCTATATTTTATTATGTCGAATACAAATTTATTGACAAATGGCATGGCGGCATATTGAAATGCCGAACCACACTACCACTATCATGATTTCCGGCCCGTGACAACATTCAGGTGGCTTCACAGCGGCTTTTCAACCAAATACCTGGATTCTTTAAGTAAATGATTCTTCCAAACCAATGAGAACTGCTACTCACATTCCGGATATCCGTCAAAAACAATCGCACCAAGTAAAAAATAAATATTTACTTTATGTAGGAGGTCCCAGGCCCACTTTTCCAATACGTCCCATTTTATGTACGAATTCGCACATTAATACTCAATGAACTCACACAAGATTAAAGTTGAAATTCAATGAAAGGGAGAGATGTCACGATCATCTTTGAAATCCCTCCCATTTTTATCTCGCATACGTAGGATACAATATAATGAACTCACACAATATTTCACAACTGCCTGTGTCATAGAAGTAAATATATTTCGTTCGGAGGTGCCAGACGTCTTTATCCAAATCCGCCCATTTTTTCACAACACACTCACATTATTACCTCAGTGAACTCTCACGATATTTCAAGAAGTAAGAAGTAAGTTGAAACACCAGTTCAGCAGTACGGTAAAAATTTCAAGAAGATCGGTCTAGCGGTTTAGGCTGCGATAAAGAATTAATAAATAACCGCGTATTCATGTCTGTTCACTTGCCTACAACTCATCAATCCATACACATACAAACACTGCATATAAATAAAAACATTGTTATTGACGTCACCTTTCATGGGACATTTACAAACACCCACTACAGAGAACATCAATTACTAACAAAACGTCACTTTTATATATATGGATTTCCACGGATCTCTATCAGCGGAACAGAGCACTGCATGTGGGGGTAATTACTGCCAATTGCAAGTACTTCATAGGAAATGCAAAATTGTCAGTGGCACTTGTGGAATTTGTGTGATTAACCCTCAGAAGAATTGAGGGTCATGTCCGGGCACCTGCAAAATATATACATTTATCTATCTAGTTATGCATCGAAACAAAAGGAATCCAAAGTAGGCGGTTGGGATTCCAAACGGGAGAAATCGTTCCAGAGATAACATTTATTCCCTAACAAGGACTAAAAATACCCCCAGATAACATCTAATATTTATATTATTTATGTAGACGTTGAGAAGATTGTGAATATTCCACCTTGTATTCATTTGAATGTTTAGACTCGCCACATAAAGATATCTTTCCTAATTTGTGGCAAAAATGGGAAAAAGGAATAAATTTTACCCCGACCAAAGATGACAACATATTTAAAAAGAATATTTTAAAAATATCGTAATTTTCTAATCTGCAGCTAATACGGTGGCATGCATTCCATGGTGGAGAGTATATACGATTCGACCCGTGCGAACTTATTATCTCATTGAACCCATAACATTTCATAGTTATTCATATTGAATTTTCAATTTCTGTTTTGAAGGCATATATTTTTAATGAAATTCCACTTGATTAAATACCATTGAATTGTAGCTCACCGTTGTGCAGAGCCTCTTAAGTACTGTGCTCAAGTTTCTTTAATTAAAATCCAACAATAGTGTCCTTTTGGGATTTAATGAATTTCATGTTGTCCTCTGTCTCTGACAAAGTGGAAATCGTCAACACATCGAAAAAAGCGCAAACAAAAAAATCGTCTTATTGCGATTTTTCTACTTCAATTGAAAATGCTCCTTAGGAAAATATTTTTATAAGGATTAGGCTTAAAATTTGTATTCCATTATCTTGAAGAATGCTAACAGTGAGGACAGCAACAACAACAGCCAAGCCGGAGCGGGGCGGGGCGGGCGGAGCATTTGCAGTGCAAGCAACAGATTCTTGTGCCGGTCTCTCAGCATGCTCAAGAAACACTTGAGCATTAACAAATACATCATTATACATTCTGTCGTGCTACGGTCTCCACCTACTAACATCCCCCTGCCAATAGCCCAGGCCGTATCCTGTGCCATGTTTATCCTGCTTCCATCCGTATTTGAGTCGTGTTGCCGTTGTTGCTTTTGTTGTTTATCTAACATTATTTCATTGGAAAGGATTTCGGATTTCGTAACATTTTCTGGCATACATTACCGTATTGTTTCTAGTCTCGTATCTGTGTCTTTTGTTTTGTTTTGCTTTGTTGTGTCCTTGTGTTCCTCGTGTTTCTTTCTGGAATGTGTGTAGTTTTGTACTTTAAACAGGATTAAATCCTAAGCGCAACTAAAGCAAACAGCGACAACGACAACAGCAATAGCAACAGCAACAGCAACAGCAAAACATTACATTACAATTGCACACAACTAAAAAAAGATTGTTTCGTTTCTTTGCTCAATCGTCTTCTTTTCGGAGCGCTTTAATGCTAATGTACTTGTTTCGTCTTTGGGATCTTCTTATCTCTCTACTATTGCCATATGTCTGTATGCGCGAGTGTGTGTGTGTGAGAGTGTGTATTCCGAAAAATAATGTTTTGTAAGGATTTCTGATTTGGACTGAATTTATGCTATGTGTGTGCGACTGTTTGTATGCATACGCTTTTGCTAGCCCTGCTCCGTAAATTAGCAGAGGTGCTGCTGAAAGAATACATTTTTGAATTGTTTGTTACGATAATGTACCCAAATTTGCAATTTAAAATCCTGTAAATCCGTTAAGATTATCATTTCTTGATTTAAAATTTGACGAACATTTTAAAACCTTTCTGTACAAATATTTGGGTATATTGACGAACGAATCGTCTGGATTAAAGACGTCATAAAATTGGTCTTATATGTATCGAAAAAAAGAACTTGTGGGACAAATAATTCATATGAATATGAATTCATAGAATATTTAATTGAAATCATTTGTTCGTCTCGAGATGAAAATATTTTACAGAAATAGGGGAATACTTTTTCAAAATGTTCGTTGTCGTTCTGTGTGTCTACTCAATATTTTTCCCATTTCATTGAATGAAATTGTTCTTGGAAATGGGAAAACAATCTCTGCGGCGATAAACTAGATAATTCATAGCTGTATTGAAAAAAACAAGACTTTCGTATTGCAGAAATCCATTTTTGGCAATATTTACTCATAAAGCAAAAGCTACAAGTTGTACTTGATGTCAGTGCTGCTGCTCTACGAATTGCTCACAGCTGTAATGGGGGGAGGGGGCGGAGGTGTAGGGCCTAGCCTGTTAAGGCCTGTGTAAAAGCATGTAAGTGCAGCAATTGTACGTCTACGAAGAATATTAAATAATATGCAGGATTTGTTTGTTCGAGCATTTAGCATTTCGTATTTCGTATTTCAAGATGTTTAGAATTTAGCCCGGGCCCAACCATGCAACAATAACAATGTTTTCATTTTAAGTGGCATTAAGTACAAATTTACAACACACTCGAATGTACGCCCCTTTATAGGTACAGCAGAAACAACAACAGCGCAAAACAAAACTCAATTACCTCGAGAAAAACAACACACAATTCGGGATTTTCCAGCAACAGAGATGGATGGAATCTTAGGTAAATTCGTTATGTGCCATCTAAGATGAGAAGTAAATTTGCACATCACAAACATGACTGAGCAAATTGTGAATAATTCACAGGATTCTTTTGATATGTAAATATTACGGCTTATCTACGAGTATAGTAGGTGGGCAGTACAGCATCCCAAACTAACGAGGGGATGTAGCGAGAAGTTCCCGCAATAAGTAGTTCTGGTCGAGGATTTTCCAAACACATTCAATGATCAGAGAAAGTATTGTTCCGAATCGGTATTGTTCCAAGAAATTGAACCAAGTACACGGAAATTTATTTAACAGCTGCTCAAGTCCATACGATCCGTTACAACTACAACCATGAGAAGTAAGTTTAATAAGTATTTCCTACCATGACAATGTATGTATGTCGAAATCCTGTGCCCGAGACATAAGATTTTATCTTGTATTCATTGAAGAATACTGATTCCTAAAATCAACACCAACCATTTTATGGTTAAGACGATGGTACCTTTTACCCTTTATCCACTGACATCAAAGTACGATTGATAGGAAATGCGTTTAGAGGAGACCTTCGGTGGACGCCCTTGGTAGTTTAAGCGTTAATATCAGTACTCTCATTTTGGAAATATAAGTCCGACCTTGTGATGGCACTTTCACATAGAGGCACTGGTTCGGACACAGCTTCCAAAATTTAATTAAAAAATATATCTTTTCTCTAAAAAAAAAACACAAAATATAGAAACAAGTTGGAAAATGGTTTTATTTTTGAATATCACGTAAAGTATCTATGGATAGATTTAAAAGTTATGATCCTCCTTGTTGACGCAAAAGATTTTAAAGAAAATTCTTCATTTCAATACACTCCAAATTAAAGTCGACAGGAATTTCATTAAATAAAATTTTTCTCCTGATGAAGTTAGAAAAAACAACCAACGACACGTTGAGAAGTAAAATGAAACTGACCAAAATTAGCCCAACAACAATCAATAATTAAACATAAGAATTCTTTATTTTTGGCCAAATTGCACGAAATTATAAATTAGCTGCCCCATAATCCTTCGAGACTTTTTTAATTTTATTTCTCAACTTCTTCAACTGCAACACTTTTACTCGGTGGAAGAAAATTTAGTCTGTTACATAAAGAGGCAGCAATATGATTGCACCTTTCAGTGAAAACTGGGCGATATGTCTTCGAGCTCCGCCAATGCACTTGCACTTAGCATTTGTCAAAAACAAGTTCACAAGCAGCTGTCTTAAGGCTGACATAAACCCCACTGACGCTATCGGTCTGCTGTGTCCTGTTGATGTGGCACTAAGTAAATATAATAAATAATTCGCATTATTATTACTTTATTACTCAATTTATACAACATTTAAATTCATTTATTTATTGCTTCATTAAAATGCGACCTTTCACCATTTACTTGCTCGTACTTACGCAATTGCATAAGGACCGCAAATGGATGGACCGTAGGACGACGGATGTTGGACATTGGATGCTGGATGTTGGACGACGGATGAACGAAAGCAAGGAATGATGGGGGGATGGAGAGAGAACGCATTCAGCAGTTCCACAAGGAAGCGCACAAACTCACACAACGCACTCTTTGCGCCAGCATTTATGTAAATGATTTTAAAAATAATAAGATACTTGACCTCAAGGATATGCCATGCAACTCACTGCCACTTCAGCCCACACGCTTTCAACTCTGATCGAGGACGCGACAGACGAAGCGAGAGTGCGAGAGCGAGGGGGTGCAATAAAAACAGCGGAATGTTGAGAAGACACAAGCAAACAAACAAAGTGTTTTCTTATTCAGTCACATTTTTTTATTTCCGCCTACATTTATTATAGATTTCTTCATTTTTGTTTGACGACTTTTTATTGCTTTTATTTTCGCCTTAATGAACTTATGCCGCATCATTTTATTCTAGTGCGAAGTTCACATCAATTTAAGTATCATCGAATGGACGGCGGCGGGATATTTAAAAGCCGCATCAAATTAAATCCGTATTCCAAAGGGGCCGAAGGAATTGAAAAGTCGGCGACTTTTCTACGCCCTTCAGCAGAGAGGGTAGGGTCGGCTATGTGCAGAGCTATGCTCAAAATATCGCTACGAGTTGTTTCAGGCTTGTAGCGAAAATCTGTGCATTATTATTTTTTATATTGTAGTTAGGTAAGGATGATGAATATTTTATGGCACCATCTATGCAACTCTCATTCCAAGGATACGGGGCTTTATTCGGTTGCATTCGGTGGTGTTGTATGCCTGCTATGTGTAAATGTGGGAAAGGTTTCAACCACCTTACCATATATTCCTTAGAATGATCTGCTTGGAGTGGATTCCAGCGGGGTTGTGATAACAGGAATATTATGAAATGACCGAGAAGAATCTCTGTATAAAGCACCAACCGATGGACTTCAAACTCTGGAAGTTATAGGAAAAACAATGTCACCCACACTCAGTGTTGCCATCTAAATCAAAAATTGTTCAGAATAAATTGTGTAAAGGCATTTTAAGAGTTTACCCTATTTGCACTTTATTTTGGCGTAGAGAACCATTTGATGCATACATTTCGTTGGGGGTTATTTATGTGAAATATTACAGGGAATAGTTTTGTAGAACATCCTGGAAAGGGACAAAAAGTCTCATGCATTGAGAGTTAGAGATTTATAAAGTTCTACAAAAATGTTCCTCGTGATGTTTGATGATAAATGTGCGGAACATTGCATCCACCTAAAATGTACAAATCACATGGTTCCCTATGCCATAACAATGGACAAAAGGGGGGGGGGGAATTGAACACCGACGCACATATATTTTTGTATACCCTCCACCGAAACTTATTATTCTTTTTGTGTTGTCAAGCGCTGACTAAAAACACTTCGTAAGAATCGTTTGTATCCTCTTCTAGTTAAGGGGATTTTTGAACTTTTTCGGAGAATTTTGTTTGTATACGTGTAAATTAGAGTGATTCGCGAAAAACCTGAAATGTAAATACAGTTTCAGTGGTCGCATTGTAGTAAAATTGGACGAAGGAATGGAGGAGTTCCTTATCATTTTGTAAATACTACATCATTTTGAAAACACGATGTGATGAATAATTCAAATCTACTTGCAATTTTTTCAAAATTTTATTATATAAAGGAAAAAGCCCTGTAATTAGAGTCGGGATGACAAATCCGAAAACCGATTAACCGGTGCTAAGTCCGACACCGTCCACCGGCTTTTTTAAAAATTGATATTTTCGACAAACCGGTGAAACCGGTGTTTAATTTCGGTTAACCGGTTTTTAAATTACAAATCATTCGCATTTCGTGGATATGTTCTACAATAAAAATGCGCAAGAAAATGCCAGGGTAATGATTTATTTACTAGCTGCGAATATAAACTGAACTGACCTCTTCATACCGCAGGTTTTACGATTTTCCCAAAATAATGATTTGTGACGTTGAAAAAACACAGAAGGATATCAAATAGCTTCGTTTGGAGCTTGATGTGTAACATTGAAATTTTTATTTGTTTATTTTTAATTTTTTATTGGTTTATACCTAAAAGAATCAAGTTTTATTCTATCCAAATTTTGTTACATTCACGTCTAATAATAAATAAATTTGCATTCTATTAAATATAGAAGCAAAATGGTCTTGAGCCAGGACAATATCCCAGTTCAAATCAAATATCGGAAATCTAATTGATCGCGAAATTAAAAAATATCGTTCTGACAGCAAAAAGAAGAGACTCGAGAGCATTGATGGAGGTAGAAAGGGTACAAAATGTGTATTTAATAATAATAGTAACAGCGAAGATGTGAACGCCTCCTACATATATATTTCCATTAGAAAATTGATCTTCGAATATATGAATTTGCAAATGACACTTATAAGCACTTATGTCTCATATTGAATTCTGACAGCATCGCTGATTGAGACATATTTTTGCATATTTGTATACTTGTTTGTGCACATTTTTGATAAGATAGCATAGCATTCGCTAACGTATTTCTTGTGGTGTTCAAAAGAAAGACCAAAACAAACTTAACAATAATTTGGCAATTTAAATAAACAAGATCGGCGATTTATGTGCATTTTCAGTTAAAATATGAAAATGAAATTAGAAAATAAGTAAATAGTATTTGAATTCTTATTGTTTGATGTTTTTGTGTTCAATAATCTCAAAAAAGTATAAAAATAATATAAAATTTTTGACATCCCTAAATGAGAGGTAGTTTAAAGACGGCGTAGTTCGCCAACGGATGTTGCTGGAGCCGAAATATTTTAGGAATAATCATAAAACATTCCATTCTTAATAACTTGTTTTTTCTCATGGCTCTACACCACGAGTAGAGTCGGTCTAATGTTTGTGCATATATATATGCCTACGAAAAATCAAAATGAGAATCAGATAGCCAATCATAGAAACATACATTTCAAAGACGAAAGGAACGATTCATCCTTCACTGGTAGTCAAATTTTCTTGCTGAGAGAGTAATGACAACCTATTAATGCGCCAACAAATTATTGCAGGCCAAAAATATTTGTCTTTCCACTTCATCAACTATACAATAGCTTTAAAATCTGTTTATTACGTCGGCCATAGTATTGTCTTCTGCTTCCTCGCAAAGAAGTGAACTTTGCGTGCTGGTGTTAGTAAAATTAATAGCATTGTTATATATATATATATACATATATGGTATGAAACTACGGTTTTTCTGTTCGGGGAATTTTTAAGCCTTTTGCTTTCCATGTCAATATTGCACAAATACTGCTTCCATTGTATTCATTCTTGCCATCAGTTGACACCATATTAACTATGAAACCGAAAAAATACTTTATAAGTGCCCTCACTAAGTTTGGCATTCCCGCAATCTGTTCTCCTCTGCGCATCGTTTGATTCGAAATAAGAAACCTAAAACGAAGATACACGTTCTCCGGTACACCCTTCTTTCTGTACATGTAGTACCTGTCTAGATATCCTTGTATTTATGTGCTGCGCACATATGCTGTCTTCATTCGTACATTCCTTGGCAATGAGGACACCTCTTTTTCCTACAAAAGAGTCACATTTTATTTGCTTTAAAATATGATTACGGCATGATTTTTTTTGTTTTTGTTGTCTGTTAAAGAGTAATTTGCCAAAAATGTACTTCATTGCTGCGAATATTCGAGCGTTTCTTTACGTGTTTATTTAGGTTACGCTCATAACATCTTTGGCTTTTATTTCATTACATCGGGTTTTTTTCCAACTTCTTGTTTATGGCGTTATGTTGCCTTCCACATCCGCTTGTGACTTCTCGGCACAAAGTCACTTTTTAACGAACAAACGAGACGGAACAGGGCAGGGCAGAGCAGAGCCAATCCAAGCCAAAGACAGGACGAGACGAAGGAAACGAAGGAGGAAGGAATGGCACATAATGCCAACGTAAAATATTATACATGTAAATAAATACAGACAATACATGTTTAAAATTGCTTGACATGTTTAAAAGGGTATTAGACAGCGGGAGACCGTCTTCAGTTCGCATGAGAACGAAGAAGAACTCCCACGGCCCAGCCCACCGCCTCAGTCAGTCAGGCAGTCATTCCTCCCCCACGGCTGTGGCGGAATAAATCTGAGCAATTTAATTTGGCGTATTTTTCATTCGGTTATAAAGTGCACCGGAGCCATCAGCCATCAACCATGAGCAGAACACGCACTCACACACAAATGATTTTTGCTATTTTTATTGGGCGTTATTCGTTTGTATCCCCAACTGTCAGCGTGTGTGTGTCTGTGGCATCGCATCAACGTGGATTGAGGTGTTTGCTTTTTTTTACACAGTTAAGGAGTGGTGCGTGTGTATGTGTGAAAGTATAACGTTTTAAGTCCCGTGTAGCAGTGCCGTGGGAACAGTTAAATACAGTCGCGGACAAAAAGATAAATCCACATGTAAGCCGCGATGTCAATTGCCAAAAGAATATTTGCGTAAGAAATGCTTATAATGGCAGTTTAATTGAATTGTGATTTGCCGATAAAGAATATCATTCATTCCTCGATGGCGGCTATAAATGTGATTTATACGCGTCGAGCAATGTGGGGAATTGATTCCCGCGGAGGATCATTTATAAATTGAAATGTGTTTAACAATATTTACCAGATGCCAGGCAGTAGATATCGCAAATATGGAAATTCGTTTTAAGGCCGGAACTTAAGAGTCCTTAGTGCTGCCGCCTCAAGTGTCACATTATTCAATGCGATGAAGTGACAGCGAAAACATGCTGCAGCTTTCAGACCCTCCATGGATTATGAGTGTAATCCTTTTTAGAATAAAGCTCATGCTTAGCTCAGTTTTATATATTTTCCATAGCTTTGCAAGGACTCAACGTCGTTTACAAAGACGCTTTCAATATATTATTTAAAATTAATTGGTGGATTTGAATACCATCTCGTTATGATCGGATCAAATCCTTAGTCATAACCCATAAGGTGACAATTTAGGCATTTCATGTGTGCAATGATATCTAGGCAAGTATTGGAGAAAGTGTTTCTTCGTTTCCTATTTTTGCTATTTGTGCTGATCCATAAAAACAATACAAAGAAATTTTATATTTTAAGTTTTACTAAATTTCCAATTTTATTGGAACATACCGGTTATATTTGAACTGTAAATATGTGAATACGCTTGTGTGCTAGCGTGACACATAATACGTTCATAAATAACATGAACGTTTCATCTCAAAATTATAAAACCAATTATGACACCGTTACAAGAAGGGTCATAACTTCTATAAATAGGCCTTTCAATTTGTATCCTTTTTTGTTACATTTACTCGCGTGATCTGACTACGGAGTCAGCAACTGATAATCTGCGGAAACACAGACAGGCCTACAGAATTGTTTGTAGAGAAAAGAGAAATTCTTCGAAGAATAATATTCGTTATTTCTCATTTTTCATTTCAGTTTTCATGAAGATGTTTGGGCAACGTTGTTTAATGTAATGCCATTAATTTTGTTTATGAATTATTTCACTTCGAAAGCGGCAACACAATTTTTGGAACTGCGCAAACTTTAGCTATTTGCAACTAACGTCATCATCTTGTAGTTGATTTCGGTTTCTTGGTCATTCATAGCCATCGAATGCTACATAACATTTTTGAAATTAAATATAATTACTACTTTTCTACGATTCTGAAAACGTTCATAGCCGATGTTGTTTATAAGCAAAATTATTATTTAGGTTCTTTCAAACAACATTTGAAACTTTTGTATGAATTTTACAAGGAAGGGTGAGAGAGAACGATGAAATACAGCTGCAAATATTTGCGTGAAATTTAAACTCTGGCACATTCTGTGTTTCTTAAATAATAATCTACAGTTTGCTATGTTTATTAAACACACCCTTGCAGACGAACGTCTTGCTGTGATAGCATCTGGGAAATGAATTTACAGTCCTAACAGTCTAGTCCTATGCAAACTGAAAGAAATGTCAGTTTAAATACATTTTATCGCATAAAACTAAAATAATCAGATGATTGTTTTGGAAAATTTATTTTAAAGTGAATTTAGCATCACCGAAATGCATATTTTCTGAGACATTCTAAATATGAATATTTTTATATTTTTTGTAACACGGAGTACACATCACACATTTGGCAGTAGAGTTTGAATTAAACAAAAATAACAACAATATTGGCAAGTTAGTTGTTACAATTTCAAATTACTAAATTCAGCTGGTCATAATTGGTAGATGTGTGTATTCGAAAGGTTAAGCAAACAAAGTTTCACTGCTGCAACGAAACATGATTTAATGAAAATTCAACGAGATTGTTAAAAATATCACCTCCAATATTCAAATTAAATCGGACACTATATTGCAATATTTAGAAGCAAATAGTAATAAATTGATTTAACTAAGCGAATGAGTAATATTAATAACTACAATAAATACAACTCATACTCCACCAGTATGCAGGATTTGGTGAATTGAAACAGCTACTACCTCCGAATTTCTAAAAAACACAGAGTAATTAGGTAACACTGGTTGATTGCTTTACGATTAGGTAACACCACCCACGATTGAATTTCTAAGCACATCGAGGGATGGAGAACTTCTCACATTGACCGAGGTTTCGCAGAACTAATGTTGAATTCATACAAAGATTTGGATGAGTAGTAGATTCATGTGCTTTAAAATTGTAAAAGATGTTACAGTGTCTTTTAAAAGGATAATGCTGTGAAGGTGAAGGATACCCATAAGAATCAAGCAGCTATATCTTCTCTCCGAGAACCTCCAAACAAATCAGACGCCAGAAACGAAACATATGTGTCAGTTAGAATTATAGTGGTCTAAGTCAAAAATACAAAAAAATGAGATATGCCAATTTTTCTCTTTGCTTTGACCAGATCTGTAATTTAGGAACTTTTATTTTTGACATTTATAAAAAAATAAAAAAAGTCACACTATATCCACTGACATTGATGTGACGTGATGTAAGCAAACATTTTTTATTTATAATGTCCCCTCAATTCAGATAAATTTAATAACATATAAAATGAAGTTATTTGAAAAGGAAATAATAATTTCAATATAAAGTTTCCAGATGAACAACCTGTAAATATTTATATATAATTATTATTATTTTTTTAATAAAATATTTTGTGTTTTCTTTCATTTTTGGTAAGAAAATATTACTTTTGCGAATAAAATTAAAAATTTTAGATATATATATTTTTTTAAATTCCAATTCTCGTCGTTTTGTACTCTCATTTTTTCAGTAAAAGTCCCATCAAAGTCCCTAAATTTTAAAATGAAGGCATGGGTAAGGACTATAATATTCACGTGCAGGTAGTGGTTTAGGAACGTGGAAGTATTGGGCATGATCGGACTTATGCCAAAATGAAAGTACAAATACTAAAAGCACTTTCGACGAAAATTGTAATTTTAGTATTTCTTTAATCATCCATAACAAATTGAAATCTATTTTTAGAATTTAGAACTCCAAAATACATCAGCATGAGTCCTTCGATAAAATTTTATTGTCAGATATGTGAGCGTCACTCAATAATGTGAGTGTCATATTCCAGCCTAATTAAGTTTACTTTTATGAAATTAATATTTTATTTTTATTATTGCGTTTAATTTACACTGCGAACTTAGCTTTTATTTTTAAACTTCCGAACGTTTTTCGTTTCCGATTGTAATCAATGAAATGTGGCATATTTCAAGGGTACAGGCGCCTGTTTTCTAAATGTCGTGCTGTGCCATGTCAGCATTTTTTTTTTTCAGAAAAGAAAACGCCAATAGTTTCTAACACCCTTGATGCGACGAGAACTCTAAATTGAAGTTACAAGCATATCAGCAATATTGCAAATAACACAGTGCTACAAAAAAGAATGAAATAGAAGTGGACTTGAATTCGTAAAATTTTAAAAGATTTAAATTTTTAAAAACAAATCATCGTTTTACTAATAAGTAAGTGTGTTTTTAAATGAATTTACAAGATATACGGTTAACAAACAAAATAATGTCCAAAAATATTGTCAAAGTTGAAAAATGACTAAAAAATGTTTTAAAAATGTGTTTGATGTACAGAAAGCTTCAGGTTTCAGCTTCTCAAATCCGATATGAAAGTTAAAATCGCTTGATAGCCAACAAAGTTACAGACTTATAATTGTGCAAAGATACGAAAACCCAGGTTTTAACCCGTAACTCAAGATTTTGGATTTCAAATACAGATTCTTGTTCTACTCGGCAATACCTACAAGAAAAATAATATCACTTCCCAGAGTTTTTGGACTGTCGCACAGTGTAATCGAATCGAAGTTTAATAATTGTTATGAAGATACTTGACGTCCTGACAACGTCGATGCGTCAAAACCAATTACAAATTACACTGAAAACCAGTGGATGGACTTGCCTCTTACACAATAGAACTTTGTAATCTGCGCCGTAATAAAATGGAAAAGTATTGCGAATATCTTTGGATAAGAGCGAGTGGATGTGAAGGTATACAAAACCACTAAAACAATCCATTCCATTGTGATTTCCTGAACATAGTGCTCCAGCTTCATATTTTTCATGTAGCGCGAATAGAGGACGCAAAAGATTATTAAATTAGCGCAACATATTTTGAGAGGACAAATATTTTCCACAGATTTTGCTCAACACTGCAACATGGAATGATACACAATGGGAAATAAATGAATGAATCCGCAATACTGCAAATACTATGTTCATACTACAATTCAAATAAAAAATAAATTTAAATTGTATAACGGCATTCTGGGAGCCAAACACACCAATTTCTTTAACTCTTTCGCTACAAGTTTTTATTGGGTAGCTTTAGATATCCAATTTGTATTGTAAATGATGGCCAAGACCTTGGCAACCCATAATCAATTATAATATATATTGTTTTTAGACTTGGAGATTGTCGAATGAAAACAATTTTTTTTTTAATTTTTACTTTATTTTTTTTTTTGAGTACATGATGCAAAGTAACGAAAACATGTAAATCGGGCGGACCTGTTCTATGATATCCTTTACTCTCTACCCCATATCAAGGTTTCTATTACAAAACTTGAATGTTTTAAAATATCAGTGAGAGATTAATGCTGGATGAATTATTTTGGAGCACTTCATCTTCCAATTTACTGTAGATTAGCAATCCAATGCACTGTATCAAATATGACCTAATTAGCTAGAAATTATAAAGCATGTGGTTAGTTAAATACGTTTGCAAATCTTCCTTTGACATATACTGTATTTATTTGATATTTAAGTGAACCTCGACATAGTATTTATTATCTTGAAAAATCTGTATAAAATCCGGTGGACCG